>OY740781.1:99490589-100690589 GCA_963514005.1 Raja brachyura | reverse complement strand
GATGTTAAAAGTTGAAAACTGGCTTTTGTAAAAAGGGACAGATGATTAAATCTAGGGGAAAATGCCTGAGCATGTGAGGCACAAACGGAACTCGCTGACCAGGTGATGAGGATAGAGAGTGACTTCCTGGACTCCCATGGTCATTGTTTTGGGGGACTTTAACAAAGCTAACCTCAGCCGTGACTTTCCAAAGTACAGACTTCAGGTTACCTGCCCCACCAGTGGAGAGAGAACACTTGACCATTGTTACACGTCAATCAAGAATGCATATCGCTCTGTTTCCCGGGCGGGTCTACACAGACATTTTCAACCAGTCTCTGCAAACCTATACTGTCCATGCCCATTTCAAAGTCTCCATTATTATCCCTTTAACCAAAAAGGCAAGCATTACTGCTCTTAATGACTACAGGCCTGTCGCAATGACCTCTGTAGCCATGAAGATTCTTGAAAGGCTTGTGCTGGCCAATCCGAAAAATATCACAAACTCCCTGCTGGACGCTCTGCAGTTTGCATATCAGACCAATAGATCTGTGGATGACGCAGTCAACCTGGGCCTGCACTTCATCCTCCAGCACCTAGACCGCCAGGGGATCTATGCAAGGATTTTGTTTGTTGATTTTAGCTCTGCATTCAACACCATTGTGCCAGGGCTACGACACTCCGAGTTGACTGTGCCTGAAGCCTTCTGTCGGTGGATCACCAGCTTCCTGACAGACAGGAAGCAGCATGTGAGGCTGGGAAAGCACATCTCAGACCCGCAAACCCTCAGCATAGGAGCACCGCTAGGCTGCATACTCTCCCCTCTCCTCTCTACACCAATGACTGCACCTCCACTGACTCCTTTGTCAAGCTTCTCAAGTTTGCGGATGACACAACCCTGATTGGACTGATTCAGGATGGGGAGGAATCTGTCTACAGACAGGAAGTGATACAGCTGGCGTCCTGGTGTCATCGCCCAACCTGGAGCTCAATGCTCTTAAGACAGTGGAATTGATAGGAGAGCTCCCTCTCCCCTCATCCCACTCACCATCAACAACACCACAGTCACATCTGTGGAGTCTTTTAAGTTCCTGGGAACCATCATCTCCAAGGACCTTAAGTGGGGCACAACCATCGACTCCACAGTCAAAAGGCACAACAGAGGATACAGCTGAGGAAGCACAATCTGCCACAGGCAATAATGGTCCAATTCTATACGGCCATCGTAACGTCTGTCCGCACCTTCTCCATCATGTTCTGGTTTGGCTCAGCTACCAAGCATGACATCCGGAGGCTGCAGCGAATCGTCCGATCAGCTGAGAAGGTTATTGGCTGCAACCTTCTCTCCATTGATGAACTCTACACTGCAAGGGCCAGGAAGCGAGCGGGCAAGGTAATCTCTGACCCCTCTCACCCTGGCCACAAACTCTTTGAATCACTTCCCTCTAGGAAGGCGACTCCCCACTGTGACACCCAGACATAAAAACAGCTTTTTTTCCCAGGATTAGTAGCTCTGCTCAATAACCAAAAATCTGTTGCCTCCTTTTGCTCTGGTATTTTATTTAATTTGCTTGTTTAATCAATAATGTTTTATTATTAATGTTTAATGTTTTATGTATCATTCCTACCTGTCATTGTATGCCATGTTGTCACTTGCGGGCGGAGCACCAAGGCAAATTCCTTGTATGTGAATACTTGGCCAATAAACTTATTAATTAATTCATTTAAATAAATAATATTCCATAAAACCACACCCCTCTTGTGCTGACACAATTTATAGGTTCAAATCTAGGAAGAGAAGTTTGGAGAGAGGAGTTAGTGAGATTAATCTAGCATAGAATATACTGTAGCGGCACCATACGTGGCGAATAAAGAATAGACATCAGGTTGGTGCAAGTGGTTCTTTATTCTGTTGTCACACATATAGTGGGTGCGCTAACTATATGTAGGGTTGTTGTAGCTGAGCGAGGTTGTTCCCTCGGGCTCAGCTACCGGTAAACTCCTGGTGGGTCTCGTGGTGAGAGAGCTTATGTACCAGGACACTCCCTCTGCCCATGACGTCGTGTGCCCGCCCTCTCCTGACGAGGGTTCGAGCTTAAGTGGCCTATGTTTATGCTGACGCCACAGGACCCCCCCCCCCCCCAGAACAGGAGGAAGGTATAGCTTGGTCAAGGGAGGCTCCTGCATGTAGGTCTGGGACACCCCGGACGTGGGTCGGGACGGAGGGCTCCACGGGCGCAGTTGACGCTCTGCGTGGGCGATCCCGATGTACCGAGGGGTGCGAGGAGACCGATGCAGAAGCCGCCGGACAGAAGAGGTCTGGGACACCCCGGGCGTGGGTCGGGATGGTGCTCTACACGGGCGCAGTTGACGCTCTGCGTGTGAGATCCCGATGTACCGAGGGGTGCGACGAGACTGAAGAGACACGGTTGCATCTCCTTGACCAGCTAAGGGAGAGTGTCCTGTGACACACGGCCCCCAAAAACGATGGGGGAAAAACCAAATACAATATACAAACTAATTGCAGTGCACACAAAAAAAAATCAGTTAGAAAAAAAAATAATAATAATTAGTGTCCAGTGTCTAAATTTCAAATTGTCCAGTGTTCATCGTGCAGCCACAACATCCAGCTGGAAGGTGGCGCTGTGGACAGTGGTGAGGCTGTAGTGACGGCATCCGGCCGGAAGGTGGCGCTGTGGATGACGGTGAGACTGCAGTGACAGCAGCCGAACTGACGGTGGCGCTGTTGCTGGCAGTGAAGCTGCAGGGATGGCATCCGGCCAGAAGGTGGCGCTGTAGACGGCGGCCAGCTAAGTTCGTAGTGCACTTCCGGCCGGCGGCGGCCATGTTCGTAGTCGGAAGCCGCCCATTTCAAGATGGCGCGGCGGCCATTTTGCCGGCCGGGTGAAGAGGAATCACCTGGTGACTGGAGGCCGGCGAGGAACTGAAGGGCGGCTTCGGCGGCCGCCTCAGGTAAGCCCACTTTTTCAGGTGCAGCGGTCGGCGGGGCCAGGCGTGGTGCAGGGCCTGGAGACGCGGTGAGGCCTTGAGCGGTGCTGGGGCCTGGAGACGTGGTGAGGCCTCGAGCGGTGCTGGGGCCTGGAGACATGGTGAGGCCTGGAGCGGTGCTGGGGCCTGGAGACCCAGTGAGGCCTGGAGCGGTGCTGGGGCCTAGGAAGCGCGGTGAGGCCTGGAGCGGTGCTGGGGCCTGGAGATGCGGTGAGGCCTGGAGCCGGGTCCGGTGCAGGGCCTGGGGACGCGGTGAGGCCTGGAGCCGGGTCCGGTGCAGGGGCTGGAGCAGTGTCCCCGGTCAGTTGCATTCCGGTGCAAGGCCCGGAGCCGGGGTCCGTTATCGGGAGCGGGAGAGTGGCAGGTACTCACTCTGCTCCCAGGGCCGTCGGGCGTGTGTCGGGGCTGCCGTGGGCAGGAGGCTGCAATGCTCGCAGCTCCTGCAGCAGCTGGTGGGGCAGCGGCGGCTGCTAGAATCTCTCCGCTCTGGTGGTCGGCTCCTGGCAGGTCATGCAGAGGAGCTCGGCGGCCGTCACGCAAGGCCTGGAGCGGTGTGCGGGCTGGAAGCGGGGCCTGCCCCGTTGCCGGGAGCGGGAGAGCGGCGGTAGCCGTGGCTTCTCAGCTCCGGTGAGCAGCAGCAGGTGAGGAAGAGGCGACATACCTCACTGCAGGGCCTGGTTGACGGCAGCGTAGTTCTGCAGAGCTGGGCAGCCGGCTGCAGACATCAGGTCTCCCGAGGCTGCGTCTTCAGGTGAGTCCAAATTTAAATTCGGACAGTCGGGGGTCACCAATGTAGCGGCACCATACGTGGCGAATAAAGAATAGACATCAGGTTGGTGCAAGTGGTTCTTTATTCTGTTGTCACACATATAGTGGGTGCGCTAACTATATGTAGGGTTGTTGTAGCTGAGCGAGGTTGTTCCCTCGGGCTCAGCTACCGGTAAACTCCTGGTGGGTCTCGTGGTGAGAGAGCTTATGTACCAGGACACTCCCTCTGCCCATGACGTCGTGTGCCCGCCCTCTCCTGACGAGGGTTCGAGCTTAAGTGGCCTATGTTTATGCTGACGCCACAATACAGAGATTAGTTGAGCTGAATGGCCTCTCTGTGTGGTGTTATCTTTCTGTAATTCGTGATTCAAAATTTAGTTTTTTTGTTCGACAATAGAGTTACACAGCACAGAAACAGGCCCTTCAGCCGAACTTGCTCATGCTGACCAACATGCCCCATCTACACCAGTCCTATCTGCCTGCGTTTGCCCCATATCTTTCTAACCCTGTCCTATCCATGTACTTGTCCAAATCTTTTTTAATACGCTGTGGTATCTCAGCTACCTCCTCTGGCAGCTCACTCCACATACCCGTCACCCTTTGTGTACAAAAAGTTGCACCTCCGGTTCCTGTTAAATCTTTTCCCCCCCTCACCTTAAACCCATGTCCTCTGGTTCTTAATTCCTCTACTTTGGGTTAAATACTCTGTGCATTTACCCTATCTTTTCCTCTTGTGATCTCATACAACTCACCGCTCATCTCATATAAGATCACCGCTCATCCTCCTGCCAAGGAATAAAGTCCTAGCCTGATCAATCTCTCCCTATAGGTCAGGCCCTCGAGTGCTGGCAACATCCTCACCATTGTCTTGTATAACTGTAACATAACTTCCCAACTTCTATACTCATTACTCTGACTGAAGGCAAATGTGCTAAAAGCCTTCTTGACCACTCTACCTATGACGCTACCTTCAAGGCACTATTTACCTGCACTCTTAGATCGCTTTGCTCTGTAACACTCATCAGAGCCGTGCCATGCACTGTGTCGGTCCCACCCTAGTTAATTTCCCAAGATGCAACACCTCACACTTCTTTGTATTAAACTCCGTTATCCATTCATCAGTTCACCTACCCATCTGATAAAAATCCTGCTGCAAATTTTGATAACCGTCTTCGCTATCTACAATACTACTCACTTTAGTGTCATCTGCAAACTTATTAATCGTGCCTTGTACATTCTCATCCAAAGCATCTCCTTTTTCCTTTTTGCAATCCTGATTTCCTTCTTCAGTGCGTTCCTCAGTTACCAAAACTCCACCAGGGATACACTTGTTCCCATCTGCCAATACCTGTTCCATGCCTTCTCCTTATTCTTGACCAGAGCCTCAATTTCTCATCATCCAAGCAATAAATTGGGGAAAAGGTCTGTGCTTTCATTCGAGTGAGGAATTTGACTTTGAATGAACAGAGAGTGGACGTGAACCTATGGCACGGTTTACATTGCAACAGCTAACTTATTTCACTGTCTTCACCTACTAAAAATGTGTGGACTTACTGACATTACAATTTTTTTCAGTGTTTGTCCTTTGCTGCCATCCAGTGGATTTGCCAAGGAGAGTTTTACACTTTTTTAATTTATTTTATAGGACTTCCCACTGGAGACTGGCAAGGCCATCCAGCCCCTCAGACATGTTCTACCATTTAAGTAGACAATGACCGACTTGTATTTTGACTCCATATTGCTTCTTCAATCCTTAATTGAGGATTGAATAACTGTCTAACTGAAGTCATAACAACCTTAGTTTTAAACTATTTTTAAAATTTATACACAAAAGCACTTTGTGGGAGAGAATTTTAGATTTCTATTACCCTTCGTAGAAATACTTCCTAACTATTCTCTGTATGGTTTAGCCAATTTTAACATTGATTTTTGATTCATCACCAGTGTAAGTAATTCTGTGTCCACCATATCAACTCCTTTAAACAACTGAAACCCAATTTGATCACTTTTATTCTTTTACCAAAACACTAAGATCTAGTCAATTTAATTCACTTTATTAGTCTTGGCTTTTCTGGTGATCAGCACTGCAGTCCACTTGAGGCCAATATATGTAACTATTAGTGTTGAGACAAAGTATCCAAATGGATTTGGTTTATTCCTCGCCTTACCTAACTGACTCCACATTTTTGAAGTTTTTCCTATTTTCATCTGATGTGTTTGTACAAGTGTTTTTATTTCCTGGTTCCTTCATGTATCTAGCTATATTGAGATCACTAATCTCAAAGTGCCCACCAACACAGCTCACTGGACTAAATTTGTTCCACTTATTTAAATTCTGTAAAGTAATGTATATCATAAGGCATGGTTGTATCCAATCATATGATAAATTAATTTCATTGAACATGTATAATTTCCAAATATGGAGTACATAAATTGTTTTGTACTAAGAGACTTTAAGCAGCTAAAAGATATTTTATTGAGCAGAAGAAAAGTTTGTCTCCACATATGAGAGAATTTTGAGTCGGTACTATTGAGGAGTGTTGTCTCACACAAGTTAGAGGTTCGAACTTGCATTGCCTATGATTTTTCTGAAATGTTTTCCAGTAAGTTCAATCCAGGCTCCTTAAGTTCTGCTGTAAAGGTTTGCAATTGTTTCATGAAGGATACCTTCTCTCAAAACATTAATGAATAATGAATACCTTTGAAATAGATCTTTGAAAAATTGGGATACTAAAGAACATAACCAGCATAACAACGAATCTACATAATCTTAGCGAAAAACCTATGGATGCCAAACATCAGCAAAATTGGTCTTTGTGATAAAATATCAATGATTTAATTCATGATAAATGCTAACATATTCAAACGCAGCCATCATCGTTTTATTTAATCAGGTTTATAAATGAGCAGAGAAGTTTATTAATTTGATTAAAGTATGTTAAAATAATATTTCAAAAAATCTGTATTGCTGTAAGATCGTGTAATTCACATTTCAAACCAAAGGACAGCGTAGGAACTGCAGAATGATTGAATTATGTTAAATTTTTACCTGAAAGTTGCCATACTTAAGCAGACAGAATTCGTGACATGCAGCTTCTTAATGGTATTCAATAGCAATTGTTTATGTATTTTGTTTTTCTCGCAGATATCAGTACTTTGTGTCTTTACCCCAGGTAAAGAGGATATTCTGTCTGGATTGCCAGCTTCTGTTGTTGCCCGAGGACTGGGATAAGCACACATCTCATCAACAGCTGGGAAATGTGTTTCTTCATCAGCTGAAAAGACCCAGCAAATTGCTGCTCCCACTTGAGAACAAAAAGACCAATGCTCAGTACTTGTTTGCTGATCGCACATGCCAATTCTTGTTGGATTTAATTGTTTCATTGGGATTCGGAAAAGTGCTGTGTGTTGGAACGCCACGGTATGTTCATCTGTCAAATGTCACTTAAAGTATTTGCAGCTACAGTTCATTCATCTTCCTGCACTTAAACATCCCAAGTCTGATCAATGGTCATGACAATTTCCATGATGCATGACTGACTGTTAACCTTGGATCCTGTAGGACATTGAACTTACTATCTGTGCAGTATTTTAGAATTAAATGATGAACAGATTTGGACCAGATAATAATTTTCAGGGGAGTCTTGCTTTTTACTTAAGGGAATGCTTACATCCTCAGTTAACCAAGACTGAACATCTCAGATGGCAGGATTAGAAATTGGAGTCCATTAGATAGATCTAGATGGGATCCAAAGTCTGCTCCACCAGCTTCTGATCATTATTTGGAACTTGGAACATGGGTTACACAGATAAAATATAATTGGTAGAATAAATGATTTTGGTACTGTACACTGTTTCTTGCAAGTCATTGTGGAGTAGTATTCCTTGAAGCTGAAGGTAGGATTGATTATAAGTGCTTGATAGGCTAGAAAACGATAAAAGGATAAAATAAAAAATTCTGCTGAAGTGTTCTTACCTTAATGAATAGTGGCGTTTTGATTCAGTTCCTTAGGCATTAGATATCATCTGCACTTCCATTCTCCCACCATCTCAAATTAAAATTGAACAGAAAAAAACAATTCAGGAAAATTGGAACATTCCATTGACATGAAACATTCACCGTTTCTCCTTATTTCCAGCCAGACCTGTTGAGTATCTGCAGCATTTTCTATTTTTAGTCTGTTCTCCAGGTCTGGTTGTGAGAGTCGCATGGCATTTGACTTAAAATAAGTATTTTACTGTTTCTTTAAAAATATACATTATGGATGCCATGAAAAGAAGCATCATTGAAGCTTTTGTCCAGTAGAAGTAATAATTCCTGAAATTCAACATTCACAATTCTGTTGTGCTGCACTAGTTTGTATGTCAAATATTTTAAATTTTCCCAGATGTAATTATTTATTGGTAGTTAGAAACATAGAAAAATAGTTGCAGGAGCAACAAGCCTTGCGGCACCCCACTAGTCACTGCGTGCCATTCGGAAAAGGACCCGTTAATTCCTACTCTTCCTGTCTACCAACCAGTTTTCTAACCATGTCAATACACTACCCCCAATGCCATGTGCTCTAATTTTGCACACAAATCTGTGTGGAAACTTGTCAAAGGCTTTTTGAAAGTCCAGATACACAATATCCACTGGCTCTCCTTTATCCATTCTATTTGTTACATTCTCAAAATATTCCAGAAGATTATTCAAGCATGATTTCACCTTCATATTTTCATACTGACTTTGACAGATCCTGTCACTGCTTTTCAAATGTGCTGCTATAACATCTTTAACAATCGACTCAAGCTTCTTCCCCACTACCGTTACTGTTATTTTAGTTTATGTCACTAATATCAATTATATCTAGATAACTATCCTTGACTTTCAAGAGTTAAGAGTGTTTTATTGTTATATGTCCTGCACGGGACAATGAAATTCCTACTTGCTGCAGCACATATATGAATATGTAAACATAGTACATAGCGGGGAAAAAAGAAAATGTTCAATAAATAACAAATATAGTGCAAATAACAAATAATAATATAGACTTTTGCAGTTCAGAGCTCATAGCTTATTCATTGTGTTTAATAGCCTGATGGCTGTGGGGAAGAAGCTGTTCCTGGACGTTACAATCTTCAGGCTCCTGTACCTTCTTCCTGATGGCAGTGGTGAGAAGTGTGTGGCCAGGATGGTGTGAGTCCTTGATGATTTTGGCTGCTTTTTTGATGCAGCGACTACAATAGATCAAAGCCAGTGATGGACTGGGCAGTGGTCACAGCTTTTTGTAGTCTTTTCCGCTCCTGGACGTTCAAGTTGCTGAACCAGGCCACGATGCAACCAATCAGAATGCTCTCTACCGTGCACCTGTAGAAGTTTAGGAGAATCCTCTTCGACATGCCAAATCTCCGTAATCTCAGAAAGTAGAGTCGCTGATGTGCCTTCTTTACAATTGCATCGGTGTGTTGGGTCCAGGAAAGATCCTCTGATATATGCACACCCAGGAATTTGACGTTATTGACCCTCTCCACCATCGTCCCGTTGATATAAACAGGATTGTGAGTCCTCATTGTTCCCCTATTAAAGTCCACAATCAGTTCCTTGGTCTTACTGACGTTGAGAGCCAGGTTGTTGTGCTGGCACCATTTGGTCAGTCGGTCAATCTCACTTCTATACTCTAACTCGTCCCCAACTGTGATTCGTCCAACCACAGTGGTGTAATTGGCGAACTTGATGGAGTTCGCACTATGACCGGCTACGCAGTCATGGGTATAGAGTGAGTAAAGCAGGGGCTGAGCACGCTGCCTTGAGGCGCTCCCGTACTAATTGTTACTAAGGATGAAGTGATTCCTCCAATTCGAACAGACTGTGGTCTATGGATGAGGAAGTCGAGGATCCAATTGCAGAGGGATGCGCAGAGGCCTAGTTCCGTGAGCTTGGTAAGCAGCTTGGAAGGGATGATGGTATTAAACGCCGAGCTGTAGACTATAAACATCAGCCTGACGTATGTGTTTTTATTGTCCAAGTGGTCCAGTGCGGATTGGAGAGCCAGTGAAATTGCATCTACCGTTGACCTGTTGTGGCAGTATGCAAACTGTAGTTGGTCGAGGTTCTTGTCGAGGTAGGAGTTGATGTGCACCATAACCAATCTCTCAAATCACTTCATCACCACAGACGTTAGCGCCACTGCTCGATAGTCATTGAGGCACGTCACCTTACTCTTGGGTATTATTGATGCCCTCTTAAACCAGGTGGGAATCTCATACCTCAGAAGTGAGAGGTTGAAAATGTCCATAAAATCTCCAGCCAGTTGGTCCGCACTGGTTTTTAGAACACGGCTGGGTATACCATCAGGTCCCCCCCCAATCGAACCGTGTGAACGCATTGAGCTTGTCCGGGAGTGATGCTTCGCTGTCGTTTGAGCTGCCTCCTGATTTTGCCGAGGAGGTGATGGCATTCAAGCCCTGCCACAGTTGCCGAACATCCGTCTCATCCTCCAGCTCAGAGCAGGTCTCTTTTGACCTTTTTGATGGCCTTACCAAGGTCGTATCTGGACTTCTTCTAGACCTCTGCATCTCCAGACTTGAATGCCCAGGATTTTGCCTTCAGAGTAATGCGGATCTCGTGGTTCATCCAAGGCTTCTAGTTAGGAAACACTCAGAAGGTTTTTGTTGGAATGCAGTCCTCCATACATTTCCTCATGAAGTCTGTAACGACTGAGGCGTATTCATTCAGGTCCATTGCCGAGTCCTTGAACATTGCCCAGTCTACAGACTCCAAGCAGTCCTGTTGTTGCTCCTACGCCCCCCCCCCCCCCCCCCCCCCCCACATCACATTCCTCACCTCTGTGGGTGTTTTCTTCAGTTGCTGCCTGTATTCATGAAGAAGCTGAATGGTCTGATTTTCCGAAGTGAGGGCGAGGGATAGAACGATAGGTGTCTTCGATGGTCGTGTAGCAGTGGTCAAGGGTGTTTGATCCTCTGGTGCTGCAGGAGACATGTTGGTGGAAGTTAGGTAGCGATTTCTTCAGGTTGGCTTTGTTGAAGTCCCTGGCTATGGTGGTAAATGCCTCTGGGTATGCCGTCTGGTGCTTGTTGACCACGGCGTGCAGCTCCTTCAGTGCCAGACGGACGTCTGCCTGGGGTGGGATGTAGACCACGGTCAGGATGGAGGAGTTTCTTGGAGTACTTCTTGAGAGTAGTTTGCACGTAATTGACTAGGGAACATAATTTCACTTGTTAAATTCTGTATAATACCAGCTGTCATACCAAGTGGATTTGTTAAGATAGTTGGTATCTCATTCTTTGTAAAGTTAATGGGAATTTGTTGTATAATTTTCAGACTTCATGAACTGATAAAGTTGCGCCAATTTGAAAAGAAAAACCCAGTTATGAAGAGTCAGCTGCTGGATATTGATTTCAGGTAAGCTTTTTTTTCCAGTTCAAACTCCTGTATTCAATTCTCTGACCGATGAAAGCAAGTATGCCAAGAGCCATTTTCACTAGCCCGTCTTCCTGCATCATCACATTCAGGGAACAATGCACCTGCACCCCTAAGTCTCTTTGTTCCAGACTCTACACTCTCCCAGAGCCTTACCATTTACTGTGTAAGTTCTGATCTGATTTAATCAAAGTGCATCACATCACACTCACCAGAATTGAATTCCATTTGTCATTTCTTACCCACTTCCACAGCTCTTCAAGAATCCACTGTAATCATAGATAACCTTTTTTACCATCTTCTACAGCACCATTTTTGGTGTCACTGCATACTTTCAATCCACGTTAACAACATTGTTGTCTACACTTAATATGATGATAAACAATGGGGTACCAGGCATCAATCCCTACAGAACATCACTGGTCACTGGCCTTCAAGCAATAACAGGAGAATAACAACTCTGCACTACTATCCTCTGAATCCTTCCACTTAGTCAATTTTATATCCAGTTGACTAGCTCACCCATGTGATCTGACCTTGCAGACAAGCCAACTCGCAGTACCTTGTCAAATGGCTTGCTAAAGTCCATAAAGGCATCATCTTAGCGCCCCTTCAAAAACTTCAATCAAATTGTGAGATATAATTTTCTATGCAAAAAACCATGCTGACTATTTGTGATAAATTCTTGTCGTTCCAAATGCATATAAATCCTGTCCGTCAATGTCCCTTCCAGTAACTTGCCCATAGCTGATATTCAGCTTGCCAGCAATGTTGTGAGGAATGTGGGTAGCTTTGCTGCGTTAAAGACAGGAATCAGTAAGATCGTTGAGTTTGCCCAGGGAGGTTGCAATTAAGTGTATTAAAACATATTTCAGTTATTGCCTTTTGTTATGGTTAGTACATAAAATCTAACTAATTTGTCCTCTCCATTTCATTCGGAATCTTAATGTTAAAGCCTCAAATCTTTGTTTTAAAATTTGTACAATTTACCAAAGAGGCGGTGAATAATAATTGCTTTTTAACATTTCCTGTCAATTAGAACAATATCCATTCTTACATGATGCGTTCTTCAAGAACACTGGTTCTTGAAGAGTATATCTGAGTATCTTCATAAGCTACATCACGGGCGGCACGGTGGCACAGCAGTGGACCTATTGCCTTACAGTGCCAGAGACCTAGGTTAGATCCTGACCGAGGGTGCTTATCTGCACTGAGTTTGTACGTTGTCCCAGTGATGTGCGTGGGTTTTCACTGAGATCTTCAATGTCCTTCTACACTCCAAAGGCGTACAGATTTGTAGGTAAATTGGGTTGGTGTAAATGAAAAAATATATATATCCTTTGTGTATGTAGGGTAGTGTTAATGTGCGGGGATCGCTGGTCGGTGCGGACTCGGTGGGCCGAAGGGCCTGTTTTTAAACTATCTCTCAACTTGTATCTCTAAACTAAAACCAAACTAGACATCAGTGTTTTGCGATGCAAATTACTGTTTATATGTTTACTAGTGCAAAAGTATTAATAGAGCAAATTAATTTAATAATCTAAATAATATAACGTGGAAATATTAAAATAGAAGGCAAATTGGAAGTAGACATCACAAAATCATATTCAACTAACTTGATTCCTATTTAGGTTAATGATATAGACAGGAATTATCATATTCCTATTTAGTGAGAAGCAGCTGTGATGAAGACTGGACATTTTCAGAAAGGCCACAGGAGCTAAATGTTTTAACAGGCAACTTGGGTACAACAAATCAAATTATTGCACATTTATACAAGATTGAAAAGCTAGGTTTGGAGAGATACATTGAGATGCCCCCAATAATACAGTGAAGGGATTTTAATCATCTAAAGTTTGGGCTGAAGTGTAGAATTTACAGAGTCAGGAGCTTTTTCAATATATTTTTCTGATAGTTGAGCCTGAATGTCTGTTGTCGTGTGTAAGAGCACACTTACTAGTAGACACAGATAGTGCCCCCTTGAGGGTCGGGACGACACACAAATCAGATAATGGTTTCCTGCACAGTGCCACTTTAACAGGTCTTTCATTGTGAAGACATTGTTTTTACTCCCTGGTCTCTAAGAATGGTCACTGATCTACTGGAATAATATCTGTATATCTAGGATTTAATATGTTTCAGCATCACATCAATGCACTGCAAACCCTTCCCACTCCATAAAAATGTATTACAGGTCCTATGTTTTTAAGAATCACCTGCTTTGATATTGCAAGTAATAGATCTGCATTAGATTTGTGCGTGTGCTCATGCGCATCCGCGTGTATGTGCACATTTGGGTGGGGGGGGGGGGGAGATTCTGAGGGCAAGAGCTGGTATGCAGAGGTGGTTCAAGGTGAGGAGGGGTAGATTAGTGGATGGATTCAGCTGAGGTGATGGGTTTATCTGAGATTGGAGAATTCGATGTTCAAGTCATCAGTTGGTAGACGAGGCAGAGGTGCTGGGCCCGTTACTGTTTGTCATCTATGTCATTTATATCAATGATTTGGATGAGAACATACAGGGCAAGATTAGCAAATTTGCTGATGATACAAAAGTGGGTGGATTTGCAGATAGTGAAGATGGTTGTGAAAAATTGCAGCAGGAACTTGATCGATTGGCCAGGTGGGCTGAGGAATGGTTGATGGAATTTAATACAGAGAAACGTGAGATGTTGGATTTTTTGTAGTCTAACATGGGCAGGACCTACATAGTGAATGGTAGGGCTCTTGGCAGTGTGGTAGATCAGAGGGATCTAGTAATGCAGGCGCAGTGAAGGTGGTTGCAGGTGGTAGGGTGGTCACAAAAGCTTTTGGCACATTGGTGTTCATCGGTCAGAGTATTGAGTACAGATGTTGGGAGGTCATATTGCAGTTGTATAAGACGTCGGTGAGGCCGCATTTAGAGTATTATGTTCAGTTCTGTGCACCATGTTATAGGAAAGATGTTGTCAAGCTGGAAAGAGTGCAGAGAAGATTTACGAGGATGTTGCCAGGACTAGAGGGTCTGAGCTATAGGGAGAGGTTGAGTAGGCTGAGACTCTATTCCTTGGAGTGCAGGAAGATGAGGAGTGACCTTATAGAGGTGTGTAAAATCATGAGAGGAATAGATCAGGTAGATGCACAGTCTCTTGCCCAGAGTAAGTGAATTGAGGACCAAAGGACAAATGGTTAAGGCGAGGAGGAAAAGATTTAATAGGAATCTGAGGGGTAACTTTTTCACACAAAGGGCGGTGGGTGTATGGAAGAAGCTGCCAGAGGTGATAGTTGAGGCTGAGACTATCCTAAACGTTTAACAGTTAGATGGGTACATCGATAGGACAGGTTTGGAGGGATATGCACCAAACGTGGGCAGGTGGGACCAGTGCAGCTGGGATATGTTGGAGGGTGTGGGCAAGTTGAGTCGAAGGGGCTGTTTCCACACTGTATAACTATGAGAATATGAGGTGTTATTCCTCTAGTTTGTACTCGACCTCATCTTGGCAGCAGTGGAGATCCGTAAATAGACAGATCATTGTAGGACTGGGGACGGGAACTAAAATGGCTTGCAACCTGGAGCTCCAGATGTCCATGGCAGACAGAGCACAGTAAAACATTCATTTGGACTGTGTTTGGTCTCACCAATGTAGAGGAGGCCACATCAAGAGAACCTAATACATTAAATGAAGTTAGAGGAGGTGCATGTGGATCACTGTCTCACCTGGGTTTGGGTCCTTGGGTCCCTTAACCAAATTGTGCCAGCCCAACAACCTGTCTCTCAACATCAGTAGGACCAAGGAACTGATTGTGGACTTTGGTAGGGGAAGGATGTGAACCCACAATCCTGTTCACATCAATGGGACGATGGTGGAGAGGGTCAAAAACCTCAAATTCTTGGGCGTGCATATTTCCGAAGATCTTTCCTGGACCTAGAACACCGACGCAATTATAAAGAAGGCACATCAGTGACTATACTTCCTGAGAAGAGTACGGAGATTCGGCATGTTGCAGAGGATTCTCCTAAACTTCTACAGGTGCACGGTAGACAGCATTCTGACTGGTTGCATCATGGCCTGGTTCGGCAACTTGAACGTCCAGGAGTGGAAAATACTACAAAATGTTGTGACCATTGTTACAAAATTTTGAGATTTTAAAAATCAAGTCTGTAATTTATCCCATCAGATAAAGCATAAAAAGAAGTTTAATTTGACACCTAATTCACTTTCATATCTTCAGTATTAAGAAAGTTATGACCATTTTCATACTCGGAAATTAGCATCTTGTTCCCCATTGCCTTTCAATTGACTTAACTCAAAAGCAGTGATCTAGAACCGTTAAAAGCCCATAACTTTCTTAAACATTAAGAGAACTCAATGAAATTTTCAGTTATTATAGATTGAAGCATTCTGAAACAAATATGAAACAATCTTACTTGGATGACCTGAAATTAAAGCATATGATTAGTTAAGTATCTAATTGTAGCTAATTACAAAATTCAATGAGTAGATCTAAACATCTATCCATTTCTTAAGAAAAGATAAACTTTTTTTTAATTGCCTTAGTGTCCAAATAACATTCACACAATAATCCACAATATAACATAATTTTTAAATCTAATTTTCATGAACTTCTGGGCCAAATGGAAGGAATTTAGTGTTTAATGCCTGTAAATTAATGGCCATTTAAATCAACTAGCGAGTGGGTTTTAGTGGAATGCGGTGGATTGGAATGTTGTGGTTTGCGGTGAAGTCGGTATGAAAAATACAGCCGGTTCATACATTTTTTTTGGACCCCAATTCACAACATGAAAATATTATTAAAGCCTCCATAAAAACCAACTTTTAATATAAAAATAAACTATCTTTTTTTCTCCCCTACGCAAAATCCTTCCCGTTATCGGCGCTCATGGCTTTTGAAGGTGATTTTTAAATTACTCTAGATAATAAATAATCTAGCATAATTTAAATATAACTTCATTAATGAAATGTCGGAGCAATTTTTCTTCCGCAACGAAATCGCCCGACATTGATCGATTTGCCCAGTCTGCAGAAAAACGGCACTTTAAGCCCGCCCCCCTCTGAAAGGCGCCAAAGTCGCGCACACGGGGAGCGGCAGAACTGCAGCGCTGCTCAAGGTAAGTTTTGTAACATACCTACCATTGCCCAGTCCATCACCGGCTTTGACCTCCCCACCGTCGAAGGGATCTATCGTAGTCGCTGCCTCAAAAAGGCAGCCAAAATCATCAAAGACCCACACCATCCTGGCCACATACTCAAAAAACTATATTATTACTGCACTATATTTGTTATTTATTGAACTTTGTTTTCTCTCTCTCTCCCATTATGTACTATGTTTACATATTCACATATTCTGTTGTGCTGCAGCAAGTAAGAATTTCATTGTCCCATCTGGGACATATCACAATAAAACACTCTTGACTTGACTCTTGAAGGTGAAGGTGTAGGGACAAGTTTAGCTTAGAGATACAGTATGGAAATAGGTAATTTGACCAACTATGTCTACACCGACCATTGATCACCTGTTCACACTAATTCTATGTCATCCCACTTTCACATCCACTCAATACACACAAAGTCCAATTCACAGAGATCAATTAACCTACAAGCTGCAAGTCTTTGGGATATTGGAGGAAACCAGAGCACCCAGAGGAAATTCATGCAGCTACAAGAAGAATGTGTAAACTCCACAAGACAGCGCCCAAGGTCAGGATTGAAGATAGACACAAAATGCTGGGGTAACTCAGCTGGACAGGCAGCATCTCTGGAGAGAAGGAATGGGTGACATTTCGGGTTGAGACCCTTCATCAGACTCCGAGGAGGGAGACGAGAAATATGGAAGGGTAAGTTGTGAAAACAAGAGATCAAAGGGGATGAAGTTCAAGGAAAATGTAGAATATTATTGTTAGCTGAGGGGATGATTACAACGAGACATACAATCAGTTAAATTTAATCAGGTCAGTGAAATGAGTTGGTGAACAAGGATGGGGGAGGGGTGGAGAGAGGGGAAACAGGGTTACTTGAAGTTAGAGAAGTCAATATTCATACTGCTGGATTGTAAGCTGCTCATGCGAAATATGATGTACTATTCCTCCAATTTGCGTTGGGCCTCACTCTGACAGTGGAGGAGGCCCAGGACCGAAAGCTCAGTACATGAATGGGAGGGATGTTAAAGTGTTTAGCAACTGGGAGATCACGTAGGCCAAGGCGGACCGAGCAGAGGTGTTCAACGAAATGATCGCCGAGCCTGCGCTTGGTCTCGCCAATATATAGGAGTCCACACCTGGATCAATGGATACAGTAGATGAGGTTGGAGGAGATGCAAGTGAAGCTGTCTCACTTGAAAGGACTGTTGTGGTCCTTGGACAGAGTTGAGGGAGGAGCTATAAGGACAGGCATTGCATCTCTTGTGGTTGCAGGTGAAAGTACCTGGGGAGGGGGTGGTTTTGGTGGGAAGGGATGAGTTAACCAGGGAGTTGCGGAGGGAACAGTCTGCAGAAAGTGGGGATGGGAAGATGTGGCTAGTGGTGGGATCCCGTTGGAGGTGGCGAAAATGGAGGAGGATTATGTGCTGTATGTGATGGCTGATGGGGTGAAAGGCGAGGACTAGGGCGACTCTGTCCCTGTTGCGATTGGAGGGAGGGAGGGGGAGCAAGAGCAAGGCTGCAGGACACTGAGGAGACCCCTGTGAGAGCCTCATCTATGATGGAAGAGAGACATACCAGGGCTCTCACTTAACTTTTTTTCCCTGTTGCCAGCCGGGCAACCTTGGCAGCTTTTTAGGTTGCCAAATGACAGTTTAGGTGGCCATTTAAGACGGTTTACATGACGCATGTGATAATATGCTCGGACGAAGTGTGTAGTTACCAGTCGGAATTATGCTCAATGAAGCATTCACATATTATTTCTGCTTCAAATAAAGTCACAAACTAAACATATTCACCAATCAAGACATGATATATACCGCAATGAGATGCACCAATCAAGAGAGCTAAAGTATTAGCACATTTAAAATCACTTAAAACAGATATAATATTTCTTCAGGAAACAACTTAAAAAGGAAGCACAGCATAGATTGAAAGCAAAATGGATTGCTAAAATGTATCATTCCTCATTTTCACACAAATCCAGAGGAGTTGCAATATTAATCTGTAAAGGGATATCTTTTAAACATACATTAACTATAACAGACAATGATGGTAGATATATTGTATTAATATGCGAGATATGCAAAAAAAGTGATTCTTAATGTTTATGGACAAAATTTTGATAGTCCCTTGTTTTTCAAGAAAATATACAATATAATTCCGGAACTTACACAACACAATTTAATAATATGAGGAGACTTAAATTGTACACTAGACCCTATTTAGACAGATCATCAAGACAACGAAAAGTAAAATCTCAGTCAAATGAATTTCTAAATGCATATATTGATACTACTAATATTAAGGACGTCTGGAGAATCGAAAACCCAACCGGACGAGAATACTCATCGGTACGTAAAACCTATTCAAGAATAGACTATTTTTTAGTAGACTTCAAGCTCATTCCATTTACCTACAACTCAAAATACCATAACATCATAATCTCGGACCATGCACCCTTAACATTTATGATTAAACTAAATGGAAGGACCGAGAAACAGACACAATGGAGACTCAATCCACAAATTGTAAATGAAAAGTATGTCAGGAATATCTTACTAAACAGATGAATATGTTTTTTGAGACCAATGATTGCCCTGGAACGTCTGCCTCCCTCCTCTGGGAAACATTTAAAGCATTTGCTCGAGGAGCATTGATCTCCTCCCAAGCATTTCACAATAAAGAGAACTGGGTTAAGCAACAAATACTGGAAAGGGAAATAAGGCAATTAGACATAGAAAATGCGGCCGCGCCAACTATGATAAAACACAACAAAATTGCAGTATTGAAATATAAATTAAATAAAATATACTCAGACCAAGTTATAAAACGTTATCAGCGTACTAAACAATTACATTTTTGAATTCGGTGACACACCACAAAAACTATTAGCTCGCCAACTTCGAAAGCTGGATGGGGAAAAAACAATTCACAAGATTACATCAGATATGGGAGAACTACAATACGGTTTTATTTGTCACATTGCACATAAAGTGCAAGTGAAATGAATTTCCCAGCAGCGGTACAATGATAAAGAACACCCAAAACACACTAAAAAGTTAACATAAACACCCACCACAGCATTCATCACTCTGGTGGAAGGCACAAAATTTGGTCAACCTCCTCCATTTTCCCCCGTGGTCGGGACCTCAACCCTCCGCAGCTGTTGCTGCGGGCGTCCAGATGTACAGACAGGTAAAAGTCAAGGTAAGTCCAGAATCGGCTCTTCCCCACCGGAGACCGCGGCTTCAGGTTGGTGTAGGCCGCAGGCCAGCGGTTGAAGTTTTAAGGTCCCTGCTGCGCCGCAGCACCGCAGGGCCGACGTTCGGAGCTCCCCTCCAGGGGTGATGGTGAGTCCACGCTGCGCCCCCGGTAGAAGTAGGCTGTGGGCCGGCAGTCGGAGTCGGAGCTGCTTCTTCTCCCAGGCTGCGGACGCCGCGTCAGCTGGAGCTCCACAGACCCTGGCTTCAGGCTGCCAGACGGAGCGCTCCCCTCTGGCGAGCCCCGGCGAGAGCTCGCCCGCTTCACACCGAGAGTCCGTGCTGCGCCCGCCGCTGAAGCCCTGGGCGCATCTCCGGGAAAGGCCGCCCTCTCCGTGGAGGAGGCGACCGAAACTGTTTCCCCCTTACCACCACCCCCCCCCCCCCCCCCACACACACAAAGAAACATTAAAAACATACTTTCAAAAACACTAATACAGCCCAAGGACATCAATGAGAGATTTCTGCAATATTATCAAAATCTTTACTCAGCCAAAACAACAGAACACTCGACAGGAATATAACCTTAAAGGTTTAGATTTGAAAGAGAGAGAATTACTAGGTGCTGAAATAACAGTAAAATAAATTGAAGAGTCTATTAGATCTGTAAAAAACGGCAAGGCCCCGGGTCCTGACGGTATAAGCTCTGAATTTTATTTTTAAATGTATTATCTGATCTCCCCACGTTTACAGACGCTGTACTAGTACATTTATACTCAACAGAAATTACCAGAAACGCTAAACGAATCCATAATAACACTTATACCAAAAACAGATAAGGACTTTGAAGACCCAGAGCTATAGCTCTCTTAAATACTGATCAGAAAATATTAACTAAAATCCTAGCACAAAGATTAAGTAAAGTGATTAATAAGTTAATACACCCTGACCAAACAGGATTTATCCCAAAATGTTACTCATCTTATAACCCAAGACGATTATTCAATATTATATACTCAAAGAGAATTACTAACGCAGACTTAGCAATTATTTCATTAGATGCTGAGAAAGGTGGAATGGCCCTATTTATTTTCAGTGATGGAAAAATTTCAATTGGGCGAGAAGTTTAGTACATGGGTAAAACTTGTATATACTAACCCAACAGCTAGAATATTAACAAACCAAATGTTATCAACTAAATTTAACTTATCTAGAGGTTGTAGCAAGGATGCCCGTTATCCCCGTTATTATTCGCACTAGCAATTGAACCGCTAGCAGAAAGTGTTAGGGCCCATCCAGAAATATACGGGTTTAATACTAAAGACACTGAGAATAAAATCTCTTTATATGCAGACGATGTATTAATCTACATTACAAAACCTGAAATTAGTATTCCAAACCTATTAAATTTAATAACTCAATTTAGTTTGTTCTCGGGATACAGAATTAATTGGAATAAAAGTGAAATCATGCCAATAATGGAAATCAATCTATATATATTTCAACAATCCACCTTTAAAATAGTTAATGAAAATTTTAAATATTTAGGAATTTATGTAACTAAGACATATACTTCTTTATTTAAATTAAACTTTCCTCTTTTACTGAATAAATTGCACAAGAATATTCAATATTGAAAAACACTCCCTATCTCAATGTTTGGTAGAATTAATGCCATAAAAATGATTTTTCTTCCGCAATTATTGTACCTCTTTCAATCAATCCCGATATTTGATTTGATTTTATTACTTGTCATTCGAACCTCAGAGAGGCTCGAAATGAAACTCAGTTTCTACAAGCCATACAAACAGAACAATTCGTTTAAAAACAAAAAACAACAAAAATCTTCCAAAAACATTTTTTTTTTTTTTTTTTTTTTTTTTTAAAGATGGAATCCATTGTCACTAATTTTATCTGGGATTATAAGAATCACAGAATAAACAAAAAACATTAATGTAAATCATAGCATTTGCGAACTTCATGTTTTATTTCTGGGCAGTTAACATTAAAAATATGAACTTCTGGTTGGAAGAAATGGACCAGCAACCAGACTAGTTAAAAATGGAAAAGGAAGACTGCTTACCCTTTGAAATTGGCTCGATTCTGTTTGCTACCACTAAATTGAACAAAAAAAAACCTATAGTGAAAACCCTATAATATACAGTGGTATACGAATTTGAAAACAATTAAAGAAGACTTTAAAATTGGATAATCTATCACTCTTTCTTCCCATTGTAAACAACCCTGCAGTTAAATGTTGGATAAAGGTTTTTTACAATGGAAAAATCACGGAATTAAAAAGATGTGTCATCTCTATAGGAAAGGTACATTTCTTTCATTTCAGGAGTTGCAACAAACTTACGGACTCCACTCAAATGACTATTTCAGATATTTACAACTTGGAGATTATGCTAAATCAAATACACAGGACTACAGAACTAGAGATCCAGAAACTCTTGATGAATGTTTGAATAAACATCCTAATACAGAAAAATTAATATCTCATATCTACAATATCCTATTAGATAGTGAGGCACCACCGACGGAATTATATAGGCAAACATGGGAAAATGAATGAAATAATGATGAAACCAATAATGAACGATATTTGGGACGAAAGTTTACAACATATACATCAATGCTTGTTAAATGTCAGACATTCTTTAATACAATTTAAAGTATTACATAGGTTACATTACTCAAAAACAAAATTAAATAGAATCTTCCCACATATATCTCATATCTGCGAAAAATGTCAGCATTTAGAGGCTAACTTAACTCACACATTTGTAAATTGTATAAAAATTAAAACTTTTGGATGGAAATGTTTAAGATAAATTCGGAAGTTGTCAACATCCAATTGGATCCAGACTCAAAACTAAGGAATATCAGAACAACGTCTAACACTTACTACAAGCCAAATAAACTATCTTGACTATAGTATAATAACTGGGAAAAAATTAATATTAACATTTTGGAAAGGCCCTATAACCCCACAATTAAAATGTGGATTATGGAAATGTCGGAGACCTTACATTTGGAAAGAATTAGACTTGTCTTAATGGACAAACAAGAACTCTTTGTCAGAATATGGTCTCCATTTATTGACTACTTGAAGGGGTAGAAATGGCTCGGCACGGAAAACTGACTTGAGTTATACTTAATAATTTTTGAACCCATCTCAAATGTATTATTAGTAAATTATTCCATTCTTTATCATGCTTTTTATTTCTCTTTCTTTATTATTTTCTATCTATAAAAAAATATATATAGAAGCAGAGTCATTAAATAATTGATAATATTAGCAATGTATGACTGATATACATGAAATGTTCTTATTATGTACCTGCTTCTAATAAAAAAAAACTTCTTAAAAAAAGACTAGCTAGGTGGAGGAGAGTGTTAGTAGAAGGAAATTGGCTGGTTCTGCGGCCAAGGAAGAAATGGAGGGCTTTGAGGCCTTCCTGATGGGGGATGAATGTGTAGAGAACTGAAAATCCATAGTAAAGATGAGGAAACGGGGGCCTGGAAAACGGAAGTAATTGAAGAGATGAAGGGTGACATAGGTTGGGAGGGATTGGACCAGGATTGAACCCGTGTCTCTGTGGCTGTGGTGTCGGGAGGGATTGGACCAGGATTGAACCTGTGTCTCTGTGGCTGTGGTGTAACAGCTCTACCAGCTGTACCACTGCGACAGGTATTGAACCCATTGTTGCAGGGTAAAGTGTCAAGGATAGGGAGGGATGAGCAAGCCAAGGCGTCATGGAAAAAGTGGATGCTGCGGAAATCAGATAGGGTGGGGAAGATATGATAGGTGGTGGGATCATGTTGTTGTTCGCGGCCAATGTGTTTTTCTTTTCCAGTTGTTGACTTTCGTAAATAAAACTGTAAATGTGTTGAAGTGTGGACGGGATTAAATGGCAACCTGTTACCTTTATCTTCATGAGTGGGAGTGCTTTATTTCATTTCACTGCTTCTTGTCAAATCCAAATTTGAACCCTTGTGAATTATAGCACATAATGTAGCATACAACATAGCAATCAATATATAATACCTATAATTTCAGACTAGTACATTTTTATGGCAGCTTCCTAAATATCAGATTTGCAAATCTCCAATTTGTCTGAGTATATAGGAGAGGTAGCTATTGGAAAGAGACAAAAAGCAGGGTAAATTGGTTCCGTGAAATGATGATGCACTCTGTCAAAAAGACTTGTTGTGACGCTGGAGAATTCTTGTATTAACTTCATGCTATCAACATCATAAAATGCCGCAAGTCCTTTCTCATAGTCAATGTACACCCCTACTTTATCCAACTTAGAGGGTTTCATGCTGCAGTTGACATTTCTGTCATTATGCCATGCGAATAGCTGACTGGCCTTGAGTTCAATGCACCAAGATTGTCTGTTTCTTCCAAGTTTTGTGGATTTGTGTTTACCTTTCCTTTCTATTGATCCATATGCAATTCCAACAGACCATTGGGAGGAAGACTTGACCTGCACCTCCCAATAATGCTTTCCTCTCATCAGTCGTTTGACAGCCAAGATATTGTAGACCTTGTCAAATCGCAAAGGGCTGTCAGGAACACTCAGTGTTTCACTGGTCACACATACACTGGTTTGATTCTTTGAAACCAGCACATTCTTGTGTGCTGATGCAATATCAAAGATGACTGGTGAATACTCTGGAGAAAAGGGAAAATGTTAAAGTTAGCATTCCCATCGAGATCAAGTAACTGGTAAACTTTAAAATGAAGTCAAGCACAGTCTTGAAAGTTATTGTTGTAAGATAATTTTGAGCCACAATATGTGCTAGTAGTCAAAGTTTTCATATCAGACCTCTTAATCCATAAAAATAATGGTTCAAGCAACAGCAGGGAAGAAATTGTAATGCAAATTTACAAGGGCACCATATGATCTTTGTGCAAGCTTTAGTTCATTCTATGTTCCTAGGCTTGAAGTGTAATCAGAAGATTAAGTCCAGCGACCTTGGGGAATTAGATCACTTATGTCAGGGATCAGAGGGCGAGGTGTTGGGCTGTTATCCTGATTGGAGATTTAGAGTCAGGATGTGAGATGGTGCTGAAGTGAGGATTGTCATTAGAGGGCCAGATATCGGAGCAGGTCCTCAGGGGTGGAGTGGGACAGTTGGAAATTGGGGCCTCATTTGGGAACGTTGCAGATGGGTGACTTCTGGTTTGGGATCAAAAGTTGTTGCCTTGAACCTACGCCATCTAATTTTAGACCTACCATGGGCAAACGCATACTGGATACCGAACCTGTATATGCATCTTGTAATTTTATACGCCTCTATCATGACACTACTCGGCCTCTTTAGCTTCAGGGTAAACTTGTCCTCTCTCTTCATAACCCAAGCCTTCTAATCTGGGTAACACTATTGTGATTATTTTTCTGTGGCCTTTCTACAATGTCAATTTTGTGCTAGTTTGGCTAGCTGACACAGGATCTCAATGTCTTCTAATTTACCGGACCAGCTTACTGTACAGGACCTTGTTAAAGGCCTTGCTAAAATCCACATAAACAGAATCAACCATCTTGCCCTTGTCAATCCTGTTTAAACAAAATCAGTCAAATTTGTGAAGCATGATAATCTCATGCACAATGCTATCATAGCTATTCAGAATTATCCAAGTCTTTCCAAAAGTAAATAAATCAAAATTCCTTCCAACAACTTTCCCAACATTAATGTAAGGCTTTCTGGCATGTAGTTCCCTGGCTTATCTCTGCTACCCTTCTTAAATATAGGCACAATATTATCTTTCCTTCTATGTTCTAATACATCTCCAGTGGCTAATGAAGATGCAAGAATTTCTTCCAAGACTCCAGCAATCTTCTCCCTTGCTTCCCATAACATCTAATATACACCCAGTCGGGCTTTTTGCATTTTTCAATACTTCCAACACCACCTCTTTTTGTAATGTGCATGTGCTCCATGGTATCACTGTTCCTCATTCTGAAATCACTAGCTTCCATGTCCTTCTACACAGTAAATACATATCAGAAGTATTCATTTAAGACCTTGCTGATTTTTTGTGGTCTCTTATATAGATCACCACATTGATCGTTAAGGGGCCTATTCTCTCCCAAGCTACCCTTTTGCTTTTGGAATTTTATTTTATTTTGCCATTAGAACTTAGTCCCTTCACTGGTGCTGGACGAGTATCGTGAAAACAATTGTTCTGGAGTGCCCAGAGGTGGTCAACATGACCTATATTTATTTTGGCAACACACAGCAAACGATTGTTGATTTTTAGTAAGTCAGAGATGCGATTCCCGCCACCTCATTTATTATGCTGCTTTGTTGTTCCTTTTTTAACATTATGCTGGGGTAACAAATAGCGACCTCAAACATTCCTCACTAAAATAAGTGTTATATAATTCTTCTGTCACTTGGGGTCTTTCTGAAATGTGGTACTGTCAGTGTCTATTCCTCTCACAGTCCAACCTTCAGTTAGCCAAGTCCTGACCCCCCTCATATGCCAATACCAATTGTCTGCTCGTCTTTAAGAGGATGTGAAATAAATTTCATGTCACAGTGTCACTTAATGGAGAATCTTTGTAAATAATAGCTAAAGGAAGATATTACTGCATCACAAATTTAAGGTATTTTTTAAAAGAGGATTAATGAGTGAATTTGATGAGAGTAACGAGAATATTTGATTAATTTATCCCAATTAAGAGATACCATAATCAATTTTGATGGCCCACCATCCTAATCCTGGAAATTGATAAAGGCCTCTACTAAAAAAATATTTTACACACTGTTATTTCCCTTGGACTACTGTAACCCTTTGCTCCAACCCTTAATAATGGTGTTATAATTTGTATGGTGAATAAATCAATTGCTATACAATCAACCATAATACATAAATTATACAATGCTTATCTTCTTTAATTTTTATCATGGTGTATTGGAAATAGAACAGAAATTTAGCCCATATCTAGTGCTGCCTGAATGGATTGTGATGCAAGTGACAAAGTTCACCAATATGCTTTCTGGAAAATTACTTTTCTGCTCTTTCCACTTGTTTTTCCTGATCCATTAAGTGGAATAAATTTTTAGACTGGTTTACATGTACCTGTAGATATGACTATAATATAATTAACATATAGTATACTGTACCTAATAAGAATATCTTTCTTTGCAATTGTGAATGCAGATTGGTAGAAATGTTTCGTATGAATTTCGATATCTTCTGAAATTTGCCTTCGTCTAACTTAATGGCATATATTTCACTCCCCATTTTCTTTGAATAGCTGGTTGAAGAAGGAATTATAGATTGTAGTCAAAAATGTATCAAGTGTTAAATTGAAATAAATAAATATGTGTAAATCCATTAAACACAGTGGTATAATGTCACAGCAGTTAATGCTACTTCCTCAGAGCTTCTTAGACCCGAGGACCTTATGATCCTGAGCTTGGGTGCTGTTTGTGTGTTCACGCATTCTTCCTGTGAATGTATGGGTTTCCTCTCAGTGCCTGGGGGATTCCTCCCATGTCCAAAATATGTTCTTAATTGGCTGCCATAAATTGCTCCTGACATAGATGTGTGGCAGGAGAAGCTGGGAATGTTGATGGGGATGTAAAAAAACCCATGGGATTTGGTGTACATAGGTACTTCCTGGTCAGCATGGTTATGGTGGGCAGAGAGGAAGGAAGCACAAAAAAGAGATGGGTTGAGGTGTAAGCTATGATCAGGAATGTGCAGGCTAAAAGGATGATAGTATTTGCTGTAGATGGACACAAAATGGCGGAGTAACTCAGGCAGCATCCCTGGAGCGAAGGAATGGGTTTCGGGTAGAGTCTCTTTAGATTAGTTTAGAGATACAACGTGGAAACAGGCCCTTCAGCCCACCGAGTCCACACCGACCAGATATCCCCGCACATTAATGCTGCCCTACACACACTCAGGACAATTTACACATACTCCAAGCCAATTAACACATACCTGTACGTCTTTGGAGTGTGGGACAAAACCGAAGATCTCGAAAAATAACCATGTGGTCACAGGGAGAACATACAAACTCCGTGCAGACAGCACCCGTAGTCGGGATCAAACCTGGGTCGCCGGTGCTGCAAGTGCTGTAAGGCAGCAACTCTACCGCTGCGCCACCGTACCGCCCTTCAGTCTGAAGAAGGGTCTTGACCCGAAATGTCACCCATTCCTTTGCTCCAGGGATGCTGCCTGTCCCACTGAGTGACTCCAACATTTTGTGTGTACGGTTTAAACCAGCATCTGCAGTTCCTTATTACAGTATTTGCTGTATATGGGCTCTCCCATGATAATGAACAGGTTCTATTTTTACAAGACAATTTGGCCACAAGTCCGAAAAATACACAAAAATTGCTCAATATAATAGCTGTACTACCACAGTATTGCAATGAATTGTATCAAAAGCACATCTGATATGAAAGAGCAATTACTAATGGTGGAGAAAGGAGAATAGTTTTTTCAAAGATAGACACAAAATGCTGCAGTAACTCATTGGGACGCAGCATCTCTGGAGAGAAGGATTGGGTGATGTTTCGGGTCGAGGCTCTTCTTCAGACTGATGTCGGGAGTGGGAGATACATAGATTAGGAAGTGGAGTGTGAAAATAGAACAAAGGCAATGGAGATCAAGGAAAATGTAGACTAGATCCTTGTTAGCTGGGAGAACATAACAACAAAGCAAACAGATAAAATGTAGTCGGAGACAGTATGACTGGTCGGAGAACTTGGAAGGGGGAGGGATGAAGAAAGAGCGGGGAAGCAAGGGTTACTTGAAGTTAGAGAAGTCAATGTTCATACCGCTGGGGTGTAAGCTGCCCATGCGAAATATGAGGTGCTGTTCCTCCAATTTGTGCCGGTCCTCACTCTGACAATGGAGGAGGCCCAGGACAGAAAGGTCAGTGTGGGATTGGGAGGGTGTTAAAATGTTTAGCAACCGGGAGATCAGGTAGGTTTAGGCGGACTGAGCGGAGGTGTTCAGCGAAACGATCCACACATGGAACAGCGGATACAATAGATAAGGTTGGAGGAGGTGCAAATGAACCTCTGCCTCACCTGAAGATCTGTCGGTTCGTTGGGCGGGGTCGAGGGGGGAGGCATAGGGACAGGTGTTGCATCTCATTTTATTATTCCTTCGAGCACACGTGTAGGTATGTCAGACTTTCCTCCCCATTAATTCGGGAGTCTTTTGTAACTTTTCCTGTACTCACTTCCCCTTTAACTCCATCTTTATACTCCCAATTTGTCAATCCCCCCCTCCCACTATTTAGGGCTTGCTAAATAGTGAGGGGGAGGGATTGACAAATTGAGAGTATAAAGATGGAGTTAAAGGGGAAGTGAGTCCAAGAAAAGTTACAAAAGACTCCCAAATTAATGGGAAGGAAAGTTCGAGAAGGGATAAGAACTTCTACAGATGTACAGTAGACAGCATACTGATTGGTTGCATCGCGGCCTGGTTCGGCAACTTGAATGTCCAGGAGCAGAAAAGACTGCAAAAAGTTATGACCACTGCCCAGTATATCACCTGCTCTGACCTCCCCACCATCGAATGGACCTATCGAAGTCGCTGCCTCAAAAAGGCAGCCAACATCATCAAAGACCCACACCATCCTGGCCACAAACTAATTTCACCATTGCCATCGGGAAGAAGGTACACAAGCCTGAAAACTGTAACGTCCAGGTTCAAGAACAGCTTCTTCCCTACAGCCATCATGCTACTAAACACAACAACAAGCTCTGAACTAAAACAGACTATTATTATTATGATTGCACTATATTTGTTTATTTATTGAGTATGTGTGCATGTGTATATATACACACACGCTGAACTTTTTTTCCCTGTTATGTATTATGTTTACATATTCTGTTGTGCTGCAGCAAGCAATAATTTCATTGTCCTATCTGGGATATATGACAATAAAACACTCTTGACTCTTGAGAGTAAGGCCAGAGCCAATAGTGACCCGTGTGAGAAGGGAGGCGAATACTGAAGTTAAAGTGTTGTAAATGAATGTGCGAAGTATAAGAAATAAAGTGGATGAGCTTGAGGCTCAGTTAGAAATTGGAAAGTATGATGTTGTGGGAATTACAGAGACATGGCTGCAAGGGGACCAGGGCTGGTATACGTCCTATTGAAAAGACAGACAGGTGGGCAGAGGGTGTGGGGTAGCTCTGTTGGTGAGGAATGAAATTCAGTCCCTTGCGAGGGGTGACATAGAATCAGATGTAGAGTCAGTATGGATAGAACTGAGGAATTGTAAGGGTAAAAAGACCCTAATGGGAGTTATCTACAGGCCCCCAAACAGTAGCCTGAATATAGGATGCAAGTTGAATCAAGAGTTTAAATTGGCTTGCCGTAAAGGTAATGCTACAGTTGGTATTGGAGATTTCAAGATGCAGGTAGACTGCGAAAATCAGGTTGGTACTGGACCAAGAAAGGGAGTTTGTAGAGTGCCTCCGTGATGGATTCTTAGAGCAGCTTGTACTGGAGCCTACGAGGGAGAAGGCAATTCTGGATTTAGTGTTGTATAATGAACCGGATTCGATGAGGGAACTCGAGGTAAAGGAGCCATTAAGAGGCAGTGACCATAATATGATAAGTTTTAATCTACAATTTAAGAGGGAGAAGGGAAAATCGGAAGTGTCAGTATTACAGTTGAACAAAGGGGTCTATGGAGCCATGAGGTAGGAACTGGCCAATGTTGACTGGAAAGATACCCCGGCAGGGAAGAGAGTGGAACAACAATGGCAGATATTTCTGGGAATAATACAGATGGTGGAGGATCATTCGAAAGAGGAAGAAAGATTCCAAGGGGAGTAAGGGGCGACCGTGGCTGACAACGGAAGTCAGGGACAGTATAAAAATAAAAAAGTATAACATAGCAAAAATGAGCGGAAAACCAGAGGATTGGGTAACTTTTAAAGAGTAACAGAAGATAACTAAAAAGGCAATACGGGGAAAAAAAGATGAGGTACGAAGGTAAGCTAGCCAAGAATATAAAGGAGGATAGTAAAAGCTTCTTTGGATATGTGAAGAGGAAAAAATTAGTTAAGACCAAAGTTGGACCCTTGAAGACTGAAAAAGGTGAATTTATTATGGGGAACAAGAAAATGGCAAATGTGTTGAACAGGTACTTTGGATCCACCTTCACTAAGGAAAACACAAACAATCTCCCTCATGTACTAGTGGCCAGAGGATCTAGGGTGACTGAGGAACTGAAGGAAATTCACATTAGGCAGGAAATGGTGTTGGGCAGACTGATGGGACTGAAGGCTGATAAATCCCCAGCGCCTGATGGTCTGCATCCCAGGGTACTTAAGGAAGTGGCTCTAGAAATTGTGGACGCATTGATGATAATTTTCCAATGTTCTATAGATTCAGGATCAGTTCCTGTGGATTGGAGGGTAGCTAATGTTACCCCACTTTTTAAGAAAGGTGGGAGAGAGAAAACAGGGAATTATAGACCAGTTGACATCGGTGGTGGGGAAGATGCTGGAGTCATTCATAAAAGATGAAATAGCAGCACATTTGGATAGCAGTAACAGGATCGGTCCGAGTCAGCATGGATTTATGAAGGGGAAATTATGCTTGACTAATCTTCTGGAATTCTTTGAGGATGTAACTGGGAAAATGGGCAAGGGAGAGCCAGTGGATGTAGTATACCTGGAATTTCTAAAAGCATTTGATAAGGACCCACATAGGAGATTAGTGGGCAAAATTAGAGAACATGGTATTGGGGGTAGGTTACTGACATGGATAGAAAATTGGTTGGCAGACAGGGAACAAAGAGTAGGGATAACGGGTCTCTTTCAGAATGGCATGCAGTTTAATGTGGATACATTTGAGGTTATCCACTTTGGTTGCAAAAACAGGAAGGCAGATTATTATCTAAATGATGTCAAGTTGGGAAAGGGGGAAGTACAACGGGATCTGGGGGTCCTTGTTCATCAGTCAATGAAAGTAAGCATGCAGGTACAGCAGGCAGTGAAGAAAGCGAATGGCATGTTGGCCTTCATAACAAGAAGAGTTGAGTATAGGAGCAAAGAGGTCCTTCTGCAGTTGTACAGAGCCCTAGTGAGACTACACCTGGAGTATTGTGTTCAGTTTTGGTCCCCTAATTTGAGGAATGACATTCTTGCTATTGAGGGAGTACAGTGTAGGTTCACGAGGTTAATTCCCAGGATTGCGGGACTGTCATTAATTGATAGAATGGAGCGGCTGGGCTTGTATACTCTGGAATTTAGAAGGATGAGAGGGTCTCTTATTGAAACAATAAGATTATTAAGGGGTTGGACATGCTAGAGGCAGGAAACATGTTCCCGATGTTGGGAGAGTCCAGAACCAGGGGCCACAGTTTAAGACTACGGGGCAAGCCATTGAGAACGTATTATGAATCTGTGGAATTCTCTGCCTCAAGAGGCAAATTCTCTGGAGGCTTTCAAGAGAGAGTTAGATAGATCTCTTAAAGATAGAGTGAAGGTTATGGGGAGAAGGCAGGAATGGGGTACTGATTGTGGATGATCAGCCATGATCACAGTGAATGGCGGTGCTGGCTCGAAGGGCCGAATGGCCTACTCCTGCACCTATTGTTTATAGTCTATTGTTCGACATAACTGACAATCAGACATAGCTGGGTCCCATGAGAGTGCCCATGGCTACACCTTTAACTAGGTGAAAGTGAGAGTAGTCAAATGGGAAGTTGTTGAGGGTGAGGACTTGCTCCACCAGGTGGAAGAGAGAGGGAAATTCTGTTCAAGGAAGAACTGGAGGGCCTCGAGTCCTTCCTGGTGCGGACTGGAAATGTAAAGGGACTGCACGTCCAAGGTAAAGATGTGACAATGAGGGCCTAGAAATTGAAAGTTGTTGAAGAGTTGAATGGTGTGTGAGGTGTCTCGAACATAGGTGTGAAGGTGGGGGGGGGGGGGGGGGGGGGGGAGAGGAGAAGATAGGATGCAATAAAGGTATGTGCAGATGACTTTAGTGGGTCAAGAACACGCAGAAACACTCTTTTGCCTGCTCCTTAAAGAGTTTACTAATTCATCCTTTTACTCATTAGTGGTTTGTTTGAGGCACAGAAAAGCTTCTAAAGATGCTTAAACAGCAAAAATACCTACATTTTCATGTGCCTAGCAAAACGTAAATAAAATTTATTCCTGTACCTGTTCTGTTAATGCCCAGATCGTTCGACTTTCAATCTTAGATATGGCTATCAGTGAATTAAAATAGTAAGATTAAACGAGAACTTACCAGTTTGAAGTTTGATCTTTATTTTATGAGTCGTCGAGTTGAGGGACTACGTGAAGAACCCCGTACAGCCGTTCGTGCGTCAATCTTCAAAGCAACGGTGTGAAATCACAGCTAATAGTAACTGAAGTATAATGGTATGATAACAAAGACTAGAACTACCAGATGAAATCTATGAGAGCTGGGAACGGAGGGCACGTAGTCCCTCAACTCGACTCATAAAATAAAGATCAAAGTTCAAACTGGTAAGTTCTCGTTTAATCTTACTATTTTAATTCGGAGTCACGTGAGTGACTACGTGAAGACTTCAAAGCTCTGTGATATCATGCCGTGTGAAACGAGTATACACAACCACAACTGCTTCATTGACAAATGAAGGGAAAACATTCATAATGTATACAGTCATAACATAGATGTAGAACATGCTGATGCTGTTTAAATGAAACAATAATATTTCCATCTCTCACCCAGATGGAAAATATAACCAGAACATAAATAGAGTTAACAAATACTCCTGGTTCAGCAATGGGTCATTACAGATGTTTGGAGATTCATTCGATGGACCATGCTCCAGCCGTAACAATGCGACTCAGCGGAACATAAATACCCTTGCTGCTGATGTTGTAGCAGCCCTGGTGGAATGAGATCTGGAAACAGAATCCATTAGTACATAACACAACTCCGTTTTTCTCATCTGGAATGGCTGGAACAATAAGTTCTCCCAAATTCTTTGCGAGTAACAACATTGCCAGTCCAGAACTCCAAGGCTCTTGATGACCTTGACATATTGTTGTATATATGTGTGTGCTTACCTTATCAAAGGTTTCCTGGTATGCCTGTGACTATTTTGAGACCTGACCCCCTTCTGTGTGTACAGTGGTACAGTAATGGTACAGTGTGTGGAACCTCTGGCCAGCTTTCATGCTGCCAGCAACGTCAGTGAACCGCTACTGCCAATAAAGACATGGGATGCATTGTTGCCGAAACTATGAAACCTTGCTCGTTCCATTAGCTTGTGCTTCGCCCTCCTGGTTTCACCTATGGAAAAGTCTTACCTGAATAGAAGATTCGGCAGCCATCTATAATGTCCCCCTGAGAGTGGTGTTCACTGCATATGTGTTTGGGATGGTAACTTTCTTGCCAGGCATAGACCTCTGGCACATGCCCTGATCTCTTGGGCATGCTCTATGGCTATACCCTCAGACTCGGCGTTAACCTTTACCAATCCCACATGCTCTCCTCTTACACGAGGGAGCCATAAAGCATGCCTGCTACAAAGCCCTGCTGACACAATTTCCCACAATTTCTGACACATTTCGGGCCATTAGCACCAATTTGCAATATAATGAAAGACCGGAGCAGTAATGAACACTGGATTGCTATGGGCACACGCATGGGCCCTAGCTACGCCTGCCTCTTTGTCGGGTACGTCGAACAATCTTTGTTCTCGGCGTACCAGGGCCCCACCCCCGACCTTTACCTCCGTTACATTGACGACTGCTTTGGTGTCACCTCCTGCACCCACGCAGAACTGACTGACTTTATCCATTTCACCACCAACTTCCATCCGGCACTCAAATATACTTGGACCATTTCCGACATTTCCCTACCATTCCTTGACCTCACCATCTCTATTGCAGGTGACACACTCCTGACTGACATCCACTACAAACCAACTGACTCCCACAGCTACCTGGACTACTCTTCCTCCCACCCTGCTTCCTGTAAGGACTCCATCCCCTATTCCCAATTCCTCCGACTACGCCGCATCTGCTCCCAGGATGACGTGTTCCACACCAGGTCATCGCAAATGTCCTCGTTCTTCAGAGAACGGGGTTTCCCCTCCCCCACTATCGATGAGGCTCGCACCAGGGTCTCCTCCATACCCCGCAACACTGCCCTCTCTCCCCATTCCCCCACTCACAACAAGGGCCGAGTCCCCCTGGTCCTCACCTTTCACCCCACCAGCCAGCGCATACAACAGATAGTCCTCCGCCAGTTTCGCCACCTCCAACGTGACCCCTCCACTCGCCACATCTTCCCATCTCCCCCCATGTCTGCCTTCCGCAAAGACCACTCCCTCCGCAACTCCCTCGTCAACTCTTCCCTTCCCTCCCGCTCCACTCCTTCCCCGGGCACTTTCCCTTGCAACCGCAAGAGATGCTACACTTGTCCCTTCACCTCCCCCATCCACTCCTTTCAGGGGCCCAAGCAATCATTCCAAGTCCGACAGAGGTTCACCTGCACCTCCTCCAACCTCGTCTACTGCATCCGTTGCTCCAGATGCCAGCTAATCTACATCGGTGAGACCAAGCGGAGGCTAGGCGATCGGTTCGCCGAACACCTCCGCTCGGTCCGCAATAACCAACCCGACCTCCCGGTGGCTCAGCACTTCAACTCCCCCTCCCACTCCGTATCCGACCTCTCGGTCCTGGGCCTCCTCCATGGCCAGAGTGAACAACACCGCAAGTTTGAGGAACAACATCTCATATTCCGCTTGGGGAGTCTGCATCCTCTGGGCTTAAACATTGAATTTTCTCAATTCTGTTAACCCAGACTGCTCCCTTTCCCCCCCCCCCACCTCTCCCTCAGCCCTCGGGCCCTGACATTCCTTCTCCATCTTCCCCCCCCCCCCCCAAAGTCGCACTAGCTTCTCATTTTCACACCAGAAACAGCTTACAATGGCTTGCTTCCCTTATCACCAATACTTTTTTGCATATCTTTCACTCATTGTTCTTGCTTTATCTCTCCATATCACTGTTTATATCTCTCGTTTCCCTGATCCCTGACCAGTCTGAAGAAAGGTCTCGACCCGAAACGTCGCCTATCTCCTTCGCTCCCTAGATGCTGCTGCACCCGCTGAGTTTCTCCAGCTTTTTGTGTAATCCTCGATTCTCCAGCATCTGCAGTTCCTTCTTTAACACAGTAATGAACACTGTTTGTCCATCATCAAGACTTTATTAATTTCAGCTGTTGTTAACAATGACCTAGATGGCACTTAATAATTAACCATTTAACAAAATAACTGTTGCTCTACTTACACAGCTGAATTGCATCTATACAATTAACAATTAGTCTAACGACTAGAACTGTTTTATAACAAGAACTGTTACCAAAGTCTTATTGACTGCAATCTGTTGTCCAGGCCGGCATCATGGCCAATTGAATACCTAAAAGTAAATCCCAACATCCTGCAAGTCTATTTGATAGGAACTTAATCTAACTGGATAGAGGAGCCCAATTTCTCAAATATAGTTTGAGACTTAACAGTGGATTTTAACACATATATAACCAGCGTTTTTTAAAACTGTGAATAGTTTTCTTTGAATGCTTTTTTGTCATCATTCTGTTATATTGTCTTATCCTAACAATGCCTCATCATCCCCCATGATAACTGTAAATGGGAATACCCTACGAAACTGCTATTCCCATAAAGCAGCCCTAACAAGGTACCGCTGGCGCCCATGAAGCAGCCCTGAACAAAGGTGCTGCTGACGCGGCCTTTCCCATAGGCCAGTATTTGCCATAGATTTGACGTTCTCATGAAGCGGCCCTGAGCAAAGGTGCTGCTGGCATAACCTCTCCAATAGGCTAGCCTTCCATAACTTGGCATTCCCCTGCAGCAGTCCTGAGCAAAGGTACTGCTGGCACCGCCTCTGCAATAGGCTTGCCTGCCATAGGTTTGGCATCCCAATGAGCAGCCCTGAGCAAAGGTGCTGCTGGCACAGCCTCTCCAATAGGCTAGCCTGCCATAGCTTGGCATCCCCATGAGCAGTCCTGAGCAAAAGTACTGCTGGCACAGCCTTTCCCATAGGCTGGCACTGCCATAACTTGGCATTCCCATGAAGCAGCCCTACCCAAAGGTGCTGCTCTCTAAATTAATTCCCAGAGGTGAAACCTCCCAACTTTCCTAATTGTACTGACTATTTTTGTCAGTTGTCCCCATATCCTGGGGATTATTGTAGTTTGAGAACCCCATAGGTGAATTTCCCCTCCCCGAGAATCCATATAAATATATAAATGTATACCCGCGGTACCCTCCTGGCACGCAGGCTAATCATTTATGTGAGTTATCCCCATTTCCTGGGGACTACTGCGGTCTGGGAACCGCATATACTTGGGTTTCCCCAGCACCGGGAACCCAGCCTAACCATTTAGGTTCGTTTTAACCCCATGTGCTGGGGACTACTGCGGTCTAGAACTGTGGTTTCCCCTCCACCGGGAACCCAGGCTGACTGTTCAGGTCCGTTAAGCCCTATCCCCTAGGGACAACTGCGGTCTAAAACCGCACTATTCTTGGGTATCCCCGCCCCAGGAACCCAACATGTGGAGTCACTGACCACGTTATCAGTGACTCTGATCGCGAACCCGACATTCCCAGCTCTCCGCTTCCGCGGTCGGACCAGAGTTTTCCCCCAAAGCCCTAGGCTGATTCCCTCATCGGCTATCGTGAACATCCCGCAAAAACCCCGGAGGTTCCTGCAGGAGACCTAGAACAGGTAAGAAATAGCACTTACCTGAAACTTTTTTAGACTTACCGTTGGAGGAGCTGCGCTGCTCCACAGTCGTCTGCACGAAAGCGTCTGACGCAAATAACGCACGAACGGCTGTACGGGATTCTTCACGTAGTCACTTACGTGACTCGAAGTAAAATGTATGTGCAACTTTGTTAGAATTTTTTATCTAGAATCTTTAAACCTTCAAGATGTTTTATTGCAGTTACAAATAGGCAACCTCTATCCAACTCCCATCCCTCCAATCAATACTAAACTCTTATCTGGAACTAAATATAATTGCATAACGAGCTGATCACAAGAATTTCTGTGTTCTCAACACAACGACACCCCGCCTTGATTTATGTTCTAGTCATTTAAGATGAACATTTCCCTGTACTGGAAATATTGTGTATCCTTGCGCAAATAAATTTGTAACCGGTTTCTGTAAACATAAGAGTGCAGGCTGCTCAGATGGCTTGTACAGTTTGCTTCACCATACATTAATATCACAGATACTCTCATCGGGTCCACATCACAAGATTACATATTGTTGAGTCAGAGCTAAACACAGATTATCTGATGATGATCAACATATGACAGACGATCTGATAGTTAGCTTTATCTCCATTTTCCTACCTGATCTTGTAACTTATTTCTCAATAGGAGAGTGTAACCAGGGACATTGGTATCATTTGTGGCAGCTGTGACTGTCAAAATAGTTATTCTAGTTATTTGTTTCCTTGTGCGTGTGCCTGCTCTGAGAGAATTACCTACCTGCTCCGGATTCCTACCCCCCCCCCCATCACACTCTAGTGATCAAGATCAGGCTCTGTGCTTGGGTCAAAGCAGAATTAATGTTAGGTAAGTTACTTAGTCTCAGGTCTTGTGGCACGGGAAAGTAGGAGACACAAGGGAAAGGTGACGTTTCGGGTCGAGGCCCTTCTTCAGACTGAGTGAGGGGAGAGGGAAATGGAAATAAGAGAGATAGACTGTGATATAGAGAGATATAGAACAAATGAATGAAAGATATGCAAAAAAGTAACGATCAAGGAAAGGATCTATTGTTGGCTGTGGCTTAGGTGATAACGAGATGCAGGACAGCGAAGAAGAGGATGGAAGGGGGAAGGAGATAGTTAAGGAGGGACATTTGGGCGTTGTGTTAAGTATGTGTTTGGCAGTCACACTTTCAGCTTGGCTAAAAAAAAAAGTGATTGCAGATGCTCCAATGGATGAATGTAATGGCTGGAAAACATGGTAAGTACAGTTGGCTAGTCCCACAAATGACCATTGCAGCTGAAACATAACAGTTTCCTTGTAGAGTTGTAATGCATTAAAACTATTGCTTCTGAGGAGAACTGAAGGAAAAAGTGTAATATATTTATTTTGTTAAAACATGTGACATCTTACCCAAATGCTGTTGGCTTCACATCCTGGAAAAAAAAGAAAATGTTATTGAAATGGTGAATCACATTTTTATAACATCAATGCCTGGAAAGTCATCCCAGTTTCACATAACTAAATGTACTCTGAAATATTGTGCACTGTTCTAAAATTCATTCTATTGAATTGAGTGGAATGGAATTACAGAATTAAGACAGTCATCAATATTCTATTCAATTTTCTTTGGGAGGTGGAAAATGCTGATGCTTGGGTATGAGTGGACTGTACTGAAGGAAGAGTACTTCCATTACTAAAGGATGAAGTCTTTGAAAATACTGGTAATTGCACAGCCCTTAGTTTGTCCCGTTCTGAAGAGTAGCACTATCTTCACCGTAAATTGTTGAGAAATATAGGAATATATGAAAATATAGTTGTGTAATATACGAGTGGCGCAGACTGGACAAATGAGTCTTACAAACCATAACGAGTTTGTGGGTTGCTGTTTCTTGTGGATATATACTGAAATAGGCATATTGATAAATGTAAATGGGATGTTCAACTTCTCTGACAATTTAGAGGAAGGTATAATTTGGCCATGTGAGAAGAATGGGTTTACTCTTGTGGTCTTCCTCATGGGGTGACACTGAATCCACGTAGGCAAAGTTTTTCAGGAAGACGACTAACAGATTCATGAGACCACAGGTCTTCCTTCAGGCTGAAACTATTTGTATCTTTCGTTTTTTTCCCTGATGACAATGAAGAGCTTGTTATAAGGATTGATGTTCAAATTTTGAATTTGATGGTTCATCATTCCTAGCGTGATCATTCTCCTCTCCCAAGTGAATGAAATTTGTTGAACCGTTATAAAGTTTGGTGCTGTTTGATGCATCTTAAAGGTTCTTAATCTTCCAGAATTTAAAGATGTTACTGATTGATTTGTTGGGCTAGTATCTTTGGCATGTTTCTGTGTAACATGTAACCCACCACCCTCTAATATAACATAGTTCACCATACTAACAACACAACGCAATGTCTGTGCCGAGCATTATGACATGGTAAACATCTGGCTGCATGTAATCATATCCTTCCTTTCTCTGCATATTCATGTGTCTTTCTAAAAACCTCTTAAATACCACTATCTATCTGCCTCTACCACCACCCCTTGCAGCATGTTCCATGCACCCACTCGGGACTCTCGCTTAACTTTTTTTCCCTGTTGCCAGCCGGGCAACCGTGGCAGCTTTTTAGGTTGCCAAATGACAGTTTAGGTGGTCATTTAAGATGGCTTGCATGACGCATGCGATAATGTGCTCGGACGAAGTGCATAGTTACCAGTCGGAATTATACTCAATGAAGCATTCACATATTATTTCTGCTTCAAATAAAGTCACAAACTGATCATATTCACCAATCAAGACATGAAATATACCACAATGACATACAGCAACATGATAAGACAGTATCTCAACTCTTTTTACACATTGCAATTAATGCAATTTCTATTAGTTCTTGCCACTTCCAAACAAAAATGTAGTTGGATTATTCAGCGTATGATCAACCTGTGTCAATAAATCCTGGACCATGGTAACATATATACGTACGTATAGTTGTGAATGTTGCTCATTAAATAACTACAGTACTGATACTCCATATTAAAATGAATTCTGTAATAACGTGTCAACGGCAGCAGTGACAATCGAACACTGCGGTTTTAATGTTTCACGTGGTCACAATTTAATTAATCCATCTTAATGGATTAAAACAAATAACATTGGGAATTAAAACACATTTGATTGCATTCCGTTATCAAACATTGTCAATGTTCCTCTGAAGACATTTCCAGCACAATACGGTCAGGGAGGGATATGTGTGTGAATCAGTGCAGGGTGGATAGATGGCGGGGGGGTTAGAAGGCAGTCAGTGCAGAATGGATGGATTGAGGCAGGTGAATTAGTACGTGTTGGTTGGAGTAGGTAAAATTGTGAGGGGAGAGCACCGGGGATGTCAGTGGTGTTGAATTGGGGGGTTCAGTACGGGATGCATGGTGGTAGACAAAAGTGCTGGAGAAACTCAGCGGGTGAGGCAGCATCTATGGAGCAAAGGAAATAGGCAACGTTTCGGGTCGAGACCCTTCTTCAAACTGTTCCCCCCATTCTTCTTGAATGGGAGGATCAGTACAGGATGGGGGGGGGGGGGGGGTGATCAGCTCAGGATGAATGGGGGGGGGGGGGTCAGTACAGTGTGGAACGGAGGGTCTGTGGAGGATGAATGGGGGATCACTACCGGATGAAGGGGGGGGAAGGTGCAGGGTAAATGGAGGCTGGGTCAGTATGGTAGGAATGCGTGGATTAGTACAGGATGGATGGGGGATCTGTACACGATGGATGGAGGAGAAGTGCAGGATGGATGGGAAAGGGGGAAGTACAGGGTGAATTGGGGAACCAGTGTAGGATGGATGGGGGGGGCGGGTGGCAGGAGAATCAATGCGAGGTGGATAGGGTGATCAGCGCAGGATGAATAGATGGGGGGGGAGGTAGATGGGGAGGGGAGCACAGGGGATGTCAGTGAGGACTGAATAGAGGCGGGAATGGGGATCAGTGCGGGATGGAGAGGAGGGGTCCCAGGATAAGGGGGTGGAGGGGGCGTACAAGAGAGAGGGAGAGAGGGGGGGGCAGTTGGGGACGAAGGAAGGTCAGCGCTCCTGGGACAACATCGCCCCGCTGTCTTGGCCGTTGGGAAATCCTCGCCACCGCCTCCCATCTCCGCCAGCCAACAGCAAGGTGCGTGGCCGAGCGGTGCAGCTCAGTGATCCTATAGCTATAAAATCTTTGGTGCAACTGCTTCAGACGAGTCGGAGCGAATGATGGGCTTCGCACAGCGGCAGTAGCGACCGCGGCTCCATCTTCTCCTCCTCTCGCACCCCGCCCGGCCTGTTAACGGCCTCTGCTTGTAAACGTGCAGAGGCTGTTAACAGGCCGTTAAACGTGCAGAGGCCGGGGTGCGAGAGGAGGAGATGGAGCCGCTTTCATGGCTGCTGCTGCCGTTGTTCGGGGCTCGTCATTCGCTCTGACCCTTCCTCACCCCGAACCTAGTATCTGTGCCCTGCACAGCCGTTGCCGACACAAAACGTCGCGTTCCTTTTCTCCAGAGATGCTGCCTGACCCGCGGAGTTACTCCAGTTTTTTGTGTATATATTCGGTCCAAACCACTATCTGGTTGCCAAGCCGGGCAAAATGACTCGGTGTTTAGGTTGCCCGGTGGCGCTTTGAGTGGTCATTGGCACCCGGGAAACCGCTAATTTCGAGCCCTGCCACTACCCTCTGTATAAAAAAACATGGCCCACACATCCTCTTTAAACTTTGTTCTTTCACCTTAAAGCTATACTCTCTCATCTTTCAGATTTCCTTCCTTGGGAAAAAGGTTTTGACTGTCTACCCTATCTGTGCCACTTATGCCTGTATATACTTCTATCATGTCTTCCCTCAACCAATGACGCTCCAGAGAAATTATCCAAATCTGTCTAACCTCTCATAGCTAATGCTCACTAATCCTGGCAGCATTACGGTAAACCTCTTCTGGACCCTCTCCAAAGTCTCCACCTTCTTCCTGCAATGGGCGACCACAACAGCATGCAATACTCCAAATGTGGTTTAACCAAAGATTGAATAGAGCTGTGTCATTCTTTCCTGACTCTTGTATTCAATGCCCCAAACAATGAAAGCAAGTATACCACTCTATTTGTGTTTGAACTTTTAGGCAACAATGAATATGGACTCCAAAATCCAACTATACATCAATGCTGTTTGGGGTCCTGCCATCAATGTATACTTTCTCCTTCTGTTCAAACTTTCTAAGTGCAACACCTCATTGTTGCTCGGATTAAACTCCGGGCATTTCTCTGCCCATTTCCGTAGCTGACTTTGACAACATTCTCCACTGTCCTCAACTCCAGAAATCTTGGAGTCATCTGCAAACTTATTAATCTTACTAACCAACTACATTTTTATATAACTTTATTTTTATATAACTTTATATAATTAAAATTAGAAACCAAGGTGTGGTGGAAGGATATTATTCAGGCTGGAGACCTGTGACTAGTGAAATTGTACATATTATCAAAGGACAGATGTCCCAGCACAGATGCCTGCAGAATTCCACTGGTCACAGTTCTCCAGCCAGAAAAACAACTTTCCATCGCACCTTAGTTTTCTAGTTTATACCTGTTGACCTATAAGCTAGAGCCTAACGAGCTTTTATGCAGCAAAGAACCTTTAGAACAATACTTTAGGGTATTAGGAGAGTTACTTAATTGATATCTTGAAGGATGTCTTTTGTGGTGTAATAATATTCTATTCAGTCTGTTTGCATGTGTTCACTTTTATAGCTTTACTAGACCAAGTGGGACCCGTTGGGTCCCTGTCACACGGGAAGCGTGGTCCCCCAGCGCAACCAGTTCTCCAACGCTATTAGATTAGATTTAGATTAGATTCAATTTTATTGTCATTGCACATTTACAGTACAATGAAATGGTTTAACCTTGCAGTCATAACATAGAATAAATAACAAAACACACACTCAACACAGTTCAACATCCACCACAGTGAGTCCACCAGGCACCTCCTCACTGTGATGGAAGGCAAAAGTCCCAAAACCGTTGTCTCTTCCCTCCTTGCTCTCCCTCTGCGCTGAGGGGATCCAGGCCTCCGATGTTGTTACCCCGCCGGGTGATGGTAAGCAAGTCCCGCGGCTGAATCTGAACTCCGCGAATGGGCCGGTTCAAACTCAGCGGCCCGGGGCGGTCGAAGCTGCCGATGCTGCCGCCCTCCAGTCCAGCGGACGAAGCTGTTGTTGCGGGAGCTACAGAAAAACAGGTCACCAACCTGTGACCTGCGAGCTGCCGACGCTATCGTCCACTGGGCCCGCGGCCGAGCCTCCAAGGCTCCGAAGTCGGGTCGCTGCCGGAACCCCGCCACAGCCCCGAAGTCGGCCAGCTTCGCGATGGTAAGTAAGTCCTGGCCAGGGCTCTTGCTTAACTTTTTTTCCCTTTTACCAGCCGGGCAACCTTGGCAGCTTTTTAGGTTGCCAAATGACAGTTTAGGTGGTCATTTAAGACGGTTTGCATGAGGCATGTGATTATGTGCTCGGACGAAGTGCGTAGTTACCAGTCGGAATTATGCTCAATGAAGCATTCACATATTATTTCTGCTTCAAATAAGTCACAAACTAAACATATTCACCAATCAAGACATGATATATACTTCAATGACATGTAGCAAAATTATAATACAGTATCTCATCTCTTCTTACACGTTGCATAAATGCAATTTCTATTATTTCTTTCCACTTCCAAACAAAAATGTGGTTGGATCATTCAGCGTATGATCAACCTCGGTGAGACCAAGTGCAGGCTTGACGATCGCTTCACCCAACACCTACACTCAGTTCACAATAACCAACCTCATCTCCCGGTGGCTCAGCACTTCAACTCCCCCTCCCATTCCGAATCCGACCTTTCTGGCCTGGGCCTCCTCCACGGCCAGAGTAAGGCCCACCGCAAATTGGAGGAACAGCACCTCATATTTCGCTTGGGTAGTTTTCACCCCAGCAGTATGAACAATGGCTTCTCCAATTTCAGATAGTCCTTGCTTTCTCCCTCCTTCCCCTCCCATTCCCAGCTCTCCCACAGCCTACTGCCTCCGCCTTTACCTTTCTTTTTCCCGCCCCCCCCCCGACATCAGTCTGAAGAAGGGTCTTGACCTGAAACGTCGCCTATTTCCTTCGCTCCATAGATGCTGCCTCCCCGCAGAATTTCTCCAGTATTTTTGTCTACCTTCGATTTTCCATCATCTGCAGTTCCTTCTTAAACTATTTGTTCAGTAAGATTGATATTGCGCTGCGTGGCACTTAATACACTTAAACGCAATGTATTGTATTTATATAGCTGGTTTTCAACGTAACAATTTGGAGGATTTTAATAGGAAACATGAAAACATACGAAAGACATCAAGAAAGGGTCTTACTGTGGCTTGACTTCGGCTGCTTTGACTTTCTTCTTGAGCATCTCTTGATTGGATTTGGCTTTCTTCTTGACCTTCACTTGACTGCAGCTTGCTCTCTTCTTGGTCAATGATCTTCTGGGTTATTTTGATTGATTTATTTATTTCATCCAAGTTGTTAGTCCATTCCTTGACGATCTTTTGGATTTTCCCCAAAGCAACCCTCTTTTCATTGTCAATAAGTTCCATGGTAGCTATCTCATCGTTGTTCATGACTTTTCTAATTGTTTCATACTGATCAGAAATCTGCTGCTTAATTTGTTCTGCTGAGCTCTGGATAGAGATGGGGATGCGAGTTAGAATTTCAGATGAAAAAAAACACTGAATTGCACAATACAACCTTATTCAGAAGAGTTAAGCATACGGTTATCTTGCATCTGAAAGTCATATGGGTAGCTGCAGTCTTAGTTTCTGCTGGGTATTGCATATGTGTACTACTCAAATGATACTTGATTTCTGTTACCTGGGAAACAGCGTTGTGCATATTGCCAGACCTGCTGCCCTGGCAGCAAAGCCAACACTACTCAGTTTTTAAACACTTAAAAATAATTCTAAATGACTACCAGTGCAATCCTGTATCATGTCCTGAAAATGTATACACCCAGATTGGAATTATGCTGCATGCCATTTCAGAATAGCACAAGAGCCAAAGTGTTTAATTGTCAAATGTAACGGCAACAGAACAATGAACAATCCCATTAACATACTAACACAGAAATAAATATACAATAATATAATAAATTAATAATCAGTAATGGTATGTAACTACCACAATAGTGCAAATTGAAGTTCATAGTGCAACCAAAATAAAGAGCACAGCGGATCATATTTGCTGAAGTAGTGGTTAATGTTCTGCAGTATTCAAGAGGCTGATGATTGCTGGGAAGTAGCTGTTCTGTACTCTGGAGGTCGCATTTTACAGGCTTATTAACCTTCTGTCCTTCAGGTTGCACTAATGTCGTGTTTAACTTTACCATTAGTATGATGCTATGATACAAATAGACACTTTGGATCTTTTACAGTCTGAACCAATGTGTCAAATTTCGATAAATGCAGATAAATCTTTGCAACGTAGAAGATTAGTTATTAGTAGTACAGTCCTGAATATAGATTTTCTAGTTTCTAAAAGCTACATTAATATGGGTGCTGTTCAGTGTGGATTTACAGATTCCAAATTTAAGAGCGACCAATCAAGCTGCCAAGCAAGCCATGTACTGCTTCTATCCAGGTATTGGTCAGTTTCTTGATTAGTACAGGTGTCAGATGTTATGGGGAGAAGGTAGGAGAATGGGGTTAGTAGGGAGAGATAGATCAACCATTATTGAATAGCGCAGTAGACTTGATGGACCGAATGGCTAAATTCTACTCCTATCCCTTATGACCTAATGAGTTCTTCACAAAAACTGAATATAAAACTGGCCGTCTAGTTGCAGGAAGATATTGTTGTTAAAGGTTAGAGATAAGCAACAAAATGATTCAAAATATTTGAAGTACAACATGAATCACACGCTGGGTTTGCCCCTTTTGAATAAAAAAAACAGTGCGAAAATAATCCAAAAATAATGTGAAGAATTATAAAGGGTTTATTCAAATTGATCCAGACAGATTATTCATCATAATAAAATTTTAAGTGACCTAAAATTAAAAAAGTTAGAGGAAGTGAACTTTTTTGTCAGAGTAATGAGGAATTGTGGAATAATCATAACTTTATAAATGTTAAATTGACATTATCCAATTGTTGTCACAAAAACTATATTTTGCAGGCAGATCTTTGGCCTGCACTGCATGTAGATATTAGGGACTTAAATGCCTATCAGTGGCACAAGTCTGAATTACAATGATGGTCTTTAATTGACGATTCCAGCTCTAGTTCATGATACTTTTTATGAATTCAGCTTGTTTGTCACCCATCAAAATTTTTGTTCCATCTCATACATATCTTTTGTGATCATTGTATAATAAATATTTGTTTTTGAGAGAAATTATTATTGCAAATGTTTTTGGTATTTTCTGTGTATGAAACCGAGGCTAATATTTTTTCAGTGGTGTTCAGTTTCATCTGTGGGTTGCATGTTAATTTGTAGATTCTTAATTCTGCATTATATTGGCGCACTTACTGTAATAACAGTGTTCTTGGTCTTCAGAGATTGAAGATATGCCTCCACTTTATCTCTTTTGGTGTAAAGGTCCAGAAGGCACTGCTTTGGTGTCACCTGCATAATATATGAAAAAAAACGAATCATCTTAAAATAAAAGAGAAAATACTGGAAATGCTCAACAAGTTGTGATAGATATAATAGTGGCATTTATGATACTTTTGAATAGGCACATGGATATGCAGGGAATAGACAAATATGGATCACGATGCAGTCAGATAAGATTTGGTGTTGGCATCATGTTTGCCATAGACGTTGTGGGCCAAAGGGCCTGTTCCTGTTACTGTTCTCTCTTCTATGAAAGTTAGCATTCTTATGAAAGATCAAAACCTGAAATATTAATTTTACTTCCCACCACAAATGTTGCCTTGACCAGCTGAGTATTTGCAGTATTTTGATTTTGCGTTAACATGTTAAAACTTATTAATTTTGAGCTTGAAACATAAATTTAGCTGCCTTCAAATTAAATTTGGGCAGCAGAGTGGCATATCGGTAGAGCTGCTGCCTCACAGCGCCAGAGACCCGGGTTGATGGGTGCTGTCTGTGCTGAGTTTGTACACTTTCTCTGGGTGCTCCGGTTTCCTCCCACATTCCAAAGATATGTGGGTTTGCATGTTAATTGGCTTCTGCAAAATTGCCCCTAATGTGTAGGATGTGAAAGTGGGATAACATAGAACTAGTGTACGGATGATTAATGGTCAGCATGGACTTGATGTTCCAAAGGGCCGGTTTCCACATTGTATCTCCAAACACAATGTCAGTCTGCCCTTTTATAGGATAAATGAAAACAAACAATTTGTATTGTATATTGGCATTGTATAATTGGTCAGTTTCTCCATGTATGACGCGGCTTGGTTTAGTGCCACTGAATGTTTCAGTCCTGCTCTGAGCCTTGAATGGACAATGGGCAATCTGACTTGTTCATCAGTGTGCAAAAGTGAGACTTGTGTAATTTAAATTCTGAAATTTGTACACACCAATGCTATAAATAATGTCTGTTTGAACAGGCCTTGTCAAACTCGCCCTCTGCAGTTGGTATCACGTTAGGAGCTTATATTTCACCCTGTTCTATACTTGGCATTGTTGGAAAAGATTTTCAAACAGCTGCCATTTTGATGTCTGGAAGTCTTAAACATGGTTGGTAACTCTGCCACGAATACTATGCAGCAGCCTCACACAACGGTGATTGTGTCTTATCCAGCTCTTTCTGAAGTGAATTTTCTGTAGGTGCTCCGGTTTCCTCCAACATTAAAAGACATGCTGGTTAGTTTTCTTCTGTAAATTGCCTCTAGTGTGTGGGAGATAGTACCAGTGCACTAGTGATTGATGGTCAGCATGGACTCGGTGAACCAAAGGGCCTGTTTCCACTCTGTATCTCTAAAAGGTAGATAATGTCCTTAATGTTAGGTCTATTGGGAACACCATGTGTATATTTTTTTTCGATCAGCTCTGTGTAACATTTTTAAAGACTTGGCGATGTTGCTTGCCCTCAAGAGATAGAGAGCTATACAATATGGAAACATGATGTTTGGCTTACCATGCCAATTAAGTTTACATTCTGGGCTTGTTCCATTTGCCTGCATCTATACTCTTCCTATTAATATATCAGTTCAAATATCTTTAAAATTATTATTGTATCCCCATGCATAGCTTACTCTGGCAGCTTATTCCAGATGCAGTCCACTGTTTGAGTGAAAACTTTGCCCTGAGGTTATGTTTTGGAAACCTGTACCCTGAGAAAAAGACTGACCGTTCACTTTATACGTGCCCCTATCTTGTGCGCCTCAAAAAGATCACTCCTCAGCCTCCAACAGTCCAAAGAAAATGTTCCAGCCTCTCCCTCTTCTGAACTCTCCCTCTAACTCATCCAGGTAACATCCTGGTGAATTTTCTCTGCCAGAATTTTCTATAGTTAGGCAAATAGAACTTGCACACAGTACTCCATCAATAACCTATACAGCTGCATCATGATGCACCAGCTTTTCTACTCAATGCCTTTCCGAATGATGACAAGCTTGCAAATACCTTCTTCGTCATCTCGTCCACTTGACCTGCATGGAACCATGCACGTTTACTCCCAGATCTCTATTCTATAACACTTTCTAGGACTCTAACCATTTCCCATAAATCAGCTGTACTATCCAACATATGATGCAATAGCGACTTCTGCTCTGATCCAAAAAATAGTTTATAATATAATTCATACAATCTGTGCAGTCACAGTCAATGTTTGGAAAGTTAAAATCCCCCACTATTACAACTTATCACGGTATATTTGCAGCTATCTGTGAACTCCCTACAAATGTTCTTCTCGTACACTCACTCGCTATAGGGAGGCCTATAATACAATGCATTGAAGTGATCACTCCCTTCTTATTTTTCAATTCCACCATATAGACCATCTGGACAATTCCCCATGAATATCCTATCTAAAAGAGTTTAGTTTAGTTTATTGTCATGCGTACCAAGATAGTGAAACACTTTTGTTGCGTGCTATCCAGTCAGTAGAAAGAGAATACATGATTGCAATTGAGCCAATTACAGTGTATAGATACATGATAACGGAATAATGTTTAGTGCAAGGTAAAGCCAGCAAAGTCCAATCAAGGATAATCCAAGGGTCACAAATGAGGTAGATAGTAGTTCAGGACTGCTCTCTGGTTGTGGTACGGTGATTCAGTTGCATGATAACAGCTGGGAAGAAACTGTCTCTGAATCTGGAGTTGTGCGTTTTCACACTTCTATACCTTTTGCCTGAGGGGAGAGGTGAGAAGAAGGAGTGGCCAGGAAGCAACTCGTCCTTGATTATGCTGCTGGCCTTGTCAAGGCAGCGTGTTGCATGGGACTGATGGGACTGAAGGCTGATAACTCCCCAGGGCCTGATGGTCTGCATCCCAGAGTACTTAAGGAAGTGGCTCTAGAAATCGTGGATGCATTGGTGATAATTTTCCAATGTTCTATAGACTCGGGATCAGTTCCAGTGGATTGGAGGGTAGCTAATGTTACCCCACTTTTTAAGAAAGGCGGGAGAGAGAAAACAGGGAATTATAGACCAGTTAGCCTGACATCAGTGGTGGGGAAGATGCTGGAGTCAATTATAATAGATGAAATAGCCGAACATTTGGATAGCAGTAACAGGATTGGTCCGAGTCAGCATGGGTTTACGAAGGGGAAATCATGAATCTTCTGAATTTGTAGTCGGCAGGGCAGTACTCTGCATATCGTTAACTTGGATGTGTTGTGCACACTAACGTGCTGTTAGTGCCCCCTTAAAACTGTCTAGTGAAGGTGATTTGACTATATTGTTGTCTAGTTTATTCCTTTCCCTTAAGGTTCTTACAAAGAATAAGTTCTTATAAATATCTGTCCTGGCAAATGGGATTTCTATTTGCATATCATTTCTCTTTCATGTTCTCTTTTTTGTTGAGTATGTTATGTATCTATCTGCAGTTATGTCCACGATCCCCTTTTGAATGCTGTACAGCATGGCTAGTCTGTTCGGGTCTCGGGTCTGAAGAAGGGTCTCGACCCGAAACGTCGCCTATCTCCTTCGCTCCTTAGATGCTGCTGCACCCGCTGAGGTTCTCCAGGCTTTTGTGTACTCCCAGATTTGTCTCTCATTACTTGGATGTGAGTCCATTCTCCTACTTGGGAGAATGGAGCAGCTGTACTCTGAGGTTGGTTCTATGAAGCATGCTATGCAGCAACAGGCTGATGTAAGCGAAGGTTTTCACGGCATCACAGTGGAAATTAATCGGCGAGTGTGTGCATTGGAGCGCCCCACTGACCTGACCCGGGCAGTGGTCCGGATGCGTTGGTGGCGATAGATTGAGCCACTGGCATGGACGGCACAGCACTGGCGGCTGCATCGGCGGGATCCCTGGGCTTGGTCGCCGGAGTGGGGGCTGCGGTGGGGGGCCTCGCTTTAAATGTGGAGAGGGCTACGACAACGGACAGTCCCAATGGATTAATGTCTTTGCCACGCTCTCCAAAGTGGAGTCATGTTGTGAAAAAGGGTTACAGTCATGTTCCACAGAATGCTGCTGGTAAGCCAAGATTGCGCACTATTACCCCTGGACAGAAAAATAAATCCGGTAACGTTATGCCTATTGTTGGTACCAGAACTGCGTGTAACATCAAAACGATCAAGACTAAACTGGTGAGTGATTTTGCCTCGCAAGGTTTCACCAGACCTAGACGACAAAACTTTATCTGTGTATCTTAAAGAAAAACTTGACCATGAGGTTACCTGTCAAAAGATTGACACTGAACACAGTAGATACTGTTCATTTAAAGTATCTGCTGAATGCAATGAGGTTGGCGAAATGTACAATCCGGAGCTCTGGCCAGAAGGGGCATTTGTCCGGCGTGATTATGAGCCGTGCAGCATTGGAGTAATCGGATCAAGCACTGTGCCTGCTGCGGGGGGAATGAGTGTGCCTGCTGGTGCCAGGGGCACTCACTAGTCTCGCTGAATGACCATTCGGGTTTTCTCGTACAACTGCCATGGCCTGTGTTTGGGCCAGAGCACAAGGGATAAAGCCCGCTGCATAGTTGTTGACAACCTTCTGGAGAACTGTGACATACTGTGACATACATACAAGAGACATTTTTAGCAAAGCAAGACTTGGACAAACTAAATTCTGTCAATGATGACGTTCATGGGGCTGGGGAATCTACAACTGACCTTGGCATAGGAATAGTCAGAGGGAATATCAGGGGTGTGGCTTTTCTATGGAACAAGAAGCTTGACTCATCAATAAATGTGCTTAGGCTTAATGCTGACTGATGTATTGCAATAAACGTTGCTCGCAACGATAAGGAATTTGTTATCCTAAATGTGTATACACCCTATGAATGCCATCAGAATGAGGATGAATATTTAAATCGGCTTGCTTTCATCTATTCCTATATTCAAAACAATAATTATTGTAGTGTATATATAATTGGGGATATGAATGCAGATATCTCAGACAGGAACTCGTTATTTGCCAATCATATGGCTCAGTTCTGTCAAGATAATAATTTTATATTGTCAAGCAAAGTGCTTTTACCTACAGATAGTTATACTTATATTAGTGAGGCCTGGCACACTACGTCATGGCTGGACCATTTTATTAGTACAGCTGATGCACATGTCTCATTGGGGTGTATGAGCATTCTGTATGGGGCATCAATGACTGATCATATACCTGTTGCTATGTCAATAAATGTTGAACATCTACCTGTGGTATCCAGAGATAAAAATAGTGTTAACACAGAAAAACTGGACTTCCGGTGGCGCCATGTTCTAGGGGAGAACAGCGCCAGATCAGCTCCGTAAAAATCTGTTAAAAAAACGGGGCTAAAGGAGGGTGCTAACGCTACTTACCGCAGGAGATCGATTAAAAACGGCTCCGGTGCGATTGAAGGCTGCGTGACGTCATCAGGCGCGCGACTTCGGTAAGAAATTTAAAATGCAGCACTCCTCCCCTCCCCCGAAGAAAACGGGCCTAAGAAGAGAGGCTGGCACCACCAAAGCCTCGGGCTCGAGTCTGACTGCCTCCCAGGAAGAGATCTCACAGAGAAAAGTGGAAATGGAAGAGTTTAAAAATTCCATGATAGGTGAGATGAAGAAACTGGTGAAAGAAATAAAAGATCTGAAGAAGGAATATAAAGATGAATTTAAAGACATGAAGAAAGAATATAAAGATGAAATAAAAAATCTAAAAGCGGAGATTCTGGTGTCTCAGGAGAGAATTAAAGTGGAATTAACAAAAGAAGTTACCGAGACGGTAAAGATTATGATGAGCGAATGGAAAAGTAAGACGGAGGCTGAATTTCAAAACCGATTCTCTGAGATAAACGCCAAGGTTGCTGGGTTGGAACAAATGCTGAATGATAAGATAGATCCTATTACCATTACAATTGACCAACACAATGATACACTTAAAGATTTGGCTGATTTTGCTGTAAAAAGTGCCAAGGAAACTGAGAAGTTACTTGCCGAGAATAAACGCCTCTCAGAACTACTTCGCAAAATAAATGAGAAATGTATTGATTTGGAGGGCCGACAAAGACGTAAGAATTTGCGAATTGTAGGATTGACCGAAGGTTGTGAAGGAAATCAAGATCCACGAAAATTTGTTGCAAAACTCCTAAAAGACATTTTGGAATTGGATGAAGAACCACTGTTGGGCCGTGCCCACAGGGCTTTAAGACGGGTCCCTGGGAGAGGTGCACCACCCAGACAAATGATTGTAAAGGTGGTGTATGATCACGTCTTTGAAGATATGATGAAGATAATAATGAGAAAGAGAAATTTGAAATACGAAGGAAATAACATTAGTATCTTCAGAGATTACCCAGCGGAAGTTGCTAAGAGAAGATCCTTATTCACTGAAACAAGAGGCATTCTACGGAATTTAAAGAATACAGTGGATCTCAGATATGGCTTGATGTACCCAGCAACACTGAGAGTGACCTATGACAACGAGGAACACCGCTTCGTTAAGCATACTGATGCATTGAAGTTCGCTCAAGGCATACAGAAGAAGGCAGAAGAGGAGGAAGCAGACGATGAATCACGGGAGGAAGAAGACGACGACTGAACATTTTGGACTTTTATCATTAACCTGCGGTTATGAATTATTCATTGAGAAAGAGGGAAAATAATGGGAATGTAGTAGTGGTTTGGTATCAATTTGTAGAATTTCAATAATTCCCCTAACATAGTATTATTTATTATAATACTAATTACAATAGAATAGTAATTAATAAATAGTTTCATGAATAATAGAAATAATTACTAAATCCTTAAAGTTAGTACCCCACCCCAATATACACAGTATTCTAGTTGGGAGCTGGAATATTTAACATCTTTTTTAAACACGGAAGTCATTAGATTAATCGCCACGTTAGTGTGGCGTTCACTAACACACACTACACAATCTATCAGTGTAGTCTTTTTTTTCTTTGGGCACCCTTTTAACACTCTTTTTTCTTTTTTCACTTATATTTTCTATTTTTTTTAATATATTAAGTATTTGAATTTATGTTATATATTATATGAATGTAATTATGAACAATACCGTATAACTATTTTAGATAGACATGGATATGGATTATTGAGATTGGTAATTTTCGTCGGATTGGCGTTTGGGTGCCTTGTTGAGCTGGAGGGGCCGAGAGGGCTACTCCAAAAAAAACCACCCTAATACTAAAATGCAAGATATGAATTTGAAGACTGGGGATGATGGAATCACTTTCTGTAGTTGGAATGTTAAGGGAATTAATGAACCAATTAAAAGGGGTAAGGTGTTAGCGCAGCTGAATAGATTGAAATCAGACGTTATTTTCCTCCAAGAGACGCATCTCAAAAGAGATGATCAATATAGATTAACAGCTAAATGGATTTCAAAGGTATATCATTCTTCATTTATACATAAATCTAGGGGAGTTGCAATAATTATTCGTAAAGGTATACCTTTTAAACAAAGTTCTATAATAGAAGATAAAGAGGGCAGATATGTAATAATTACAGGGGAATTATACTCAAAAAAAGTAATTCTTATGAATATATATGCTCCTAATTTCGATAACCCATTATTTTTCAAGAAAATATTCAATAATATTCCTATATCCACTCAACATAATTTAATAATTGGGGGCGATTTAAATTGCACTTTGGATAACTACTTAGACAGATCCTCAACAAAAAGGAAAGCTATTTCTAATTCAAGTAAACTTATAAATTCTTTCATTAACTCAACTAACGTTAAGGATATTTGGAGATTAGAGAACCCATCCGGACGAGAATATTCTTTTTTCTCGCCCGTATTCGGAACCTACTCGAGGATAGATTACTTTTTAATAGACTCAAAACTGCTTCCCTATACGTACAATGCAAAATATCACAATATTATTATTTCAGATCATGCACCATTAACATTTAAGATAAAACTAAAAGATATATCTAATAAAACTATGACTTGGAGATTTAATCCTCAGATACTGAAGGACAAGGATTGTTGTAATCATGTGACAGAACAGATTAAATTATTCTTTGAGACAAACGACACACCTGAAATTTCACCATTGTTACTTTGGGATACATTTAAGGCATTCATGCGTGGTGCAATAATATCGGCACAAGCATATTTTAATAAAGAAAACCGAAAGAGGGAACAGAAGTTAGAAATGGAGATAAAACAACTAGACAATGAGAATATAAAACACCCTTCTAAGGAGTTAAGTAATAAAATTGCAATAGCAAAGTATAGACTAAATAAAATATACTCTAATCAAGTCATCAAACTTTTTCAACAAACCAAACAAGTGCATTTTGAATTTGGAGATAAACCGCATAAATTGCTAGCACGACAATTAAGAAAATTAGACGATGAAAAAACGATACATGGAATCAGATCAATGCAAGGAAATATACTGACCATACCAAAAGATATTAATGATAGATTTTTACAATATTACCAAAATCTTTACTCATCAAAATTAACAGGACAAACAGATGGAATGGAAACATTTCTACAAGAATGTCAAATTAAGAGTTTAGATCAGGAAGGGAGACATTTGTTAAATGCTGAAATATCAGTGAAAGATATCGCAGAATCAATTGGTTCATTAAAGAATGGAAAAGCTGCGGGGCCTGACGGCCTGAGTGCAGAATTTTATAAAAAATTTCAAGATCTGATCTCTCCAAGACTACATACAGTGTATAGACATGCATATGAACAAGGAAAATTACCAGACTCTTTAAATGAATCCACAATTACACTCATACCTAAGGTAGATAAAGATCTGGAAGATCCTGGTTCATATAGAGCGATTGCCCTTCTAAATACAGATCAAAAAATATTAGCTAAAGTTTTATCTAGGAGACTAAGTTTGGTGATTTCTAAATTAATACATTATGATCAAACAGGTTTTATTCCAAAACGCTATTCATCTCATAATTTAAGACGCCTGTTTAATATTATATATTCTAAAAGAATACGAGATACGGAATTAGCAGTCATATCGTTAGACGCAGAAAAAGCATTTGACCAGGTGGAATGGTTATATCTATTTAATATAATGGAAAAGTTTCAATTGGGGGATCAATTTTGTAAATGGGTAAGAATCCTATACTCAGATCCTACTGCAAGAATTCTAACTAATCAAATACTATCAGTTAAATTTAAACTCTTTAGGGGATGTAGACAAGGATGTCCGTTATCGCCTTTATTATTTGCCTTGGCGATAGAGCCTTTGGCGGAAAGAATTAGATCAGAACCTGAAATATACGGTTATAATACTGACACAACAACTAATAAAATATCCTTATATGCAGATGATGTTTTGATTTACATCACAAAACCTGAAATTAGTATTCCAATGTTGTTTGATGTTATAAATAAATTTAGTACATTTTCTGGATATAGGATTAATTGGAATAAAAGTGATATTATGCCAATAACTAATATAAATTTAAGCATATTACAACAATATCCATTATCAATAGTTACTGACAAAATTAAATATTTAGGAATTAATGTATCTAAATCTCATAACTCATTAATTAGATCGAATTATCCTCAATTATTAGATAAACTTAAAAAATATATTTTATATTGGAAAACACTGCCTATATCTTTGATTGGTAGAATAAATGCTATAAAGATGGTTTTTCTACCACAATTATTATATCTGTTTCAAGCTATCCCTTTTTTCCTTCCGAAAACCTTTTTTTTAAAAATTGATAATATTGTTAATAGTTTTATCTGGGATTATAAAAATCATAGAATAAGTAAAAAACATTTATGTAAGTCAAAGATAAACGGAGGATTAGCACTTCCAAATTTTCTATACTACTTCTGGGCAGTACAGATTAAGAATATGAATTTTTGGTGGGTAAATACGGACCTGGAACCAACGTGGCTAAAGATAGAAAAGGAAGATTGTTTGCCTTTCAACGTAGATTCAATTATTTTTGCCCCAAAGGAAGTTCAAAAAAAAATTTATAGGGACAATCCAATCATTTATAATAATAGACGTATTTGGAAACAAATAGTCAAGACTTTACAATTAGACAACCTTTCATTTAGATTACCAATTATGAATAACCCATTATTTAAGCCCTCCACATTGGATGGAGGGTTCAGACATTGGGATAATTTAGGAATTACAAGGGTAGAGCACCTTTATAGAAATGGAAAATTTCTTTCATTTCAGGAATTACAAGATATCTACGGATTGTCTTCACAGCATTTGTTTAGGTATTTCCAAATTAGAGATTATATTAAATCTAATACACAGGATTTTAAAAATAAGGAACCAGGATTATTAGATGAATCGTTTAACTGGCATCCAACCACAGAAACATTAATAGCTTATATATATAACATCATTATGGATAAGGAGAATCCAATAACTGAAACATATCGTCAAGCATGGGAAAATGAAATTGGATCACCTATAACCAAAGAAAATTGGGAAGAAAGTCTACAACGAATACACCGGTGCTCGTTAAATGCTAGACATATATTAATACAATTTAAAGTATTATACAGATGACATTATTCGAAAACCAAATTAAATAGTATATTTCCTAATCTCTCCTCTATTTGTGATAAATGTAAGAATTTAGAAGCAAATTTAACACACAGTTTTGTTACATGTCCTAAATTGAATTATTATTGGACAGAAATTTTTAAAGTTATTTCTGAAGTTCTTAAGGTTAAATTAGAACCCGACCCAAAGCTAATAATACTGGGAATTCCAGAGGCTAATTTGATATTTACACTAGATCAAAGAAATTTCCTTGATTATTGTTTGATATTAGGGAAAAAAATAATATTGAAATTTTGGAAGGGAACATTATCCCCAACAATTAAAATGTGGGCATCAGAGATGTTGGAGACGTTGCAGTTGGAAAGAATCAGATTTGTCCTTTTGGACGAGTATAATTCTTTTCAACAGATATGGTCTCCATATATACAGTATTTAGAGAAGTAGCTGTTCTTGGCATCACGGCTCGACTGACACCCTGCGGGATTTGATGAAAATAATGTATTGGTATACCAGGATATATGCATGTCTTTACTGATATTATTATTTGTAGTTGTTTCATTTATAATATATTGTGTGGCTTTTAATTGATATATATACATAATATGTCTTTTTTCTTTTTCTTCATTTTTTCTTTTTCTTTTATACCAAATAATTATTAAGGAATTATAATTTTATTGATTAATAATGGTATTTCTCTTTACCCACTTTTATTTTCAAAAAAAAAAAAGATAATAATCATTAGAGTACAAATATTGATTTAAGTTGATGTTTATAACTCAGTTTTAAACATTGAGAATTGTTTATTGCTAATAAAAAAATTATTCAAAAAAGAAAGACTGGACTGGTCATCCCTCACAAAGGAAGACATCTTAGTCTATTAAGCTCATACAGATAAATTCTTAAGCAATATTCATCTACCCAATTATGTGTAGTAATGTTAATTGTAAGAATGTGAAGCATAGGAGAGATATCGGCTCCATGTATAATGATATAGCAAGCGCTTTATATGTAGGCACTAATCCCTAATGCAAGCATAAAAATAAGACGCATAACATCAGGCCTAGCTGGAATATGTATGTAGCTGAGTATCATGCTGAAGCCCGTGAAGCCACTAAATCATGGGCTATGGCAGGTAGACCCAGACAAGGGCCTGTGCTTGAGTTCAAGAAGCTCACTAATGCATGATATAAGTATGCTGTTCGCTTCATCTGTAAAAATGAGCAAGCCATGAGGGCTGATTCCATGGCTAAGAAGCTGCTATGTAACAATGCAACTGATTTTAAAGAAGTGAGAGTTCTTAACGACTGCAAAACATCTCTACCATGCACTGTAGATGGAATCTCTGGAACAGCTAATATCGCAGAGTTATGGCGACAGCATTATAGTACTCTATTCAACTGTGTCCAAAGTAATTTATATAGGGTGGACAATATTGAGAGTAATGATTCAATGGTGATTATGTCACATGAGGTGTATCAAGCTATGAACAAGCTGTCTGACACAAAGCAAGTGGCTTAGGTCATATTTCTGCTGAACACCTTAAATATGCCAGTATGAGGATAGCTCCTCTCCTTGCTATTTTTTTAACTGGCTTTATGATTCATAGCTTGTTACCAGATTAAATGTTGTATGTCTGTTCAGTGCCAGTCATTAAGGACAAAGCTGGTAAAGTAGACAGCCTATATAATTACAGGCCCATAGCTTTAGCGAGCATACTGTCAAAAGTCCTAGAATGAATTCTGCTGGATAGATGAAATGAGTTTGTTAACTCCACAGATAATCAGTTTGGTTTTAAAGCTGAACATGGTACTGACGTGTATATATGCCTGAAAGGAAATTGTAAATAAATATAAAGGTAAAAACTCATCAATTCTTATGTGGTTTATTGATGCTTCCAAAGCCTTTGATCGTGTTATAATCATATAAAGTTGTTTGTTAAATTGACAGAGGAGTGCGAGATACATTGTGAGAATTCTGGCTTATGAATCCAAACTATGCAAGTAAAATGGGGCAATAGGGTCTTAGCCCCATTTAAGGTTGGCAATGCTGCCAGACGAGGGGGAATTTTGTCCCCAGTTCTTTTAATGTCTATATTGACGATCTGTCCAAGCAATTGAAAGCCTGTAATACTGCATGCATGATTGGTAATACTTTAATGGACCATATTATGTATGCAGATGATCTTGTGGGCTTTAGTCACCTAGCGCTGGACTCCAGCAGCTCCTTACTATATGTGTATTTTACAATACTGGAGAGATTTTGAGGAACAAGATTATTATTCTGTTTATTACACCAATATACTGTTCTTAACAAAAATCTACCCATCATGGGAAACCTTATAAATAACAGATATAAATTTGATAACTTTGAGACCAAGAGTAAAAAACATTTTTCATGACATGACTTCATCATTTTACCACTAATTTGGACACCAAAAATGTGACATTAAAAACACTGCCACGAGGTATCCTAGGGTAGTATCGATTTTTGGGCAAGTTATTTATTTTGTCTTATTTTCCAATTTAATATATAAAAAACATAGTGGTGTCAAAAACGTAACGACCGCCTACAATATATTTTCTGACTTTTTAAAATGAATTTAAACAATTTTTTGGACATAAATTGGTCATCAAAATAAGAAACTGAGCTAATATTTAATTTGACAACACACTGTCTCTTGTTTACGTTTCGTACGGACCAAGTCGCTAACTTCATTCCTTCGTGTCAACTTCGGGAAGCTCCGCGACGACCGTTACGGAGACATTTTACTTACAAAAAATCAGCCCAAATCAAACTATCTGACGAATCATCGGCCATTTATAGCTCAAATCCATTAGGTAATGTACTGTTTTGATCATATTGGTGAAAATGCTTGGTTCTCACTAATAATGTAACGTTCGTTTCCTGGAACACCAAACCTTTTAGGGTCCCGCAACGTACGTTTGTGTGCATGATGTGTAATGCACGTTGCGGTGTCCACTCAGATGGATGCAGTATTCTACTACATGATCAGGTAAAGGAAGTGGAAACGGTGTGTGCAATTTTATAGTTCCATGTGGTATTCATATGCATAGAAAGGAATAAGAAATACGTGCACTTACTGTGCTAACCAGGTCACTGGTTGACACCACGTGACAACCATTACACAAAATGCATTTGTGTATTCTGATGTAATTTTTGGAAACTTGCCGTCAATGTGCTATCTGTTCTTATATTTTTTGTTGATACTATGTTAGGCATAAACCCGATAAAGTCCTTTTTTGAAGGAATTTGAAATTTGACCTCCTTTGTCACATGTGTGTGCAATTGTAAAAAAACACATGTTCTGTGTATGGTGTGGAACATGATATCAAAAATAATGTTGGTAAGAGAGCTGTTATGATCTGTGGAAGCAAAGAGGATAAATGTCTAAAATTTCCTAATTTAAAATTGTCTGATCTTAGTGTCTGTAATAAAGTAAAATATCTTGGGCATTTTATTACAAAATAAATGACAGATGGTGAGGATATTATTAGGCAACACCGTATGATGTATGCACAAGCAACCATTCTTTTACGCAAGTTTAGAGTTTGTACAGATGGAGTGAAGCTGTCTCTGTTCAGAGCATGATATTGTACACCACTCCATACTGCACACCTGTGGTCAAAGTACAGAAATGCAAGCTTACAGAGACTTAAAGTACCTTATCATGATACCATGAGAATATTACTTAAGAAACCTAGAAGGTGTAGTGCAAGTGAAATGTTTGTGGCTGCAGGAGTCAATACTTTACAAACTGTCTTAAGAAATCTTATGTATACATTTAATTGCCAGATTAAGGACTCTGACAATGAAATCATCTTGGCCTTATCAAACGTAAGGTTTAGCACTACACGCTACCAATCCCAGCTGTGGAGACATTGGTATAGTTGTCTCGTTGTAGGACACTGATTGTATATAATTTACTGTGCTTTTGTATGTAATTTATTGTGCTTTTGTCTGCAATTTATTCTATGTAATGTCTTGTCTTTTATCTGGACCTTGAGTCTGTAATAAAATGTAAGTAAGTAAATTCAGGACCTTGCCCATCTCCTGTGGCTCCACAGAGCTGACTGATTTGATTCCTGTGAGGTCTACTCTACCTCCAGTTACCCGTTTCCCCCTTATGTATTTATATAATCTCTTCAGATTGTCGATAATGACATCTGCCAGGCCCCTTTTTGCTCTATGATGGAATACTCTTCACATTCTTGGATAAATGACAACCTACAGCTACATTCAATAAGATGAACTCTTTCCCAAGGAAAACATTATTTTCAACTGTCACTTTTTTCACCATCTAGTTTAAAACATTGCTAGTTTAAAATCATGTGACTACATACCTAACAGCATTAAATGAGTAACTTCAACACACGTTCTTCAGATAATTTAAAATACTTTTCCAGGGGAAACAAGAATGGACAGATTAATTCTGATATTTATATTTTCACCCATGTCTCCAAACAAAAAGAAAGAAGTGAGTTAACATTTTTGAAATAGAAATCATAATGATGAGAAGTGTTACTACTTTCTGCATAATTTTAATAAACGAGTGGAATTCATTTGGGTACAAGGAATGGCAGATATTGGTTTACAAAAAAAGTCATAAAGAACATGGATAGGTGATGTATCGGGTTGGGATCCTCCTTATGTTTTAATATACACAATGAATTTACTAGTATTGCATGTTTAAACAAGCAAGCATACATTTTTGATAGTGTTATCCTGGTTGGAATTTGTTTGTGTTTGGACATGTCATAAAAAGCGGCAATTTGATGTTATAAACAAATTCAGATCATCAGTGATGTTGAAATTAGAGAGTGGGGCAGATTCAGCCATTCTAAAATCGTGACATTTAACTTTGTTAGGATATAATATACAAAATAATGTATTATCACAGTTTCTAAGAAACAATGTCATATAGAAAATAGGTGCAGGAGGAGGCCATTCGGCCCTTCGGCCCTTCGAGCCAGCACTGCCGTTCACTGTGATCATGGCTGATTATCCACAATCAGTAACCCGTTCCTACCTTCTCCCCATACCCCTTGATTCTGCTAGCCCCAAGAACTCTATCTAACTCTTTTAAATTCATCTAGTGAATTAGCCTCCACTGCCTTCTGTGGCAGAGAATTCCACAAATTCACAACTCTCTGGGTGATTCACAACTCTGAGTGATTCACAACTCTCCGGGTATTAGAAACACTTCTGATTTCTCACTCACATGTTTCCCTTGGGATTTTTTATTGAGTTACATCTAAGTGAATGCACAATGCTGAGGCTGGAGAAATGAGAATCCAGATTTCCTTGGAGGTGTTAATGTAAACTGAGATTTTGAGTACTGACCTTTCTGTACTGGGACTCCTCCATTGCCAGACTGAGGCTACATGCAAACTGGAGGAACGACACCTCATATTTCAGATTTAGAAACAAGGAACTGCAGATGTTGATTAACAAAAAAGGCACAAAGTGCTGGAATAACTCAGCGGGTCAGGCAGCATCTTTTGAAAATATGGATAGCTGACGTTTCAGGTTGGGACTCTTGTTCAGAGCTTATATTCCACTTGTGTAGCTTACAACCCAATGGTATAAACATTGAATTCTCTTACCCACCCCATTTTCCCACCCCTCATTCCCCTGTGCCCCACCTGGACTTGCACCTATTTCTCCCCTCCCCTTCCACCTACATTTCCTCTGAGCTTCACAATCTCTTTAATCCCTTTTATTCGCACCATCTGCCGTTGTACACCATATGCCCATCAAAACACCCCCTCACCTGTTTCAAACTATTACCTGTCAGGCTTTGTCCTGCACTTCCACCTTTTCTAAAGGCTAGATTTCTAACCTTTGAAAATACAGTTTTCAACTGCATTTTTTGACATAACTTCAGTCTGAAGAAAGGTCCCAACCTGAAACATCACCAATCTATTTCTCTAGAGATGCTGCCTGATCTGCTGAGTTACTCCAGCATGCCATGTCTGACTTTACACTTGTACAACCTGTCAGCAGTGACTCTCTGGGTTCATCTGCTTAAGCACGAAGCATCCAAACTCTTTGGTAGATGCACTTGCTTGTGTAGATCAATAGTAAATGTAGTTGTACATCACTTACATTGTTGTGCTGCATTAAATTATATTAATTTAGCATGGAATATATTCATATTTATTCCAACCTGGAAAGGGAATTATGTCAATCTTCCCAGTGATAGATTCCATAACATTGTGGGTTCTCACAATATTTTAAAGTGGTTATTTTCTCTCTTGAATTTGAGCCTTCTGCTCATAAACAATATAAAATAAACTTCAGTATTTCAATACATCATGGTAACACTGACAAAAATAATGTATTTTGATCAATTACCTGTGGTAATAGTTGCTCTGCATTCATTTCTGCAATGTTCTGCGATACTGGTGAAAATGTGGACTACTGCCTGTTTTGTCAAGCAAATCGGGTAGTTGCTTCAGTAGTTGCAAATATACTGGAGATCTACCTTTTTACATTTTCATTTTGTGTCATTCAAATAAATTCGGTGCTCTTTCTTGTTGCAGCATTGGACCAGGGCAGGAAATATAAATCCTGCAGTGTTTCAATAGAAGACAAATCAACACCTCGACGCAGATTAGTTTTGAGAAGAAGGCATGATACTATAAAGTTTTTTTTTAAATTGAGTCAGTTTTAAAGTTCTTTCTCTTCTGTTTGTATCTTAATTTATCATTAACATTTCTCAGAGTAGACCTGATCAGCACTTACTTTAGGTAGCTTAGTTTTACTATATATTATGCATTTTTCTAACCAGAGAGATACCTTGCCCCTGGATAGAAGTGGACTGATCCAAATTAACACTGCAATGACTGGCAGAAACACACTTCCTTGCTTGTTAAAAATGTTTCATCATAAATACTGTTGTGCAACAGTGCAGAACATTTTTGCTTCTAAGAATCACTTGCGTAAAACATTTTATGTAGCCAGCTGCTGATATATTTGGTCTCCTACATTAAGATACAAATGCTAGAGTTTATTAATAGCCTTGAACAGTGACTGGTATGTTTGTGTTCAGTCATAGAAACTCTAACAGGTTTATGGTCCACACAGCATCTCATTCATTTTAAATATTCACTGCTGCACAGGTTAAGTAGTCCAACGTAATATATGCACATTAAGATGCCATTGTTTACCTCATCCAGTTTTCTGTCTCTTTCCTTGCTGTAAATTGTAGTTGAATCAATTTGAAAGGCAAATAGCTAGCTTCTATTGGAAGATAATTTGAGTACAAGAGTAAAGACATTATTCTGCAATTACTGAGAACCCTGATGCGACAGCATCTAGAACATTGTCTGGTCCCCACATTTAGGAAGAATATAGTTGCAAAATGGGGAATAAAGTGAAGATTTGCCAGATTGATTTCAGGAAGGAAGGTGTTTTGTATAAGGAGAGGTAAAGCAGGATAGGTCTGTAGTCTCTCGATTCCAGAAGAGTGAGATGATCTTGTGGAAATGTATAAAATTCTAGGAATGACACAAAGTGCTGGAGTAACTCAGCGGGTCAGGCAGCATCTCTAGAGAAATGTATAGGTGATGTTTCGTGTTGGATCCTTCTACAGACTGAAGGGCTTTGTCAAAAAATGCAGTTGAAAACCAGACAACATAGCAAGAAAGATTTATTATGTTTAATATCAATTGAGATCATGGTGAGTAGTGTATAATTTCGGCCACTTCTTAAATCATGAGATTTAAAATAATATTTTATTTAAATATAGATAACAGCAAGTTTTGATAAATTCAAATAATAGTAGTACAGGAAAATTAAAGTCCCACTCTACCCACTCTCCCGCATGACCATCGATCACAAAATACTAGTTCCATGTTATCCCACGTTCACATCCTACACACGAGGGGCAATTTATAGAAGCCAATTAACATATAAACTTGCATGCCTTTGGGATGTGGGATGAACCTGCAGCTCCCGAAGAAAGCCCACATGGTTACAGCTGGAACATACAAATTTCACACCTGTAGTCAGGATTGAACCCAGGTTCCTGGCACTGTGAGATAGCAGCTCTACAGCTACACCACTGTGAGTAGGGGTGCCGCACAATTGGCAGCTTCACCAACAGTCTGTTTTTTCAGGGTTTTTTTGTTATTTTTCGTGTGTTTTAAAAGTTTGTGTAAATATACTCTGGTTTGTTTTACGAGTGGGAAGGGGTTGGGGGAAACTTTATTTTCAATCTCTTACCCTGCCGGAGATGCGATTGTTTTCCGGGTCGTATCTCTGGTCGCTCTGCGGCCTAACATTGTTGAGCTGGCGGCCTTGCTCGGGACTGACTTTGAGCTCCACCACGGGGGTGTGGACTTACCATCAGAGCCGATTCCTTGCCTGGGATCGACGCTCCAACCGCGGCCTATGGATTTTACCATTGGGAGCTCGCAGACTCAAGTAGAGACCGTAGAGAGACCTCCTTCGGGAGCTCCAACGACGCAGAAGGTTTCGACCAGCCCAGACCCGGGGTCCGATAGCTGGCGTGGGGGAGCTGAGATTCCCTCCCCAATGCAGGAGCTTGATCGCCCCAACGAGGAGGGATCGACTGCTGGCTACTGGAGTAAGATCGTCCCGTCAACGGAAGGCTTGAGGCCCCTGAGCACAGGAGATCAAAAAAGGGAAGAAATTGAACTTTTTTTTTGCCTTCCAGTGAGGAATGTGGAGGAGTCACTGTGGTGGATGTTTATGTTAAAATGTATTTTGTGTGTTCTGTTGCTTTTTATTTGTATGACTGACTTGGCAAATGAAATACGTTGCAAAACATATTTGATTAATAAAGTATTATTGTATTGTATAATAAAACATTAGATCAAGGGGGACCAGTCCCATACCGCCGTCCCGGTTGCGGCAGGGGGGGGCCTTCGGCGTCACACACACACTAACCACCCTCCCTTGATATTATATTAATATTATTCGTATGCTCCTTTTGCCCTAAGGGGTCGTAAAACGTGCATTGTACTTGAATTAATTTAGGTGACAGCCTGCCACGGGTAATTTTAAAGCTGAGAGGATGATTAAGGATTCATTAGCAGAAAGAAAAACAAACGTTTTGTAAACAGACGAGAGACCCGAGCAAAAAGCGATGTGACGTAAGAAATCAGGCTGGTCCCAATAGTTATTGCTAAAGGGGCTGCCCCACTTGGGCGACCTAATCCGCGAGTTCTGGCGAGTTTGCCCTTGACTCATACTCGCGGCATGGTCGACACAAGGTCGTAGGATGTAACTCTTCTTCATGCTCAAGAGTGGTCCCCGTGTACTCGAGGCCTCAGCTAGGTCGCGGCGTATTTTTCAATATGTTACAAAATGCCCGCGAGTAAAAAAAGGTCGCCATGGAAAAACTCAATACTTTTTTACTCGTAGGTTTAGTCGTAGTAGGTCGGCACGTTAGGCACGATAGAGCGGGGGGGGGGTTAGGGGGTAGAGAGGGAGGGGGGTGGAGGTGGAGATTGAGGGGTGGGAGAGCACGGCGTCACAGGGGAGGGCTGGTTCCCCGAGCACAATACTCCACCACTCACCCGTAGATCCCAATATTCACCATGATATGAACATAGGTGGGCAGGCAGTGTAGAGGAAGCAGGGCATCTGCAGAAGGTTGGGAGAATAGGCAAAGAATTGGCATGTGTAGGAATAAAGGCATAGATAATTTTCTAAATGGGGAGAGATTCCGAAATCGGAGGTGCAAAAGGACGGGTATACTAGTGCAGGATTCCCAAAAGGTTCATTTGCACCTTGAATTGGTCGTAAAGAAAGCAAATGCAATGTTGGCATTCAATTCAAGAGGACTAAAATATAAAAGTACAGATGGAAATGCTTTATAAGACACTGGTTAGACCGTAATTGGAGTATTGTGAGCAGTTTTGAGCCTCACAGAGAGATCTTGGTGTGCGATAGCTTCCTTGAAGTGGTGGCCCTGATGAACAGGGTAGATAAAAAGGCATTTGTTATGCTTGCCTTCATAGGCCAAGGTATTAAGCATAAGATTTGAGACCTTGTGTTGCAGTTGTACAGAACAATAATTAGACTGCACTATTATGTACGGTCTTGTATTATGTACGGTCTTGTCACCACGCTACCGGAAGGATGTGATAGCAAAACATAGCGTGCAGAAGAGATTCGCCAGCATGTTCCCTTGAATGGTGCCTGTGGTTATAAGGAGAAAATAGATAGGGTGGGTTTATTCTCACTGGAACTAGGTGCAGGAGGAGGCCATTTGAAATAGGTGCAGGAGGAGGCCATTTGGCCCTTCGAGCCAGCACCACCATTTATTGTGATTATGGCTGATCATCCACAATCAGTAACCCGTGCCTGCCTTCTCCCCATATCCCTTGATTCAGCTAGCCCCTAGTGCTTTCTAACTCTCTTTTAAATCCATCCAGTGAATTGGCCTCTACTGCCTTCTGTGGCATAGAATTCCACAAACTCACAACTCTCTGAATGAAAATGTTTTTTCTCCTGGCCCCTGGTTCTAGACTTCCCCAATATTGGGAAACAATTTCCTGCCTCTAGCTTGTCCAGTCCTTTTATAATTTTATACGTTTCTATAAGATCCCCTCATCCTAAATTCCAATGAATACAAGCCCAGTCTTTCCTCATGTGACAGTCCTGCCATCCCGGGGATTAACCTTGTGAACCTACGCTGCACTGCCTCAATAACAAGGATGTCCTTCCTCAATTTAGGAGACCAAAACTACACACAATACTCCAGTCTCTCACCAGAGCCCTGTACAACTGTAGAAGGACCTCTTTACTCCTATACTCAAATCCTCCTTATGAGAGCCAACATGCCATTAGCTTTCTTCACTGCCTGCTGTACCTGCATGTTTACTTTCAGTGACTTTGCAGTGTAGGCTCTGTATTTCTGTTGATGAAGTCTTCTGCAGACAGTGGTCATTGACAAATCCACACCTGACTCCTGAAGAATGTTTCTGATCTGTCGGACAGGTGTTTGGGGAATTTTCTTTAATATAAAGAGAATTTGTCTGTCATCAGCTGTGGGGGTGGGGTGGAAAATTGCAACCTTCACGTGGTCCGCCCTGTTTCGACTAATGCAATCAACTCGACGTGCACAAATGGAAGATCAAATAGAACAAGTTGTCCAACAACTTTAGGCTGTGCACGCCACACGAAAGAAGAAGAAGAAGCTGTGGAGGTCTTCCTTGGCCTGCCAGTCCCTTTGCGATTAGTAAGCTCACCATTGCTCTCTTTCTTCTTAATGATGTTCCAAACAGTTGATTTTGGTAAGCCTAAGGTTTGGCTGATGGCTCTGACAGTTTTATTCTTGTTTCTCGGGTCTCTTAATGTCTTCTTTGACTTTCATTGGCACAACTTTGGTCCTTGTGTTGATAAACAACAATAAAAGTTTCCAAAGGTGATGGAAAGACTGGAGGAAAGACTAGGTGCTGAGAGCTCTCTTATCCCTGCATTAAGGAGGCAATTTAAGCACACCTGAGCAATTACAAACGCCTGTGAAGCCATGTGTCCCAAACATTATGGTGCCCTGAAATGGGGGGACTATGTATAAACACAGCTGTAATTTCTACATGGTGAAACCAAAATGTATAAAAACAGCCTTTAATAAAATCTGACAATGTGCACTTTAACCGCATGTGATTTTTTCTATTACCAAATCTAAAATTGTGGAGTACAGAGGCAAATAAATAAATGATGGGTCTTTGTCCCAAACAAGAGGACACTGTAAATAATCATTATAACCAAGCATAGCCATGTTAGAGATTAAACTTGATAATACATTTGTATCTTTTAAAGTCGAGACAATAGACAATAGGTGCAGGAGTAGGCTATTCGGCCCTTCGAGCCAGCACCGTTATTCAATGTGATCATGGCTGATCATCCATAATCAGTATCCCATTCCTGCCTTCTCTCCATATCCCTTAACTCTGCCATCTCTAAGAGCTCTATCTAACTCTCTCTTCAAAGTATCCAGAGAACCAGCCTCCACCACCGCCCTCTGAGGCAGAGAATTCCACACACTCACAACTCTCTATGTGAAAAAGTTTTTCCTCATCTCCATTCTAAACGGCTTACCACTTATTCTTAAACTATGGACCAGGTTCTGGACTCCCTTAACATTGGGAACATGTTTCCTGCCTCTAGCGTGTCCAAACCCTTAATAATCTTATATGTTTCAATAAGATCCCCTCTCATCAATTTCAGAGTATACAAGCCCAGCTGCTCCAAACTATCAACATATGACATTCCCACCATCCCAGGAATTAACCTTGTGAACCTATGCTACACTCCCTCAATAGCAAGAATGTCCTTCCTCAGGTTTGGAGACCAAAAGTACACACAATACTCCAGGTGTGGTCTCACTGATGGCCCTGTACAACTGCAGGAGGAGGACTTCTTTGCTCCTATACTCAACCTTTTCCCTATATTACAGAATACGAAAAGAATGTTTTAAATGTGCCTCTTCCAGTGTTTCTTCCTCAATGATCAAGCATGGCTTTTTTTTGCAGTTCCTTCCTTCGGTTGATGGTTTTGTGAATCAATTAAGGGAGTTGCTTGAGTGCTTAGGAAGGTAGTATATAGTATGTAAGCTGGTGTGGGACTAGAGTTATATACAGGTCACAGTTTTCTTCCCTCAAAGGCATTAATGAACTGGTCGTTTTTTTTTCAGCAACCCAACTGTTTTTCTAATCTACAAACCTAGAAACTAACCTACAACAACCTTTTTTCTTTCCTTCCCTCCATCTTCCCTCCGCCCACGTGGACTCTCACTCTTTGCTTCCTTTCCCCTCCCATTTCTTCTATATTCCTTCCTCCAGCTTCACAATTTACATCTCTTTGATCCATATCTCACTCCCTCTGTCGTTTCGTCTTTGGTCTTTGTCCAACCCTCTGCCATCAACTCTCCTTCCCCCCTCACATATATCCACCTATCATTCGCCAGTGTTTGACCTGCCCCTCCTCTCTTCCAGCTTTCTCCCACCACAATCAGTGAAGAAGGGTCCCAACCCGAAACGTCACCTATCAATGTTCTCCAGAGATGTTCTCAGACCCACTGAGTTACTACAGCACTTTGTGTTTCTTTGTAAAACAGCATATGTAGTTCCTTGTATCTTCTCTTTTTTCTGATCATATTTGCTGATAACACATTTTTGCTCAGAGTTTTTAAACTGAATTCATATTTGCAAATTTGCATGGTGGAATTTAAAGTTATATTCTCTGGATTGGTGATCCGTTGATATAATCAAAACACTGCTGTGCTAATTTCTGGAATAAATACAAGTTGTCGATATTTTCTTTATTGTAATAAATGAATAAGTGATTTAAATACCAGGTTTCAATTGCTACATGTGCTTAGATGTGCCGCTGCAGTCAATAGCGTAAATAATGTGATAATATGCCGCTGGGGGATAGAATGGTACGGAGGCAATATGGAAACGAAGAAAAAAAATTACTTTTTTTTTCCACTTAAGAACAGCAACTGCAAAGAATGTGGAAACAGGCCCTTCAGCCCAACTCGCCCAGACCGGCCAACAATGTCCCAGCTACCCTAGTCCCACTTGCCTGTGCTTGGTTTATATCCATCGAAACCTGTCCTATCCATGTACCTGTCTAACTATTTCTTAAACGATGGGATAGTCCCAGCCTCAACTACCTCCTCTGGCAGCTTGTTCCACACACCCACCATCCTTTGTGTGAAAAAGTTCCCCTCGGATTCCTATTAAATCTTTTCCCCTTCACCTTGAACCTATGTCCTCTGGTCCTCGATTCCCTTACTCTGGGCAAAGGACTCTGTGCATCTACCAAATCTATTCCTCTCATGATTTTGTATACCTCTATAAGATCACCAGCCTAGCCTACTCAACCTCTCCATATAGCTCACACCCTCGAGTCCTGGCAACATCCTTGTAAATATTTTCTGAACTCTTTCAAGCTTGACAATACCTTTCCTATAACATGGTGCCCAGAACAACATTATTCTAAACGCAGTCTCACCAATGTCTTATACAACTGCAACATGACCTCCCAACTTGTATACTCAACACTCTGACTGATGAAGGTCAAAATGCCAAAAGCACCTGCTACTCGACCTTCAAGGAACTATGCACCTATACTCCTAGATCCCTCTGCTTTACAACACTACCCAGTGACCTACCATTTACTGTGTAGGCCCTGCTCTTGTTCGACGTCCCAAAATGCAACACCTCACACTTCTCTGTATTAAATTCCATCAACCATTCCTCCGCCCACCTGGAGGTTTGAAGTTAGGAAACTCTAATTTTGGATCAGCTCTTTCAATAAGATTACAGGTTAACTATTAACTTGATCTTTCTGGATAGTGATAGTAGAAAATAATTATGCATACTTCAGGTCTATGTAACTGAATCTGTAAGGAGGGGGTAGGGATTGGGAGTAGGAGTGAAATGGGCTGGCATTGGGCTGACTTGTTTAGTTATGTTTAATCGGATTCTGGGACGGAATCTTAAATGTCAAAGCACTTTCTGTCTAATTTCAAATGTACGTGCTCAATAATGATCAAAACATACATTGGAAACGGTAGTTTCTAAGCACACATTGGCACAGCAGGTAGAGCTGCTGCCTCACACCGATAGAGACCCCGGTTCGATCCTACTGTCTTTGTGGAGTTTGCACATTCTCCCTTTAAGCACATGGGTTTCTTCGGGTTGCTCAGGTTCCCTTCCACATTTCAAAATGTGAGGTTTGGAAGGTTATTGGTTTCTCTAAATTGCCCTAATGTGTCATGAGTGGATGTGAAAGTGGGATAAAATAGAACTAGTGTGATTAGGTGATCGATGGTCGGCATAAACACAATGGGCCCAAGTGCCTGTTTTCCATGTTGGATCTCTAAACTAAAAACAACGATGTGAGGGGCAGGAATAATCCGTAATTCTCTGATGCTGTATTGCTGCCACTGAAGCAAAATCAATGCCCTAAGGTTCACTGATGGCCATTACAATTGAAAGTGTGGTTACAAACCCACAGTGGGATTTGAAACCGCTCTTTGAAATGACCCAGCAATAATATACGCAGAGAATGTATCCCCTTGTGAGAAAGTAAAATTTGAGACCATTGATACTAGATCACCACCAAGAATTCAAACAGTGAATTCAAAAGAAATGACATGGACAGTGATGATAATGTAATGCTTGCTGGCACCAGTAGATTAGGTTCATCAAGAATTTATCAATCTCTGCTTAAAAAATACCCAATGACTTGACCTCCACAGCCGACTGTGGTAATGAATTCTGCAAATTCAACCTTCCGCTGAAGAAATCCCTGCTCATCTCTATTCTGATAGGCACATGGATATGAGGGAATAGAGGGATATGGATGCTGTGCAGGCAGACTCAGACATTGTGGGCCAAAGGACCTGTTCTTCTGCTGCACTGTTCTATGTTCTCTGCTATCTGGCTGATGGAATGCGCCAGATAAGCCATTAGCCATATTCTTTAATTGTATGTCAGCGATAAATACTTATGTTGGACTTACTCTTTTCCATTTGGTACATTGTTGAACTGGAAGAGTTGTCATGAGAGTGTTCTGGGGCAGGGGGTGGGAGTTAGAGTCTAAGTAAATGGGCTGGTGTTTAAAAAAAGTTAATTATAGCATAAACCTTCTTATACAGGAGAAAAGTGCAAGATAAATAATGTTAAATATTTTTTAACAGCAAATTAACTTTTATTATGTTTCTTTGGTCTCATTGACCAAACTTCATCTTTTCTTTCATTTTTGCTTTCAATTGGTGTGCTTGGTAACCGAGTGAGATATTTTTCACAGGACATCAGAACCCCCCCCCCCCCCGGATAGTGCTGGTGAATATTACTGAATAGGATTATAGGCCCCCCTTTACCATTCCATTACCAGATTGAGTTCAAATTCAGAAGGATTGATGATTGACTGTGGATACAAATGTGGATACAGTATTTAAGAAAAATCCATTTATTGGTTTGAGAAAATATATAAGATTCCTCTTATTTTTGTTCCTAGAAATCCTGCATTATTTTTCTAGTGCTGTTCTATTTAATCTCCAGATTTTTGATTCCACGACTGATGTGTATGATTTGAAAAACCTTTAGAAAAATTTACTTTAAGTTCTCTTTTGTTTTTTGATATTAGGTATTCCCAATTTTATTCAGAGGAGGAGTTCTGCCACTATAATATGTTTAATCATCATTTCTTTGGAGAAAAGGTATGTTGCAACGCTTAAAATGTAATATCTAATTATATTGGTTCTAATGCAGAGATGTAAAAAGGCAATGGAAGTCAAAGTTTTTGGTCAGTTGTTCTTCCCTTCACTTATTTGATTATGTTAAGATTTTGTTTTTGTTTTATGAGATGTAATTTGTGCAAATTGTGCAATAGGTGTGTTGCCTATCGGAGTGCTTGAGTTAAAGCAGCCTTAGGGGCAAATTCACCCAAGTTGGCCAGCAACTAATCCTCATAACACTCAAGAACTCAAGTGCTTTTGCACCAACCTAACCTCTTCTCGATCTCTTCCCTACAAAAACATTATTGACAAATGCCCCCATTCAGATGTCAATTCCTCCATCTGTATCCATTTGTATTTTTTGTAATCCTAAACAAATCACCTCATAAAAAGTAATCCTCATTCCAAAGTAAAATGAATCACGTGTAAGTGTATAAGTAAAATACCAGTTCAGAATACTATGACTGACAAATGAGAGCTTTCCAATCCAATGTTGAATGCATCCTTCTGTAATATACCAAAAGAGCATGCATTTTGTCGTACATAAACCTTTCTGGTGTTCTATTCAGAATTTTGATTAAATTAATTGGATCTGTATTTTCATTTAATGACCACAACCACATTTATCCTTTTCTTAACAATCAAGGATTAAACTAGAAAGAGTACAAGAATGATCTACAAGGATTTACAATGATTTGCCAGGTCTGAACAGTTTGAGTTGTAAAGAGGCTGGATCTTTTTTCCTTGGAGCACAGGAGGCCGAGCGGTGATCAGATAAAGGTTTATAAAACCATAAGGGGCGTATATAAGATGAATAGCCAGTCTGTTCCCCCAATGTAGTGGAGTCTAAATCTAGAGGGCAGAGGTTTAAGGTGGAAGGGGAAAGTGTTAAAAGGAACCTGAGGGGCAACATTTTTTCACAAAGAGGATAGAACGTTCATGGAACAAGCTGTTAGAGAAAAAGATTGAGGTGAATACAATTACATCATTTAAAAGACATTTGGACAGGTATATGGATAAGAAAGGTTTGGAGGCATGTGGGGCAGGCACAGGTAAGTGGTGTTCAGTTAGGCAACTTAGTTGGGGCCAAGGGCGAAGTTGAGGCCAAGGGCCCGTTTCCGTACTCTGACTCTAATTTTTATTTGTGAGTTTTTTTTGTTTAAGATTATTGGAAGTTATTTGCAATACTTAAGTTCAGCCAATTCTGGAGACAGACATGTGAACGTCATTTATCTTGAGTCTATGACTTTCCTAGGTTAAGAGAGAGGGAGATTTGACAGATAATATCAAACACTATGTCACGTTTATCAAACCCTTAAGAAATAGTAACCTAGCCCTTCAACCACATTCTTTATCCGATGTAATTATTTTTTTAATGCTCTAACTAATATTTGCCACTTATTCTAGTTTATATATTTATCTCCTATTATTTAAAGCCAGGCAATTTGCCAAGTAGGCTAAATGCATGGTTCTGTTAGATCTTCCTCCCAGCTATTGTTATTGACAATTAGCACCAAAACAATGTACTGCAGAATTAAAAGCAGCCGAATCGTGTTTCTATGTCCCTATCAGTTACTGTACTAGTAATAACTAGTTACTGATTATTGTATGTTATTAAACTCTAAATATTTACAATAATATATTTATTATCCAATTCAGGGCTTCTTGCTTCTTTACTTGATTTTCAAAAGATTCAGAGCTCTCTTTAGCATTCATGTCTGGCCTATAATTTTGTCCATTTTGTCTCTGTTGTATTGAAATTCTTAGACTATACAGTGCATTCAGAAAGTATTGAGACCTTCACCTTTTCTACATTTTGTTACATTACAGCCTTATTTAAAAATGGATTAAATTTTTTTTTTTTTATCATCAATCTACACACAATACCCCAGAATGAAGAAGTGAAAACCGGTGCTTAGAAATATTTGCAAAGTAATTAAAAAAAAACTGAAATATCACATTTACATAAGTATTCAGACAACTTTGCTATGACACTCAAAATTGAGCTTAGGTTCATCCTGATTCCATTGATTATCCTTGAGATGTTTCTACAACTTGATTGGAGTTCACCAGTGGTAAATTAAATTGATTGGACATGATTTGGAAAGGCACACTCCTGTCTATGTAAGGTCCCACAGTTGACAGTGCATATCAGAGCAAAAACCGAGCCATGAAGACAAAGGAATTGTCCATAGACCTCCGAGACAGGATTGTATCGAAACACAGATCTGGGGAAGGGGATAAAACAATTTCTGCAGCATTGCAGGTCCCGAAGAGCACAGTGGCCTCCGTCATTCTTAAATGGAAGAACTTTGGAACCGCCAGGACTCTTCATCGAGCTGGCCGCCAAGCCAAACTGAGCAATCGGGGGAGAAGGGCCTTGGTCAGCGAGGTCACTCTGACAATGCTCCAGAGTTCCTCAGTGGAGATAGGAGAACCTTCCAGAAGGACAAATATATCTGCAGCACTCCACCAATCAGGCAATTATGGAAGAGTGGCCAGACGGAAGCCAATCCTCAGTAAAAGGCAGATGACAGCCTGCTTGGAGTTTGCCAAAAGGCATCTAAAGGAGATTCTCTGGTCTGATGAAACTAAGATTGAACTCTTTGGCTTGAATACCAGGCATTACGTCTGGAGGAAACCAGGCACTGCTCATCACCTGGCCAATACTAAACCTACGGTGAAGCATGGTGGTGGCAACATCATGCTGTGGGGATGTTTTTCAGCGGCAGGAACTGGGTGACTAGTCAGGATTGAGGGAAATATGAACGGAGCAAAGTACAGAGAGTTCCTGATGAAAACATGCTCCAGAGCATTCTGGACCTCAGACTGGGGCGCAGGTTCACCATCCAACAGGGCAACGACCCTAAGCACACAGCCAAGACAACGCAGGAGTGGCTTCGTGACAAGTCTGTGAATGTCCTTGAATGGCCCAGCCAGAGCCCAGACTTGAACACGATCGAACATCTCTGGAGGGACCTGAAAATAGCATTGACGTTCCCCATCCAACCTGGTCAGATCTTGAGAGGATCTGCAGAGAAGAATGGGAGAAATACAGGTGTGCCAAGCTTGTAGCATAATACCCAAGAAGACTTGAGGCTGTAATCGCTGCCAAAGGTGCCTCAACAAAGTACTGAGTAAAGGGTCTGAATACTTATGAAAATGTGATATTTCAGTTATTTCTTTTTAATTACTTTTCAACATTTTCTAAACACCTGTTTTTGCTTTTTTATTATGGGGTATTGTGTGTAGATTGATGATAAAAAAAAAGAAAATGCATTTTAGAATAAGGTTGTAACGTAACAAAATGTGGAAAAAGTGAAGGGATCTGAATACTTTCTGAATGCACTGTATACAATCAGGTTGAGGCTTGTGTCTCGTTGCCCCTTGTACTTTCATGTATTGTATTCTGCTGCCTGTTCCTATTTTGGTTTTCCCTCTTAAACAATATTAAGATTCTTCAGAGGAGCACGAATGAGGGTGGAGCTCTGAAGCATAATATGGAGTATATACATTTCATTACAGTTAGATTAAAGTTGATATGATGAGCAGCTTTCAAAATTTCTATTTTAGAAACATAGAAACATAGAAAATAGGTGCAGGAGGAGGCCATTCGGCCCTTCGAGCCAGCACCGCCATTCATTGTGATCATGGCTGATTTTCCCCAATCAATAACCCGTGCCTGCCTTCTCCCCATATCCCTTGATTCCACTAGCCCCTAGAGCTCTATCTCACTCTCTCTTAAATCCATCCAGTGATTTGGCCGCCTCTACCCTCTGTGGCAGGGAATTCCACAACTCTCTGGGTGAAAACGTTTTTTCTCACCTGCTTTAAATGGCCTCCCCTTTATTCTAGACTGTGGCCCGTGGTTCTGGACTCGCCCAACATTGGGAACATTTTTCCTGCATCTAGCTTGTCCAGTCCTTTTATAATTTTATATGTTTCAATGAGATCCCCCCTCATCCTTCTAAACTCCAGTGAATACAGCCTAGTCTTTTCAATCTTTTCTCATATGACAGTCCTGCCATCCCAGGGATCAATCTCGTGAACCTACGCTGCACTGCCTCAATCACAAGGATGTCCATCCTCAAATTAGGAGACCAAAACTGTACACAATACTCCAGACTGTGTACAGAATACTACCAGAGCCCTATATAACTGCAGAAGAACCTCTTTACTCCTATACTGAAATCCTCTTGTTATGAAGGCCAACATTCCATTAGCTTTCTTCACTGCCTGCTGTACCTGCATGCCAACTTTCAGTGACTGGTGTACAAGGACACTCAGGTCTCACTGTACCCTTCACCTAACCTAACCCCATTGAGATAATAATCTGCCCCCTCGTTTATGCCGCCAAAGTGGATAACCTCACATTTATCTATATTATACTGCTATATTGTACTGCAACTCACTCAACCTGCCCAGGTCACCCTGCAACCTCCTAACATCCTCTTCACAGTTCACACTGCCACCCAGATTTGTGTCAGCTGCAAACTTGCTAGTGTTGCTCCTAATTCCCTCTTCCAACTCACTAATATATATGGTAAACAGTTGCGGCCCCAACACCGAGCCTTGCGACACTCCACTTGCCACTGCCTGCCATTCTGAAAAGTACCCGTTCACTCCTACTCTTTGCTTCCCATTAGCCTACCCAATACTATTTCTCGCCTAATGAAAATTTCTTTCAGTTCCTCTACCTCCTTAGATCCTCTGTCCTCCAGTACTTCTGGGAGATTGTTGGTGTCTTCCTTAGTGAAGACAGATCCAAAGTACCTGTTTAACTCTTCTGCCATTTCCTTGTTCCCCATAATAATTTGACCCTTGTCTGCCTTCAAGGGACCCACATTTGACTTTGCTATTCTTTTTCCCTTAATATATCTAAAGAAGCTTTTACTGTCCTTCTTTATATTCCTGGCGAGCTTCCCCTCATACTTCATCTTTTCAGCCCGTATTGCCCGTTTTGTTTCCTTCTGTGGTCCTATGAAAGTTGCTATGTTATATATCTTTTCTTTTAGTTTTATTCTATCCCTAACTTCTCTTCTCAGCCACAGTTGCTTCCTACTCCCCTTAGATTTTTTTTCCTTTTTGGAATCAAATGATCCTGTGTCTTCCGGATTATGCCCAGAAATTCCTGCCATTGCTGTTCCACCGTCATTCCTGCTAGGATCCCGTTCCAGTCTACCTTGGCTAGCTCCTCCCACATGCCTTCATAGTCCCCTTTGTTCAACTGCATCACTGACACTTCCGATTTAACCTTCTCCTTCTCAAATTGCAGATTAAAACTAATCACATTATGATCACTATCTCCAAGCGGTTCCTTTACCTTGAGTTCTCTTATCAAATCTGGTTTATTGGACAACACTAAATCCAGAATTGCCTTTTCTCTGGTCGGCTCCATTACAAGCTGCTCTAAGAATCCATCTCAGAGGCACTCAACAAACTCTCTTTCTTGGGGACCTGAACCAACCTGATTTTCCCAGTCTATCTGCATATTGAAATCCCTATTACCACAGTGGCATTACCTTTGTTACATGCCAGTTTTCACTCCTACTGCAACATACACCCAGGCTACTATTTGGGAGTCTCTAGATAACACCAATTAGTGTCTTCTTGTCTTTGCAATTCCTCAACTCAATCCTCAGTGACTACCTCGTCAGTCCCTATGTCTTCCCTCGCAAGGGTCTGAAGTCCACCCCTCACCAGCAGAGCTACCCCCACTCCTCTGCCCACTTGCCTGCCCCTTCTATAGGATGTATAAACCTGAATATTAAGTTCCCATGCCTGATCCTCCTGCAGCCACGTCTCAGTAATCCCCACAATGTCATATCTACTAACCTCTAACTGAGCCTTTAGCTCATCTACTTTACTTCTTATCCTCTGCGCATTCATATACAATATTTTTAATTCCTTATGCATCCTGGCCAGCTTCCCCTCATACTTCAGCTGGCCTGTCACATCGATCCCTATTACACTTGGCCATACTCTCCTATCCCTTTCTGAGCTTTCTTTCCCGTTAATTCTGGGGTCATTAACTATCCCTCTACTCCCCTTCTTTTAACTCCGTCATTGACTATCCCATTTGACACCCCCCCCCCCCCCCCCCCCCCTTATTTAGTTAAAAACCACCTGTGTAGCAGTGTCAAACCTGCCTGCCAGATTGCCGGTCTCCCACCTGTTAAGGTGCAATTCGTCCCTTTTGTACAGTTCCCCATTTCTCCAAAAGAGATCCCAGTGGCCTTAAGAATCTAAATCCCTGCCCCCTGCACCAGTTCCTCAGCCACACATTCAGCTCCCGTATCTCCCTGTTCCTGCACTCGTCAGCACGAGGAACTGGAAGCAAACCGGAGATAACCTCCCTGGAGGACCTGCTTTTCAGCACTTTTCCGAGCTCTCAGAATATTCATCTCCTTCTTTCCGATATCGTTTGTGCCAACATGTACTAACACTTCCAGCTGTTCACCATCACACCTGAGGATTTTCTGCACTCTGTCCGTGACATCCTGGATCCTGGCACCCGGGAGGCAGCACACCATCCTCGAATCCCGTCTGTTGCCGCAGAAACCCCTGTTCGTACCTTTCACGATGGAGTCTCCAACTACCGTTGCCGGACGTCGGCCTCTGGTTTTCCCACAACAGCACTTTTTGCTTAGCAAGGCAGTGCACCGCTCAGTGTGTTAACGTCTTCTGTCCCGACTGCTTCTAAGTGGGTGAACCTGTTCACAAGAGGTACAACACCTAGGGACCATTGCATTCCATGTTTCCTTCCCCTTCTCACCGTCACCCACCTTCTCTCTTCCAGTACGTTAGGTGTAACAATCTTACTGTAGGACTTGTCGAGGAACGACTCAGTTTCTCGGACTAACCCATGGTCATCCACTTGCTTCTCCAGTTCCCCAACACGGTCCTTCAGGAGCTGTACCTGGATGCACTTCTCACATTTGTAGCAGCCAGAGGCACCAGTGGTGTCCTTTACCTCCCACATACTGCAAGCATCACACTGCATCAGCTTGCTTGACATCTCCTTCTTTCGTCTCTCCCTCTCCAGCGTTTGGTGTGGCATCCTCCCTCTGCCTCCTCACCGAAGACTCTCAAGCCAAAGACTCACTCGTTACTCACAAGGCACTTCCCTCACTGCCGCTCCCTTCGAGCAGCCTTGCTTATATTGACTGATAAATTGCCAATATTGTCTTGAAAATTACCAATTTACAAACTAAATTCCTCAGTTTTAATCAATTTTTCCCCTGTGACTTACTCACCTTTCCCACGGTTTCAGCCAATCAGCTCTTCTCTCTGCTTCTCTTTGTTGCTGCTTGTCCAAGATCCACGTAAGCTCTGGGCTAACTCTGGCTGCTTTTTGGCGTTGTTTTTAAACTGTTTTCCCCCTCTGACTCGCCTTTCCCACAGGCTTCAGCCAATCAGCTCTTCTCCCTGCTTCTCTTTGTTGCTGCTTGTCCAAGATCCACTTAAGCTCTGGGCTTGTTTAAGGAAATTCAACATGCAAACTGCCTTAGCTACAGGTATTATTTGATTAGAAACGTCTACCTGCTCTTTTATGTTGTTATTTACCATTGGCATTGCGTTACAAGCAACATGATAATTAGCATTCATCTCCTGTCAACGCCCATGTGCCGCTGCCTGGTGAATGGTGGAAATCATTGCAGGACTACCTCAGGGCAGTCTACTTGGTCAAATCATCTTAAAGTCAGTGGGTATGCTTGTGCAACAATTGGCCTGATTATGCATCTCCTCATATAGTAAAGCACTTCCCTCCAAGCCACACCATCCCCAGTTAGAAATATATTACTATTCTTTCATTAATTCGGTCTCTAAATCCTTGGACTTTTTACACAGCAGCATTAGGGGATTGCCACCATATTGAGTGCAATTGTTTAAGGTAGCAGTATTCTAACACCTTAAGGACTATCAGAAATAGTGATAATCGTTGGCCTTGATAGTGAAATTGCTCCCATAAATGACCTTAATGATCTTCATCTTTCGCTTCTGTTTACTTATCCCTACCATCTGTGAAAGCCCTTCTTGAGATTGATCAGCTCTGTTAAATTTCTCATATACCACCTCTGCTTTATCAGCAAAAATCCCAGTTTACACAATTCCTTCTTGTAAATATTTTATTGTGTTGTTCCTGATTTTCTCCTCACCTCCTTGCTCATCCCCTTGTTTTTCTCTTTGCTTTTGCACACATATGAATAATTATAGAGTAACAAGGCATAAAGGTTAAACAGTCCATCTGTAAATCTTGCCCTGCATCTCCAACATATATTTTATTCATAATTAACCAATTGTGTAATTAATTTTGTTGCATATTGCCGTATGCTTCATATATTCTATCTCGGACAGTGAACTGAGAATTTTAACATATTGCTTTATAGGAAAACATTTGGGAATCATTTTAAAATAAAGTAGTTTACACATTGTTTTGTATAATATTGTCATATTGTTTCCAACACTTGTAATCGTTATTCGATGTATTAAGAAAATCATTTTTCCCCTACATGTTTTAATATGTATTAATAGTGCTGCCAGTGAAAGGGAAAGGTAATGGCCCTATTTTTTCAAATATTCCAGAATAAATGTACTAATATACTTAATGTTTGTTTTGCATACGTCAATTTTTAAAGTGCAATTGTCAGTGAAGTTGTAAAACCTGATTGAAAATTGAGGGCAGCACCTGGACACTCATTCACTTTATTTTTCTTAGTCTGCCTTTGAAGCATTTCAAACGTTCATGTGTCAGGACAACGGAGTGCCTATTATTATGGTGACTGACCCACCATTTGGGGGCCTGGTGGAGGCACTAGCTCACAGTTTTAAAAAGATTGCTGCCACGTGGAAGACCTCACAGAAGGAAGGTACAGATGGCTTTCAAGTATTTGGAGGAAGAATGTTTTGTATGAAACAATACAGTGTCATTTGAATTGGAGCAGGTCATTTCTCAGCTGAGATCAGTTTCTGTAAAGTATAAATGTTACATGAAAAATCCCATTTAGTTCCCTTGTCTAAACCTCAACTCCATTTGCTTTGCTCCAAAACTCTTTAATGCACGTTTGTAATAAATAACTAATGATCTCAGTGAAAGCATCTCCAAATATTACTCCAACCAAAACCTATTGAAGAATATTACCCAGTTATCTTACATCTTGCTTAAATTTTTAGATTTACAATCCACACTAGTTGAAATACTTTTTGTATTTATCCTATCAAGCCTTTCAAATATTTTTAAACATCTCCGTTAGATTATCTCTAAGTCGTCAATCAAGGAATTTCATGCCATATTTAATCCTCCAATCTCATATTCTTCAGCCAATATCATTCAGCTGAATCTACATAGTTTACCCTTCAAGGAGAGTTTGTCCTTTATGATGTGCAGTGTCCAAAACCAAACATGGTGCTCTGCATAACAAAAACACACCACTTCACTCTTATGGAGGCACAAGAGACTGCAGATGCTGGAATCTGGAGTAGAGAAGGGAGAGCTGCTGGGAAATGACAGTCAACATTTTGGGTCAAGATAAAGTGTCTTGACCCAAAATGTTGACTGTCATTTCCCAGCAGCTCTCCCTTCTCTACTCCAGATTCAAAAGCAAATTGGACAACAGGGTCAAGATAAAGTGTCTTGACCCTGTTGTCCAATTTGCTTTTGAATGTTATTGTTGAAACGTACCTGAATTCCATTCCAGATTATGATTACCAGTTAAAATATTTCCCTTCATTATAATCCTTTTAACATTCTAAATACTTTGATCAGATCAGCCCTCATTTTCAGTAATATTCGAGGAAATGATACAACCTGTCCTTGTAATTTAATTCTGTACGCAAGAACACACTTCAACTTTGCATCACACTCGGAGGCTTTTGGAGAATTCACAGCAGCCATAGAGTCTATCTGGATTTTTGTTCAATTTGAGATCAACCTGACCAGAAATGTCACCTATCCATGTTATCCAAGGATGCTACCTGACCCACTGAGTTACCCCAGCACTTGGTGTCCTTTTTTTCCCCAATCAATAAATATTTCATATTGTTAAAAAAAAAATCGTCTTGTGAAAGACCAGAGGTGCTGAGTTTGTTTCCCAATCTCCTAGGCTGCCATATTTACATCATAAAGATGAAAAGGCGTAAAGAAAGATGAGAACATATTTATATTAAATACATTGTTAATAAAATAATGCTTCCCATTCAATGCAACACTTTTTATTCTGAACAACTTTCCACTCACGTGGCTTATTATGTTTTATTTTCATTCTGCAGATGATGAATTGCCAATATTTTGGATTTTTCCATACTTTTTTGAACCTCGCATTCTACAGTGTTTCCCAACATTTAGCATGCTTGATTACCAAGTGAGTCGCTTCTTGATATGTACAGTTTTTACACTACTTCAGAGGGTACATTTCACTGATGTCTAAAAGATCAAATGGTATATCAAGTTGTGTCTTTCATTTTGCCTCTCACCAAAAAATAGCATTAATCAACAGAGGTTCTGACCCAGGGCACTGTTTGCTCAAGTCCCAACATACCATACTTCGTGCAAGTAGTTTTGGGGGCTTTTAAGGTTCTGGAGTTTAGAGATACAACATGAAAACAGGCCCTTTGGCTGACTGAATCCTTTGCTGACCATTGATCACCCATTTGCACTAGTCCTATCCTATCCCACTTTCACATCCACTCCTTTAAACTGCCTTGGTCTGATTTTACAGGTTTAGGTGAGCACTCGCAATTACTCTGTTAAATGTTGAAAGCACTGGGTTCTATTTTCAGTCTAATATATTCAATTTATTTGTTCCAAGTTTTCCCTCCATAATGCATGGAATCAATCATAGCAGGGTATACTGACATCAGAGTGGTGCAGTTAGATAGGCCAGCCAACAATCAGTTAGTATTTTTTAATGATTTCCATCTTGATCGAGATCAGCAGTTCTAGACGCACAATAAATGTTGGCCCGATTTCAAATCGGGACCATCATTAACAGCTGATATCCAGAAAGCAACCAAAATACACTGAATCTGCAGCATTTTACATTCTCTTCATTACTTGAAAAAACAACCCGAGGCCATAACTTGCGAGGATAGGTTTATCTCATGCATCCACTACACCTGATTCCACCGAGGAATTGCTCTGAAATTGAAGGCCTTAAATCTCAGAGACACTATGTTCTTGATGCCTCAACCACTTCTTGCTTTTCCCTAGTTGCCAATGCAGCATTCAGGAATACTGTACTCTTATGCTTTGGCACGGGTTAACAAGATAAAGGCTGTGTTTCCTAGAACATCAAATGTTTCTCAGTAAGCATGGATTTGCTGTTCATTGTGAAACGCTGTTAGTTGTGAACAGAACTGTACAATGTAATTACTTTTGCTGTTCTACCTCTGGTCCTATTGTTTTTTTCTTCCTTACTTTCAGCCAGATACAATCCTTAACTTAGTTAGCTCCCATAAGCTAAGCAGCTGTTACCTCTGTTTGTAAATGGAGGGAGAACTTCAGCCCAGAGGATCTAAACTCCCTTCTTGAGGCAGGATAATTAGTCCTCAATTCTCAGCACTGTGCTCCCCACTTGTATTGCTACACCAGCTACTATCTACCACATTGGAGACCCTTGGACTACGTTTAATCAGACTTACTGGACTTTATCTTGCACAAAATGTTATTGCCTTTATCATGTATCTGTACACTGTGGATGGCTCGATTGACAATCTTTTTGCAGTCTTGTTAGCACGCATCAAAAGCCTTGCACTGTAACTTAGTAGTCATGACAATAAACTAAACTAAACAAACCTATTCTACAACTTTTCTGATTCGTTCAGAAATTATCTCCTTTGGGAAAATAGTATTCCTTTAAAAGCTGCTATAGTTGTATCTATTTTGCTATCCCCAGCCAAGCTTGCTGGGCAGGTTTTTCCCATAGTATCGAGTTTCGGCGTTCTAGGAGTAAAAGGGTTCTTCTGCAGCTGTATAGGGCTCTGGTAAGACCACATCTGGAGTATTGTGTACAGTTTTGGTCTCCTAATTTGATGAAGGACATCATTGTGATTGAGGCAGTGCAGCGTAGGTTCACGAGATTGATCCCTGGGATGGCGGGACTGTCATATGAGGAAAGATTGAAAAGACTAGGCTTATATTCACTGGAGTTTGGAAGGATGAGGGGATATCTTATAGAAACATATAAAATTATAAAGACTGGACAAGCTAGATGCAGGAAAAATGTTCCCAATGTTGGGCGAGTCCAGAACCAGGGGCCACAGTCTTAGAATAAATGAGAGGTAATTTAAGACTGAGGTGGGAAAAAAACTTTTCTCAACACAGAGGGCAATGGAGGCCAAATCACTGGATGGATTTAAGAGAGAGTTAGATAGAGCTCTAGGGTCTAGTGGAATCAAGGGATATGGAGAGGAGACAGGGGTTATTGATTGGGGACGATCAGCCATGATCACAATGCATGGTGGTGTTGCCTCAAAGGGCCGAATGGCCTCCTCGGGCACCTATTTTCTAGTGTTCTATGAGTTCAAGATACATAGTAAAATTGTTTGGCATTTTTACTGTGCTGTGCCCTGGAATGAACCTACCTGTAGTGAGATGTTGAAATTTGGGCTGAGGTATTCTTCCATTTCTTCTACCAACAGTGCTTTAGTCTCCAAATGTGAAGTTCTCATTTCCCACTGAATTTCAAAGGGCTCTCTACTGGGGTCTCACATGTAGTTGCACATTAGGGGCTGGGGTTTTTTATGCCAATTGTCTTGTATCTTCACTTCCCTTTCACTGAAAATATTGACTTTCATTTGAAACAGTATGTTCCATTGTTTTGGTCATTTTTCACGTGTGGTGTTTGAGGGTGATTAACTATTTTATCTCGGCTTGAGTTGGGGAGCGAAACGAGTTGCCTTTCTAGGTATGTGGAATAACTGGAATTTCCTCATTGTGCTTTTTACAAAAGATAGCAAGCCATGGAAAGGAATGTTGTCCTTCAGCACTCATCAGCAATAGGCAGCTTTTAAAAAAAACTCAGTCAAGTGGAGTTTGTTATTTCATCTTGTGGGACAACTTTACTCTTTTGAATCTGATAGAGTTTTCTTTGTGAATATTACAAGTATTCAAGCAAAGTTTTAACTGTCACTAAAGATGGATAATGATTTAAATGACCAAAGTATTTATTCAACAGGTTGAGGATGTATAATAGCATAAAGACATAAGGAACTGTAGATGTTGCAATCACAAGCAAAACATAAAGTGCTGGAGCAACTCAGCGGGTCAGGCAGTATCTGTGGAGGGAATGTAAGGAATGATTGGCCTGAAGAATGGTCCTGCCCTGAAATATTGCCTATCCATTTTACTCCACAGCTACCTGACCCTCCAGCATTTTATGTTTTGCTCATGTATAATGATGTGTTTGAAACATGTATTTATACTCTATAGCTTGTACAAATGGAGACTAGATGGTAGATTTGTTTGCTTCAGAGAAATTAAAAGAGTCAGAAGTGTCCATTACAGTTCCACTGATAAAATCATGATTTTACAGGTGGATTACGATAACCATGCACTCTACAAGCATGGGAACAGCGGACGTAAACAATCTCCTGTACGCATATTTACCAACCTTCTGCCTAAAACTGTCATATTGCCAGCAGAAGAAGGATACAGGTAAACCTCTAATTCAAAAATGCTCCCTAGTGAAAATGTTTAGCTGTTCTAATAAGATTTTTCTCATTTTTGATTATATATAGAGAGAAACCAAGATAGTGATTCTCAAAATAATCATGTTAGCAACCTTTAAAGTCTTAATAATGGTTAAGGCTTTTAAGAGGTGACACGTATGAAAAGTTAATCAGAGGGTATCAAAGCCAATCCCAGTCTTGATCTTGTAGAAACACAGAATTGCAGATGGTGTTTTACAAAAGAAGACACAAGTAGGTTTACCAGGTTAATTCCCGAGATGGCAAGACTGACATATGATGAAAGAATGGGTCGAATGGGCTTGTATTCACTGGAATTTAAAAAAATGAGAGGGATCTTATAGAAGCATATTAAATTCTTAAGGGATCAGATAGGCTAGATGCAGGAGTCCAGTACCAGGGATCACAGTTTAAGAATAAGAGGTAGGCCACTTAGGACTGAGATGAGGGAAAACCTTTTCACCCAGAGTTGTGAATCTGTGGAATTATCTGCCACAGAAGGCAGTGGAGGCCAATTCACTGGATGTTTTCAAGAGAGAGTTAGATTTAGCTCTGAAGGCTAACAAAGTCAAGGGATTTGAGGAAAAAGGAACGGGGTGCTGATTTTGGATGATCAGCCATGATCATATTGAAGCATGATCAGCCATGATCTGGCTTGATTGGCCAACTCCTGCATCTATTTTCTATGTTTCTACTAGACTAGGTGGGATCCATTGGGTCCCATGTTCACACGGGAGGGCTGGTCCCCCAACGCAATATTCCACCTCCCCCCACCACCAAATTCAAATGCAGTTTCATATCATTTCATGCAGGGTTCAAGGCCACCAAATTCGAATGCAGTTTCATACCGTTTCATACCATTTCATGCAGGGTGCAAGGCCACCAAATTCAAATGCAGTTTCATACCATTTCAAGCAGGGTGAAACCACCATAAAACACCACAAAATAACCACACAAAACACCACATAAACACCACACTCACAGTTCAGTAGACATTCCGCGTGTTCAGTTGATTCACAGTCAAACCTCTCGTGACCTCTCCGTCCCCCATCTTGCAGAAATTGAGCCACGCCCACACTTCCGGGTTTTATAATCCCTCCCCCCTTCCACTGGAAGGGGCGTGGCCTTCATGGCGTGATTGACAGGAGATAGATTCTCAACATTTTTTAAACACTAATAACACTTATTTTTCATTGATGGGAAGAATCCTCTGCACCTGATGAGCGGAGGGGTACTGAGTAAGATGGCCAAAAATCACAGCCGTAAGTGGTAGCGGTTTATCTAAAATCAATACACAGTGCAAACAGGAAGTTGTCAAGCTTTTACTTTTAATCATTTGCCATTTTGAACCAACCACCACCAACAACCATTTGCTGTGCTTTATTTCAAACCAACCACCACCAACACCCATTTGTTGTGCTTTTCTTCGGACGAACCACCACCAATAACCATTTGCAGTGCTTTTACTTCGAACCAACCACCATCAACAGCAATCTGCAGTGCTTTTATTTCGAACCAACCACCACCAACAACCATTTGCAGTACATTTATTTCGAACCAACAACCTTTGCAGTGCTTTTATTTCGAACCAACCACTACCAACAACCATTTGCAGTACGTTTATTTCGAACCAGCCACTACCAACAACCATTTGCAGTGCTTTTATTACGAACCAGTCACCACCAACAACCTTTGCAGTGCTTTTATGTCGAGCCAACCACTACCAACAACCATTTGCAGTACGTTTATTTCGAACCAACCACCACCAACAACATTTGCATTGCTTTTATTTTGAACCAACCACCATTTGCAGTGCTTTATATTGAACCAACCGCCACCAACAACCATTTGCAGTGCTTTATTTCCAACCAACCGCCACCAACAACCATTTGCTGTGCTATATTTCAAACCAACCACCACCAACAACCATTTGCAGTGCTTTTATTTCGAACCAACCACCATTTGCAGTGCTTTTATTTTGAACCAACCACCATTTGCAGTGCTTTTATTTCGAACCAACCACCATTTGCAGTACTTTTATTTCGAACCAACCACCATTTGCAGTACTTTATTTCGAACCAACCACCACCAACCACCATTTGCTGTGCTTTATTTCGAACCAACCACCACCAACAACCATTTGCTGTGCTTTATCTTGTACCAACCACCACCAATAACAATTTGCTGTGCTTTATTTCAAACCAACTACTACCAACAACCATTTGCTGTGCTTTATTTTGAACCAACCACCACCAACAACCATTTGCTGTTATTTATTTAGAACCAACCATTACCAACAACCATTTGCTGTGCTTTATTTCAAACCAACCACATTTTCATTTTAAAACCACAATAAGGGCACTCAAGGTCAGTAAAACCACACACACAGTTTAGTAGACATGTGTCAGTGTTATTCACAGCTCAGACTGAGAGACGTGACCCTCTCGCTTCCCCATTTTGCAGAGACTAACTGAGGAACTCAACACTTCTGCGTTTTATAGTCCCTCCGGAAGGGGTGTGGCCTTCAGCAGAGGGAATATCAACATTTTTTAAACACTAACAACTTTTATTTTCATCAATGGGAAAAATCCTCTAGTCCTGCACAGTAGAGGGGGACTCTGAGTAAGATGGCCAAAATTCACAGCCGTAAGTGGCAGCGTTTTTTCTAAAATCAATATACAGAACAACAGGAAGTGGTCAAGATCAGACTTTTAGTAATATAGATGTGTTGGAGTAATTCAGCGGGTCAGGCAGCATTCCTCAAGAACATGGATAGGTGACATTTCAGGTCGGGGCCCTTCTTCAGGCTGATTGTAGCGGAGAGGGGGGCAGGGAAGAAAAGAAAGCTGGAAGAGAGGGGATGGGCGGCTGAACAAAGCTTGATAGGTAACAGGTAAACACAGGTGGGAGGGGGGGGTGATAGGCAGATGGTTAAACAAAGGCAGATGAGAAAACAAAGGTGTGAGACAAAAGGATTAAAGAGTTCTGAATTGTGAGGCTAGAGGAAGGAATGTAGATGGGAGGATTGGGAGAGGAGAAAAGGTGTGAATCCAAGTGAGACACAGGGGAGGGTTGAGAGAAAAGGGAGTGTGGGGGAGTCCACACAGTCTTGACCTTCCTCAGTATTCACTCTGTGCTTTCTAGCAGTGAGGGTACGATGCTCAGGAATGGGCGCCTTGGTTAAGGTCAGAGGCGCAGAGTCTCAGTTCTCTCATTTGTTTTACTGCTCCTGCTGAAAGCAGGTAACTGTTAGACATTGGTTAGGTTTGATCCTTATTGTTCAGAACAACTTCCATGACAGCTTTTTCCCAATGAGTTATTGAGAATGCTGATCATGTTTTGTTCTGTGAATCTCTGTACTACTAAATCTTTTTGTCTTGTTTGTGGCTGTGTGTGTGTCAATATCTAGTTATTTCCTAATTTCTTCCAAACGCTAGGCCCCAGCCTTCCCATTTTTACGCATCCTACTCATATTTTTCCCGTCGCATTCCCACCTATATTTCCGGTTTTAATCGTTTAAAGCTTTAAAAACAGCCCAGACTCGCCCATTTTCCGACTGAGTGACGTCACAATGCCCTCTCCAGCCCTCCAACGACAGCTTGCAAAGCAGGACGGGCCAGTCTGGCCGGGAGGGGCACTCTAGCGCTCCGCCACTTTCCAGATTTTCAAACACTTGAATTTCAAAAACGACTTCTCCATTGGTCACTCTTGCACGCTGTAACTTCGTCATTGGGCACTCTTCCAACCGCTCTTCCACAATGTTCTTGAAGCCCTCTCCCAAAACAGTCAGGTGAAGATCCAGTTCAGAGCTGACTATTTCATTCTGACTTCGCTGACTTCGCTCTCTTTAACGATAAGCTTTTATATATTTTTAACGTCATTTTAAACGGGTTGCGGGTTGCTTTTTCATTTTTGCTATTTTTTACATTTATTGAAGAAAGATTTGCCGATTGCATTTATTGACTTTTTTTTAATTGCCACTTTTACATTTATTGAAATTGCCATTTGTATTGATTAATCGGGATTTCACACTTTAATTAGACTGCAGCTTGCAAAAAAAAAGCCATTCATTCATTAGCTTTTATTTTACAATAGTTGCATTTTTAAACATGTTGAAAAATGTCCACGAGAGCCCAGAGTACCCACGAGCGGCTATTACCATAATTCTCCGAGTTCGAATCGGGGGAAACTCGTGAGAACTCTTGAATTAGCTCGTACAGTGGGACAGCCCCATAACATTTATTGTAAAAAGACTTGCCCATTGCATTTATTAACTTTTTAAAAAATTGCCCATTGTATTGATTAATCGGGATTTTACACTTTAATTAGACTGCTGCTTGAAATTTGTTTTGGCCATTTAATTAATTATCTGTTATTTTACAACAGTTGCCTTAAAAAAGATTACTGGTCCGGGTCCCATCTGAACGGAGCACAGCCCCACAACCGCTCTTCCAAACATTCTGACTTCGCTGTCTTTGATGATAAGCTTTTATATATTTTATATTACTTGCATTTTTTTAAATCGATATTGCATTGATTTACTTTTTCAATTTCATTAAAGAAGGCAATTTTGCATTTTAATTATTACTTCACGATATTACACTTTAATTAGACTGCTGCTTGAAAAAAGACTTGGCGATTTCATTGATTAACATTTATTGAAGAAAAACTTGGCAATTGAATTGATTGACATTTATTTTGCAAGAGTTCCATGCATTGAGTCACATTTATTTAAAAACAGTTGGGTTTTTAAAAAAAACTTGCCGATTACATTGATCAAGATTAAAATACTTTGCTATTGCATTCATTTACAGTTGCAATTTAAAACACTTTTCATTAACATTTATTGAAAAAATACTTCAAAGTTGAAATGAATTTACCATGCAGCGTTACAATTAAAAAAGGACACAATACACAACATAAATCAACACAGGCATCCACCACAGCATTCTTCACTGTGGCTGAAGGCAATACACTTCACACAGTCCTCCTCCTCCCTTGTTCACCCGTGGTCGGGGCTCTGACCCTCCGTAGTTGCCGCTACGGACCCTCTGGTCGGGATGGTCGGAACGCCGACGTTGGGACAGGGTGAGCACACGGAAGCACACGACGCGGCCCGGAGCTCCCAAATCGGCCACCTCCTTACTGGAGACCGCAGCTTCCAGATGTTGTAGGCCGCAGGCCGGCGGTTGGACCTCCTCTCCGGCGACCCCCGGTGAGGGGGTCCACGATGTTACAGTCCCCGCTGCACTGTCGTTGAAGCTCTGGGCCCGTGGTGTTAAGGTCCCGCTGCGCCGCCGCTGAAGCTCTGGGCCCGACTCCGGGAAAGGCCACACCAAACCAGCTGTAAGGCTGCGATGGGGGGGGGGCGAAGAAGCGACAAGGAAGAAAGTCGCCTCTCCGTTGAGGTAGGTGCCTGAAAACGGTTTCCCCCTATACCCCCACACCACTGCCCGCACAAGACATGCAGAGAAACACTAAAACGTACCTTCGGACAAACTAAAAAAAAACAAAAAAGTAGAAACAATGAATCCGCTGCAGGCGAGGGAGCCGACTCGCAGCGCCACCGGAACATGACGATTGAATTGATTAACATTTATTTCACAAGAGTTGCATTTTAAAAAATGTTTTGCTATTGCATTGAATAACATTTATTTAAAAACAAGTAATGAAGAGATGCAACAAGAAAAAACTGACCATCTTGAGGATCAACGAGAAATAACATAAAACAGAGGGGAGCAAGAGACCCAACAAGAAATAACTGGACATGTCGAGGATCAACGAGAAAGAACACAAAACAGAGGGAGCAAGAGACACAACAAGAAAGAACTGAATAAATCTCATCTTTAACGTTTAAATTGATGTTATATTTGAAGAGTTATTCACATTTTAAGCTTTAATAAATCACTTTTCCACTTGCCGTACTTGTCAGTCGCGCCTGCGCAGTTATGTCCCCATCTTCTGTCACAACGGGAACCCGTCAGCCGCGCCTGCACAGTTGGGTCCTATGGGTGAGTGGTGGAATATAGCGTTCGTGGACCAGCCCTCAAATGTGACGCCACGCCGCCGTTCCCCCCCCCCCCCCCCCCCGCATTGGGGGATGGGATCCAACGGGTCCCACTTGGTCTAGTATCCTTGTGTCATATGATAATTATTTGCTCCAGGTTGCTGTCATTGCTAGCAAATCAATGAGCACAGGAAAACCGCTTTCAAAATCAATAACGATATTTAATTTTTGAATATTCCCTGTATGATCCAACAACTTATATTTCGTGTTCGCAATCTGAAGGTTTTTGTACAGGCTTCAAATGTCATATTTTCAACATGATGTATTTTAATTATATATCAGTATTTAATCAAGAAAGTAAACCAAGTCAGTGAAATAGTTCCACACCTAAAATATGTGTCTTGTTGGGCTCTAAATTGTATCTTTATAAATTACAATCTTTATTCCTAGGTACTGTTCACTTTGTCAGCGATACGTATCCTCGGCAAACAGACACTGTGAAATATGTCAAGCCTGCACATCTAAAGTAAGCAACGTTTTACTGTGCATATTAGATTGAAGATGCATTTTGCCTATTGTTGATGACTTACACTGTGTATGATTTTTGTAAAACTGGTCTAGAACGTGAAGCAATATGGTCAACAAACGACCATTTGATCAAAAGTGAGTTTGATAACGGCCTCAGAAAAGTCGTAACATTTACCCACTTTGGATTTTTATATTTTGTAAGACTCTGTGACAACAAAGTTTAAATCATGGCACTTTTGCAAATTGGCTGAATACCTTGAATTGAAAAAAGAAAAGTAAATCTTCAGTCCAGGTTTAAATTCCTGCACTGGTGGTGCCACAGATCACATAATATATTGACTCAGAGTATCTGCTGCTTCCTCCTTACCTAGTCAACCCACTGAGCCATCTAAAAGATTTTTCATTCTTTTTGGGCAGATTCGTGGAAGTGAGCATAATGGCAGCTGATGAAGCCAAGTCGAAAATTGTAGATGTCTGATGGGGTAGACAGGTAGTTTGTCAAGTGTTGAGCTTCTTTCACCATTTAGGTGTTCCTGGTACACAGACATCAACATTATCTCAAATTCTCCCTCTCCATTTTGAATGGTCATGGTATAGAGATTCCTAGAACCCAGATCTTTGTACCATAGGTGTTTAGTGTAAGATGCATCCTCTTGTAAGCTTAAGTGAACAAGTTGTGAACTGTGCACCCAAGGCCATCTGTGGACTGCTCAAAGTCCTAACTCACTGAGAGCCAAGAACGGAAACAAACCCACCAGGACCAATGAGGCAGTCAAAGTCAGCTGGAAAGAACATTTGTAAGACCTCCTGCAGTTCTCTCCTTGACATGAACACACTTGATTTAATCCATGGCAAGCTGCCTGCCTAACTTCTCCTGACTGACAAGAATTCAAAATGTCCTTATCCCAACTAAAACATGGGAGCAGATGGCATACCCGCTGAAGTTCTGAAATATGGTGAAGTGCTTTAGTCACAACAATGAGCAACAATAAGCAACAATCTCATTGCCAACATTTGGGAAAAGGGGGCCTCAGACCTGCTGTAATTATGAGTATCTTCAAGGAAGGAAACAAAACTAGCCATGGTAACTATAGAGGGGTCTCCTTCCTTTCTGCCGCAATGGAATTCATTGCTTAGGTTTTTCTCAACCACCTCCTCCCAATGCTGTGTGGATTCCATCCATCCAGAGGACTGTGGACATGATCTTCAGCACTCAGCAGTGAGCAAGGAGCACCACCAGTCACTACCCAATCTTTTTAAGAACACTTTTGACTCCTTAAATCGGAAGTGCCTGTGAAATTCCTGTCACATTTGGCTTCCCACAGAAATTCATGTAATGATACAGGGACCTGTTGAGACCCTACCCAAGGAGAAATATACTTGCAGTTAATAGAATGCAATGAAGGGTTACCAAACTGATCATGGACATTAAGGCATTGTCTTTTTAGGTGAAACTAGGCCTTTGCCCAACAGATTCAGAAGAAGGAGAGGTGCTCTCAGCTAAACATACAAGATTTCTCAGAGGGCTCTTGCAGAGACGATGTTTCTGTGGGGAGCACAGAAGCAGTCACAGGCTCAAAAGAGGGTCTGCCACTCAGGATTGAGGTGAGAAGAAATGTTCCTCTCCCAGAGGGAGTGAATCTATTAAGTTCACCCAAGAGAGGGCTTTGTAGGCTTAATAGCTTAGTATTTCCCAGGCAGAGAACGGGAGACTTTTGGATATTAAGTGAATCAAAGGATATGGGGGTAATGTATCAAACGCTTAAAAAACAGATTCTGTTGCCATTTTATCCCTTTTAACCCTATGGGAATATCAGCCTGTAAAAATTCTAGATTATGTCGTTAGTGATTGTGTTTCTAAAGTTTCATATTTAGATTAATATTGTGTTAAAATCCCAACAGGATGGAAAGGAATGGAAACACTGTCATATCTGCAACAAGTGTGTAAAACTATGTGAGTAGAACTCCTTAACCAGCTAAAGTGTGTTAATGTTTAATGTTTTATTGATCACTGGCAGTTAAAGTAAAATAATCTTTAGTTCACAAATACAATACGTCTGGAAAGTTGCTAGCTCAAGTAAAAACAATTGGTTGACTTTAAGTATAATTATACTCTGATCCTTTTAATTCAATATATCTTCTGATAAATGTTGAACTCTTTTATTCCTCATGTGCTCTTGGGATGTGCGTAACACTGCCAAGCCCACATTTATTGCCCTTCCGTAGGTGCCAGGAGAGGGTAGTGATGATCCTCTGAACTCTGAATAATCCATATTGATTTAAATTCAACACAATTGTAATTTCATGAGGAAGTATGCTGATTTCGGCACATGCTTCTCTAATCATTTTTTGGAAAGGATAATCTTGTGGTGGTTCAGGATGAATTCCTTGTCTGGAATGATATATGCAATCCCTTGTGATATTTATACGTAGAAACTGGCTTTATATATTTACTTATCATGGAACGGTTGGAAGCCATTCATCCCATTAGTTCCATATTACACTGCATTACGTAATGTTCACAGGGATTAATTACAAACCATTTAATATAATGGCAGATATGTATGTTTTGCATTTTTGAAGAAGTGTGAATTCTCAGGGATTTTATGTTAAAGTACAGATGTATTTTTTCAGCTTGGTTTCACTGTGAAACCTGCAGTCATTGCGTGCTTCGGGATCATTCTTGTGGTGGGGCTCGAAGTGGATGTTTTATCTGTGGAAGTACTGACCATAAACGCAGAGAATGCCCTGACACTCTTGTCCAAAACAAGATCACGTGAGTGTGTAGTGACATTTAATACAAAACCGTAACTATTTAAAAGAATGTTAGAAGCCATTTTGAGCTATTGACGTTCCTGTTGCCACAGCCATAAATTGCTTCACAGAATCAATAATTATTATCTGTTGTTTTAAAGTATTTAAGTTTATAACTATGATGAGCATACAGTTTACCAATTCCAATATTTTGCTATTGTAACTACACAACTAGTCTATGTTTTTCTGTTCTAGACTTTCCTTCATTGTTTTTCTCAGCTTGTCAGTCCTTCGTAATATAATTTGTTAGGAATCTGTTCAATCATTCTTCTCATGTTCTGCGTGATTTATATTAGTAGAACAGCAATGAAGATCTCACACCCTTCCACAATCAAACCACAATTTGCATCCTACCACTGGAAGAACCCATTTTAGGTCAGCTTTTACTTTCTTAATTATTCGCTATCTCTTCGCTGTTGCACTTTGTTTAATTTAATTTCCTTTAATTTTCTCAAATTTCTCGCGAGATATCCCCACCTTATTAAATGTCTGATATTCCATAAACATCCTTTCTTTGCACTTTGCCTCAAATCTAATGAACTAAATGCTGCTATCCTTGGTTTATGAATGGCCACTAACTCTATTCATGGCAAAACAAATATGACTTGAGTCTCCACCTCCATTTTATTTTATTAAATTATGGTTAATTCTTCCTGATGACTATCTTTATGGTCCAGTTCATTTAATTTGTTCTTGAAATATTCAATATCACTGTCGGGGCAATTTTAACAGCTGCTCTACAAACCACCCATATTATTAGTGAGATTAACCATTACCTTAATAGTTGAAGAGCCACCTAGAGGTCAGTGCTATGGATGCAACAAGTCTTTATTTATTTATTCTCAGTATAAGCATACATGCAATGGAGGCGCTATAGAAGAAACTTTCAAAAATCAAATAAGTCATGATTTGTACAATGATTGCTAGCCTTTCCTACATGACTCTGACCCCCTTTGGTGAGTCTATGTACAAAGTGACTGCTTAGGACCTTCCATCTAAAGCGTGAGTTGAGACAGATGGCTTTGTGTCTAAATGATGCTAAATATCTTCACTCAAATATTGAGCAGTTGTAATATCTGGACAATTCATTTCTGGATTCCTTATATTGATGACTGCTCTCAGACACCTTGTACATTTCACACATCTCTTGATTTCCCGTGCCTTGATCTCAATTTATTATGGATTGTATATTCAGTGGGTCTCCCAAGAAGTTAATTGGAATCTAAATGGCACAACCCTTTGTCTTACAGTCATGATGTGCCTATTATGTTCCCTTATCTTCTCTGAGATTTATGTCCTCAAGGATGGCACCTTGGCTCAGCTAGTACAGCTGCTGCCTCACAGCACCAGCGGCCCAGGTTCAATTCTGTCCTTGGATGTGGTCTGATGGAGTTTGCACATTTTTCCTGTGATTGGAATGTGGGAGAGCACCTGGAGGAATCCCATGCAAAGATGTCAAGTTTTGTAGGTTAATTGGCTTCTCTAAAATTGCCCCTAGACTGTAGGTGATTGGATGAGAAAGTAGGATAACATTGGGCTAGTGTGACAAGGTGATCGATGGTCGGGGTGGATTTGGTGGGCAAAGGGCCTGTTTCCATGCTGTATCTTTAAACTATACTTAATTATTTGTGATTTTTTTTTCCTTGTATTCAGTGAAAAGTCAAGGCCACATAAACGTAAGCATTTCAAAATGAATAAAAAAGATGTCACAACCAAATCCGAGCAACAGGCCCAGGCAATGAGTACAGGAAAGAAGAAAACTATGAAAAGGATAACTGCAAAATCAAAGAGAAAGAAGAAGAGAAAGAGTAAATAATGATGCTGATAACTGCAAGATGAAGAGGCATTCCTGGATGTATAGAGATCAGTTTCAGCCTTCACAAGAACAGTAAACCTTGGAGGATCTTTAAGTCACTGAGAAAGTTGGCGAGGTGGATCTTTGTACAACTCCATCACTCGTCTGCTATGCAGTGTTTCTGATTCCACCTTATATACTAATAATCAGTAATCAGTCGCTGTCTGAAAATACCTGCATCAAACTAATTTAATAGATTTTGGAAATCCGAAGAAAGATATAAAACCATTCTAATTTTTTTGTATTCATCCATGAGGGTAAAAATCTGAGTAAATACATTAGAATGGTGAAATATCTGAATGTACATTTTGATTTACCAACACAATTCTTCTGAAATGTTCATTTCAAATTTGAAGCATATTTTTCTGAATGTAATGTTTTAAATTTAATATGAAAGGAAAGTTATTTGAAATAAACATGACCGTTACATAATAAATTCGAATTTTCTTTTTAATTTTGCTGTCTTGGCAGTAAGGCCGTTTGAATTGTATTAGGCCTTATCACTTTCTCCCCAGAGGATAAAGATGCTAAATATTCATCAATGTCGATTGTAATAGGTCTGCTCAATCAATTTGAGTTTGGTTTAACTCTATTTGACTTTGGAGAATAAATACAAACTGGCTCCTGTTTTATTTTCCATTAGATTAATGTTGCAGTTGAATATTTGGCCTGGTGCAGAATTGTTTCAGGCTTAAACAAAATAGCTCAGTTGAAAAATATCAAAGGAGTAACATCAAAGACCTGGTTTCTTAAAAGTAAATGGAATGTAAATATCTCGTTCAGCATAATAGATATGTTAAATTGCAAGTAGAAGATGGTAATTTCTAACAGACAATTATATCCAGTAAATTTGTTTGTTCTTTTGTTTGCTTCTCTGTGCTTTAAATCCTTTATTATTTCAAAGGAGGAACAATTTTTTATTTTTAAAAATCCATTAGATTTTCATCAGTTTTAAACTTATAAGCCGTCAGGATAGGCTTTTTGCATTTTATTACTTGTTAAAAGTAGTTGGGCTCAATTGGAAATACAGTCTTATGGATTAAACAACATATTTAGGTGGATATTAGATATTCCCTGGGTTAATTTGAAGGAGAGTAAGCAGCTCCAGAGAGTTCCTGTCTAAGACGTGAAATTATTGCTGCAGTGGAAGATTGTTGTAGAAATAAGATTATGAATATGTGGTATAGAAACATAGAAACATAGAAAATAGGTGCAGGAGTAGGCCATTCGGCCCTTCGAGCCTGCACCGCCATTCAATGTGATCATGGCTGATCATCCAACTCAGTATCCCGTACCTGCCTTCTCTCCATACCCCCTAATCCCTTTAGCCACAAGTGCCACATCTAACGCCCTCTTAAATATAGCCAATGAACTGGCCTCAACTACCTTCTGTGGCAGAGAATTCCAGAGACTCACCACTCTCTGTGTAAAGAATGTTTTCCTCATTTCGGTCCTAAAGGAATTCCCCCTTATCCTTAGACTGTGACCCCTTGTTCTGGACTCCCCCAACATCGGGAACAATCTTCCAGCATCTAGCTTGTCCAACCCCTTAAGAATTTTGTAGGTTTCTATAAGATCCCCCCTCAATCTTCTAAATTCCATCGAGTACAAACCGAGTCTATCCAATCTTTCCTCATATGAAAGTCCTGACATCCCAGGAATCAGTCTGGTGAATCTTCTCTGTACCCCCTCTATGGCAAGGATGTCTTTCCTCAGATTTGGAGACCAAAACTGTACGCAGTACTCCAGGTGTGGCCTCACCAAAACCCTGTACAACTGCAGTAGAACCTCCCTGCTCCTATACTCAAATCCTTTCGCTATGAATGCTAACATACCATTTGCTTTCTTCACTGCCTGCTGCACCTGCATGCCTACTTTCAATGACTGGTGTACCATGACACCCAGGTCTCGTTGCATCTCCCCCTTACCTAATCTGCCACCATTCAGATAATAGTCTACCCTCATGTTTTTGCCACCAAAGTGGATAACCTCACATTTATCCACATTGTACTGCATCTGCCATGCATCTGCCCATTCACTCAGCCTATCCAAATCACCCTGCAGCCTCCAAGCATCCTCCTCACACCTAACTATACCCCCCAGCTTGGTATCATCTGCAAATTTGGAGATGTTGCATTGAATTCCCTCGTCCAAATCATTAATATATATTGTAAATAGCTGGGGTCCCAGCACTGAGCCTTGCGGCACCCCACTAGTCACTGCCTGCCATTCTGAAAAGGACCCGTTTACTCCTACCCTTTGCCTCCTGTCTGCTAGCCAGTTCTCTATCCACATCAATACTGAACCCCCAATACCGTGTGCTTTAAGTTTGTATGCTAATCTCTTATGCGGGACCTTGTCGAAAGCCTTCTGAAAGTCTAGATATAACACATCCACTGGTTCTCCCTTATCCACTCTACTAGTTACATCCTCGAAAAATTCTATCAGATTTGTCAGACATGATTTACCTTTCGTAAATCCATGCTGACTTTGTCCAATGATTTCACCACTTTCCAAATGCGCTGCTATCCCATCTTTAATAACTGACTCTAGCAGTTTCCCCACTACCGATGTTAGACTAACTGGTCTGTAATTCCCCGCTTTCTCTCTCCCTCCTTTTTTAAAAATTGGGGTTACATTAGCTACCCTCCAATCCTCAGGAACTACTCCAGAATCTAAGGAATTTTGAAAAATTATCACTAACGCATCCACTATTTCTGTGGCTACCTCCTTGAGTACTCTGGGATGCAGACTATCTGGCCCTGGGGATTTATCGGCCTTCAATCCGTTCAATTTACCCAACACCACCTCCCGGCTAACCTGGATTTCACTCAGTTCCTCCATCTTATTTGACCCCCGTTCCACTGCTATTTCCGGCAGATTATTTATGTCTTCCTTAGTGAAGACAGAACCAAAGTAGTTATTCAATTGGTCTGCCATGTCCTTGTTCCCCATAATCAATTCACCTGTTTCTGACTGCAAGGGACCAACATTTGTTTTAACTAGTCTCTTTCTCTTTACATATCTATAAAAACTTTTGCAGTCAGTTTTTATGTTCCCTGCCAGTTTCCTTTCATAATCTATTTTCCCTTTCCTAATTAAGCCCTTTGTCCTCCTCTGCTGGATTCTGAATTTCTCCCAGTCCTCCGGTAGGCTGCTTTTTCTGGCAAATTTGTATGCCTCATCTTTTGTTTTTATACTATCCCTGATTTCCCTTGTTATCCATGGATGCACCACCTTCCCCGATTTATTATTTTGCCAAACTGGTATGAACAACTTTTGTACTTCATCCATGCAGTCTTTAAATACCTTCCATTGCACATCCACTGTCAACCCTTTAAGAATCACCTGCCAGTCTATCTTGGCCAATTCACATCTCATACCTTCAAAGTTACCTTTGTTCAAGTTCAGAACCCTTGTTTCTGACTTAATTTTGTCACTCTCCATCCTAATGAAGAACTCAACCATATTATGGTCACTCTTGCCCAAGGGGCCACGCACAACAAGACTGCTAACTAACTGTTATAACTGCTAACTGGTATGTGGTATAGTCTTCATCATTTTTGGACAGCACAGTGTTGCAGCGGTAGAGTTGCTGCTTTACAGCGTCAGAGACCTTGGTTCGATCCTGACTATATGGAGTTTGTATGTACTCCTAGAAACATAGAAAAATAGGTGAAGGAGTAGGCCACTTGGCCCTTCGAGCCAGCACCGCCATTCAATATGATCATGGCTGATCATCCAAAATCAGTACCCCGTTCCTGCTTTTTCCCCCATATCCCTTGTTTCCGTTAGCCCTAAGAGCTAAATCTAACTCTCTCTGAAAACTCTCTCTTCTTCCTGTGACTGCATGGGTTTTCCACAGGTGCTCTGGTTTCCTCCCACACTCCAAAGACATACAGGTTTGTAGGTTAATCTGGCTTTGTAAAAATTGTAAATTGTCCCGTGTGTGCAGGACAGTGCTAGAGTACGAGATCGTTGGTCGGCACAGACTTTGTGGACCCTTGGTGGACCGGCGGGCCCGTTTCAGCGCTGCATCTCAAAACTAAACTAACATTTTTCAAACTGATTAGTTTCCACATAATCATCATACCTCTTCATTCCAAAGTTGGACGTTTACCCAGCAATTATAACTCCCTAAAACATGGTGATAATCTAATTTGTATCTATTTTATTCGCCAAGTATGTTTTGGAACATACGAGGAATCCTGGTCAGTGAAATTCCTCGTATGTTGCAAAACATACTTGGCGAATAAATTCTGATTCTGATATATGTAATAAAACACAGAGCCTTGGAAGATTCATTCAGGTAATTCAGATGACAACATTTTTTAACAAAACAGCCTACAGAAATAAAGACAGAATGCTGATCAGGTCTGACCGATCATGGAGAAAAGACCCTGCCTCTCCCTTATAACTCACATCCTCTAGATCCAGTAACATCCTCTTTTTTGCCCCCATCCACTTTAATGATGCTCTTCTGATAGCATGATAACCAGACTGTACACACAAAATGTGGACTTATCAACAACTTGTACAACTTGACATCCTTGCTCCTGTACTCATGCCTTGATTGAAGGTAAGTGTGCCAAACATCACTTTCACTATCCTGTCACCATTGTTGCCACTTTCATAGCATTATGTTCCTGCACCCGTCTCTCCGTTCTACAACTGTAAATCCTGCTCTGGTTGTAATCTTTGATAATCTTCACTGTCCACTATATCACCAATGTTAATATAATCTGCAATGTTACCAAACATGCCACCTACATTAATATCCAAATTGTTAATATAAATAACGGACAACAATATACTCAGCAGCTCCTACATCACATCACTTACTGCAAGCCTCCGGTCTTTTTAAAAACTAACACCTCTACTACCATCCTCTATCCCGTACCTTCCTATTGGTCTGCTTGCTCTGGATACCATGTGATCTACCCTTCCAGACCTACCATGCAGTACCTTGTCAAAGGTTGTAGAGAACGTCACTGCCCTCTCCAAACTCCTTGGTCACCTCTTTTATAAAAAACACTCAAATTCGTGACACAATTTACCACACACAAAGTCAGAGCATCCTTTGTCAGATCTTATCTTTCTCAGAATCTCTTTCAATAACTTACCCACTACTAATATAAGGCTCATTGGTCTGTTATTCCCAGAATTTCCCTTGTAGCCTTTTTTTAAATAAAGGCACCATATTAGTCATGTTCCAGTCTTCTAGCACTTCACCCAAGGCTACTGAAGTACAAAATATTTCTTCCAGGGTCCCTGCAATTTCTTCCCTTCTAACAACATCCTTGGATACACCTGATCAAGTCCTGGGGATTTATCTGCTTTTTATGAACACCTTCACCTCTTCTATAATGTGAATTCTTCAAGACACCGTTATTTAACTTCCCTGGGTTTCCTAGAATCCATGTCTTTCTTCATTAATACAAATTAGAAATATTTACCTTGCCTATCTTTGTGCTTCCCTATGTAGATGAAATTGTTGATCTTTATGAGGCCAAGTTCTCTCGCTAGTCACTCTACATTGCCTTTGATATTGTAGGATCTCTGGATTCTCTTTTTGAAAGTCAGATTGCTGAAGACACTTGAGATTTTAAAAACAAATTGAAAACAAATATAAAATCTATGAATCAAGCTTGAAAATTCTTTAATATAAATTGAATTCCCTAATTTTGAACCAGCCGAAGTCAACGGGACGTATTTTCCAGGTAATTGGTCAATCACATCCGGCGGCGCTGTTGCTAGCTGTCTCTGCCCACAGTCTGGCTGTCTTCTTTATTTTGTTATGTTTAGAGTGTGTTTTTTAACATTTTTTTTCAGTATTTTATGTGGGGGGAAGCGGGTAGGGTAAGGGGGAAACCGTCCTTCAGTCGCTTCCTGGCAAGGATGCGGCTATTACCCGAGTCGCGTCCTCCCCCCCCCCCCCCCCCCCCCCCGCCCCCCGCGGCCTACCAGCTGGATTGGCACGGCCTTTCCTGCCGGGACCGGACCAGAGCTTCAGCAGCGGCGGCGAAGTGCTGGAAACATCGTGGAGCGGCCAAGGCCTTCCTGGGATCGCCGCTTGGAGCTCCGGAGTGTTGGGCCGCTGGACCCTTTGCCGGGGGTCGCCAGCGCGAATCTCCGTCCAGCGCAGCCTGTGGACATCGGGAGCCGCGGACTCCGGTGGAAGGTGGCCGACGAGAGGTTCCCGGTGAGGGGGCCTGAACATCGGGCCGCCCGTAGCAGTGACCACAGGTGAACATTGGCGAGGAGGTTGACTGGACTTTGGTTCCTTCCCTCACAGTGGGGAACTTTGGTGCTGCTGTGGGGATGTTTGTGGTGTGGACTACTGTGTTCTGGGTTTTGTGTTTTTTTAATTTTTTTGTATGACTAAGGGAAATTAATTTTGTTGTCTCTTCATTGAAGACAATGACAATAAATCAAATCAAATCACTTGGCAGATGAGGTGGATAAATGTTTCCTCATTCTTGGCACTCTTAAAAAGCAACTGCATGTTTTTTTCAACAATTATCTGAAAAAAGTGGCGTACATTCCATTTGCAGAAATGTGTTCAACACATTGGATGAAGGGTGTATGAACAAGTCAAAACAGGGATCATGTCTCCTATTTTTGTCATGGTACATTAGAGTTACAGCTGTAGGTATTCAATTGCTGTACATGCAGGTTTTGAAAATACAGTTTGCATCATGCTTATAGAGGAAAGCTGTCTGTGGTTGCCTCTTCTTTCCCGTGCTGAGTGGATCCCATATTGTTGCAGGCACAATGTTTCATGAGACATGACTGTTGAATTGACTTAGATGATGCTACGTATATAATGGAGATGAGAAGGAAAGGTGCAGCTGCAGCGACTATTATGACGCCAATGATCCCTGGTAAAACACAAAAAAAAACATCAGTTGAAGTAAATATTGATATTATGATGAAGTAAAAATCTATAACATAATGGCTCAACTGTAGAATAACCTCTAAATGTTACCTTTCCCAAGAAATGAGTGTGCCACAGTAGTTTTGTTTATGTGTGAAGCTTTGGGTAGAAATGCAAAATTAGGCTCTTTTACACAGTTGAAGTCAGTGAGCAGTAGCTGGGTCATTGACTGTCCTTTGAGACTCTGGGGGCTGTAACACATCATGTCGAGCCGCACGCGCATCTGTCAGAACAAGAGTCAAAGATTACACACTGTGTTAAATCTGGAAAATACCCAAATAGGTGTACTGTAAATTGTTTATATTGCCCCGGCAAAGGAAAAACTTTAGCTCATTCTCCAATTTAAATTATGAGAGTGCCTCTCTGCTTCTAGCATATTTTAGAGAATCGTAGCACAATATAGCATGGAAACAAGCCTTTCGGCCCACCTCCATGCCAATCAAGTTGGTCTACTGGGCTAATCTATTTGCTTGCATTGGCCCATAGCCATCTAGACTCTTTCTTTCTATCCATATATCTGTCAACATATTTTTTTAAAGACCGGTTCCGTAGCTTTGCCTGGCAGGTCAACCCAGCTGCGGACAATTCTCTGGGCGATAAAGTTGCCTGTGAGGTGTTTCTTAAATCTTTCCCCTTTCACCTTAAGCCTATATCCTCTAGCTTTAGAATCCTCTACTCGGAGGGAAAAAAAGAGTGTTTCCCTCAGCTTCCAATGCTCCAAATGCAAATCCTATGCATACCATGCGGTTCCTAGCCAAAGACTTTGCTAAGTCCAGTAAAACAACATCCACTGCCCTGCCTTCATCAGTCCTATTGGTGATCTCTTCAAACAATTCCATCAGATTTGTGAAACCCAATTTCCCACACACAAAGATGTCTATCCCTAATCAGAATTTACCTACCAAAATGCTGATAGATCCTATCCCCAAGAATGCCTTCCAACAACTTTCCTGCCACTGAAGTCAAGCCCACTGCTCTGTAGTTCTGTGGCTTGTCTTGCTACCCTTCTTGAATAATGATACAACATTAGCAACCCTGCAGACCTCCAGACTTCACTTATGGCTAAAGTTCACGCAAATAGTTATTGTCTCTGCAACTTCCTTCCTGGCTTTCCACAGGGTCCGAGGATGCGTATAATAAGAGTCTAATGATTAATCCTACTTAATGTGCTTTAAAACCGCCAATGCCTCCTCTTTTGTAATTTACATTTGAACTGAGATTAGTTCCCATGATCTTTCCTCATTAATCACAGATGAGATATTACTTTAATATCTACCCTTTCTCTTGTGCCTCGATACCAAGATGACCTCCAAGGGATTGGTGATCATTTTGCAATATTCTATAGATTCAGGATCAGTTCCTGTGAATTGGAGGGTATTGGTGATAATTTTCCAATGTTCTATAGATTCAGGATCAGTTCCTGTGGATTGGATGGTAGCTAAAAGGCCTGTCCCACTTTGCGATTTTTTTCAGCGACACGAACGTCAGCGACTGACGCCCTAAAAACCATAAAGTTATAAGACACTCCGTGTCGTCGTCACGTCAAGCTACAACATTCCCCGTCACCCGCCTTCACAACACAAGAAGGTTACACCAAAGTATAATAATCACATTGGAAATGAACTTATCTACAATAAATCTAAGGACCAATAACTTTTTAAGAAATAAATTGCATAGTTAACGTCGGTGTCACCTGCAGGACAGCATATGTCAGCGTGTGACAGGGCGCACAAAACGATAAGACACCCAGATGTCGCCTGAAGATTTTGAACATTCCAAAATCCAGGGGCGGCAGGGAGGCACCGCACGTCACCACATGCGTCACCACGCGTCATGTACCGACCACACTGCGACAACCTCTGATGTTGCCGAAAGTGTCTTAATGTTATCCCACTTTTCAAGAAAGGAGCAAGAGAGAAAACGGGGAATTATAGATCAGTTATAGATTATATCAGTTATAGATCAGACATCAACGATGGGGAAGATGCTGGAGTCAATTATTAAAGAAGTAATTACAGCACATTTGGATAGCAGTAAAAGGATTGGTCCAAGTCAGCATGGATTTATGAAGGGGAAATCCTGCTTGACTAATCTTTTGGAATTTTTTCAGGATGTGACAAATAAAATGGATGAAGGAGAGCCAGTGGATAACATCCTGAAGCTGCGATCTCCAGTAGGAAGGTGCCGAGTCGGGACCTCCAAGCCGCAGAGTGTGTTCAACCGTTCCGACGTCGGAGTTTGGATCATCCTGACGAGAGGGCCTGTACATCCGGCCGTCCGTAGTGGCAACTACGGAGGGGTTATGGCCCGAACCACGGGAGAACAAAGGAGGAACTTTGTTGCCATCCACCACAGTGAAGAATGCTGTGGTGAATGTTTGTGTTAACATGTATTGTGTGTTCCTTTTAAGTGTATTGTGCTGACTAATTCATTTCACTACCTTCGGGCTAGTGGGCAAAATTAGAGCACATGGTATTGGGGGTAGGGTATTGACATGGATAGAGAATTGGTTGCCAGACGGGAAACAAAGTGTAGGAATAAACGGGTCCCTGTCAGAATGGCAGGTAGTGGCGAGTGGAGTGCAGTAAGGCTCGATGCTGGGGCCGCATATATATTACAAAATATATTGTAATATATATTACAATATATATTAATGATTTAGATCATTAATCTAGCAAATTTGTCAACTAGCAAATGATAGATGCAGTATAATGTAGATAAATATGAGGTTAACCACTTTGGCCGCAAGAACAAGGAGGCAGATTATTAATAGTGTCAGATTATGAAAAGGGGAAGTGCAACGAGACCTGGGTGTCCTTGTACACTAGTCACTTAAAGTAAACATGCAGGTGCAGCAGGCAGTGAAGAAAGCTAATGGCATGTTGGCCTTCATAACAAGGGGATTTGAGTATAGGAGTAAAGAGGTCCTGCAATTGTACAGGACCCTGGTGAAACCACATCGGGAGTATTGTGTGCAGTTTTGGTCTCCTAATTTGAGGAAGTACATCCTTGCTATTGAGGCAGTGCAGTGTAGGTTCACAAGGTTAATCTCCGGGATGTTGGGACTGTCAAAGATTGGAAAGACTGGGCTCATAATCACTGGAATTTAGAAGGATGAGAGGGGATCTTATAGAAACGTATAAAATTATAAAAGGACTGGACAAGCTAGATGCGGGAAAAATGTTCCCAATGTTGGGGGGAGGGTTCCAGAACCAGTGGCCAGTCTAAGAATAAAGGCGAGGCCATTTAAAACTCAGATGAGAAAAAACGTTTTCACCCAGTTATGAATTTGTGGAATTCTCTGCCACAGAAGGCGGTAGAGGCCAATTCACTGGATGAATTTAAAAGATAGTTAGATAGAGCTTTAGGGGCTAGCGGAATCAAGGGATATTGGGGAGAAGGCAGGCACGGGTTACTGACTGTGGATGATCAGCCATGATCACAATGAATGGTGGTGCAGGCTCGAACCGCCATATGGCCTCCCCCTGCACCTATTTTCTATGACTCTATGACTCTATTCATGCTCTTCAAGAATCCCACCACCTCCTCGCTCTTAATCTCAAACTGCTCTTAATATTCGCCACACTGATGTCACTGTCCTCCATATCCTTCTCCTTGATGCAAAGTACTCATTTAGTTCCTCGCCTATGTCACAGATTCCAAGCACAAATTCACTCCTTCATCCTCGTGTGGCCCTACCTCTCCCTGGTTACCCCTTTTGCTTTATAGCGATAAAGCTTTCGGATTTTCTTTAATTCAACACCAAAACCATTTTACAGTTTATTTTGGCCTTTCACCAGCTTGTTCTTTCCTCTTTTCTTTTTGTTCTTCAAAGGCCTTGTCTGATTCCATCAAGATGAAATGTTCTTTACAGTAATAAGTAGCATGTTCATACCTTTACAGTGTCCAGCCATCTCTTCATCAGGCACATGCTGGCATCACAGTGAAATGAGTTCTGAGCCAAAATAATGACCACAGCACTACCTCTTGACCCAATAATAGGACTGAGTGCTTCTTTCGAAAGGGTGATGAGCTTGTTCCTGGACAAGTCCAACAGCCGCAGATTCTTCTGAGAGCTGAAGGCTGTTTTGCTGATAAATGTAATCCCAGACCCTGCAAAAACAGTTCACAGTGTTCAAGATACTGAGATATATGGAAGGTATAGCAGGGGTTCATGTATTAGATATAACATAGAACAATACAGTACAAGAACAGACCCATCAGCCACAATGTCTGTGTTGAACATGATGCCAAATTAATCTTATCTGCCAGCAGGTGATCCATATTCCTTACAAATCTATGTCCTTATTCAAAAGCCTCACAGGCGCCAATATCGTATTTGCTTCCATTATGAAACTTCAAAATGAAGCAAATAATCGCATTGAATAATTTAAATATTATGCTTGGTTAATTGTAAACATTAGTGTGTGCAAATGTAAAATTTTGTTTGCAAAATAATAATCAAAAGATTAAAGGGCATTATGTCATCGATGTCAGCAGGATGCCCCGTCCAGAACTCGTGCAACAGTTGCAGAGGCTTTTGAGAGAGAACTTGGCACCTCATGTCCTGGAGACTGCAACAGAGAAGTGGGAAATTCTGCGGGACACCATGCACCACACAGCCTTGGCTAGCTTTTGGAAGAAGACCTCGAAGACACACGGCTGGTTTGAGGACAAGTCGACCGACATGACTACCATCATCAAAACCAAGCGCGCTGCCCTAGCCAAGTACAAGTGGTCATCTAACGAGAAGAACCTACAGATCCTCAGGGCTGCCAGGAGCAAGGTTCAGCAGACTGCCAGGCTTTGCGCCAATGACTACTGAACACAGTTTAGTGAGGACATCTAGACGGCCGCCAGAACAGGGAATATCAGGGGAATGTACGACGGCATTAAGAAGGCACTAGGAGCAATCCAGAGCAAGACAGCCCCCCTCAAATCCTCCACTGGGGAAGTAATCACTGACGAATGCCAGCAGATGGAGAGATGGTTGGAACACTACTCCGACCTCTACTCGAGAGAGAACACTGTCTCCCCTCTCAGCGCCATCGAGTGAGTTAGACGGAGGGCCGGCGGTAGAAGAGCTTAGCAAGGCCATTGACAGCCTGGCCTCAGGCAAGGCCCCAGGCACCGACGGGATTCCCCCGACCTGATCAAGCATTGCAAGACTACCTTACTGCTTCCTTTGTATGAAGTCCTCTGCCAGTGCTGGCAAGAAGGAGCTGTACCGCAGGACATGAGGGATGCCACGATCATTACCCTCTTCAAGAACAAGGGCGAGAGAAGCGACGGCAACAACTACAGAGGCATCTCCCTCCTTAACATCGTCGGCAAGGTCTTTGCTCGGGTCATCTTGATCCGCCTGCAGAAGCTGGCAGAACGTGTCTACCCAGTCACAGTGCGGTTTCCGAGCTGGAAGGTCAACAGTGGACATGGTCTTCTCCATTCGCCAGCTCCAGGAGAAGTGCAGAGAACAGCGGATGCCCCTGTATGTTGCTTTCATTGACCTCACCAAGGCGTTTGACCTCGTCAACAGAGATGGCCTATTTAAGGCTCAGCCAAAGATTGACTGCCCACCAAAACTGCAGAGCATAATAGAATCCTTCCACATCAACACGAAGGGGATAGTGCAGTTCAATAGCAGCTTCTTGGAGCACTTCGACATCTGCAGTGGCGTCAAACAAGGCTGCGTCTTCGCTCCCACACTCTTTTGGATTTTCTTCGCTCTGCTCCTGAAACGTGCTTCTACCTGCGTTCTAGATCATTTACATAGAAACATAGAAAATAGGTGCAGGAGTAGGCCATTCGGCCCTTCGAGCCTGCACCGCCATTCAATGTGATCATGGCTGATCATCCAACTCAGTATCCCGTACCTGCCTTCTCTCCATACCCCCTGATCCCTTTAGCCACAAGTGCCACATCTAACGCCCTCTTAAATATAGCCAATGAACTGGCCTCAACTACCTTCTGTGGCAGAGAATTCCAGAGACTCACCACTCTCTGTGTAAAGAATGTTTTCCTCATTTCGGTCCTAAAGGAATTCCCCCTTATCCTTAGACTGTGACCCCTTGTTCTGGACTCCCCCAACATCGGGAACAATCTTCCAGCATCTAGCTTGTCCAACCCCTTAAGAATTTTGTAAGTTTCTATAAGATCCCCCCTCAATCTTCTAAATTCCAGCGAGTACAAGCCAAGTCTATCCAATCTTTCCTCATATGAAAGTCCTGACATCCCAGGACATTTGGCAGGCTCTTCAACCTCACCCGCCTCAGAGCAAAGACAAAAGTACGTGAAGCTCTCATCAGAGACATGTTGTTTGCCGATGATGCAGCAGTTGTGTCCCACACCCAGCAAGAACTAATGGACCGCTTCTATCGGGCTTGCAAGGACTTTGGGCTGACCATCAGCCTGAAGAAGACGAACGTCCTGGGGCAGGATACAGAGGTGCATCGATGACTACGAACTCGATGCCGTCCATCAGTCCACGTACCTTGGCTCCACCATCACCGACAACCTCTCCTTGGACACAGAGATTGATAAGAGGATCGGGAAGGCAGCTCCAACTCTCGCTCGCCTCATAACTCGAGTGTGGACCAACCCAAAGCTGACAGTGAAGACAAAGCAGTCTACAACGCCTGTGTCAACAGTACGCTGCTGTACTGCAGTGAGACATGGACTACATATGCCACACAGGAGAGAAGACTCAACATCTTCCACCTGAGAAGCATCCGCCGTATCCTGGGCATATCCTGCCAAGACATAGTGTCCAACGTTGAGATCTTGTCTCGCGCTGGCCTTCCCAGTATATACACTCTACTCAGGCAGCGCAGACTGCGGTGGCTGGGCCATGTCCACCGCATGTAGGATGGCCGTATTCCAAAAGACATCCTCTATGGAGAGCTGACATCTGGGAGGAGAACCATCGGCCGTCCCCAGCTACGTTACAAGGATGTCTGCAAGAGAGATATGAAGGCGCTCAACATCAATGTGGAGTCCTGGGAGGGCCTTGCAGCTGACTGCACGAGGTGGAGAGGTACCTTGAAGCAACATCTCAAAACGGGGGAAGAGAAACTGTTGAACACAGTGGCAGACAAGCAGGCACGCAGAAAAGAGCGCAGTAACTTCACCAAACCAGAGAACACACACAAATGTGACCTTTGCCGCAGAGATTGTCACTCCCGCATTGGTCTCTTCAGCCACAAGCGCGCTGCTCTAGCCGAGGTTTGGAGCAAGCAGCCAACAACTAGGATGCATCATCCATGGTCAGTCATGACCGAGGGGGGCCTACTACTAAAGGGCATAATATAATTAATCAAATAGCTTCCATAATTTGGTTTGTCTATTAGCAAATATAAGACTAATCAGTCAACATATGCAAAGGTTCATCAGACAATTGAAAATTTCTCTGTATTCCCACATACAAAGGTTATTTTGGTTTCCTTCCAATTTAAATAAGAAAACATTACCAAGTAAGTATCTTACGAGGAAAGTTGGAAACAGAAATATAAGAGGATTGGTCAGTTGGTTCTTCAAGCCTACTCCACTGTCCAATAAGACCAAGACCAATCCTGTCTCAAAGCCACAGCTCTTCTCTCCTCCCAAACGTCTTGAGGCCAATTCTGTCTCGAAATGTATCTATCTCCTTTCTTTAGTATATTCAACAATTTAGTCTGCACAACCTTCAGTGGCTGAGAATTTCACACTTTCATTTAAATCCTAAATGTTTAATCCCATTACATAGACCTCTTCTCCCCTCCCAGTGGTAACATAACCCCTGCAACCAGTCGGTCACAACTTGGCAGAATTTGTTACATTTCAATGAGATTTCCACTCATTCTTCTAACCTCTGGTTCATTTTCACAGATCTCTCCTCATTTTATTAACACAGCCAAAAGGGAAAGAGAAATAACAATGTGACATTAAGTACACTCACCTGTCATTTTATGCGGGGGTTACATTCTTGAAAAGCAGCACCCATCATAAAAACATGTAAATTAAACATTTTTACTATAAGAATGTATGTAAAGGGTACAGGTGAGAGGAAAAGTCATATAACTGTGCACCACACATATTTATGAATGCCATTATTCTTTTATCACACTCATTAGTAAGGAAAAAACAGTTATCATGGTTGATGGGGAAAACAGAATTTCACACTAAAATACAGCAACTCTAAATAACCATGCACAAAGTAAAGGCGGCAAGGACAAAAACTGAGAAAGTGATAAGCAATAGCTTGTTGTATGCGGTCACTGTTGTACTGTACAGCTACCGCACACGACTACGCTGCCAGGTGTATATTTGAACGCATTATTTTGAAAATGCGAGCACATAAATTAGGCTTTGGTATTAATTAAGCAAATATGTAATTCCAAAATTGCATAAATCTAACATGCATACAATGGAAGGTGGCGGTATTGAAATTGAAAGTTAGTGGACAAGATAAGAGACCTTGGGTGAGATTTTCCATCAACGTTATCCCTCCTGGTAACCACAAGCATTGGTTGAAAATTGTATGGTCCACAGGTGGTTTTCTAGACTCTAAATTTAATCTTTGTTGCCAGTTCTTGGATTGCCTCACTCTGGAGGTTAAAGAGGGAGCAGAGCAGAAATTGGTGATGGAGTGAATGGAAAGTCAAATTTCACAGATGTGAACTCAATAGTCAACAGTTGCAGAACAGTTACAATCAACTTCTGTGTGTGGTTGCTGTCAAGCTGAACAATGTAGTATAAAGAAGTGAATACAGTTCCAGTGCAGTTATATTGGAAGAAGGTAGGGCAAGAACAGCTGGAAGAGGAAGAAGATTAATTTTTTTTGCCTTCCATCACAGTGAAGAATTCGCTGTGGTGGATGTTTATGTTAACTTTTTATGCAGTTGTGTGTCTTGTTGCTTTTTTTAATATGGTAATTCGCACATCTCTGTGCCTTGATTGGTACACGTGACAATAAAAGACCTTTGAAACCTTTGAAAGCATTCAAAACAGCTCCTCTGGGACATAAGGCGGTGAGGAGAGGGAAAGATAATGTGAGATTATGTAGTAAATAGCATATGATTAGCTGATGAGTTCATGTCTAATGGGACTGAAGGGCAGTATGGTAAATGGAGGGGGGGGGGGGGGGGGCAAAGGTACAGGAAATGGAAATGAGTTGTGCATAACATTGACTATTGACAAGACCCTCAACTGTAAAAAACAGTTCCATCAATAATCCCGATTTTAGCTCTTAATTCCAATAAAAATTAAAACTGTCTTATTTTGTATTTCACTTTCTAGTTTTTTAATATATCAATCTAAAGCCAGGACATATGCCAGAATAACACTTATCCATTTAGGAGAAATGGCGATTTATGGTGTCAATCAATTGGTAGGTTAAAATATCTTCAACGATTTTATAAGAAGACGTAAAACACTGAATCATGTGTTACCTGCCAATTGTAGCGTCTGGAGTCTGGTGAGATTATAAAAATACTGTGATAATACTCTATCAATCTGATTATCAGATAAATCCAAATCCTGAAGCAGCTGCATTTGATTAATGACAGGCACGAACGTGAGGTTGAGGCCTCTGAGAATCAGCACCTGGAGGAAAGAATTTTACATCAGTCTTTGAGCGCTCTATCAATTCTCCTCCCCCGTTACTCTACTTTCCCCTGCTGCGTACACTTATCTACCATCCCCAAGTACCCCATCTCCCTTTTATCCCTCCTCTTCCCCCCCCTCATCCTTTTCTACCTATATTCCCCCTCTAGCTTTACATTTTACTCCTATTATTTCCTTGTGAGACAACCTATAGCCTTAGTCACTTACTCACTCATCTGCCAATCAAACCCCCATCACCCATCATTTGCTGGGCTTTGTGCCGTCCCATCTCTCTTTTCCAGCTTTCTCCCTTGTACTCCAATCAGTCTGAAGAAGGGTCCCAACCCCAAACATTGCTGTCCATTTCCTCCACAGATGCTGCCTGAGCCGCTGAGTTCCTCCAGCACTTTGGGTTTTGCACCCATCCAGGCTTACCATCTCTTCCGTGAAAACTCTCAGGATCTTTACCTTCCTCATTTTTGTGCGTACATCTGCCTGACAAGTGTCTGTGCTTTGTGGTTGCTGACAAGCAGAACTGACTCATCAGCACAAAGATTTACGAGATGTTTAGAACACCCCTTGAATGTAGTTTGAAAGACTTTGGAAGGTGCAATTGGTGCAAAATGCAGATTTATCACAGTCTGCGTAGAATGTTTGTGGTCAATTTGACTTAAGTAAAGGAGATGCTGCAATTACACTGGCATTTCCAATTTATTGGATCACTTGTTATATAAGTGGCAGTTTTGTGATTTTGTCACTGCTGATGCACATTAATCATGTGCAAATAATGTATGATCATTGCAGTGTCTGAGGGATGAATATTTTGCACAAATAGTAGATGGTATCAGAATGAGCAGCCAGAGGAGGTTATATTGTCATACCATGCGGAAACAGGCTCTACGCCCCAACTTGTTCATGACGACCAAGATGCCCCCATCTGTGTTCATCCTATTTGCCCGCATTTGGTCCATATCCCTCGAAATCTTTCTGGTCCATTCACCTGTCCAAATGTTTTTGAAATGCTGTTATAGTACCTGCCTCACTATCTCTTCTGGCACCTTGTTCCATACACCCATCACCATCTGAATGGAAAAGTTACCATCAGGTTCTTATGAAATCTTTTCCCTTAAGCTGGTAGAAGCAGGGGGCAGTAATAACATTCAAGTGCCTGTTTCTTTGCTATACAACTCTATGACTCTGGTCTGAACTAGTCAAGTGATGCTCAGACATTGTAGCTTTCAGTGTTCAAGACACTTCAGACACTCTCCGTCAGCTCCGCGCATTCCGTTGTCCAGGCCCCCATCCTCTCATCTTCACCATGGACGTCCAGTCACTATACACCTGCATCCCCCACCAGGATGGTCTCAAAGCCCTCCGGTACTTCCTCGACCAGAGGAGCAACCCATACCCATCCACTGACACCCTCCTCCGCCTAGCGGAGTTCGTCCTTACCCTCAACAACTTCTCTTTTGACTCCTCCCATTTCCTCCAAACACAAGGCGTAGCTATGGGCACACGCATGGGCCCTAGCTACGCCTGCCTCTTTGTCGGGCACGTCGAACAATCTTTGTTCTCGGCGTACCAGGGCCCAACCCCCGACTTTTACCTCCGTTACATTGACGACTGCTTTGGTGTCACCTCCTGCACCCACGCACAACTGACTGACTTCATCCATTTCACTACCAACTTCCATCCGGCACTCAAATATACTTGGACCATTTCCGACATTTCCCTACCATTCCTTGACCTCACCATCTCTATTGCAGGTGATACACTCCTGACTGACATCCACTACAAACCAACTGACTCCCACAGCTACCTGGACTACTCTTCCTCCCACCCTGCTTCCTGTAAGGACTCCATCCCCTATTCCCAATTCCTCCGTCTATGCCGCATCTGCTCCCAGGATGACGTGTTCCACACCAGGTCATCACAAATATCCTCATTCTTCAGAGAACGGGGTTTCCCCTCCCCCACTATAGATGAGGCTCGCACCAGGGTCTCCTCCATACCCCACAACACTGCCCTCTCTCCCCATTCCCCCATTCACAACAAGGGCCGAGTCCCCCGGTTCTCACCTTTCACCCCACCAGCCAGCGCATACAACAGATAGTCCTCTGCCAGTTTTGCCACCTCCAACGAGACTCCTCCACTCGCCACATCTTCCCATCTTCCCCCGTCTGCCTTCCGCAAAGACCACTCCCTCCGCAACTCCCTTGTCAATTCTTCCCTTCCCTCCCGCTCCACTCCTTCCCCGGGCACTTTCCCTTGCAACCGCAAGAGATGCTACACTTGTCCCTTCACCTCCCCCATCCACTCCTTTCAGGGACCCAAGCAGTCATTCCAAGTCCGACAGAGGTTCACCTGCACCTCCTCCAACCTCATCTACTGCATCCGTTGCTCCAGATGCCAGCTGATCTACATCGGTGAGACCAAGCGGAGGCTGGGCGATCGTTTCCCCGAACACCTCCGCTCAGTCCGCAATAACCAACCCGACGCCTATCTCCTTCGCTCCTTAGATGCTGCTGCACCCGCTTCTCCAGCTTTTTGTGTAACCCTAGCTTTCAGGCTTTGTGTCTGGACTATGATTAAATAGCTCTGGCAGAGGTGGTGTTAGCGAAGGTTTGGTCAAATGATACATGTTAAATGTACTCATCTTTCAGCCTCTGTCACGTTGTAGGGTAGCATTGGGACTCGGCTTTATTATGTGCTGTTTCCGTTTCTTTCAAATACTAGAGATGATGTGATTTGTTTAGAAATGCACTGGCATCATACTCTTATTCAAGTAGATATCGCTTTTCCATGAAATGGCCCACTTTTCTATGGTGCTGTAGGCTAGAAGATTGAGGGGGGATCGTGTAGAAACTTACAAAATTCTTAAGGGGTTGGACAGGTTAGATACAGGAAGATTGTTCCCGATGTTGGGGAGATCCAGAACAGTGGGTCACAGTTTAAGAATAAGAGGGAATCCCTTTAGGACCGAGATGAGGAAACCATTTTTCACGCAGAGAGTGGTGAGTCTCTGGAATTCTTTGCCACAGAAGGTAGTTGAGGCCAGTTCATTGGCTATATTTAAGAGGGAGTTAGATGTGGCCCTTGAGGCTAAAGGGATCAGGGGGTTTGGAGAGAAGGCAGGTACAGGATACTGAGTTGAATGCTCAGCCACGATCATATTGAATGGTGGTGCAGCCTCGAAGGGCCAAATGGCCTAATCCTGCACCTATTTTCTCTATTTCTCAATCAAAAGTCAAACAAACTTTATTGTCATTTAGAAATACATTGATATATGCAGTTCCAAACGAAATTACGTTGCATTTGGCTCCCTGTGCAACACAATAAATTAACCGAAGGATAGGCATGGATGAAAAGGATAAATAGACAATGGTGGCAGCCCATTACATGGCATTCAGGAGTCTGATGGCTCGTGGGAAGAAGCTGTTGCAGAACCTTGATGTTCTGCTCCTTATGCTGCGATATCTTTTTCCCCCGAGGGCAGCAGAGTGAACAGTCCATGATGGAGATGTGTGGGGTCTTTTATAATACTGCTGGCCTTAGACACGCAGTGTTTGGTCGCAATATCCCCGATTGAGGGGAGAGAGGTCCCGATGATTTTTTCCGCTGTCCTCACCACTCTCTGCACAGACTTCCAGTCGGAGGCTCTACAGTCCCCAAACCAGACAGAGATACAGCTGGTCAGAATACTCTCTATGGTGCCCCTGTAGAAAGTAGTGAGGATGGGATGGGGGAGATGAGCTCTTCTCATCCGGCGCAGAAAGTGCAACCGCTGCTGCGCTCTCTTAACAGTTGATGAGATGTTATTCGACCAGGTCAGACTGTTAGTGATCTGCACCCCCAGGAACTTTGTGCTACTGACCACCTCCACATCGCTGTCATTGATGTGAAGTGGTGTGGGACTGTGCCGGGTTTTCCTGAAGTCGACGATAACCCCCTTTGTTTTTTCGACATTGAGGATCAGGTTGTTCGTATTGCACCAGTCCGCCAGTTGTTTCACCTCCTCCCTGTAAGCCAGCTCATTGTCGTCCCTGATGAGGCCCACCACTGTTGTGTCATCTGCGTACTTCATGATGTGGTTTGTACTAAACCTGGCACAACAGTCGTGAGTCATCAGGGTGAACAGCAGTGGACTCAGGACACAGCCCTGAGGGGAGCCGGTGCTCAGAGAGATGGTGTTGGAGGTGTTATTTCCAACCCTCACAGACTGGGGTCTGTCAGTGAGGAAGTCCAGTAGCCAGTTACACATGGGGGTGCCGAGGCCCAATGGAACCAGTTTGCTTATCAGGTGCTGGGGGATAATGGTGTTGAATGCTGAACTGAAATCCACGAACAGCATTCGCACATAGGTGTTTTTCTCCTCTAAATGTTCCAGGCTCAGATGGAGCACGGAGGATATAGCGTCCTCTGTGGAGCGGTTTGGCCTGTAAGCAAACTGGTATGGGTCGAGTGTGGAGGGGAGTCTGGGGGTAATGTGGTCCCTGACCAGCCTCTCGAAGCACTTCATCATTATGGGGGTGAGTGCTACAGGGCGGTAGTCATTGAGACATTGTATGTTGGATTTCTTTGGCACTGGTATGATGGTGGCAGTCTTGAAACATAATGGGACGACATAATATTCTACAGTTCATAACATAATAATATGTGGCAACACTGAAGGGTCGTCCTTCATAAATGCATTCTGAGTGATCTTGAACTCCTGGTAGTGATGGGACTGTAAAAATGACTTGCTACAGATCAAGGAGACATCTGATACCACCATCCCACTATTCAACTCATTATTCCCCAAGAAGCATAACTTACCTTAATCTTTTTCAGAGGAAGCAGGGCTTGATAATCAAAGTTTTGAAACTGCACCTGGGGCCCCAGGTGAAGCTCTTTGAGCTCCTTCAGCTCCTGAAAGGCATCTATTCAGAAGAAATGTGCAAAATGTCATATCCCTCCATATCCACATGCCAATCTAAAAGCAATCATCCACCATTAATGCTAGGCTCACCAGTCTGCACTTCTCTGGCTTGTCCATGCAGCCCTACTTAAATAAAGACACAACATGAACCATCCTCCAGTCTTTCAGTACCTTGCATGTGCTAAATATGATGCCACTATCGAATGTACTTCCACTACCACTCGTAGCAGCAGTGGCAAATTGTTTTGGACATTCACGTGCAGAAATAATTTGGAGATGATAAAGCTCATGGTGATGTAAGGTGTTTCTCTATGTTATCACACTCCTTTCAACGTATTGAGGCCCCGGTTCCCATACTTCTATTAACCTACTGAGTTACCTGGAAAGCTTATTGTGTTACCATGAAATATCTCATACATAAAAAATAGTGAATTAAAAAAGGGTTGGCGTATTAACAGGAAAATCACCCAGCAATCCAGAGAATCTACTAGTCTACTATTATCAAAGTCCAGAATTACCTAGTCTGAAAAAGGGCCACAGACCCAAAATATTGTATGTCCACTGTCCACTCCCACCCCCACCCCACCGATGCTGCCAGCCCTGAGTTCCTCTAGCTTTTTGTGGTTTGCAAACATACTTTTATCGCTATTATGTAAGAAAAAATCTTAAAGACAAGTTTTCAGCCCGATGTGCTTGTGGCTTTGCAGGTACAGTGTGTTAATTGTGACCATCTGCTCTTTTCCATTCTGTCACCCCATCCGCATTCGAGTGGTGAGCTGTAGAACTTGTTTCCACGCTGACTCTAAGCTGTTGCAGGGAGAATGTCCACAAAGACAGCACCTGAGGTCAGAATCGAACCCAGGTCTCTGGTGCTGTGAGGCAACAGCTCCACTGGCTGTGCCACTGTGCCATCCGCCAGTTGTTGAAGGTCTAAAGCATATTAAGGTGGTTAAATCCCTGGGGCCTGACCAAGTGTATCCTCAAACATGTAGGTAGCGAGAGAAGAAATTGCAGGGGTCCTGCAGAGCATCATATTTAGCACAGGTGAGGTACTAAAATACTTTATTTAATAAGGGCTGCAAGGACAAGCCAGGCGAGTTATTGTTTTTTTTTGAGAAACAGGGTTGAAATGCAGTTGAAAAGGCAGGAACTGATTAGGGATGGTCAATATGGCTTAGTGCATGGGAAATTGTCTCATAAATGTGAGTTTTTTGAAGAGATGATAAGAACTGTCTGCATGAACATTTGCAAAGTCTTTGGCAAGGTACTATGTGACCCAGAAGGTTAGATCATATGAGATCCAGTGTGAGATAACCAATTAAATACAAAATTGATTTGGTAGAATAAGTCAGAACATGGTAAATGAGGGTTGCTATTCTGCCTGTAACCCTTAGTGTGTTGCAGGGATCAGTATTTGTTTGGTTTATTGTATCAGGGATCAGTCCACTGTTTGTTCAGTATCTTAATGATTTGGATGAGAATGTAATTGGCATGTTTGCGAATTACACCAAAATTAGTGGACAATGGAGAAGGTTACATGGCAGAGGTTCACCTGCACCTCCTCCAACCTCATCTATTGCATCCGCTGCTCTAGATGTCAGCTGCTCTACCTCGGTGAGACCAAGCATAGGCTAGGCGATCGCTTCGCCCAACACCTCTTCTCGGTTCGCAATAACCAACCTGATCTCTCGGTGGCTAGCACTTCAACTCCCCCTCCCATTCCAAATCCGACCTTTCTGTCCTGGGCCTCCTCCACGGCCAGAGTGAGGCCCACCGTAAATTGAAGGCGCAGCACCTCATATTTCGCTTGGGCAGTTTACACCAAAGATCCTATATCAAAGCAAGATCGTGCACTCCTGCGAACACCCAATGGGCTGACGTGTAGTACGCAACGGAGCGGAACGTCAGCCTTTACGTCGGCCATTTCAGTAAACCCGAGCCGATCCAACTTTGTATATCCCAAAGATCCTATAGCTTGCCATAGGATCTTTGGTATATCTCTCTCGCAGTGTAATCAGCGTTGCGAGGATGAGTTCATGTGTGTGAGTAGTGAAGAGGAGACCGGACCGGAGTTTGGGAGCCGGGCAGTGAGCGTGATGGGGGAAGAAACCGAAGGGCCGTCTGTTCTCAGCTTCAGATCTCATGCCCGCCCTCTTTCCCCCGTCAGTGAGTCTCTTTAATGGAGCAGGGGGGCAGGGGGGCAGAGAGGCTGAAAGAAAATGAGGAGAAGATTTTCACCAAAGAGCTTTGATTTTTATGAAGATGTTTCCGTAACCGGCTTCTGTCTCCGCACTAGTATCTTTGCTCAGCTATGGCGGACAAAGATGATGGAGACGGAAGGCAATTATGGAAATGGGGCCGCAGATTACCCATGAATCTGCCATGACCTTACTACGTCTTTTTCGTCGAGTACACTATCTTGCTTTGCTATAGGATCTTTGGTTTACACCCCAGCGATATGAACATTCACTTCTCTAATTTCAGGTAATCCCTGCTTTCTCCTCCCCTTCCCAGCTCTCCACCGCCCACTGTCTCCGCCTCCTTTCTTCTTCCCGCCCCCCCACCCTCACATCAGTCTGGAGATGGGTCTTGACCCGAAACGTTGCCTATTTCTTTCGCTCCATAGATGCTGCCTCAACCGCTGAGTTTCTCCAGCATTTTTGTCTACCTTTGATTTTCCAGCATCTGCAGTTCCTTCTTAAACATTTAGATTACAATGTGATCAGTTTGGATGAATTGGGAAGTGGATTAAGGAATGGCACATGGAATTAAACTTGGACAAGTATGAGGTGCTGCATTTTCGTAAGTTAAATCAGGGCAGAATCTACACAGTAAACTGTAGGGTCCTGGAGTCCAAATGGAACAGAGAAACTGAGAGTGCAGGCACAATGTTTCCTGAAAGTAACAACACAGGTAGACAGGATGGTGAACAAGGTGTTTGCTCTGCTTGCTTCAGTCACGACACTAAGCACAGGAGTTGGGATATCATGTTACAACTGTACAAGTCATTGGAGAGAGTGCACTTGGAGTATTGTGTGCAACTCTATCGCTATCAAAACATGGAGTGGAACGGGGGGACACAATAACTCTAACCATGACTTTAGCTGTATAAATATCAATGTAACATAGCCCATTTAATCTGGTCTACATTACAACGATATCTATACAAAGTATATATTTAGCTACAAAGTACTTTTGGAAGTTCTCAGGTCTTGAATTATAATAAATAGGTCTAAATATTTGAATATAAATAGTTAATAGACAATAGACAATAGGTGCAGGAGTAGGCCATTTGGCCCTTCGAGCCAGCACTACCATTCAATGTGATCATGGCTGATCATCCTCAATCAGTACCTCGTTCCTGCCTTCTCCCCATATCCCGATTCCGCGATTTTTAGGAGCCCTATCTAGCTCTCTCTTGAAAGCATCCAGAGAACCTGCCTCCACCGCCCTCTGAGGCAGAGAATTCCACAGACTCACCACTCTCTGTGAGAAAAACTGTTTCCTCGTCTCCGTTCTAAATGGCTTACTCCTTATTCTTAAACTGTGGCCCCTGGTTCTGGACTCCCCCAACATCGGAACATGTTTCCTGCCTCTAGTGTGTCCAAACCATTAACAATCTTATATGTTTCAATGAGATCCCCTCTCATCCTTCTAAACTCCAGAGTGTACAAACCCAGCTGCTCCATTCTCTCAGCATATAACAGACCCTCCATCCCGGGAATTAACCTTGTAAACCGTACGCTGTACTCCCTCAATAGCAAGAATGTCCTTCCTCAAATTAGGGGACCAAATCTGCACACAATACTCCAGGTGTGGTCTCACTAGGGCTCTGTACAACTGCAGAAGGACCTCTGTTCCTATATTCGATTCCTCTTGTTATAAAGCAACATGCCATTTGCTTTCTTCACTGTCTGCTGTACCTGCATGCTTACTTTCATAGACTGATGTACAAGGACCCCAAGATCCCGTTGTACTTCCCCTTTTCCCAACTTGACGCCATTTAGATAGTAATCTGCCTTCCTGTTTTTGCCACCAAATTGGATAACCTCACATTTATCCGCATTAAACGTCACCTGCCATGCATCTGCCCACTCCCCCAACCTGTCCAAGTCACCCTGCATTCTCATAGCATCCTCCTCACAGTTCACACTGCCACCCAGCTTTGTGCCGTCTGCAAATTTGCTAATGTTATTTTGAATTCCTTCATCCAAATCATTGATGTATATCGTAAATAGCTGCGGTCCCAGCACCGAGCATTGTGGTACCCCACTAGTCACTGCCTGCCATTCTGAAAGAGTAGTCCCTACTCTTTGTTTCCTGTCTGCCAATCACTTCTCTATCCATGTCAGCACTCCACCCCCTATACCATGTGCCCTAATTGTGCCCACTAATCGCCTATGTGGGACCTTATCAAATGCTTTCTGAAAGTCCAGGTACACTACACCCACTGGCTCTCCCTTGTCCATTTTCCTAGCCACATCTTCAAAAAATTCCAGGAGATTAGTCAAGCATGATTTCCCCTTCGTAAATCCATGCTAACTCGGACCGATCCTGTTACTGCTATCCAAATGTGCGGCTCTCATCTTTTATAATAAATTATAACTTTCATTAATAACTAATTATGATAGGAAACTATGGATAACTGGTATTGTGATCTGGAAGGTATTGTTTCTGATCTCTGCAAGAAACAGCCCAGGCACAATGCCTCCCTTTGTTTTGAAGCAAATATGCCCATTTATTTTACAATTTTAGTTGTAATTCAGTATTTGAAGATTCATTTGTTGAGATTAGGTTGTGATCAGGTTTACTTCACCACATTACGATTCTTGGCAGTCCAACATTTAATTTTATTCAATTATGAAGTATTTTATTTCATTATTCTCTATCAATAACATTACATAGCTGGGATATAAACTATTTTCAAAGCAGAAAGACAAATGGGACATACCTGGCTTGATCTCCTTGATGTAATTGTTATTGATAACTAAGACTTGGAGATGAGTAAGTGGAAGCATTGGTTTGGATGGAAACTCTATTAGCCTGTTGGCTTGTAGATAAAGCTGTTTAAGACTAGATATGTTTGAGAATACTGCATCATCCAAAGTCTCTAAATTGGAGTTGTTCAGAAGTAGGACCTGGAACAAGCAGAACCAAGTTTATTTTATATTAAATACATCATATTTGAATGACTGATTAATAACTGTGAAAGTGAACAATTGATAACTGATATTGTGATCTGGAATGTATCTTTATGTTTTTGAACTCAACAACAAACAGCATAGGCATAATGTTGTATGTCTTTCATTCTTACTGTACAGTGTGTGTGTTTGTGTGGTGTGTGTGTGTGTGTGTGTGTGTGGGGGGGGGGGGGGGGGTTGTTGGAAAGAGAAGACTAATGGGTTATAGAGGCAGGAGTTGTCCTGGCGGTGCAGGCTCGGAGGGCCGAATGGCCTACTCCTGCACCTAATTTCTATGTTTCTAATCCTCAATTCTGATTACAATTTTGCAAAGTTTTACTTCCTCTAAGGTGAATGAGTCTCATGAGCCTGGACTTTAACTGAGCTGAATCTTCATAAATGCATATATTTTGACTTGCTTTTTATAAACCTGTGCATTGTATGAATTATTCTGTAAGCAGGTGGATAAAAACCTCTTAGTTTTGAAACTTCGTCCATTGGAAAATTGACAAAATAATCCATGCAGCAACTTTGTAATAAATTCTTTTTATTCCAATTTTTCCAGGGCTATTATCCATTTATTTTAAATTAGCTTTTAAATCATGCCTTAAACTGACAAGCAAAATAATCAGATATGAATGTGTTATGGTATATGCAGCAATCACAGAATTAACATTGGGATCTGCACTGAGACTTTGATATTGAGGAATATATAGTTGTGTCCATTTTGTTGTGATTTTCTGTTGGTTGAATGGCAAAAGTGGTTTTAATTAACTTTATAATAGATTAATCATCCACTTTCCATAAGCAGCACATAAGCAGTGGATAATGCACCTTTTTCTGAGTACATATATTATTCTGACAGGAAACTTATTACATTAATGTTATTTGTGACTTTTTAACTAGACAATCATTCAGCATTTGATTAATATTCTCATCAAACACCTAATTATTATTTCAGTTGGTTGTAATAAAAATCCTCATAACTTTGGAGAATTAAGTTCCAATGTTACCTAGTTTCCATAATTTTAACCAAAAAAACCTGTTCAGGTTAATTGAAAAGCAAAGAAATGCTCAATAATTAAGTGCATTCAAGTTAAGATGACGAGACTCCAAGCTCTTACCTGTAGTTGATTATGTTGCCTCAGGCAATTGAGGTAGCTTCTTCCAAGGCTGAGACCACTGAGGTTCAGGAAAGACACATCTTTTGTGTTGAACTCATTCAGAACTGGTGGATATTGTGTTGAATGTGTTACTATGACATCCAGTGAAGCAACATTGTAAAAACAGGCAACTGTATAAAAAATATGAGCAGAACCCATCTTTCCTTTTCAGTTTGCCTTGTCAGATTTCTGGTTAGAACTGTAGGTCAATTTTGTAAAAAGACGATTTACTTGATTTTAAAATACATATAATCCTAGCTTGATCAGCTTTGACACAACTTTAACCTTTTACTTCACTATATTTCATATCACAGTGAAATATTAAGAGCTGTTAAATGTAACAGTCATCTTAATCCTGACCTACAAAACCACGGATGAGTGTATGAACTCTCTACAAATTAAAGACTTTTTAGCAGTAGATGCAGCTGAGGCTGCAATAACTTGATAAGTAAATCTATTTCACTAAAATCGGCACCTTAAGAACAAAGCTATACTGTTTGAAGCTCAGCTGTTGACCTTCTAGAAGTCCAAGAAATGTGGGATGCGTTTAGGAGGTAATACCAGCAATAGTCATTTACTTTCATTTCAAAAGCTTCTGATAACAACTGCGCAACTTGGCTGCCATCTGTTCTCATAATTGAGTAGTTAACCATTACTCTGATTCGTGATGTTTGTAATATTTTTGGGTTGTGGCCAAGTCTTCACTTTTGTAGGTTGCTTAGTCTTCATTCTCATAACTGCTTGTGGTGTTCTTCTTCTTTAGCCCACAGAAAGGTGAACATCAGGAAAAGATGGGGATTGGAGCTGATGCTGACTCCCTAAACCCATTTAAAGCAAGTTGGGCCAATTCTGGTAATGGCAGAAGATTCAGCACCAAATGAATCTCCAGACCTCTGTTCATTCGGCCAGATGGGTTTTCTCACTGTAGTTCACTTCCCCAGGAACATTATATGGTGTTAATTAGGATAGGGAAGTCTGTAAATATTGCGATGCCCATGCAAGTATAAGTCAATTGCTGTTACTTACAATTGCTTTTAAGTTGCAGTTATCAACAACTTTAGAAACCATACCTTCAGTGCATTTTCCGGCTATATCAAAGTTGTAAAAAGTTCAAACCCCAGCACATTCCTGTGATAAATCATTCCTTATACCTTGCAACCAGAAAAAAATGATGCACTTATGCCTTCTGTTTGCTGTTAGCATTCCTATCTTCTCTCTGACCTTCTTAGTGATCTTCAGTTTGTGGGTTTAAGGTTTTTGTGCAGGAGTTGGTAACCATTAGTGTTGGTCAGAATGTCTCTCCCTAAGTGTTTAAGCAGCAATGTGTATTCTGGTAAAATAGGAATTTATTTAAAGAAGAAATAAGTAATCAAAACTAACAAGATGAAGATTAGACAAAGATAATTTGGGTTTAATTGTCCTCGAACATTTTCTCCATCTGCATCAATCCCAATGCAGCCAAAGGAAGGCATTGGGTCTCATATGTGATTAAGATAAAGGTTGGTGTTTTGAATGTTAATTTTAGGAATGCCAATAGCGCAAGGTATAACAATTTTCCGTAAAGGACAGGCCCACAATATCTGTGGCGAACATGATGCTGAGATAAACTAATCTCATCTACCTGCACACAATCCATATCCCTCCATTCCATGCATTTGCATATCTGTCTAAAAACCGTAGAAACGCATTCCTGGCACCCACCTGTGTAAAAAATAAACTTTTTCCACACATCTCCTTTAAACTATGCCCTCTAGTCTTTCATTTTTCCACCCTGGGGAAAAAGGTTCTGACTGTCTACCTTGTCTATGCCTCTTAATTTTATATACTCTGTCAGGTCTCCCCTTAACCTCCGATATTCCAGAGAAAATAATCCAATTCTGTCCAACCTCTCCTTGTTGCTAATACCCTCTAATCTAGGCATCATTCTGGTAAATCTTTTCTGCACCCTCTCCAAAGCCTCCACGTCCTCTATGTAATGGGGTGACTAGAACTGCATATTTACTCCAAATGTGACCTAACCAAGCCCAGTTTAAACATCAATGCAATTAATGAACGTATTAAAATCTAAAACAATTTTGTATTTATATTTCGTATGTGCATAAATTATATGTGATGGAAGGCTTTGCACAAACAAGTACAGATGGCTGGAAGCATTTTTTAAAGCTATCTGTTGCCTCTAATATAAAGAGCTGGTAGGTGCTGAGACATTGCAAGTAAATGAGTTATGCTGCACATCAGGTCTCAGATTCTTCCTGTACAGTTCTTTATATATATTCTCATAATATAGGAAGAGAATTTGGTCCATTATTCATCCAATAAGTTCTGAGTTGCTACTGTATAGTTTATAATCATAGAACCAGTGGGAAAAAAAAATCTAATTATCATATTAGCAAATCTTTAGTATATTTTAAAATATGGTATATTTTCTTAGCCCTTTCTGTGTTGTGAACAGCACCTACTTATGTTGTTTGGTGCTGAACACATTCCCAGTCTAATATCCTTCCCGTAATGGGACAGCGTTGCACACTTGTCTCCAATTGTAACCTTGAGTGTACAAGTCATCAAGTCTTTGTATGTGTATTTAAACAATTTCATTATAAACTCCAATTTATGAATTACAATGCTATGTATACAAAAATGTCATGTATTCTCTGACTTTACAAATTAAAGGAGTGCAAGGTAAAAATGAAGATATAATTGGATGTAATAGATATAAATTCAAATGATATACCTATTATTCATATTGCATGGAATATTGAACTGCACCACCTCAATGTCTCCTTTTATTTCAAACTATTTGCTGTATTTTGTAAAATTCTAAATATACAGATCATTTATTCAGCTATGTCCATTTTGATTTTTTCAACATTATCACAAAATACTGCAGGGAAACGATGCAGTTGAGGTTTACCAGAATGTTGTAATAGTCATATTTGAGCATTAGTTAATTTTTTGTGTATCTTCCAAGTAAAAGTATTAAATCAGAACAGTCGGTGCCATTTTTAGAATTTCATCATGCCCCTTCACCACCATCGCTCTCTTCAAAATTGGTGAACATGTTTCCCCTTGCCATATCAAGCACAATCGCATGTAAATAAATCCCACAGCAGTTTCACCCCAAACCTAAACAGTGCTTGCTGCTGCTTTGGCAACATTTCCATTTCCCACTGACATCCTCTTAGTTTATTAATAACCGTGGCTAATTTTGGGCAATTTTACTTACCATGCAATCACAGCAAACTTTTGCATCACTTTTATTTTCACTGCAACAAATGTAATAAATGCAAGATATAGCTGTGTTAATTCCACTAATACATCAGTCCTAGGATTTTATGATACATGCAGTAGCCAAATATGTACAAACTGCAATTTACATTGGTGGTTTGACACGTTCATTTCACTGTACATCTTGTCTGTGTATGTGACAATTAAAGTTGACTTGAGTTGACCTGACAGTGCATGTGGGACTTCAACAAGTAAAAGTAATAAATGAAATTAACACAATGTTGCTGCAGGCAGTCTTTCTCACTGTTGCTTGAATTGTGGCAGCAATTCTCATTAAATAAACTAACTCCAGGTTCCAGGTACATATTCCAGGCTGGAAGCATCATCTTCGGGCAACACAGGGTTCTTTACCACTGCAGTTTCATTGTTCTCAGAATTGCCATGAGCATTTGCTGTCTCTTCCATCTCTTCCTTTGTACCACTGACATCCTGAGACTCTGGTTCTTCCTCTTCATCCACCTCTCCATCATCTTCGACATCCATTTCAAAAACACGCACATGTCGTAAGTTTGAACTGAGCTGAGGAATGATGTTAATTATGGGTCAGTTAATGCAAATTATATACTTATTTTCTTCAAAAATGTTTCTTCACACAATAAAGGAAATTAGCTGATTTGTAATTGGGTTAGTAAACGGAAACATTTTAATGATAATATTGTAAGTTACTACCAATGAACCTCCAATATTAGGAATTAACTTTTGTTTTTATTGTCATATGTACCAAGATGTAATGAAAAGCTTTTTTTGTGTGTGCTATAGACAGTAGACCAGTTATATCATGCCACGCAATAGAGGAACAATTGTAGTGGATGATAGTAGATTCTCTTTTAGGATCAGCAGGTGACAATTCCTTATCAATTTTCCCTCACATTTGCCGTAACTTTTTTGGCTAAAAACCTAACTCAGATATTTTTACCATGAGCTTGGGGAGGCAGGGTGGTTTAATCTAACCGAAACGTCACCCGTTCCTTCTCCCCAGAGATGATGTCTGTCCCGCTGAGTTACTCCAGCTTTTTGTGTCCACCTTCGGTTTAAACCAGCATCTGCAGTTCCTTCCTACGTCATTCTGGTAAACCTCAACTGCATCATTTCCAAAGCCTCCACATCCTTTTTTGTAATGGGGCGACCACAACTGCATGCAATACTTCAAATGCGGCCTAACATAGAACAGTCCAGCAAAGGAATGGACCTTTCGGCCCACATTGTCTGTGCTGAACATGATATCTTGGAATCTCACGGAGTGGAAACAGGCCCTTCTGCCCAACATGCCCACATTGACCAACATGTCCCATCTACACTAGTCCCACCTGCCTGCTTTTGGCCCATATCCCTCTAGCCTTATCCTGTCCATGTACCTGTCTAAATCTATACATAACTAAAACTCTGATCTTGTTCTCTTCCCCTGTGCGCGGCTTTCCGATTTGCACAAAAACAGTATCCAATTATGCTACGATTTTTCGCCAGCCCACTCACCATTCTCCTGTGCTGCGAGTGCAACAAGTTTAGTTCCCATCAGTGGTATATTGTAAAAGTTAGCAAGGTTTAAAAATCTTAAAAACTGCGCATGCGCAGATCGGTCTCCTCTCCTGTGAGGCGATTGGTCTTCTCTCCTGTCAGTCACCCGGACGGCGATGCCCATTCTGGCACATCATCGCCGCACAGATTGGCTGGCTCCTCTGGAGCGATAGTGCAAGGGGATTGACAGAGCCGGGCACTGGTGCGGCCTGGACTGGGGGCTGGTGGGGCCGGGCGCACCGCCCCCCAAGCTCCAGCCCTTTCCCCTCGCTGGCTCCTGCCCCCCTCCCCCATGATGTCCCCCTCTCCCCCATGGTTCTTCCTGTCTTTTCTCCGAGCTCTCTCCCCCCCACACTCACCTCCCTCGCGCACACCCCCCCCATCTCTCATACACCCCTCCTCCCCCACCCTCACCCCCATCCCACGTCCACACGCCCTCCCACACCCACACCCCCCTTCCCCTCCCATGTCCACACCACCCTCCTACACCCACACCCACACCCCTCTCCCCCGACCACACACCTTCCCCTTCCCTCCCCCCCCTCCCACATATGAAGAGGAGGGGGAGGGAGTGCTGGGGGATGAGCGGAAATGTGCCGCACCTGCAAAGTTGGGGGCTATGGGTGAGTGGTGAAATATTGCTTTGGGGGAACGGGTGATGGTGGAATATTGCGTTTCCTCGATCTATTCCTCTCATGAATTTGTACACCTCTATAAGATCACCCTTCATCCTCCTGCCCTCCAAGGAATAGAGACCCTCATGCTCAACCTCTCTCGGTAGCTCAAGCACTCAAGTCCTGGCAACATCCTCACAAATCTTGTCTGTACCCATTCCAGCTTGACAACATCCAAGGCTGCAAACTATATACTAAAGGTAGCCAGAAATGCTGGAGAAACTCAGCGGGTGAGGCAGCATCCATGGAGCGAAGGAAATAGGCAATGTTTCGGGTCGAAACCCTTCTTGGAATAAGAGAAGTTAGCCTCTCCCATCAGTTTAGTTTTGTTTAGTTGTAGATACAGCGCGGAAACAGGCCCTACAGCCGAGTGAGTCCATACTGACCACCGATCTCCACACATTAACACTATCCTATACACAGTACGGACAATTTACATTTAAACCTGTAAATCTACAAACCTGCACGTCTTTGGCGTGTGGACGGGAACTGAAGATCTTAGAGAAAATCAACGGGGAGAACGTACAAGCTCCGTACAGACAGCGCCCTTAGTCAGGATTGAACCTGGGTCCCTGGCGCTGTAAGGAAGTAACTCTAGCGCTGCGCCACCGTGCTGTATAGCTTGGGGTCAGAAACACAGCTACAACATATGTGGTCACAAAAAGCTGAAGACGGGCAGCATCTCTGGAGTGAAGGAATGGGTGACAGTTCAGGTTGAGACCCTCCTTCAATCTGAAGAAGGGCTCAGGGTTATCCTGGTGGCTCAGTGTTTGCCTCTGGGGGGGGACACTGGCTGTTTAGTGCTTTTCACGACAGCTCAATCTTGACCACACGGTGGCGCTGGTGGACTTGGGATTGTCCCAGTGGCTCAGTCTTCCTCAAACCTGCGACAGCTAGCAGGGAAACGCAATCCTTCTTCTCCCTTCCCTGCTCCCCCTCCTCTCTCCCCCCTCCCTCCCCAAAGCCCAAGAGTAACTCAATGGGTCAGGCAGCATCACTGGGGAAAACCCACACATTTACTGATGCCCTCCCCTAATTCCCTATTAATTGCTGCCCTCCTCACATTTGGGACTGAGATGAGGAAAAACTTTTTCACCCAGAGAGTTGTGAATCTGTGGAATTCTCTGCCACATGAGGCAGTGGTGTTTTCAAGAGAGTTAAGGGCCTGTCCCACCAGCATGCAACTCTATGCAATTAGCGCGACCTAATGTGGTCGCTTGAGCCGTCCGGCGTCGCGGGGCCGGTCCCACTTCGATCGCCGGAGCCGTGCGGAATTCGTCCCGAGTTCGTCCCGACACCGCGCGGGGCTCCGAAAAACCGACTATATCCAAAAATCCCGCGCGGCAATGGCTTGTCAGCTCGCAGTCGCCTCGACATTTACACACCGCCCCGACATCGTGCCTCCGTGACCCTCTCGGTAGGTTCCTCCATGACTCTCTATGTGTGTGCCTCCGTGGCCCTATGTGTGTGTGTGTGCCTCGGTGCCCCTCTCTGTGTGCCCTTCTCTGTCCTGGCGAACTTACCTTGGACTTCGCTCCAAGTTCGCCTCATTTGCGCCGCGTTGCGCCACTCACCCGACCTCCGCGCGGCCCCTACTGCCGGTTTGGTTGCGCTTGCCGCATGCAGGCGCATGCTGGTGGGACCGGCCCTGTACAGGGGATCACCCGACCTCCGTGCGGCCCCCGCTTCTAGTTCGACCGCGTTCATCACCTAGAGTTGCATGCTGGTGGGACAGGCCCTTTAGATTTAGCTATTAGGATTAACAGAATCAATGGATATAGTGAGAAAGCAGGAATAGGGTAGTTATTTTGGATGATCAGCCACGATTATATTGAACGTTAGGTCGGTGGGTGCGCTGCAAGCCAGCAGCCCTGCCAGCAGCGTGTCAGTTTTTTCTACTTTTTTTTGTTTTTCTAGTGTGTTTAAATGTGTGTTTTTGATGTTCCTCTCTGTGTCTTGTGTGGGGGGTGGTGTGGGAGGGCAAGGGGGAGACCATTTTGGTCTCCTCCTGCACGGAGAGGTCGCCTCCCCCGTGGCCGAACAGCAAGGATCGGTGCGGCCTTTCCCGGAGAAGCGCCCGGGGCTTCAGTGGCGGGCACAGCGTGGACTCTCGGCGTGGAGCGGGTGAGCCCTCGCTGGGGGTCGCCGGAGGGAAGCGCTCCGTTCGCTGGCCTGTGGCAGCCCGAAGCCACGATCTGCAGAGCTCCAGCCAGCGCGGGGTCCTGGTCCTGGGATCCCTCGTTGGGGATCCGGGAGGAGAAGAGCTCCGAACGCCGGCACCCGGCTTACTTCTACCTCGGGTGCGCATGGACTTACCATCAGGGACGGGGTCGCTCGCCGGGGATCCCTGGAGTGGAGCTTCGACCGCCGGCCCTGCGGTCTGCGGTGCTTCTGGCTGCGACGCAGCGGGAACTTTAAATCTTCGACGGCCGGCCTGCGGCCTACTCCAACCTGAAGCCGTGGTCTCCAGTAAGGAAGCACAGATTCAGGACTTACCTGGACTTTTTACCTTGTCTACACATCTGGAAGCCCGCAGTAGCGGCTGCAGAGGGTTGAGGTCCCGACCACGGGGGAAAACGGAGGACTGGCCAAATGTTGTGCCTTCCATCACAGTGATGAATGCTGTGGTGGATGTTTGTGTTACATCTTTATTGTGTTTTTGTGTGTTCTTTTTCATTGTACCGCTGCTGCCAAATTCATTTCGAATAAAACTGATTGATTCATTCATTCATTGCTGGCTCGAAGGGCCGAATGGTCTACTTCTGCACCTATTTTCTATGTTTCTATGTAACATCCTACTAACATCCATTGTCACATATCCTGCTACAATAAAGTTAAATGAAAGTTAAGGAATTGAGAATTAACATGTAATGCAAAAATATTGATATTACAGATAAATGTTTTACATGTGGTAACAGACTTATAAATGTTTTAATGTTTTACAGGCTGGGTGAGTGGGCAAATGTTTGGCAGATGCAGTATAATGTGGATAAATGTGAGGTTATCCACTTTGGTGGCAAAAACAGGAAAGCAGACTATTATCTAAATGGTGGCCGATTAGGAAAAGCGGAGATGCAGCGAGACCTGGGTGTCATGGTACACCAGTCATTGAAAGTAGGCATGCAGGTGCAGCAGGCTGTGAAGAAAGCGAATGGTATGTTAGCTTTCATAGCAAAAGGATTTGAGTATAGGAGCAGGGAGGTTATACTTGTTGTACAGGGTCTTGGTGAGACCACACCTGGAGTATTGCGTACAGTTTTGGTCTCCAAATCTGAGGAATGACATTATTGCCATAGAGGGAGTGCAGAGAAGATTCACCAGACTGATTCGTGGGATGTCAGGACTGTCTTATGAAGAAAGACTGGATAGACTCAGTTTATACTCTCTAGAATTTAGGTGATTGAGAGGGGATCTTATAGAAACTTACAAAATTCTTAAGGGGTTGGACAGGCTAGATGCAGGAAGATTATTCCCGATGTTGGGGAAGTCCAGGACAAGGGGTCACAGCTTAAGGATAAGGGGGAAATCCTTTAAGACCGAGATGAGAAAGACTTTTTTCACACAGAGAGTGGTGAGTCTCTGGAACTCTCTGCCACAGAGGGTAGTTGAGGCCAGTTCATTGGCTATATTTACGAGGGAGTTAGATGTGGCCCTTGTGGCTAAGGGGATCAGAGGGCATGGAGAGAAGGCAGGTACGGGATACTGAGTTGGATGATCAGCCATGATCATATTGAATGGCGGCACAGGCTAGAAGGGCCTACTCCTGCACCTAATTTCTATGTTTCTGTTTCTATGTGGACTTTTGCTTTTTTTTTTAAATAAAGAGACAAGCAACATCCAATGTTGACAAAGCTTGATCTGATGTAAAGCCTCTGACACTTTATATATATTTTTTCAGTGAAATCCTCATCATTTAATCCTGACATAAACTTCATCTGAAACCTACTTGTCGTGGATTTCAAAGATGGACACAAAATGCTGGAGTAATTCCGTGGGTCAGGCAGCATCACTGGAGAGAATGGATCATGAACATGGCGAAAAAATGTCATGGATTTCATATAATCTCAGCTCTGGCATTAACTAAATCTTAAACGGAGAAATCTCACCATTCATTGCAGCTTGAACTGTTCAAAAATAGATAATATCCAATTTAGTTAAAGTTTTTTCATTTATTTCCTCCAATTTAAATACAGTAAAATTTTACTGTTCCCATAAATTAGATTGTCATTGGAATCAGCGCTAAAATGCACCATTATATCGTTATAATATAGATTGCATTACTGATAACGCTGTTGTGTCAGAAACTGACACTTTTCTGTTGTGCTAATGGTTTGAGCTTGTTTGTAGTGTATCTCACACCTGCGGAGATCTGTGAATCCAAATGAAGAGAGAGGGGAGGCAGCAGCTTCCATCATATCCAAAAGGTTGTGACGAATGATATTGTACGATCAGGGAAGTCTTTCAATATGGAAGAGGTGCTGTTAGAGTACCAGTTGAAGGATGGGCTTTAATTTGTGTTTCAGGAATAACAGGCAGTGTCAGAGAGTCATAGAGTGATGCAGCGTGGAAACAGGCCCTTTGGCCCAACACCCACAATGGCCAACATGTCCCAGCTACACTAGTCCCACCTGCCCATGTTTGATCGATATACCTCCAAACCTGTCCGATCCATGTACCTGTCTAACTGTTTCGTAAACGTCGGGATGGTCCCTGCCTTAACTACCTCCTCTGGTAGCGTGTTCCATGCACCCACCACCATTTGTGTGAAGAAGTTACCCCTCAGATTCTTGTTAAATATTTTCCCCTTCACTTAAACCTATATCCTCTAGTCCTCAATTCACCTACTCTGGGCTAGAGCCTGCGCATCTACCCGATCTATTCCTCTCATGATTTTATACACCTTTAGAAGATCATCCCTCATCCTCCTGCGCTCCAAGGAATAGAGAACCAGCTGACTCAACCTCTTCCTATTGCTCAGACACTCCAGTCCTGGCATCATCCTCGTAAATCTTCTGAGTACCCTTTCCAGTGTGTGGTGAGAAGGGTTTTGCCAGTGAACTAATTGAGTGGAGTTCAGGATTATGATTGCTATAATGGTTATGCATTCAGTAGAGTAATGCTAACGAGGCTACCAGTGTATTTTATGCTGGGATCCCTTGCATTACCCTTTCATTTACAGGTATTATTCTTTGAAGATCAACCTAGCCAAACAGCTTACTCTCGGCTCCACTGTGGAGAAACACATTCCTGCCTTGTAAGTTGGCACAAGAAGAGATAACATTGTTTATCAACAGAATGCATAATACAGAAAACATGCTTTGGTCTCACACCTCCCACATTAAAGGATATGGGGTTTCTGGATTACTTAAGCATTGCAACAGTTAAGGGACATGTTAAAATTCACTGCAAAACAGCTGTTATAGCCAGCCTGTGACTGCTGCCAAATAAAGTATTGTAAATGGCCTTGACCCTATAAGAGGCAGAGGGAAAAAACAGGATGAGACCGAGTAGTCTCATTCTTTATCTTTTACTGTGGCAGTGACAAAGCATAAATGTCTGTAAATTACTGACATACAATCAGGTGGAACTATTTCTCAGCATTACCAGACTGCAGTCCCTGTTCTCATCTGGTAAAATTAGGTAAAACTATGATTGTATTTACACTTTGGGGTTAAGTGAGGGAAAGGCAGTGGTGCAGCAGTTTAGGGTTGCTGCCACACAGCTCCGGTGATCTGATTTTGTGCCTGATTTTAAGTACTGTCTGGGGGAAATTTACAGACTGTGTGGAATTTCTGAACAGTGTCCGATTCCCCTGAGTGACTTGCTTTCCTCGCAAAGACAATATTGGAGGTCAGTTGGCTCCTGTAATTGCTCTCTAGTGTAGATCCAGCAGCAATGGGCATGTGGGACAGAACAAGTATCAGGACAATAAATAGGAGAATGGGACTGAAGGGAATGCTCAAACAGCTGGCAGACTTGATGGTTTGAATGATCTCCTACAGAAATGGAAAAAATTAAGAAAATGGGAGCACAGGCCTGAGCAATGTCAAGTGTGGATATGATGAATTTGGATCAGATAAAATATTGTAGGCAAAGATAGTTTTATGTATGGATGCAATTGGACACAAAGAACAGTGTGTAGATGACTGACAGTCATATACTGCCATAATTTACTTTTCTTGATGGGAGATGAACAGATTTGATCAGGAACAAATTGTTATATAAAAATGAACTTGGACAATAATAGATGAAGAAAATAATAATATGTTTGTACATTCTATCTGGGGGATCCCAAGTTTATGATTGCTTATCACTTTAATTCTCCATCCTACTCGCACTATGAACTTTTACGCTATTGCAACTATGGCATCAGAAGTTCAAGAGATTGTCTGACTCCCCATTTTACAGCCCTCAGAACCCAACACTACATTCAATTATTTAAGATTACCCACTTTTATCGTTTCCATCAGAACTGGCTAGTTTGTACAACATTAACTTGCAATATTAACTTGGTTTTCCCTCATTATGATGTCAGGAAACAAATATGCAGAATTTCCAGCACCTCTTCCGCATGCCAGCCGATTTTCTCTCGGCTGTCCGGGGGCAGGTAAACTCTGCCCCGGCGTTTCTGGCGACCCTTTGTGAGCAGGTCAGCGGACTGGCTCCGGTACCCACCTTGCTGCACGGTCTGCCCACGGTGCACATGCCGTCGGGCCTGTGTAATAGTTTGTTTTTGTTCGCAGGGATGTCCACCGATCTCTGCGCCAGCGAGTTTACGAGTGGCCGTTACGGGTGTTGCGTGCTGGCCTCGCTACACTTGAGTTGGACCTGGGGGGGTCGTGAAGACATCGTCTCTGTCGTCCGGCTCAAGCCGGCCCATGTGGACGTGGACAGTCGCTGGTGGTTGCGCAGCTCTGGCGTAGAAGTCGTCTGCCAGCCGATCCCGCTGCACCAGTGATGCTTGTTTCACCCGACCCGGTTGTCCCCGTTGCTCCGGGCCCATTCCAGTCTCCTGGCTCTGTTTTTCCAGCCCCCGTTGTTACGCCAGCCCGGCCCCAGTTACCACACATTCGGGTCGCTCTGTCCGGCTCCTTACTATGTTTCGCTCCTTCCGGCTCCCTGCTAGGTTTTTGCTGCTTGGGTCTTTATCTGACCATTCCAGTATTTTTCCTCTCCTTTAATGATTTCTATTTACAAATTCTACAGACAGATCAGCTGGCTAAGCCGTTTTCTTCCTCTTTGTATCACTCAATTCCTCTGGTCCGGATGTAACCACTGACATTCCCTTTTTACTCTCTTGCACTCTACCACATTCCTCCAAATTTAAATCATGCTATTTTTGGAACATTATTTATCTTTGAAAAAGGATCCTTGACCTAAAACAGCAATTGTTCTTTCTCTTGAGTATTCTCAGCATTTTCTGTTTTTACTCCTGTTCTTTTGTTCACTTTTTTTTTGCATTTATATGGTTACCTAGTATTACAGTTATTAATTTATGGTATTTTTGATTATTACATGTGTGTGTTATTGCATTCTCGGGCATGTTAACCTTCAGGAAATACTAGTTCAATTGTTTTATTGTCAGTACAAGTCGACAATTAAGCACTCTTTCTTCAAAACTTTGCTGTTCCAGTCAACCTGCTACTTTTCTGCTAGCCCCTTATTTGTTAGTTTATAATGTGGCAAATTATGGCAGACGTTTTATGTGGACAAATTACTCGCAATAACTATCTTATCTGCAATAACTGTATCTTATTTCTACTACCTTGTCAAATAAATAAATGAGAAATATATATTTTTAACAATGTTGACCATCCATTGATACATTTTCATTTTCTATATACTTTTCAATGTTTTACTTTTGAAGACATTTGCAGAGAAAGGGAGCAATCAGCTGTTGCGTCCCAGATTCTTTAGAGTGCAACTGAATTTCCTATTAAAAAGGAAAACAAACAACTACAGATGCGGGAAATCTGACCTAAAATCAGAAATGTTGAAAATATTCAGCTACCTGGGCATACGGTATATCTGTCGAGAGAGAACCCGAGTTAACATTTCAGGCCAATAGCCACATGTTATTTAGGAGTCACTTACCACACAGGAAACTTTACGAATACCATTGACAGCAATATACTGTGCCTTCATATTCTCTAAAATCCGTGATTGATTTTCAACAGATACTGTCCGAACAGGAATATGATCGATCTGTTCATCTAGCCTGTAAATCATACCAAAATTCCATATTAAACTTTGCACTAAAACAGGACACCACATCGCAAATACCAGTAGATCTGGGGTTTTTTTTAATTAATAGAATTAACATGGCTTATTTCATAGTGTGCAGAGATGGGGATAGAAAAAGATTGGAACCAATTAGTGAAGAGAACAATCGTGAGACTATCAGGAAGTTAATACAGACAAAATCTGATATCAACTTTGCAGCACACATATGTGTAGGAAGGAACTGCAGATGCTGGCTTCAACCGAAGATACAGACACAAAACGCTGGAGTAACTCAGCGGGACAAGCAGCATCTCTGGAGAGAAAGAATGGGTGACGTTTCGGGTCAGACTGAAGAAGGGTCTCCACCCAAAACGTCACCCATTCCTTCTCTCCAGAGATGCTGCCTGTCCCGCTGAGTTACTCCAACATTTTGTGTCTATCTTGCAGCACACATACGACAACTCAAAAGTGGTGAAGATAGCTGTAATTAATTTCCTGTTCCTCTAAGAACATGTTCCTGTTCATCATGAATTAACAATTACCAGCGAATTTGGTATGAACTTCAACTGTATATAAACTATTATCGCAATTAAAACAAATTAAAACGTTAAGCTTTATTGAATGTGGTTTAATAGTTTCTCTTTCTGCTACCACTACCATATATAATATATCATGAACTAGCATTGTCCTTGTACAAATTAATATTGTAATATTAAACATGCATGTTTTCATGATGAACACACCATTGAGTGATCCAGGATTGGACAGTAATTTAGTTTTTTTGTTTAGTTTAGAGATACAGTGCGGAAACAGGCCATCGGGTCCGTGCCAACCAGGGATCCCAGCACATTAACATTATTCTGCACCACTGGGGACAAATTTTACATTTACCAAGCCAATTAACCTACAAACCTGTACGTCTTTGGAGTGTGGGAGGAAACGGAAGATCTCAGAGAAAACCCACGGAGAAAAGGTCACGGGGAGAACGCACAAACTCGGTACAGACAGCACCCGTAGTCAGGATCGAACCCGGGTCTCCGGCACGGCATTTGCCATAAAGCAGCAGCTCTACCGCTGCGCCACCATGACCGGTCACGGTCACATGCAGAATCACAAGTCCTAGGAGTCTTTTTGACTTCAGATCCTGTTATCACCATTAACCAAGAAAACAGAACCATCGTGAAAGGACATAAAGTGTTGGAGTAATTCAGACTGAAGAGGTGTCTTGATCTGAAACGTCACCGAGCCATGTTCTCCAGACATGCTGCCTGACCTGCTGACTTACTACATTACTTTGTACCCTTTTGGAAATGATCTCACTCAGATCAGCAACAAATTGAATCCCAGGAGTATTGCACTGTCTCAGAGACAATACATTTAAATATATTAGAACCATTTAAGTAGACATTCAACATTGCGCATTACCTTTTACCGGAATCAAAGTTCAACTCTTCTTCAGTTTCCTCAATGTTGTAAATGGATGACATTGGTAATTGTGCCAAAATCCGACATTTTTCTTTGTTGTCCATGTGTCCTTTCAATACAACTGTCAGCAATTCATCATCATAAAAATCAACATCCAAAAAGCTGAACTGACTAAAAGAAAGGAGAAAAGAAAGGAAACAAAGAAAGTGTTTGACCTTTCATTCCAACTATATCATACCTCAGGATAGTTCAAGTGATATATAGTAAAAATTAAGATTGTGAAGAACTGCATTTACAGTTTACTCAAAGGTTTGTTATATTACTAAAATGACCAAACTGAAACAAAGCTGGAATATCACCTTTCCTTGCTCTCAGTTTTGCTGTTGCACAAAAAATCTCCAAACTCCGCAGCAATCAGTCTGTTAGAAATAGATCTGTGAGAAAAAAAAACAATAAAGATTTTAAATTGTCACCTTGATGATATTGATTATGTATTCTAATCAATATTTAAAATAATTTATTATAATGTTCAAATTTCAGTAATTACACCTGTCACTTCCGTTAAACCGTGGCCAATATCCATGTTAATGATTGTGGTAATACATTCGATTCATCTGTGCAAAAAAAACATCTTCAAAAGACATTTTTTAATTAAAATATTGTGCTCTGAACTGAATCTGATGTCACAATTATTATTCCTAGTGCATGTGGAACACATGCACATCTTTCAGGTAAACATCTTTTACAACATTAGGAAGTTTTCAAATATAATGAACAATCATTTTGGGGTGATTTCAGGACAACAAATGTAGTGAATAGAATCATATGGGCAACTGTTTAGGACACAGCCATGATACCCTTGGCCACAATCTAAGAAAAATAGTTTTCAGACAACTTTACTAACCCTTCTATCATGTTCCCCAATTTGTGTCCCACCAGCAGGACAACCCAAAGTGGTGGCATAGTGATATAAAATTAGCAAGCAGTAGCCAAGGGAGTCTTCATCATTAGATAAAGGACACAAAGTAGCCTCACAGTATCAGATTATGCATAAGCAGAGGAGGACACATTGGAGAGATCATCCTTTGAGGCAATGTGAATGTAGCTCAAAATATGAAAGGTGCAACCACTCTGACTAGATTATATTTTCGGTCTCCAATAGCCATTGGGAAATAGGTTAGACCGATAATGGAAAGGTATAAAAACAACGGGATTATTGTAATGGGTGTCTTTCAAATCTCCAATATTGCCCGGGACTTCCTAGTGCAAGAGGCTGAGACTGGTTACAAGTATCCAAGTGAGTTTCTTAAATCAGGATGTGGATTGTCCAACTAAAAGGGGGACCACTCTCAACAGATTCGGAAAAAAAGCCTTATTAAGGGACTGGCATTTCGGTGGGAGAGCATTTTGGGAACAGTGATCACAACTACTGAAATTTTCAGAGAGTTATGAATAATGCTAAGTCTGGACCTTGGGGTAGGGGTGGGGAAGAGTATTAAAATGATGGAGGGGATATAACAATAGTATGAGGCAAGAGTTACGGACAGTACATTAGGAGCAGCTCTTACTGATTCAATCCAGGTTAATAAGTACCCATGTTATTGAGAAAGACAACCCAGAAGATTGCTGGGACCTTGATATTAAAGACCAGCTGATCAGAATTTAGGAGTGGCATGGTCCAATTAGGAGAAAGACGAGGATAGTAGCAAGATAAGGGAATCTTGGATGATGAAACAGGCTAGACATTTAGAGTCATGGAGTTATGCAGCATGGAAACAGCCCCATCGACCCACCATAATCATGCTGATAAGATGCCTCATCTACACCAGCCATTTGGCCCACAGCCATCTAAATCTTTCCTATCTATGTAGCAGTCCATTGGGTTAAAAAGAAACCATATGCAAGATATAGGCAGAATTAGGGAGTGCCTTTGAGGAATATAAAGAGGGCATGAAATAACTCAAGAAGATAATTTGGAAGCCCAGCAGAGGCCGTGAAATATTATGGCAAGTCAAATTAACTTAAAAAAAATACATTTTTTTGTGTACATTCATAGTAAGAGGGTAATTAGTGAGAGGTTAAAACAAAATAATGAAAGGGAATTTATATTTGGTACTAAACAAGCACTTTGCATTGATATTCACTTAGGAGGAATACATGGAAGATAGTTAGATCAGTGTTTCAGAATACTAATATGCTAGGGCAATTTGAGATCAAGAAGAAGTTGATATGTCCCCGGGTCCTGACGGGTTTTATCCCAGGTTATTGAGAAAGGCAAGTCAAGGGATTGCTGGGGTGTTGATGAAGATCTTTGCATCCTCTCCAGCCAGAAGTCCCAAAGGATTAGAGCATGGTCAATGTTGTTCCATTATTTGAGAAGGGAAACAAGCAATCTAAGAAATTATAGACTAGTGAGCCTCACATCACTGGTACTGGGCTATTTTGAGGATTTTTGGGGATAGGACTTACTTGCATTTGAAGGAGAATGGGCTGGTTAGGGACAGTGAGCATAACATTGTCCAGGACTGATCATGTATTACACACTTGAATGAGGTTTTTGAGGTGACAAGGAGTAGTAGATGTTGTCGATATGAATTTTAGTAAGGTATTTGACAAGGTCACTCAAGGTAGGCCGACCTAGAAGAATAAAATGCAAGGGATCCATGGTTACTTAGTCGTTTGAATTCTGAATTGGCTTAGAAAATAGAGGGTAGTGGTGGGATTCTGGCTGGAGGTTTGTGACCTGTGGGATTCATCAGGATTGAGTGCAGGGGCCTCTTTTGTGTGCGACATACATAAGTGACTTGGACAAAAATGTAAGTGGTAGGTTAAGGGCCTGTCCCACTGCGGGGACCTAATTGGTGAGTTTGCCCACGACTCATACTCGCAGCATGGTCGACACGAGGTCCTTGTAACTCCCCTTCATGCTCAAGAGTAGTCCCCGCGTACTCGAGGCCTCAGTTGGGTCGCGGCATATTTTTCAGCATGCTGAAAAATGCCCGCGAATAAAAAAAGGTCGCCATGGAAAAAAAAAATCGATATTTTTTTTAGTCGAAGTAGGTCAGCATGTTATTCGTAGGTAATCAAAGGCAATCGAAGGTAATCGAGGGTAATCAAAGGTAGTAGATAGTCTTCAACATGGTCGAAGCAGGTTGAAGAAGATCGAAGGAGGTCGTCTTCACTCTCCGCTATTCGGTGTCCAATTTTCCCGAAACTAGTCGAAGCTAGTCTTCAACATAGTCGAAGGAGGTCTTCAACATTACACTTTTTCATACTCTCCTAAACACTTCTACACTCGCAAAGTAGATCCCCGCAGTGAGACAGGCCCTTTGGTAAGTTTGCAGGCACTTGTCAGTTACAAGCGGAGAGTATACAATTAATGGCAGGATTCTTAGCAGCATGGTGTACAGAGGAATCTTTATGTACACATTCATCTCTGAAAGTAGCAGTACAAATGGAGGGAGTGGTAAAGAAGGCATATGGTATCCTTGCCTTCATCAAGCAGGGTATTGATTATAAGAATCAGGAAGTCATGTTACAACTTCATAAAATTTTGGTTAGGCCACATTTGGAGTATTGTGTGGACACAAGAAACTGCAGATGCTGGTTTACAAAATAATGAATACAAGTGTCGAGAAACAGAGCGTCAGGCTGAATTTCTGGAAAAAATGAATCAAGGGCCTGTCCCACTAGCGCGCGATTAGACGCGACAAGCGCGACCTACCGTGGTCGCTTTAGTCGCCCGGCCTCGCGTGACCCTGTCCCACTGCGATCGCCGGAGTCTCGTCGAGTTGTGTGTAGCTGGTGTCGACATCGCGCGTAGTGTCCAAAAACCGACACTGCTCAAAAAATTACGCGCGGCAAAATCCTGTCGCGCAGAACGTGATTAACGTGATGACGTTTTGACGTTGTGCGTCTTCAGCGTGGCGTTGCGTGATGACGTCACTGCCCGACGTCGTGCAACGCGCATGCTCATGCGCATCGTCACGTGATGCAAAATAACGTCCTTCCTTCGGACGTCGCGCGTGTAATCGCGCGCTAGTGGGACAGGCCCTTCACTCGCACCGGGATCGCCTGACCCCCACGCGACCCCCGCGTCCGAATTTGTCGCGCTTGTCGCGTCTAATCGCGCGCTAGTGGGACAGGCCCTTAAGCGTCATTTCAGGTCAGACTGACTGTAGTAAGGGGGAGAGAGCTGGAAAAGTGGCGAGGACGGTGCAAAGCCTAGCATCTGATTGGTGGATACAGCTGAGGGGGGGTTGATTGACAGATGGTTGGACAAAGGCCAAGGGTAAAAAGATAAAGTGTGAGATAAGGATAGAAGAGTGAAATGTGCAACCAGAGGAAGGAATATAGGTGGAGGTTTGCATGTGGCCACGCTGTGGCAATGAAGGAGACCCAGGAAGCTAAAGGTCAGTATGTGAATTGGAAAAGGGATTCCAGTGATTAGCAACTAAGTGATTCAGTAGGCGTTGGCAGCTTGAATGCAAGTATTCGGAGAAACGGTTGCCAAGTCTATACTTGGCCGAACACTATCTTTCAGTCCACATATGCCACATGTAAATTGGAGGAATAGTGCCTCATATTCTCTTCGGTAGCTTACAACCAAATGGTCTAAACCAGAGCTGCCAACAATCACGCATTGAGCCCAATTCTCACGCTCTCACGCTGATCACAGAATTTCTCACGACAGAGCGTGATCAATGAGAATTTCAAAACAAATTTCAACCGCTTGTGTGCGTGTATGTTGACAAATCAGCAGCATTCTTAATCTCTGTTATTCTCACTTGACCGAACCGTCACACACGTCCAAAGCATGTCCCCATGCACATTTACATTGAAAGACACGGACCGGGAATGAATGTCTCCCAGCGCAGCGAATGAGTGTCTCCTAGCGCAGCAAGTAAGGCCATGTCCTGCTCCCAGCGGCAGTCGGAATTTAAGGATTTGCAGGAAGCGGCTGACAGAGGCGAGGCCTGCGAGCGGCAGGAGAGAGGTACATGGGCTGTGGAACCGGGGGGGGCTGCAGCCCCCCCCCCCACTTTTTTGGTTAGATATTTCAATATCTCCGGCTTTGGACGAGGCGCTGCTGTGCTCTGAGCAACCTTGTCATGGGTGTTGGAGAGCCGGGGCGGAGGGAGGGATGGAAGCAGAAGCAGCGGTGGGGGCAGATGCGGATGGGGAGCCGGGGCTGGCGAGTGTTTGCTGAGCTGGCGAGGCGCTCGCTGCAGCTCCGGCCATGGAGCAGTCTCAGTGCAAGAGTCCCGGGCCGTCAGAAACATCGGAAGCGTTGTGCCGCGGCCGTGAGAGTCTCTAGGCCGATTTCGCCCTGGTGACCGGCATGGACCAGTCTGCGGCTCGGTGCATCCTGGAGGACATCCAGTGGCTGCTGGAAGTAGGTGCCAAGCACTGGTAGAAGCGGTGGAAGATGTGGCCTTCAAATGGGAGTGGTTGGAGAAAGCATCCTGCTTACCTTCTAGATTTTCACTTACTGTAACTGCAGGAAAAATGTTCCAGATGTTGGGGGAGTTCAGAACCAGCGGTCACAGTTTACGAATAAGAGGTAGGCCATATATGACTGAGATGAGGACAAACTTTCTTCACCCTGAGAGTTGTGAATTTGTGGAATTCTCTGTCGCAGAAGGCAGTGGAGGCCGATTCACTGGATGTTTTCAAGAGAATTACATTTAGCTCTTGGGGCTAGCAGAATTAAGGGATTATGGGGGAAAAAAAACAGGAAAGAGGTACTGATTTTAGATCAGCCATGATCATATTGAATGGCAGTGCTGGCTCAAAGGGCCGAATGGCCTATTCCTGCACCTATTTTCTATGTTTCTATGCTTGAGTATATATGGCAATAAAACTCGATCACTTGAGTTTGAAGCATTTATGCTTGCCCACACCCGCCAACATGTCCTAGCTACACAACCTGCTTTTGGTCCATATCCCTCCAAACCTGTCTTATCCATGTATTAGTGTAACTGTTTCTTAAATGTTGGGGTAGTCCCTGCCTCAACTACCTCCTCTGGCAGCTTGTTCCATACACCCACCACCCTTTGTGTGGAAAAAGTTACCCCTTAAAAAGTTACCTCTTAAAAATACTTTAAACAAAAAACATTGAAATAATGTTCTACAATGCATTAAAACATGATTTTAATACATCAAATGTCAAAATGTCTCTACTGTGGGAGAGGGGGCACTCCCTTCCCACACCTCGGTCGCTCCACTGCCTCACCGGGTACCCCCAGGGCTAGTGATCAGTGATCGCTCAGCCACCCTGCTTTCAAAAACGCTCCATGGCCCCTGGTTCAGACGGAGAGCACTGCCAGATGTGAGCGGGGAACTGAGGCCACTTGTCCATGATGTCTGGATCCCAATGCTCAGCGCTTCGTGTTTCCGAGTTGACGAATGTTATTGATTTGTAATTAGCCTGATTTGTAATTAGTTGACAAAACTGTAGATTGGCTATTGCATGTTAGCCAATTAGACTGCTTACATAGAAACATAGAAAATAGGTGCAGGAGTAGGACATTCGGCCCTTCGAGCCTGCACCGTCATTCAATATGATCATGGCTGATCATCCAACTCGGTATCCTGTACCTGCCTTCTCTCCATACCCCCTGATCCCTTTAGCCACAAGGGCCACATCTAACTCCCTCTTAAATATAGCCAATGAACTGGCCTCAAATACCTTCTGTGGCAGATAGTTCCAGAGACTCACCACTCTCTGTCTGAAAAATGTTTTCCTCATCTCGGTCCTAAAGGAATTCCCCCTTATCCTTAGACTGTGACCCCTTGTTCTGCACCTCCCCAACATCGGGAACAATCTTCCAGCATCTAGACTATCCAACCCCTTAAGAATTTTGTATGTTTCTATATGATCCCCCCTCGGTCTTCTAAATTCTAGTGAGTACAAGCCAAGTCTATCCAGTCTTTCCTCATATGAAAGTCCTGACATCCCAGGAATCAGTCTGGTGAACCTTCTCTGTACCCCTCTATGGAAGAATGTATTTTCTCAGATTTGGAGACCAAAACTGCACACAATACTCCAGGTGTGGTCTCACCAAGACCCTGTACAACTGCAATAGTACCTCCCTGCTCCTATACTCAAATCCTTTTGCTAAGAATGCAAACATACCATTCGCTTTCTTCACTGCCTGCTGCACCTGCATGCCTACTTTCAATGACTGGTGTACCATGACACCCAGGTCTCGTTGCATCTCCCCTTTTCCTAATCGGCCACCATTCAGATAATAGTCTACTTTCCTGTTTTTGCCACCAAAGTGGATAACCTCACATTTATCCAAATTATACTGCATCTGCCATGCATTTGCCCACTCACCCAGACTATCCAAGTCACCTTGCAGCCTCCTAGCATCCTCCTCACAGCCAACACTACCCCCGAGCTTCATGTGATCCGCAAACTTGGAGATGTTGCATTCAATTCCCTCGTCCAAATCATTAATATATATTGTAAATAGCTGGGGTCCCAGCACTGAGCCTTGCGGTACCCCACTACTCACTGCCTGCCATTCTGAAAAGGACCCGTTTACTCCTACTCTTTGTTTCCTGTTTGCCAGCCAGTTCTCTATCCACATCAATACTGAACCCCCAATACCGTGTGCTTTAAGTTTGTACACTAATCTCTTATATGGGACCTTGTTGGAAGCCTTCTGAAAGTCCAGATATAACACATCCACTGGGTCTCCCTTATCCACTCTACTAGTTACATCCTCGAAAAATTCTATAAGATTCGTCAGACATGATTTACCTTTTGTAAATCCATGCTGACTTTGTCCAATGATTTCACCACTTTCCAAATGTGCTGCTATCCCATCTTTAATAACCGACTCTGGCAGTTTCCCCACTACCGATGTTGACTAACTGGTCTGTAATTCTCCGTTTACTCTCTCCCTCCCTTTGTAAAAAGTGGGGTTACATTAGCTACCCTCCAATCCTCAGGAACTACTCCAGAATCTAAAAAGTTTTGAAAAATTATCACTAATGCATCCACTATTTCTGGGGCTACTTCCTTAAGTACTCTGGGATGCAGCCTATCAGGTCCTGGGGATTTATCGGCCTTTATTCCATTCAATTTACCTAACACCACTTCCCAGCTAACCTGGATTTCACTCAGTTCCTCCATCTCATTTGACCCGCAGTCCCCTGCTATTTCCGGCAGATTATTTATGTCATCCTTAGTGAAGACAGAACCAAAGTAGTTATTCAATTGGTCTGCCATGTCCTTGTTCCCCATGATCAATTCACCTGTTTCTGACTGCAAGTGACCTACATTAGTTTTTACATGGTAATTACATGGCATTAGAAAAGTGGTTCTAACCCACTCAGTTTGTTTACCGCGATTTATTTTCTTTATCAGTTTTACTTTGTATTTTTTCACCGTTATGGCCAACTTCTGTCGCAAGCAGAGTCCCCGTGTTTTTGACTCCGCCATCTGAAAGTGACTATGCTCACTATATTCGCATTATTCACTGAAATGACCCTGATGATCTGAAGGCATCGCTACTGCTCAATCTATCAGGTCCAGAGGCAATGATTCGTGCAGACAACTTTGAGTTTGCCCCAGCTATCAATGACGCTAATGGCCAGGTCCTAGTGCCTGCTAAGACAATCGACAATCCAACCGTTCTACTCAAAAAATTTAGAGTTATGTGAGCTGCCCTCGAATCGCATCCTGGAAAGAACAAAGATTTTTGCCCGTCAGCAGCAGGTCGATGAATCTGTCGAACGCTTCATCAGTGACTTACGACATATGGTTACACGGTGCCGCTTCGGTGAGTTGACTAATGAATTGGTACGCGATAAGATTGTGGGGGGAATGTGCGATCGCAAGCTAAGGACTGAGCTCCTTCGTAACCAAGAACTGACTTTAGATCAAGTTATTCATTCAAGTCGCATGGCAGAGGTCGTTGCCCCACTCGCAGACTCTGCTCCTCCCAGCCCATATCAACAACACAACACTAATCTTGCTAACTACTCTCCCCACAATGTTTCAAATGTGCCTCGAAAAAGATCTAATGTGCCTGCCACGCGATGACCCCACTGCAGCTATTTCCACTCTAGAGGGCGCCAGTTCTGCTTAGCCCATGGAAAAATTTGCCAACACTGCAAGAGAGGCCCGGGGAGCCATTGGTGAGAGAGGGTGGAGTTACCTGCGCTGTGAGTATAAATGTACCGCAGGACTTGCTTTTCACAGATGCCCGGGGAGCCGTTGGTGAGAGAGGGTGGAGTTACCTGCGCTGTGAGAACAACATCTGTAACGTTCCATCTTCCAGAGAGGGAATCTGGTGGAAGCCTCCGATTGGTTGAAGAGGACCAGAGGAAACAGCTGATTGGGTGCAACCCGGGGTTTACATTTTTACATTTCTGCCTTCAGGTTTATGGATTCTGGGAGTTAAGGATTCAGTATTTATTAGTTTTTATTAGTAAAGTTTAAAGGATAAAGTTTTGTGCTTAATAAAAATAAAAAATAAAATAAAAAAATATAAATATTTAATACAGAGTAATTTGGGAGTAAGATATGTCAGTAGAGATTGGCCCCATGGTTTGCTCAGCCTGCAACATGTGGGAGATCAGGGATATTGTCGGTGTCCCTGGTGACTACGTTTGTAGGAAGTGTGTCCAGCTGCAGCTCCTAGCAGACTGCATTGAACGATTGGAGCTGCGGCTGGATTCATACTGGAGCATCCACGATGCGGAGAAAGTCGTGGATAGCACGTACAGCGAGTTAGTCACACCACAGGTAAAAGGTAAGAGGACAGAAAGGGAGTGGGTGGCCAATAGCCAGCACAAAAGTAGGCAGGTAGTGCAGGAGTCCCCTGCGTTCAACTCCCTCCTAAACAGGTATACCATTTTGGATACTGTTGAGGTAGATGGCTCATCAGGGGAATGCAGCAGCAGCCAAGTTCATGGCACCATGGGTGGCACTGCAGCACATGAGGGGGGAAATAAGAGGGGAAGGGCAATATTAATAGGGGATTCAATTGTCAGGGGAATAGATAGGAGTTTCTGCGTCCGCAAACGAGACTCCAGGATGGTATGTTGCCTCCCTGGTGCAAGGGTCAGGGATGTCACTGAACGGCTGCAGAACATTCTGGAGGGGGAGGGTGAACAGCCATTTGTCGTGGTGCATATTGGCACCAACGATATAGGTAAAAAAAGGGATGAGGTCCTACAAGGTGAATTTAGGGAGCTAGGAGATAAACTTAAAAGACGGACCTCAAAGGTAATAATCTCTGGATTATTACCAGTACCACGGGCCAGTCAGACTAGAAATAGGAGGATATTGCAGATGAATACGTGGCTTGAAAAATGGTGCAAGGGGGAGGGATTCAAATTTTTAGGGCACTGGAACCATTTCTGGGGGAGGTGGGACCAGTACAAACAGGACGGTCTGCACCTGGGCTGGAATGGAACCAATGTCCTTGCGGGAGTGTTTGCTAGTGCTGTCGGGGAGGATTTAAACTAATGTGGCAGGGGGGTGGGTACAAGAGCAGAGAGGCAGGTGGGTGTAAAACGAGGGTAGAAGCAATAGGGTACAAGGTGAAAAGTAAAAGTGGCAGGGAGACAAAACCAGGGCAAAAATCAAAAAGGGCCACTTCTCAACATAATTGTATAAGGGGTAAGACCGTTGTAAAAACAAGCCCGAAGGCTTTGTGTCTCAATGCAAGGAGTATTCGTAATAAGGTGGATGAGTTGAACGTGCAGATAGCTATTAATGATTATGATATAGTTGGGATCACGAATACATGGCTCCAGGGTGACCAAGGCTGGGAGCTGAACATCCAGGGATATTCAATATTCAGGAGGGATAGAGAGCAAGGAAAAGGAGGTGGGGTAGCGTTGCTGGTTAGAGAGGAGATTAACGCAATGGAAAGGAAGGACATTACCTTGGAGCATGTGGAATCAGTATGGGTAGAGCTGCGAAACACTAAGGGGCAGAAAACTCTGGTGGGTGTTGTGTACAGGCCGCCTAACAGTAGTAGTGAAGTTGGGGATGGTATCAAACAGGAAATTAGAAATGCGTGCGACAAAGGCAAAACAGTTATAATGGGTGACTTCAATCTACATATAGATTCGGTGAATCAAATTGGCAGGGGCGCTGAGGAAGAGGATTTTTTGGAATGTATGCGGGATAGTTATCTAAATCAACATGTGAAGGAACCAACGAGAGAGCAGGCTATTTTAGACTGGATATTGAGTAATGAGGAAGGGTTAGTTAGCAGTCTTGTTGTGCGTGCCCCCTTGGGCAAGAGTGACCATAATATGGTCGAGTTCTTCATTAGGATGGAGAGTGACATTGTTAATTCAGAAACAATGGTTCTGAACTTAAAGAAAGGTAACTTTGAGGGTATGAGACGTGAATTAGCCAAGATTGACTGGCAAACAATTCTAAAAGGGTTGACGGTGGATACGCAATGGAAGACATTTAAAGACTGCATGGATGAACTACAAAAAATGTTCATCCCAGTTTGGCAAAAGAATAAATCAGGGAAGGTAGTGTATCCGTGGATAACAAGGGAAATCAGGGATAGTATCAAAGCAAAGGATGATGCGTACAAAGTAGCCAGAAAAAGCAGCATACCAGAGGACTGGGAGAAATTCAGAGACCAGCAGAGGAGGACAAAGGGCTTGATTAGGAAAGGAAAAATAGATTATGAAAGAAAACTGGCAGGGAACATAAAAACTGACTGCAAAAGTTTTTATAGATATGTGAAGAGAAAGAGATTAGTTAAAACAAATGTAGGTCCCTTGCAGTCAGAAACAGGTGAGTTGATCATGGGGAACAAGGATATGGCGGACCAATTAAATAACTACTTTGGTTCCGTCTTCACTAAGGAAGACATAAATAATCTGCCGGAAATAGAAGGGGACTGCGGGTCAAATGAGATGGAGGAACTGAGTGAAATCCAGGTTAGCTGGGAAGTGGTGTTAGGTAAATTGAATGGATTAAAGGCCGATAAATCCCCAGGGCCAGATAGGCTGCATCCCAGAGTACTTAAGGAAGTAGCTCCGGAAATAGTGGATGCATTAGAGATAATCTTTCAAAACTCTATAGATTCTGGAGTAGTTCCTGAGGATTGGCGGGTAGCAAACGTAACCCCTCTTTTTAAGAAGGGAGGAAGAGAGAAAATGGTAAATTACAGACCAGTTAGTTTAACATCGGTAGTGGGGAAACTGCTAGAGTCAGTTATTAAAGATGGGATAGCAGCACATTTGGAAAGTGGTGAAATCATTGGACAAAGTCAACATGGATTTACGAAAGGTAAATCATGTCTGACGAAACTTGTGGAATTTTTCGAGGATGTAACTAGTAGCGTGTATAGGGGAGAACCAGTGGATGTGGTGTATCTGGACTTCCAGAAGGCTTTCGACAAGGTACCACATAAGAGTTTAGTAAACAAACTTAAAGCATACGGCATTGGGGGTTCAGTATTGATGTGGATAGAGAACTGGCTGGCAAACAGGAAGCAAAGAGTAGGAGTAAACGGCTCCTTTTCAAAATGGCAGGCAGTGACTAGTGGGGTGCCGCAAGGCTCAGTGCTGGGACCCCAGCTATTTACAATATACATTAATGATCTGGATGAGGGAATTGAAGGCAATATCTCCAAGTTTGCGGATGACACTAAGCTGGGGGGCAGTGTTAGCTGTGAGGAGGATGCTAGGAGACTGCAAGGTGACTTGGATAGGCTGGGTGAGTGGGCAAATGTTTGGCAGATGCAGTATAATGTGGATAAATGTGAGGTTATCCACTTTGGTGGCAAAAATAGGAAAGCAGACTATTATCTAAATGGTGGCCGATTAGGAAAAGGGGAGATGCAGCGCAACCTGGGTGTCATGGTACACCAGTCATTGAAAGTAGGCATGCAGGTGCAGCAGGCAGTGAAGAAAGCGAATCGTATGTTAGCTTTCATAGCAAAAGGATTTGAGTATAGGAGCTGGGAGGTTCTACTTCAGTTGTATAGGGTCTTGGTGAGACCACACCTGGAGTATTGCGCACAGTTCTGGTCTCCAAATCTGAGGAAGGACATTATTGCCATAGAGGGAGTGCAGAGAAGGTTCACCAGACTGATTCCTGGGATATCAGGACTGTCTTATGAAGAAAGACTGGATAGACTCGGTTTATACTCTCTAGAATTTAGGAGATTGAGAGGGGATCTTATAGAAATTTACAAAATTCTTAAGGGGTTGGACAGGCTAGATGCAGGAAGATTGTTCCGGATGTTGGGGAGGTCCAGGACAAGGGGTCACAGCTTAAGGATAAGGGGGAAATCCTTTAGGACCGAGATGAGAAGGACTTTTTTCACACCGAGCGTGGTGGGTCTCTGGAACTCTCTGCCACAGAGGGTAGTTGAGGCCAGTTCATTGGCTATATTTAAGAGGGAGTTAGATGTGGCACTTGTGGCTAAAGGGATCAGGGGGTATGGAGAGAAGGCAGGTACAGGATACCGAGTTGAATGATCAGCCATGATCATATTGAATGGCAGTGCAGGCTCGAAGGGCCGAATGGCCTACTCCTGCACCTAATTTCTATGTTTCTATGTTTTTAAGCTTAATAATTTTGTGATGTCTTGTCGGTCTCGTGGGAACGTTACCTCAAAGACAAATCTGCACCTGTTACAACAAGAACTGTCTGACTCTGATTCCCAAGAACACGACGATGCTTCCCACGAGAATGATTCCGATAACACCAACAACAACTTTCTCTCCTACGCTCCTCCGGCAAACTGTTTGACCCAGCAGTGACCATGGTGATAAATAACAAGACCCTGACCGCTAAAGTCGACACAGGTGCAAAGGTCAAGTTATGTCGTTAAGGGAGTTCAAGAAGATCAGGAGCACAGAGTGAATGAAAAAGGGCTCCTCCGCACTACATGCTTACGGAGGTGAAGTCCTGCACCCACTTGGGAAAGCTGATTTAAAGTGCGCTGTAGACCACCAAACAAGAAACCTGATGTTATACATTGTTCAACCCAACTCTGAAACCCTGCTTGGCATCAGTGCATGCCATGACCTGGGGCTGGTATATTTTGGACGTGCTATCCACAAACTCTGTTTAACAGACGAGCCAACACAGCAGCTGCTGTCCCAGTACAAAGACCTGTTCAACGACAAACTTGATGAGCTGCCAACAACGTACAGGATCGCCGTCGATCCTACAGTTACACCAGTGGTCCACGCACCACATCGAGTTCCCCATGCCATGCTGGAAAGAATATACACAGAACTCAAACTAATGGTCTCCATCGGAATTATTGCCGAGGTCAGCGACCCCTCTGACTGGGTCTCCACTATGGTTGTAGCCACCAAGAAAAACAAAGATGAGATACGGGTCTTCATCAACCCCAGAGACCTAAACAATGCAATCAAACACCCGCACTACCCGATGAGAACCACAGAGGACGTGGCTGCACAGATTGGAAAGGCAGCGGTATTCTCGGTTCTGGATGCTAAAAGCTCTTTCTGGCAAATACCACTGGATCACGCATCGTCTGCTCTGACGACTTTTGCAATATCATTTGGCCGCTACAAATTTTGATGAATGCCATTCGGCATCAACTCCGCCAGCGAAGTTTTCCAATGCGCGATGGAACAGTTGTTTGCAGAATACCCGTGTGCCATCATTGTTGATGATATCCTCGTCTACGGCCGTGACTTAGCCGAGCATGACGCCAATTTAAAGAAAATACTAAACCGTGCCAGAGACATTAACCTCAAACTCAACCCACTGAAGTGCAGATTCCGGGTTCCGGAGGTCACCTACGTCGCCCATGTGTACATGAGTAATGGTTTGAAACCTGATCCGCTAAAGACTGCCGCCATCAACGAACTGTCGGTTCCCACCAACGTCACCAGCTTGCAACGATTCACGGTATGGTGAACTATCTGGGCAAATTTATTCCCAACCTCAGCAATCTGTCTGCCCCCCTGCGACAACTGACTCACAAAGACACAGCATGGTCCTGGTACCCACAGCACCAACAGGTCTTCGACACACTAGCCAGCACACCAAAACTGGCGTACTTCAACCTCAAGCTGCCGATCACCATCACCTGCGATGCATCCCAGTACGGACCAGTATCAACGTGCCTACAACCACCGACGGCGATATGATGCCTGTTTCCTATGCTTCGCGAACCCTAACAGACACTGAACAACGCTATGCACAAATTGAAAAGGAGTTGCTCACCGTAGTTTTTGCCTCTTCGGAATTCAATGACTTCATTTTTGGCAAAACTATCACTGTTGAGACTGACCATCTGGCCACTGGTCATGATTCTGAATAAGCCCATCCACGCTGCCCCGGCTGGTCTACAACGCATGATGATGCAGTTCAGCGTTCCGACTTCTGCATCGTATACAAGAAAGTTAAAGACATGCACCAGCGAACACCACCCCATCGAACAAGACAAATTCTCTGTCCTTAAGGTCTCGTTCGTGCCCACTGATCGTTTACGTCGCCTTGCTGAACACACAGCTGCTGACAAGACTTCACAACTGCTAACCACCATCATAAGCAACGGATGGCCCCACAAACAGTCAAACACCCCGCTCGAAATGACCCTACTTCCTGGTTCGTGACGAACTAGTGCTACAGGACGGGATAATCGTCAAAGGCCACAAGGCAGTTATCCCTCCCACTCTACGGGGTGAGTACTATGACGACATTCACAGGGGTCACCCCGGCACGAAGGCCACTCTAAAACAGGCCCAAAACTACTGGCCGGGATGACAAGGTTCATACGTGAAAAGACCGAATCGTGCGCTATCTGCAACAGCCTAACACCACACCAGCAGAAGCAGCCCTTCTTGCCACTGCCAGCTCCCTCCCTTCCGTGGTCTTCACTGGCCGCCGACATCTTTGAATGGCATGGGAAATACTACCTTGTCTTGGTGGACTCCGACTCGGGCTGGTTCGAAATAGACCTGCTTCCAAAAATCTCCTCCAAAAGAGCGATCCAGAAACTACAAATCCACCTGTCCGTACATGGGTCACCTGTCCGCCTTCAAACCGACAATGGACGGCAATTCATCAGTCAGGCATTTAAGAACTTTGCCAAATGGTGGAACTTTCAGCACGTCACCAGCAGCCCCGAATATAGGTATGTTGCAAAACTTAACTTTAGCGGCGCTGCAGTTCTGCCGCTCCCCGTGTGCGCGACTTTGGCGCCTTTCAGAGGGGGGGGCGGGCTTAAAGTGCCGTTTTTCGACAGACCTGGATAATCGATGAATGTCGGGCGATTTCATTGCGGAAGAATAATCGCTCCGACATTTCATCAATGAAGGTATTTTTAAATTACTCTAAATTATTTATTAACTAGAGTAATTTAAAAATCACCTTCAAAAGCCATGAGCGCCGACAACCGGAAGGATTTTCCGTAGGCGAGAAAAAAAGGTAAATAGTTTATTTTTATATTAAAAGTTGGTTTTTCGGGAGGCTTTAATAATATTTTTATGTTGCGAAATGGGGTCCCAAAAAATGTATGAACAAACAGTATTTTTCCTCCCGACTTCACCGCTAACCGCAACGTTCCAATCCACCGCATTCCACTAAAACCCACTCGCTAGTTGATTTAAATGGCCATTAATTTACAGGAATCAAACACTAAATTCCTTCCATTTGGCCCAGAAATTCATGAAAATGAGATTTAAAAATTATGTTATATTGTGGATTATTGTGTGAATGTTATTTGGACACTTAGGCAATTTAAAAAAAGTTTATCTTTTCTTAAGAAATGGATAGATGTTTAGATCTACTCATTGAATTTTGTAATTAGCTACAATTAGATAACTAACTAATTATATGCTTTAATTTCAGGTAATCCAAGTAAGATTGTTTCATATTTGTTTCAGAATGCTTCAATCTATAATAACTGAAAATTTCATTGAGTTCTCTTAATTTTTAAGAGAGTTATGGGCTTTTAACTTTTCCAGATCACAGCTTTTGAGTTAAGTCAATTGAAAGGCAATGGGGAGCAAGATGCTAATTTCCAAGTATGAAAATGGCCATAACTTTCTTAATACTGAAGATATGAAAGTAAATTAGGGGTCAAATTAAACTTCTTTTTATGCTTTATCTGATGGGATAAATTGCAGACTTGATTTTTTAAATCTCAAAATTTTGTAACATTGCTACCGAATACCCGCAGTCCAATGGACTTGCCAAGCTTGCTGTTCGTAGCGCTAAACAACTCATGGAGCGCTCCTACCTAGCAAAATCTGACATCTACCTGGACCTACTGAACCTACGGAACTTTTCAAGGGACAGCGTTCTTGGCTCCCCCGCCCAGCGGCTAATGTCTCGCCTAACGCGTCCACCACTGCCTGTCTCCCAGCAGCAGCTGCAGCCGCACGTCCGACCTCCCACCGCAATACAAAAGCGAGTGCAATTTAAACGGGACCGCAAAAGCGGTTTTGTGACAAGACCAACTAGCCGCTTAAACCACTAGTACAAGGACAAGTGGTACACCTACAAACCGACAAGGGACATACCAGACTAGGGCATATTCATCGCCCCTCAAAGGAACCACGCTCCTACCTGCTCGAAGTGGATGGTGCCCTCTACAGACGCAACCGACAACATCTCCTTTCAGTGAAGGAACCGCATCCGGCGCCTGCGGGTCCTAATGCCCCACCATTCGTGTTTACACCAACGCATGTTGCAGACATCCCATCACCTGTTGCGAATAATACTACACGCTCCCCGCGTCGGTCCGCCCCTACGTGTCAAGTTCAGGTTCAAGTGAGTTTATTGTCATGTGTCCATGATAGGACAATGAAATCCTTGCTTTGCTTCAGCACAACAGAACATAGTAGGCATTGACTACAAAACAGATCAGTGTGTCCATATACCATTATATACGTAAATACACATATGAATAAATAAACTGATAAAATGCAAATAACAGAAAATGGATTATTAATGTTCAGAGTTTTGTCCGAGCCAGGTTTAATAACCTGATGGCTGTGGGGAAATAGCTATTCCTGTACCTGGTCGTTGCAGTCTTCAGGCTCCTGTACCTTCTACCTGAAGGCAGCAGGGAGATGTGTGTGTGGCCAGGATGGTGTGGGTCCTTGATGATGCCGCCAGCCTTTGAGGCAGCAACTGCAATAAATCCCCTCGATGGACGAAAGGTCTGAGCCGATGATGGACTGGGCAGTGTTTACTACTTTTTGTAGTCTTTTCCTCTCCAGGGCGTTCAAGTTGCCGAACCAAGCCATGATGCAACCAGTCAGCAAGCTCTCTACTGTGCACCTGTAGAAGTTAGAGAGTGTCCTCCTTGACAAACCAACTCTCCGTAATCTTCTCAGGAAGTAGAGGTGCTGATATGCTTTCTTGAAAATTGCATCAGTGTTCTCGGACCAGGAAAGATCTTCAGAGATGTGCACGCCTAGGAATTCGAAGCTCTTGACCCTTTCAACCATCGACCCGTTGATATAAACGGGACTGTGGGTCCCCATCCTACTCCTTCCAAAGACCACAATCAGTTCCTTGGTTTTGCTGGTGTTGAGGGCCAGGTTATTGTGCTGGCATCATATGGACAGTTACTCGATCTCTCTTCTGTACTCCGACTCATCCCCATCAGTGATACGTCCCACAACAGTGGTGTCGTCAGCGAACTTGATGATGGAGTTCACCCTATGACCAGCTACGCAGTCATGAGTATAGAGTGTGTACAGCAGGGGGCTGAGCACGCAGCCTTGAGGTGCTCCCGTGCTGATTGTTATCGAGTCCGACACATTTCCACCAATACGAACAGACTGTGGTCTGTGAATGAGGAAGTCGAGGATCCAATTGCAGAGGGATGCGCAGAGACCCAGTTCTGCGAGTTTGGTAACCAGCTTGGAGGGGATGATAGTATTAAATGCCGAGCTGTAATCGATGAATAACAGCCTGACATATGAGTTTTTGGTGTCCAAGTGGTCCAGAGCGGAGTGGAGAGCCAGCGAGATCACATCCACCATTGATCTGATGTGGCGGTAAGCGAACTGCAGTGGGTCCAGGTTTTTGTCGAGGTAGGAGTTGATTTACGCCATGATCAACCTCTCGAAGCACTTAATCACCACAGGCATTAGTGCCACAGGTCGATAGTCATTGAGGCATGTCACCTTGCTCTTCTTGGGCACTGGTATAATTGATGCCCTTTTGAAAGCAGGTGGGAACCTCAGACATCAGAAGTGGCAGGTTGAAAATGTCCGTAAAAGCTCCAGCCAGTTGGTCCGCACAGGTTTTTAGAACACAACCAGGTATACCATCAGGTGCAGGCGCTTTTCGAGGGTTCACCCCTCTGAAGGATTTCCTGACGTCGCCCTCTGTGACCGAGACTGAAATACCATCACAACGAATGGAGGCTCGGGAAGGCACATCAACGGTGTTCTCCCTATCAAAGCGTGCGTAAAACGCATTGAGCTCATCAGGGAGTGTTGTTTCGCCAACATTCGAGCTGCCTCCTGATTTTGCCTTGTAGGAGGTGATTGCATTCAGGCCCCGCCACAGCTGCCGAGCATCTGTCTCATCCTCCAGCTTGGAGCAGAACTTCCTTTTGGCCTTTTTGATGGCTTTACCAAGGTCGTATCTGGACTTCTTGTAGACCACTGTATCATCAGACGCGAATGCCCGGTGTCTGGTCTTCAGAAGAGTGCGGATCTCAAAGTTCATCCAAGGTTTCTGATTGGGAAACTCTCCCGTTGTAACCGGTGCCCTGGGCTCCCCGCGTCAGTCTACCCCCGGTACCCCCATGGCGGGCTCTCCCTACAAGTCCATCGGGTCGCCAGCGGTATCACCAATCCCAGTCCCCATCTTTTTGAAGAAAAGGGGGGTGAGGTGGCTTCCTACTGCACGAGGGCTGGGCGGGTTAGTAGGCTACCCACTAGATACGGCGATTTTGTTTAACTCTAATATATTCCTTCAGCATATTGTTCAAGCGTCGTAGTTGCTTTTCACTTTCTACGAGAAGAGATGTAGATTGGCTATTGCATGTCAGCCAATCAGAATGCTTACTAGTAATAACTCCACCTAGTGCATGGTTTATAGTGTTAAGGACTCGTTTATTACATTCAGTAGATGCAGCAGACTGAACGTATAATGTACTGCATATCTAACACTGAGAAGTCTATTAAAGATGCTTATACCTTTACCCCTGTACGAGTCAGGTAATTACAAAAACCTTAATTTATTAATCTGGAATATCCATCGGGATGGGATAAGTGAAATATTAAAATGACATGCAAGACTCAAATTTTAATATAGTAATCGTGCTGATACTGACTCCAATCAACCACGTAATGAATATCATCCATTCCGGAGGTTTTATTTTTCTGGTGCCATTTAAACTTCACTTGGATTTCAATCACTTCAATGTAAAAGTAATTGGGAATGGGAAGCATTGGAACAATAATTTGCCCTCAGTACATATTAACTGTAATATAATAATGTATGCATGCTGGTAGGTGCAATCAAAACAAAGATCTTTTTATCACTGTTGTGTTATGAATACCACAGAAAATATTACGTACTCTCAAGATCACAATAAATAGAATATTATTGCTTAAATATATATTGTTATTGGACTTTGCATTTCGAAAAAGTCCCAGCTGAGAGGAAGACAGCAAAATACTGAAAATATTGGGGGTGAAAATGACTTCAGGACAGTTTGTTAGGAAAATGAAGGAAATGAATACAGAATACTTATACAGCTGAGTGAGTATAACTTTATGGATGAGAAATTGTGTTCAACCAATTGATGACATTTGACAAAGTAACTAGCATGTTAGATAACAAGAAAGCCAATGGATGTAGTGCCCCAATGGATAGTCAGTGAAGTGCCCCATAAAAATACCGCATTAGATAAGCACCGGTGGACTTGAACATAATAGGTTATGCTATTCATAGCTAATCCAATTTAAAGCATAAACATTGCATTCAAGTGTAAGTTAAAATACTTGCTACAGTATGCACCAGATTGCACAATTTCCAGCTGAAAAATGCAAAAGCTCTGTACCATGGGAGGGGGACCACCCCCCTCCCACACCTTCCCCCCCCCCCCCCCCACACCCTCCCTCCCCCCTCCCACATCCTCCCGCCCCTCCCTCAGTTGCTATGCTCTCTCGGGCTTGATCTCTCGCAATTTCTTACTCCCAAATCTCACCCAATGTTGGCAGCCCTATCTAAACATTGAATTCTTCCAATTTACGTAACTAAACAAACCAACTTCTCCCCACCCCTTCCACTCTCCCCTTCTCCCCTCCCACCTATATTCCTTCCTCCAGCTTTACAATTCACAGCTCCTTTTATCTTTTCATCTCTGGCCTTTGTCCAACCATCTGCCTATCAATCCCACCACCCAATTACCTTGATCTACCTATTACTTGCTAGGCTTTTTCCGCTCCTTTCTTCACGCTATCCTCCCCTCTCCTTCTACCACAACCATACTGAAGAAGGGTCCCATTTTGAAATGTCACCTATCCTTGTTCTCCTGAGATGCTGCCTAACCTTCTAGGTTACTCCAGCACTTTATGTCTTTTTTTTCAACAATTTAGAAACATAGAAAATAAGTGCAGGAGTAGGCCATTCGGCCTTTCGAGCCATTCAATATGATCATGGTTGATCATCCAAAATCAGTACCCTGAAATTGTGTTGTAAACTAATTTCTTGAGAGCAATTAGAAATTGGCAATTAATGGCAAGACCGAAGTCTGCTTTAGAAACACCTCCAGGAGTATTGGACATTTATTGGAATAATGAGTGCGATTCAGAGGCAAGTCATACCACTACGAGTACAGGGTAGAAATGCAGTAGGCAGTTTGGCATTAATTAGTTTCTTATAGAAACTTATAAAAATTATAAAAGGACTGGAAAAGCTAGAAAAAAAATCCCTATGTTGGGGGAGTCCAGAACCAGGGGCTACAGTTTAAGAATAAAAGGGAGGCCATTTAAAACTGAGATGAGAAAAAAACTGTTTCACTCAGTGAGTTGTGGAATTCTCTGCCACAAAGGCAGTAGCGGCCAATTTACTGAATGAATTTAAAAGAGAGTTAGATAGAGCTCTAGGGGATAGCGGAATCAAGGGATATGGAGGGAAGGCAGGCACAGGTTACTGACTGTGGATGATCAGCCATGATCACATTGAATGGCGGTGCTAGCTCGAAGGGGCAAATGGCCTCCTCCTGCACCTATTTCCTATTTTACTATGAATGAGCAGTATTTTTTACCTTGAAAGGTCCGTAGGTCTTCGCAAAATGTAGATTCTGGGAGATTCAGTACCATGCATTGTGAATACGACATATTGCAAATTTGAAGACTTATCATTCCAACTGTGAAATAAAAAAGTGTATGGCAGATTTCAGTTTAGCTTCCAGAAAACTGAACAAAATCTAAAGCCAAGAAAAAAAATCTCAATAACAAATGAACAATGAACTTACAATGATGGTAATGAAAACCTGGGCACAACGCTGTCACTGAAGTAAACAGAAATACATGAAAATACTATTTTATTAATTCAATTAAAAAATGGAAATAGCTTCCATTAGGTGCATTGCTTCAATTTAAATATTTTATTATAGACATTGTTTTACCTTGGATTTAGCTTATATAGTGGCATGTAGAAAACCTGACAAACAGAATTTCCAATGACTTCCTGTGAAAGATACAAAATAACGTAAATAAAATACCATGTTTGGCGTAATTTCATTGTGATAGAATAAACTTTATAGTAATTACTTACAGCTGGTTTTTGTAGACAACAATCAATTTGTCCTTCCACAAGCCTTTTAACATAATGTAACGATTTATTTGGATAATACGGAAAAAGCAAAGGGCTGTCTGAAATAAAATGTTTAAATAATTATTTTGCCGGCATAATCAATAGACAATAGGTACAGGAGTAGGCCATACGGCCCTTCAAGCCAGCACCGCCATTCAATGTGATCATGGTTGATCATCCACAATCAGTACCCCGTCCCTGCCTTCTCCCCATATCCCCTGACTCCGTTATCTTCAAGAGCTCTATCTAGCTCTCTCTTGAACGTTTCCAGAGAACTGGCCTCCACTGCCCTCTGAGGCAGAGAATTCCACAGACTCACAACTCTCTGTGTGGAAAAGTGTTTCCTCATCTCCGTTCTAAATGGCTTACCCCTTATTCTCAAACTGTAGCCCCTGGTTCTGGACTCCCCGAACATCGGGAACATGTTTCCTGCCTCCAGTGTGTCCAAACCCTTAATAATCTGCATGTCCCGGCGGGGCAATGGCCCGTTGCAGCAGCGGCCCAAGCCCGCAGGCAGCGCGGAAAAAAGCACCAACTCCAGCTCAACCCCGCCCATCCCACAGAAGGGACAGGCTGTTAGCCACGGTCACCCCTTACTCCCCTTGGAATCTTTCTTCCTCTTTGGAATGAACTGATCCTGCACCTTCTGTATTTTAGTATTTTACCCGGAAATACCTGCCATTGTTGTTCCACTCTCATCCCTGCAAAGGTATCTTTCCAGTACCTTTCCATTTTGGCGAGCTCCTCCCTCATGGCTCCATAGTCCCCTTTGTTCAACTGTAATACTGACACTGCTGATTTACCCTTCTCCCTCGCACTCCACAAATTTCCTTTCTTGGGGTCCAGTACTAACCTGATTTTTCCCAGTCTACCTGCATGTTGAAATCTCCCATAACAACCGTTGCATTACCTTTGCGACATGCTAATTTTAAGTCTTGATTCAACTTGCACCCTAGGCTACTGTTTGGGGGCCTGTAGATACGTCCCATCAGGGTCTTTTTACTCTTACAATTCCTTACTGACTCCACATCTTCTGTTTCATTGTCATCCCTGGCAAGGGACTGAATTTAATTCCTCACGAACAGAGCTACCCCACCCCCTCTGCCCACCTGTCTGTCAATAGGATGTATATTGAATCCTCTCCTCCTCCCCTCCCCAACTCCCTATCTCTCCTTACAACAATGCAACAAATCTCTTATTGCACTGGGGAGTCCTGTCATTTGTTAACATTGAAACGGGCAGGGCAAGTGGAAAAGTGCTTTTTGTAAAGTTTAAAATGTGAACAACTTGTAAAATATACCATCAATCTGAACGAAACTTGATATAGCACACCACAGGACAATGGTGAGAAAGGTGGGCCAAAAATGTCCAGCACTATCGTGTATCATACTAACAGACAACCCACAGACATCCGAACAATTCATGGACAAACTAACAAATAAGATGAGAATTTAGTAATATATACTAGACCAAGTAGAACCTGTTGGGCCTCGTCCCCAATGCAATAATCCACCCCTCACGTTCCCCCAACGCAACCCGTTTCGACCACTCACCCGTTCCCCCAACACAATATTCCACCCTCACGGGAGGCTTGGTCCCCCAATGCAACCTGTCCGCGCTCGTGGGGGGTGGGGGGGTTGGGGGCAGTCGGAGCTTGCTGGAGCCAATGAATGGACTCGACTTTTGGGTCGGCGTTGGCGCCAATCAATCATTCCCATATGGGGGGGTGCAGTCGGCGCTCCGTGGTTCCACTAAATCCTTCCCCCGCGATGGTGGTGCTGCTGCTCAACGATTGGGCCACCAATGCCAGAGAGGGGCATGAAGTTCTGACTCTCAAAATTCTGTGGGGAGTGGGCTGTATGAAGTGGGCTGTGGGAAGTGGGCTGAGGAGAGTGGTTAGAGGTAAACTTTGCAATGTCTTAGCTGCCATTACCACTGGCAACAATGACTGCAACTTATGTAAATGTGATTGGTGGACTGTGAGATGGCATTGCGACATCATCACTGGAAGTTGCCAGAAAACTCGAAGCTGAGTGAAAGTTATTCTTCTCAAACTGGGCTTTTTAAAAACTTTATATCAATAACGTGAAATATAACATAAAATCTGAAGGAAAATTGACAGGAATGACCACGGGACAAAGTTTGCGGTTCTCCAAAAATGTTAGCGCAACCGTGTAAGTCTCCTCTCAAAGGCAGTTATTTTTTTCAAAGTGGCTTTTTTTGAACTTTAAATATTAATAACTTTTGAAATATAACATAAAATATGAAGGAACCCGATTATCGCGATAACCAGAAAAATTTGAGTAAAATTCTGTAAAAAGTTTCAGCGCTACCGCGTTAGCTCAGGCCATGCTGACTTGGGCCAGACTCCCCACATGCTATCTCTCAACCTTAACCCTAATTTCTAGTAATTAACCCTAACCCTAGTCAGCAATAAGGGTTGGACTTGGCCCTCAGTACAATAACATAGTTCTTGATGTTGCTGTACTGAGGGATAGCCAAGTCTATCTTTCTTGGCTAACAACCTAACCTTCGGCCTACAAGACACACGTACATTTTCAGGCCTTATTTTAGGGTAAAAAATAGCGTCTTCTTCGCCGGGAAATACGGTATATAGATAAGTGTTGAACATAAGAAAAAGTAAATTTTAGTAGAACTGAATTTTAGCAGGAACAAATTAGCAATATAATAACTACTTTAGAAATATTTTACATTCATCAAGGTGAAGGGCACTAATGTTGGCAGCAGAGCATATTCCATTTCAGCCAACCAATAACAAAATCAAACAATCTTGTGTCAGGTAGAGCACAGGATGATATGCTGCAAAACTTTGTTTATTCTATATCATGAGAATGCATTTCACTCTTATCACTGACAGTGTTGTTTAAAATTGGGACAAGGCCATTTTGTGACTTATTTCCGGTTACTCAGATAACCAATTAAGAAAAGTATGAACTGTACCATTGTCTGGTACAGATTTTATCAAACCCCTACAAGCACAGCACCTATTCTACCAATAACTGATGCAGAACTGTTAAACATACGTTGTACCTTTCAGATGAACACTGTTCTGCAAGAAGGAATACCATGGATTTCCTTCAGTCTCTGGAGGAGTTACTAAGTCATCATCCTCATCTTTTAAATACTGCAAAACAAATTTCATTTATGCATCTCTGAAAATTTTCAATTTAATTCTGAAATATTCCTCTAGAGAAGTGATATGTAAACGTACAAATCATATTTGTTCTTTAAAAGTTAATCAAAAATATATTCTACAGCATGGATTACAATTCAAATAATACTTGAAATAATAATTGAACTTCTTCAACTACAATAAATGTGGAAAATACCAGTCCTTTATTTCAGACATAAATCAATATTTAAGAAAACAAACATGTTGTTATCAAGTTGAAAATAGTAAGCAAGATTCTTGATACACAGCCAACGTCCCTTTAAAATTCCCCAATGCTTCAAACCATTAAGCCCGAAATTAAATACAAAAATGGCATACCTGACCAACTCTCTCCACATTAAAATATTGACCCTTTTGATCATAAAGTTCGGGTGCCTTCAAGAATTGAGAAAGAAACCATAATTGAAAATTAAATGACAACGTCTTAAGGGAGTAAGAAGAAAATGTTATGTTAGTCTATTTCCTACTTTTATACAAAATTAAATTTCAGATGCATACAATTTTACATATTTATTCACTAATATTTATTAGCAAAAATTCACCTAATCAGAAACATAGAAAATAGGTGAAGGAGGAGGCCATTCGGCCCTTCGAGCCAGCACAGCCATTCACTATGATCATGGCTGATCGTCCCCTATCAATAACCCGTGCCTGCCTTCTCCCCATATCCCTTGACTCCACTGGCCCCTATAGCTCTATCTAACTCTCTCTTAAATCCATCCAGTGACTTGGCCTCCGCTGCCCTCTGTGGCAGGGAATTCCATAAATTCACAACTCTCTGGGTGAAAACGTTTTTTCTCACCTCAGTCTTAAATGACCTCCCCTTTATTCTAAGACTGTGGCCCCTGGTTCTGAATTCGACCAACAATGGGAACATTTTTCCTGCATCTAGCTTGTCCACTCTTTTTATAATTTTATGTTTCTATAAGAATCCCCCTCATCCTTCTAAACTCCAGTGAATACAAGCCTAGTCTTTTGAATCTTTCCTCATATGACAGTCCTGCCATCCCAGGGATCAATCTCATGAACCTACGCTGCACTGCCTCAATCACAAGGATGTCCTTCTTCAAATTAGGAGACCAAAACTGTACATACTACTCCAGATGTGGTCTCACCAGAGCCCTACAACTGCAGAAGAACCTATTTACTCCTATACTGAAATCCTCTTGTTATGAAGGCCAACATTCCATTAGCTTTCTTCACTGCCTGCTGTACCTGTAAGCCAACTTTCAATGACCGGTGTACAAGGATGTCCAGGTCTTGCTGCACCTCCGCCTTACCTAACCTAACCCCATTGAGATAATAATCTGCCCCCTAGTTTTTGCCGCCAAAGTGGATAACCTCACATTTATCTATATTATACTGCATCTACCACGCATCTGCCCACTCACTCAACCTGTCCAGGTCACCCTGCAACCTCCTAACATCCTCTTCACACTGCCACCCAGCTTTGTGTCATCCGCAAACTTGCTAGTGTTGCTCCTAATTCCCTCTTCCAAATCATTAATATATATGGTAACAGTTGCGGCCCCAACACCGAGCGTTGCGGCACCACTCGCCACTGCCTTCCATTCGGAAAAGGACCCATTCACTCCTACTCTTTGCTTCCGGTCTGCCAACACCCTACCCCCAATACCATGTGCTCTAATTTTAGTCACCAGTCTCCTGTGCGGGACCTTATCAAAGGCTTTCTGAATGGCTAGATACACTACACTCACTGGCACCCCTTCATCTATTTTACTTGTCACATCCTCAAAAAATTCCAGAAGATTAGTCGAGCATGATTTCCCTTTCATAAATCCATGTTGACTTGGACTAATCCTTTTACTGCTATCCAAATGCCCCATTATTACCTCTTTAATAATTGAATCCAGCATCTTTCCCACCACCGAAGTCAGGCTAACTGGTCTGTAATTCCCAGTTTTCTCTCTCGCTCCTTTCTTGAAAAGTGGGATAACATTAGCTATCCTCCAATTCACAGGAACTGATCCTGAATCTATTGAACATTGGAAAATGAGCACCAATGCGTCCACTATTTCTAGAGCCACCTCCCTGACGACCATGGGATGCAGACAATCAGGCCCAGGGGATTTATCATCCTTCAGTCCCATTAGCCTACCCAATACTATTTCTCGCCTAATTAAAATTTATTTCAGTTCCTCTACCCCCTTAAATCCTCTGTCTTCCAGTACATCTGGGAGATTGTTTGTGTCTTCCTTAGTGAAGACAGATCTGGAAGTACCTATTCAACTTTTCTGCCATTTCTTTGTTGCCCATAATAATTTCACCCGTGTGTGCCTTCAAGTGACCCACATTTGACTTTGCTACTCTTTTTCCCTTAACATATCTAAAGAAGCTTTTACTGTCCTTCTTTATTTTCCTGGTCAGCTTCCCTTCGTACTCCATACTTTTAGCCCGTATTGCCCATTTTGTTTCCTTCCGTTGTCCTATGAAAGTTTCCCAATTCTCTGGCTTCCGGCTACTCTTTGCTGTGTTACACATCTGAAAAGAACTGCAGTTGTTGAAGATACCTAAAAGCAGTGAAATTCTTAATTCCTTAACTTTTCAATCTCTTATTCAGAATTAGGATTTGCTATTATTTATAGAAGGAAAATAATCTGTTGACCTTTCGAAAGATTCAGGTTGTTGGTTGTTTCGTTAATTTGACATGTCTCCACTTCCGTGTACATAAAGCCTCATTGTGATTGTACTTTAATATTTTTGGCTACAGGACACAGTGGTACAATTAGTAGAGCTGCTGCCTCCCAGTTCCAGCAATCACACTTCAATCCTGACCTCCAGTTTCCTCCCACATTTCAAAGACATGAAAAACATTCAATAAGTTCATAACTGTCTACTTGTTCAATATTCACAAATAGTATCCCCCTAGAAAGGACAAAAATGGGCTGTGGAATTGAATCAAGGTAATAATACTTAAAATAAATCACTCAATCCACCTAAAAGGAATATGATAATCAAAAGCTTTATTTCTTGGCTGAAAGGGTACAGTTTTTATATAACGAAAATTAAGATGACCATGTCTTGAAATGGGCATGAAGTATTAAATCACCACCCCTCAATATCTTGTTGGACAACCGGCTAGGATCAAGGGTAATGCAAACAGGTATTTTTTTCAATCAAACATCAGGAAATAAAAACATAAAACGTCGAAAGGCTCAGCAAGACAGCTGGCATATACTTTGTTTATGTCAATTTGGAGTGACTGAAGCCTTAGGGTTTGGACTAGGCTCAATTACCTCTTCCTGGTAACTATCAGGTTAAACCAGACTATTTTCAACCTAGGCATCACACATTGAAATGATAAAATAGATAAACTTGAGTTGTACAGCAGGAGCATGATCACATACGTTTACATGAATATAGTTCAGATCACATATTGATGTAAACTCCAAGACTGACGCCTTCCCCATCCATAAACATAATCTGACACTAGCCCAGTGTTAGTCCAACAGATAGTAAAACCCTATGTTTTTGTTACCTTCACCGTTCACTATTCAAAAAAACTCTTCCCACTATTCATCTTCCATAGATTTATACTCAAGCAACACTCTAGTCTGATCCTAATTCTGTCCCATTCACATATCTTCTCTGTGCTCAGCACCCAGTCCAATACTGCTTCAATTTCAAAATTCTGATCTTCGTTTTCAAATCTTTCTCTAGCCTTGTCCCTCCAATTTCTCTGTAACATTCTTCAACATAATCTTCCAAGATTCTGGTGCTTTTCTACTTCTAACCTCGTATTCATCCACTACTATTAATCACATCAACATTGTAGCTGTGTTTTCACATGCTTTCCCCCAAAAATCCTAGCAGTCTTTCCTAAAATCTCTGTCTGTATCTTTATTCTCTTTAACATTCTTCTTAAAACCAGTTCTGCTTTTCAAGGTTTTGTTTATCTGTCCAATGAATAATTTGGACTGGTAGCTTTTTAAAAATTATGCTCATGAAATGTTAAAGGCACAACATTAAACAAAGTTCTTGCTACTACTGGACATTAATTGTTAGGTATAATATGAAAACTGAAAGTAGTAATAATACTGAAAACATACCTCTTTGAAGTGTTCAGACAGGAAATCAGCAACAAAAGATACATCTCTGTGTGTCATCTGTATTTTGAAATAAAGTTATCAGCAGTTTGATAATACATTATGGTTCCTTTCGATTTGCATTTTTTACCGTGTCCAATCATGTGGTTTCACCGATTTGTAATTTAAAAGGATAATGTAATACAGTGCCCTCCATAATGTTTGGGACAAAGACACATCATTTATTTATTTATTTGCCTCTATACTCCACAATTTGAGATTTGTAATAGAAAAAAATCACATGTGGTTAATGTGCACATTGTCAGATTTTAATAAAAGCCATTTTTATACCTTTTGGTTTCATCATGTAGAAATTACATCAGTGTTTATACATAGTCCCTCCCCCCTCCCATTTCAGGGCATCATAATGTTTGGGACACAACAATGTCAAGTATTTTGTTGCATATCTTTGCATGCAATAACTGCTTGAAGTATGCGATTCATGGACATCACCAGTTGCTAGGTGTCGTCTCTAGTGATGCTCTGCCAGGCCTGTATTACAGCCACCATTAGCTTATGCTTGTTTTGGGGGCTAGTCCCCTTCAGTTTTCTCTTCAGCATATAAAAGACATGCTCAATTGGGTTCAGATCGGGTGATTGACTTGGCCACTCAAGAATTGACCATTTCTTTTGCTTTGAAAAACTCCTTTGTTGCTTTCACAGTATGTTTGGGATCATTGTCTTGCTGTAGATGAACTCCCGGCCAATGAGTTTTGAGGCATTTGTTTGAACTTGAGCAAATTGGATGTGTCTATACACTTCAGAATACATTATGCTCCCACCATCACTGAAGATGTGGGCCAGTACCTTCAGCAGCCATACATGCCCAGGCATAACACCCACACCACCGTGTTTCACAGATGAGGCGGTATGCTTTGGATCTTGGGCAGTTCCTTCTCTCCTCCATACTTTGCTCTTGCCATCACTCTGATATGTTAATCTTCGTCTCATCTGTCCACAAGGCCGTTTTCCAGAACTGTGGCTGGTCTTTTAAGTACATCTTGGCAAACTGTAAACTGGCCATCCTATTTGTGCGGCTAACCAGTGGCCTGCATCTTGCAGTGTAGCCTCTGTATTTCTGTTCATGAATTCTTCTGCGGATAGTGGTCATTGACAAATGCACATTTGAATCTTGAAGAGAGTTTCTGATCTGTCGGACAGGTGTTTGGGGATTTTTCTCCATTATAGAGAGAATTCTTCTGTCATCAGCTGTGGAGGTCTTCTTTAGCCTGCCAGTCCCTTTGCGATTAGTAAGCTCACCAGTGCTCTCTTTGTTCTTAATGAAGTTCCAAACAGTTCATTTTGGTAAGCCGAAGGTTTGGCTGATGTCTCTAACAGTTTTATTCGTGTTTCTCAGTCTCATAATGGCTTCTTTAACTTTCGTTGGCACAACTTTGGACCTAATGTTGATAAACAGCAATAAAAAATTCCAAAGGTGATGGAAAAACTGGAGGAAAGACCATGTGCTAAGAGCTCTCTTATACCTGCATTAAGGAGGCAATTAAACACACCTGAGTAATTACAAACACCTGTGAAGCCATGTGTCCCAAACATTATGGTGCCCTGAAATGGGGGGACTATGTATAAACACAGCTGTAATTTTACTTCGGAGTCACGTGAGTGACTACGTGAAGAACCCCGTACAGCCTTTCGTGCGTCATTGCGTCAGACGTTTTCGTGCAGACGACTGTGGAGCAGCGCAGCTCCTCCAACGGTAAGTCTAAAAAAGTTTCAGGTAAGTGCTATTTTCTTACCTGTTCTAGGTCTCCTGCAGGAACCTCCGGGGTTTTTGCAGTGGATGTTCGCGATAGCGGACAAGGGAACCAGCCTAGGGCTTTGGGGGAAAACCCTGGTCCGACCGCAAAAGCGGAGAGCTGGGAAAGTCGGGTTCGTGATCGGAGTCACTGATAACGCGGTCAGTGACTCCACAAGTTGGGTTCCCAGGGAGGGGAAACCCAAGAATAGTGCGGTTTTAGACTGCAGTAGTCCCCAGGGGATGGGGCTTAACGGACCTGAATGGTCAGCCTGGGTTCCCGGGGAGGGGAAACTCAAGTATATGCGGTTCTAGATCGCAGTAGTCCCCAGGACGTGGGGTTAAAACTAACCTAAACGGTTAGGATGGGTTCCCGGTGCAGGGGAAACCCAAGTATATGCGGTTTACATCGCAGTAGTCCCCAGCGCATGTGGTTAAAACGAACCTAAATGGTTAGGCTGGGTTCCCGGTGCAGGGGAAACCCAAGTATATGTGGTTCCTAGACCACAGTAGTCCCCAGAGAATGGGGTTAATTCACATAAATGATTAGCCTGCGTGCCAGGAGGGTACCGCGGGTATATATTTATATATATACATATATATTTATATGGATTCCTGGGGAGGGGAAATTCACCTATGGGGTTCCCAAACTACAATAATCCCCAGGATATGGGGACAACTGACAAAAATAGTCAGTACAATTGGGAAAGTTGGGAGATTTCACCTCTGGGAATTAATTTAAAGAGCAGCACCTTTGGGTAGGGCTGCTTCATGGGAATGCCAAGTTATGGCAGTGCCAGCCTATGGGAAAGGCTGTGCCAGCAGTACCTTTGTTTAGGATTGCTCATGGGGATGCCAAGCTATGCAGGCTAGCCTAATGGAGAGGCTGTGCAGGCAGTACCTTTGCTCAGGACTGCTCATGGGGATGCCAAGCTATCCTATTGGAGAGGCTGTGCCAGCAGCACCTTTGCTCAGGGCTGCTCATGGGGATACCAAACTATGGCAGGCTAGCCTATTGCAGAGGCGGTGCCAGCAGTACCTTTGCTCAGGACTGCTCTAAGGGAATGCCAAGTTATGGTAGGCTAGCCTATTGGAGAGGTTATGCCAGCAGCACCTTTGCTCAGGGCTGCTTGATGAGAATGCCAAATCTATGGCAAATACTGGCCTATGGAAAAGTCCGTGCCAGCAGCACCTTTGTTCAGGGCTGCTTCATGGGCACCAGCGGTACCTTGTTAGGGCTGCTTTATGGGAATAGCAGTTTAGTAGGGTATTCCCATTTACAGTTATCATGGGGGATGAGGAGGCATTGTTAGGATAAGGCAATATAACAGAATGATGACAAAAAGTATTCAAAGAAAACTATACACAGTTTTAAAAAGCGCTGGTTATATTTGTGCTAAAATCCACTGTTTAGTCTCAAACTATATTTGAGAAATTGGGCTCCTCTATCCAGTTAGATTAAGTTCCTATCAAATAGATTTGTAGGATGTTGGGATTTACTTTTCGGTATTCAATTGGCCATGATGCCGGCCTGGGCAACAGATTGCAGTCAATAAGACTTTGGTAACAGTTGTTGGTATAAAACAGTTCTAGTCGTTGGACTAATTGTTAATTGTATAGATGCAATTCAGGTGTGTAAGTAGAGCAACAGTTATTTTGTTAAATGGTTAATTATTAAGTGTCATCTAGGTCATTGTTAACACCAGCTGAAATTAATGAAGTCACGATGATGGACAAACAGTGTTCATTACTGCTCTAGTAGTTGTTAGGTAAATCTTTTATTCTATTGCAAATTGGTGCCAATGGCCCTAAATGGGAAATTGTGTCAGCAGGGCTTTGTAGCAGGCCTGCTTTATAGCTCCCTCATGTAAGAGGAGAGCATGTGGGATTTGGTATAGTTTAACACTGAGTCTGAGGGTATAGCCATAGAGCATGCCCAAGAGATCAGGGCATATGCCAGAGGTCTATGCCTGGCAAGAAAGTTACCATCCCAAACACAATATGCAGTGAACTCAGGGGGATATTACAGTTGGCTGCCGAATCTTCTATTCAGGTAAGACTTTTCCATAGGTGTAACCTGGAGGGCGAAGCACAAGTTATTGGAATGAGCAAGGTATCATAGTTTCGGCTACAATGCATCCCATGTCTTTATTGGCAGTAGCGGTTCACTGAAGTTGCTGGCAGCATGAAAGCTGGCCAGAGGTTCCACGCACTGGACCTGTGTTACTCTACAATTAAGGGACCACTTGCAGTTTGGTAAGGTGTATACTTAGTTATACATTACAAATGATTGAGACATTATCAGCTACTTTGAACGGTAAAATGTACAATATTAGTTTTCAAGCAGGTTAGAATTGGACAGGTTCAGTATAAGGACCAAGATTGTCTTGCTAGACTGGCTCGGAAATCGGGCCACAGTTGCTGTTTAAGGTAGTTACCAAGTAGCTCAAATATCATCTCGAGTTTGGAGACGGAACAGATTTGCATAACTTGCCAAAAAGGTTCTGTTATTAGTATCAACGATCTATAGACTCTACGGGCATTGTATGGGTTATAGAGTGATTGGACAAATAAGCATATTGTCATGCTCATGTTCAGGTTGATGCATTGTGATGATGGCATATGTTAGTCACGAGGGTGCAATCGGTTAAAGAACCACTGGAATGGTTACATAATTTTGTTGCCACAGGAGAATCATCAAGTGTGGGTAATGGCAACACAGAGTTGGTGTTGAATCGCACTGTATAATGAAATTCTGGTTAAATGGAACACCTAATATAAATATGTGTATGTATGTTGGTTTCATGTTTATTTCACTGGTTGCAAAATATTTGGCATAGCAGTGGCGAAAGATACATTCTCGCCAAAAGGAGCAGGTGGGTCTTTTATGGCTACCTCCATTTTGTCTCATCAATCGAGGCTTCAAATAAAGTCATTAAGAGGCTTTAAGTTCCTATTGTGTGATTATGCAAATTGATTCCCGATTTGTTGCGAATATTTATATAACCTTATTGGTTATTTTAAACTTGAATTTGCTTGTTCAGCCTGAGGCTTCGGAAATCAGATGTTGCATGATAAACTCAAATTTATGTTCTGCAGGTTTAACAAACTGCCCTAAGATTTGGGTTGTTACATCTATCCTTCTATGTGTTCAAAGTGTTTGCATAGCACCAAACGGCTGAATTTTCTTTTCCAGGAGATGAAAGAGTTTGTTATGCTTATGTTCCATGGAAAATGGTATTGATTGCTAATGTTTCGTGTTCATGCTAAATGATTGTCTGTTAATTATGGAGTTATATGGCCATTAATTGGCTCGATGAGCTTCCTCATTGAATTGACTGTAGCAAACAAGACTCGCTCTGTTGGGTCCACACCGGTTATCAAGGGGTAGGATATCTTCAACATAGGTCCCAGGACCAGTAAAATGCCATATGCGATGTTGACATTTGTGAACACCATTTCACCAGGAGGCAGCAACTGTATCCTTAAATTTGGCTGGAGTTTATTAGGTAGTTATCCTTCTGGCACTGGTTTAGTGCAGCAGGTTCAGTCGCTAAATAATTGTGATGGTACAGGATGATAACGTCTGTAAATTATAATATTATGTTATAAATACTTGAGCAGACCAGAAGGGGGTCGGGTCTCAAAATAGTCACAGGCATACCAGGGGACATTTGATAAGGTAAGCACACATGTATACAACAATATGTCAAGGTCATCAAGATCCTTGGAGTTCTGGACTAGCAATGTTGTTAGTCACAAAGAATTTGAGAGAACTTATTGTTCAGGGCATTCCAGATGAGGAAAACGGAGTTGTGTTATGTACTAATGGATTCTGTTTCCAGATCTCATTCCACCAGGGCTGCTACAACATCAGCAGCAAGGATATTTATGTTCCGCTGGGTCGCATGTTGCGGCTGGAGCATGGTCCATCGAATAAATCTCCAAACATCTGTAATGACCCATTGGTGAACCAGGAGTATTTGTTAACTCTATGTTCTGGTTATATGTTCCATCTGGGTGAGAGATGGAAATATTATTGTTTCATTTAAACAGCATCAGCATGTTTTACATCTATGTTATGAGTGTATGTATTATGAATGTTTTCCCTTAATTTGTCAATGAAGCAGCTGTGGTTGTGTATATTCGTTTCACAAGGCATGAAATCACAGAGCTTTGAAGTCTTCACGTAGTCACTCACGTGACTCCGAAGTAAGATTAAACGAGAACTTACCAGTTTGAAGTTTGATCTTTATTTTATGAGGAGTCATTGGGGACTACGTGCCCTCCGTTGAGGGACGACGTGCCCTCCGCTCCCAGCCCTCATACATTTTATCTGGTAGTTCTAGTCTTTGTTATCTTACCATTATACTTCAGTTACTATTTGCTGTGATTTCACACCGTTGCTTTGAAGATTGACGCACGAACGGGGTTCTTCACGTAGTCCCTCAACTCGACTCCTCATAAAATAAAGATCAAACTTCAAACTGGTAAGTTCTCATTTAATCATACTATTTCTACATGGTGAAACCAAAATGTATAAAAATACCCTTTAATAAAATCTGACATTGTGCACTTTAACCTCATGTTAACCACATGCGATTTTTTTCTATTACAAATCTCAAATTGTGGAGTACCGAGGCAAATAAATAAATGATGGGTCTTTGTCCCAAACATTATGGAGGGCACTGTAGTTCTAAGGCAATCAGTTTGATTTACGCAACTATACTTAAGTCTGCATTGTAGATGCATTCAGAATGTGTCACCTAGTCCCTTGCATCCACCCTGTCATTCAATTGGATCAAGGCTGATCTTACACTTTAAGCAGACTGTCCTACCATTTTTCTCTATTCTTTGAAACATTTCGCTAATGGCAATTTGGAAGGTGGTTGAATTTCACTTCTACTTAATATAGAACATAGGACAGTACAGCACAATAAGCCATTTGGCCTACAATGTCCGTGCCAAACATGTATTCAAGGTAAACTAATCCCATCCGACCCATATCCCTCCATTTCCTGCATATTCATGTCCCTTTCATTTTTTTTAATCTTGAAAGGGAATTTTGAAAGCAATTTATTTTGAAGACGTCAAGACTATCTAATTTAATAAGTCAGCCTTTACAATCAAAACCTGCCCAAAATCTGGCACTGCAGACAGAAATGAATCATAACCAATGAAGAAACATACTGTCCACATGCTTTAACAATTGGATTGTTTGTTTGTGGTTGGGGACGAAGTGGGATGTTTTAAATGTTGCTGTCCTTAAAATAAAAAGCTAATACTGTTCTGAGGACTGAATCACTGCCAAACTCTGGCGTAAATTTAATAAGGACAACAATAAGTCAGAGAAAGGTGCTCATTGTAGCCAAAACCAGTTTTAAATTAAAGGAACAGTTTGGGAAATTCAACCCTTTGCTTTTCACTGCACTTATGTGTCCAAATTTCTAACCAATATAAAAATGTAAAACTACAATTGTACAACTTCCATTATGTAGTGTCATTAACATAGAAGCTTCAATATTGGATATAATTTAAAATAATATTTTATATTATAAAATATAATAACTACTTATAACATTTCATTACATGAATACAAAAATGAAAATGCAGTAACTCTTGTTAACTGGGAATTAATGAACCCAGTCTTAAAGTGGAAGCTTGAAGGGTTATATTTTACTTTATTTTCCATACACTCCATTTTATCAAGTAAATTCATTGAGGAACATCAAACATTAATCTGTCTACCAGTATTACATGTCGTATTGTTGGGCGTTTGGTATCTCTAAACCTCAATGAGCATCATGAGTATTTTTCAAATACCATAACCATCCGAGTCGGGGCTTTCTGAATCTCTGCAACTCTTCAAGCTTCTTGAACTTTCTGTTTCCCCCGTCTCAAGCTTATTGTGCATTATTCCTGCCTCTCCTACAAACTGTTGATAACTTTGCCTTCACTGCCTCAGCCCTGAGTTTTGATGTTTCCTCCATAAAAGCCCTTGCCTCTCCACAAACGTCTATGTCTATGCTTTTTATCACTCAGTATGTTCATAGAAACATAGAAAATAGGTGCAGGAGTAGGCCATTCGGCCCTTCGAGCCTGCACCGCCATTCAATGTGATCATGGCTGATCATCCAACTCAGTATCCCGTACCTGCCTTCTCTCCATACCCCCTGATCCCTTTAGCCACAAGTGCCACATCTAACGCCCTCTTAAATATAGCAAATGAACTGGCCTCAACTACCTTCTGTGGCAGAGAATTCCAGAGACTCACGACTCTCTGTGTAAAGAATGTTTTCCTCATTTCGGCCCTAAAGGAATTCCCCCTTATCCTTAGACTGTGACCCCTTGTTCTGGACTCCCCCAACATTGGGAACAATCTTCCAGCATCTAGCTTGTCCAACCCCTTAAGAATTTTGTAAGTTTCTATAAGATCCCCCCTCAATCTTCTAAATTCCAGCGAGTACAAGCTGAGTCTATCCAATCTTTCCTCATATGAAAGTCCTGACATCCCAGGAATCAGTCTGGTGAATCTTCTCTGTACCCCCTCTATGGCAAGGATGTCTTTCCTCAGATTTGGAGACCAAAACTGTACGCAATACTCCAGGTGTGGCCTCACCAAAACCTTGTACAACTGCAGTAGAACCTCCCTGCTCCTATACTCAAATCCTTTCGCTATGAATGCTAACATACCATTTGCTTTCTTCACTGCCCGCTGCACCTGCATGCCTACTTTCAATGACTGGTGTACCATGACACCCAGGTCTCGTTGCATCTCCCCCTTTCCTAATCTGCCACCATTCAGATAATAGTCTACCCTCATGTTTTTGCCACCAAAGTGGATAACCTCACATTTATCCACATTATACTGCATCTGCCATGCATCTGCCCATTCACTCAGCCTATCCAAATCACCCTGCAGCCTCCAAGCATCCTCCTCACACCTAACTATACCCCCCAGCTTGGTATCATCTGCAAATTTGGAGATGTTGCATTGAATTCCCTAGTCCAAATCATTTATATTGTAAATAGCTGGGGTCCCAGCACTGAGCCTTGTGGCACCCCACTAGTCACTGCCTGCCATTCTGAAAAGGACCCGTTTACTCCTACCCTTTGCCTCCTGTCTGCTAGCCAGTTCTCTATCCACATCAATACTGAACCCCCAATACCGTGTGCTTTAAGTTTGTATGCTAACCTCTTATGCGGGACCTTGTCGAAAGCCTTCTGAAAGTCTAGATATAACACATCCACTGGTTCTCCCTTATCCACTCTACTAGTTACATCCTCAAAAAATTCTATCAGATTTGTCAGACATGATTTACCTTTCGTAAATCCATGCTGACTTTGTCCAATGATTTCACCACTTTCCAAATGCGCTGCTATCCCATCTTTAATAACTGACTCTAGCAGTTTCCCCACTACCGATGTTAGACTAACTGGTCTGTAATTCCCCGCTTTCTCTCTCCCTCCTTTTTTAAAAAGTGGGGTTACATTAGCTACCCTCCAATCCTCAGGAACTACTCCAGAATCTAAGGAATTTTGAAAAATTATCACTAATGCATCCACTATTTCTGTGGCTACCTCCTTGAGTACTCTGGGATGCAGACTATCTGGCCCTGGGGATTTATCGGCCTTCAATCCGTTCAATTTACCCAACACCACCTCCCGGCTAACCTGGATTTCACTCAGTTCCTCCATCTTATTTGACCCCCGTTCCACTGCTATTTCCGGCAGATTATTTATGTCTTCCTTAGTGAAGACAGAACCAAAGTAGTTATTCAATTGGTCTGCCATGTCCTTGTTCCCCATGATCAATTCACCTGTTTCTGACTGCAAGGGACCAACATTTGTTTTAACTAGTCTCTTTCTCTTCACATATCTATAAAAACCTTTGCAGTCAGTTTTTATGTTCCCTGCCAGTTTCCTTTCATAATCTATTTTCCCTTTCCTAATTAAGCCCTTTGTCCTCCTCTGCTGCATTCTGAATTTCTCCCAGTCCTCCAGTAGGCTGCTTTTTCTGGCAAATTTGTATGCCTCATCTTTTGTTTTTATATTATCCCTGATTTCCCTTGTTATCCATGGATGCACCACCTTCCCCGATTTATTCTTTTGCCAAACTGGTATGAACAACTTTTGTACTTCATCCATGTTTAATTCAGTTTAAGTGTTTCCCCCCCATAAAAATCTAAAACACGAAGGAAATTTATTTTATATTAACTGTGCTACATAATGCAGGTTGTCTTAGTTTTTGCTGATAATGAAAGGACCAATACAATTTTGAAGCTCTAAATGAACCACTGCAATTACCTTGTTTAGCTCTGGCAAAACGTGGTCATCAGACATTCTCAACATTGCTGAAAAACAAAATAAGGAATTGTCATTGGCGTAAGTAGCCACGCAATGTCCCTTTTTATTGAAAAAAATGTACTCATCTCAGATTAAAAAACAGAAAAAGCTGGAAACACTCAGCAGGTCAGAGAAGATCTGAGGAAAGCGAAACAGCTAAGATTTTAGCCCATGGGCCCTTAATCAGAATAGGGTTTGCAACACTTTCTGTTTTTATTCTATATTTTCATTTTTTTGAAATCGCACAACATACAAAACAAATTTTAAAAAATCTTAATTTGTCAATTAGTTGATTTTTTTTCCTTTTTGATATCAATTGACAGCTGGTTTACTGTTCCTGCTCATTTTTGGAATATAGCAGACCATTTAGACATTAATTTTAATTAATCACTGTTGAGCATCTACTCCATTTATCTTCCATGGCCCTGCCTTAATAATTTAACAAAAATTAATCAACATTACTTTTGAAATATTCAATTAAATGCACTCATTTCAACAGGCTTTTTAATAACAGTTATAGAGTTCCCTTAAACGTTAGGTGAAAATATGATTAGACACTTACAAGTTTCCTATTATTTAGAAAGAATTCCTGTATCCCCTCTTCTTGGACCTAGTTTATTACTAGGAACACTTCTACAATGAATTGCACCACAAATTTGCCATTTCACTTAGTCTGTCAAAATTCCCGTTGCAATTGTCTACTCCTATTAACTCGCTGCATCACAAGTGTCTATAACAAACTTGGACATTTGTTTTTAAAAACATCCACCTAAATATCCCGCAAGATGGAGGACTTATTATGGATATGTAAGAAGGAACTGCAGATGCTGGTTTAAACTGAAGATAGACACAAAATGCTGGAGTAACTCAGCGGGACAGGCAGTATCTCTGGATGGAAGCTGACTGTCCCGCAAAGTTACTCCAGCATTTTGTGTCTATCTTCGCCTTATTACAGATCCTTGGTGGATGTGATTATTCATATCCTGCCAATTAACATGTATTTTGGATATTGCTGCTTCCCTCACCTAACTGATTCCCTGGCAATTGATGATATTTGCCTAATATTCTACATGCTTCTATCTTGATAAGTTTCTTATGATATGCAAATAATAGGCCTTTGTTTGGTTAATGATGATTCAAATGTTCTTTCAGGAAATTAATGATAGCGAATAGAATATTTAAAGTACTGGGAGAACTCAGTAGAACAGACAACAACTGAGGAGAAAGATAAAGACCTAATGTTTAAGTGAATGAACTTTCATCAGAAAGTCCTGAAGAAAGGTCATTACCTGAAACACAAACTAGTTCTATCTCCATTAATTTAACCTGTCCTGAATATTTACAGCACTTATTTCATATTTTGGATATCAACAGAATTGCACTGTGTGGATATTTAAACGGACATAATTAAAAGAAAAATGGTTAGAACCAACCAACCTTTACATTTAACATTTAACATTAAACACATGGAAACATAGAAAAATAGGTGCAGGATTAGCCCATGGCCCTTGAATCAGTACCTCGTTCCTGCTTTTTCCCATATCCCTTGATTCCTTTAGCTCTAAAAGCTAAATCTAACTCTCTTGAAAACATCCAGTGAATTGGCCACTGCCTTCTGCGGCAGAGAATTCCAAAGATTCACAACATCTGTTTCAGATCCTCTTAAATAACCTCATATCCAAATATCATAACAATCACATTTCATTCTGCCTTGTTACTTGGACCTAAGCGTACCTTCAAATATGAAACGACATTAAAAATTACACAAAGATAGAACCAAGAATGTGTTACATTAAATGAAAATGTATTCACCTGCATATAGCCATCGGAAAAATGCCTTGAAGCTTTTCATACTACTGTCTATAACCCTGAAATGGAACACAGCATCTTAGTATGAAAATCAAATTTCTTCTTAATAACTGATTCAAGAAAAAAATCAATATATTCCTTGATATACCACAACCCAGGCCAGTAAAGAAGACAGATTTTCAAATGTGTCGACTGAATAAAATGTTATTATTTAGGAGGGTAGATAGGTATGTGCACATGTGATTGCAGAACAATAGGTTCATTCAGGTAAAATGACAATTGATTTTAAATAATTTTTTTAAACTTGAACGCAATAATGTCAACTCAGTGAAATATTAGTAAAATATTTTAAGATATCTCATGCCCCATCAGAAGCCAGAACATCCTCGACCACGGCTACGCATCTATAAAAAAAACACCTACCGCTCCATCCCACAGCCACATTGTGGGATATCTGAGCATCCAGGTGTGCTTCCACTCCCTGCCTACAAACAGAAATTGAAGTGGGAAGATCCGGTACAGAAAGTCGTTAATGCTGATTTGCACAAAAGGATGACATCCTATGTGACTGCTTTGAGTCAGTGGACTGGTCCATATTCTATGTGAAACTATAAGCTGGTTAACCTGACTTTAGATCCCATTATTAAGGATGTAGTTTCCGAATACTTAGAAACACATGATATAATAGGCCAAGGTCAGCATGGTTTTGTGAAGAGGAGATCTCGCCTGACATATCTGTTGGAATTCTTTGAAGAAGTAAATAACAGGATTGTCAAAGCAGAGACAGTGGATGTGTTTACTTGGATTTTTGGAAGGGCTTAGATTACTGCCACATGTGAGGCTGTGGAATTAGAAGGAATATACTAGCATGGATAGAGGATTAGGTGAATGGCAGAAGGCAAAGAGTGGGTATAAAGGGAGCTTTTACTGGTTGAGTAATGATGACTAGTGGTGTTCCACAGGGATCAGTGTTGGGTCCGTTTTCACATTGTATATTAATGATTTAGATGATGGAATTGATGGCTTTGTGGAGATTTATAGGTTCTTGATTTGTAATGGTGTCAAAGGTTGCAGGAGAAAACAGATTGGGGCTGTAAGGGAAAGATGGATCAGTCATGATTGAATGGCGGAGTAGACTCGATGGGCCAAATGGCCTAATTCTGCTCATATGACATGAACATATTCAGGAATCTGTGGCCTACCTGAATGAGTTTGCCACTGCAGTGACAGACCTCATCAGTCAGTGTGTAGAGGAATGCATGCCGAAGAAGATAATCAGAGTGTTCCCCACCCAGAAACCACAGATAAGGGGTGAGGTCCAATCCCAAGTGAAGGCCAAGACCAGTGCACACAAGTCAAACAATCCTGAGCGGTATACAAAATCTTGCTACGATCTTGCAAAGCCATCAAGATTGCCAGGAGACAATACCAGGACAAACAGCAGAACCATTCAAAGACCCATTGACTGTGGGAAGGGTTGAACACTATAACGAGCTACATCGCGGGGGGGGGTGCGTGCATGTGTAAGAAGCTGTTCCTAAACCTGCATGTGACAGTTTCCACTCTCGGTGTATGTTCATGTAGTGCAGCTACAAACAAGATTTCCAATATACCTGTGCTTCCCTGTAGTTGTGCACAGGAAAACATCACTTGAATTGTGCTTAATCTGTGATACGGTGTTGATGTCAGAGGTTGAAACTGTCAGCAAAAACCATGACCAGTTGATTTCAGAATCTGTCCAGGGACTCCATCCAGTCCAAGAGTCCAAATATCAACAGATCTGACCTGCTACCTTTTTCTTCTTCTTGCGTATGGCGTGCACAGCCTAAAGTTGTAGGACAACTTGTTCTATTTGATCTTAATTGATTGTGCACACCGGGTTGATTGCATTAGTCGAAACAGGGCGGACCACGTGAAGGTTGCAATCTTCCACCCTAATATCTGCCACCGAGATGACTGGAACAGACTCAACAGGGAATGATAGCAGGTGCCTTGGTGAAACATTGTTTGCTTGTTCAAAGCAGGCTTGAAAGCATTGAGCTGACCCAGTAAAGGTTTGTTCCTGCCAGATACAGTCCCCGCCATAATGTTTGGGACAAAGACCCATCATTTATTTATTTGCCTCGTACGCCACAATTTGAGATTTGTAATAGAAAAAAAAAAATCACATGTGGTTAAAGTGCACATTATCAGATTTTATTAAAGGGGTATTTTTACACATTTTGGTTTCACCATGTAGAAATTACCGCTGTGTTTATACATAGTCCCCCCCCCCCCCCCCCCCATTTCAGGGCACCATAATGTTTGGGACACATGGCTTCACAGATGTTTGTAATTGTTCAGGTGTGTTTAAATGCCTACTTAATGCAGGCAGGTGATCTCGCAGCACCTACTCTTTCCTCCAGTCTTTCAATCACCTTTGGAAACCGTTATCGCTGTTTATCAACATAAGGACCAAAGTTATGCCAATGAAAGTCAAAGAACCCATTATGAGACTGAGAAATAAGAGTAAAACCGTTAGAGACATCAGCCAAATCTTCGGCTTACCAAAATCAACTGTTTGGAACATCATTAAGAGGAAAGTAAGCACCAGTGAGTTTACTAATTGAAAAGGTACTGGCAGGCCAAGGAAGACCTCCACACCTGATGACAGAAGAATTCTCTCTATAATAAAGAAAAATCCCCAAACACCTGTCCGACAGATCAGAAACACTCTTCAGGAGTGGATTTGTCAATGACTATTGTCCGCAGAAGACTACATGAACAGAAATACAGAGGCTACACAGCAAGATGCAAACCACTGGTTAGCTGCAAAAATAGGATGGCCAGTTTAGTTTGCCAAGAAGTACTTAAAAGAGCAACCACAGTTGATGGTAGTAGCGTAATTAATTCTGAAGTGTATAGACACATCCTATCTGCTTAAGGTCAAACAAATGCCTCAAAACTCGGTTCATTCTACAAGACAATAATCCCAAACATACTGCTGAAGTAACAAAGGAGATTTTCAAAGCTAAAAAATGGTCAATTCTTGAGAGGCCAAGTTAATCACCCGATCTGAACGTAATTGGGCATGCGTTTTATATGCTGAAGAGAAAACTGAGGGGGACTAGTCCCCAAAACAAGCATAAGCTAAAGTTGACTGCAAACAGGCCTGGCAGAGCATCACCAGAGAAGACACGCAGCAACTGGTGATGTCCATGAATCGCAGACTTCAAGCAGTCATTGCATGTAAAGGATATGCAACAAAATACTAAACATGACTACTTTCATTTAAATGGCATTGCTGTGTCCCAAACATTATGAAGCCCTGAAATGGGGGGACTATGTATAAACACTGCTATAATTTCTACATGGTGAACCAAAAATGTATAAAAATGGCCTTCATTTAAAATCTGACAATGTGCACTTTAACCACATGTGATTTTTTTTCTATTACACATCTTAAATTGTGGAGTATAGAAGCAAATAAATAATGATGGATCTTTGTCCCAAACATTATGGAGAGCACTGTATCTCCTCCAATTTCACCTTCCTTCATTTTTTTCAATTACAATAAAGTAAAGTATCCTTTATTGTCATTCAGACTTTTCAGTCTGAACAAAATTTCATGCCTTGCAGTCATAACATAGAATAAAATAACAAAACACACAATAAACACAGATTTTACATCCACCACAGTGAGTCTACCAGGCCCTCAGCACTGTGATGGAAGGCAAAAGTCTTAAAAGTCCTAGTCTCTTCCCTCCTTGTTCTCCCTCTGCGTTGAGGCGATCCAGGCCTCCGATGTTGTGACCCTGCCGGGTGATGGTAAGTCCCGCGGCCGAATCGGAGCTCCGCGAATGGGCCGGTTCAAACTCCGCAGCCTGGGGCGGATGAAGCTGCCACCCTCCAGTCCAGCGAACGAAGCTGTTGTTGTGGCCGTGGGCCTCCAAAGCCGGGTCACCGTCGCCGCAACGCCACCACAGCCCCGAAGTCGGCCAGCCCCGCGTAGATAAGTCCTGGCTCTGTCTCCGGAGCCTCGAGGTTGGTCCCAGTTGGAGGCTGCCAGCTCCGCGATTAGGCCTCAGTGCAGACAGAGACGAAGATGGGGGATACGACAAGAAAAGGTTGCATCCCCCCTGAAGGAAGAGACTAAAAGCAAGTTTCTCTCACCCCCCCCCCCCCCCACATTTACACAGCTAAAATAAACTGGAATAAACTGAAACAACCTGAAACAACAGGACAAAAGAAAACAAAAAAAAAAGAAAAGACAAACGGACTGCAGGCGAGCCGCAGCTGCAGGGCAGTGCCACCACTTCTGTAAAAATGTTCTTTTTCTTGCTGTTTGTTTTAATTCTTTATTCCACGCATTGCTATTTACACATGACTTGGAGTTTTAACTGTTTCAATTGATATGCCTTGGTTCAGACTCTGTATCTCTCGTTAAGTTTCCTCCATCTGACTGGTGAAGGAGCGGCATCATAGCTTGGCCAGTTCATCTTGCAGAGGGTATCGTACCAAAATGGATTGTTCTAACTGCTTCAATTTCCCGAACAAAATCTACAACAAACAGCTTGAGACATTTATTTGCTGCTGATCACAAAATTAACATGGGTATTTAATTTAAAGACATACAAGTTAAACATCTCAAATCATCCATCTCTATCATGAGGGACTGCCTTCAAACATGATAAAGACGTCTTCACTCTAAATGTCAGAATTTTGCAATGGTGTATTAGACAAACACACACTTTTTTAAAACTATACATTTCTACAAACAAAGTATGTGTTCTATACATTACAGGAAATTTATAACATTCTGAACAAAAAAAATCAAATATAGGTAGTTATCATGGCAAAGACGAGCCTTTTTCATATCATCATTATTATACGCTCCCTTGATCCCACAGTCACACTTATTTGCAGCAGCAACCGTGGGCACCAACGTATCGGAGGCATCCACCAGGGACATTCCGCCATGAATGGCAACCATGGGCCCGACACCAGCCACAGAATTGGACTGGCAAACTTTGGCAGATCAAACAATTCCGCTACTTTTAAATCTCTGAAATCCAGAATAATCTGAAAACTATTTAAAAGGATTTAACTGTTTTTACAAACTATTAAACATTAAAAATATGTAAATTTAATGAAAAAGACATTCAATATTTATAAAATAGTTAAATGAAATTAGAAGCAAAAATATAACCTCAACTTTCTCTGGGAGGAACCTAGCAGTCAGGCAGCTTCTGCATTAACTGTGGAGAGAATGGACAAGTGACATTACGATTCAAGACCCTTCCTTAGACTCTAGGGGGCCCAACATCATTTTGAAGAAGGGCCCTCCACAGTTAATGCTTGAGCTGCTGAGATCCTCCAATAATGTGTTTTGCTCAAAATTCCTCCTCTTCATAACCTTTTTATTGAAGATCAGTAATCCCATGCATATAAGTGAGCAGCTACTTGTATGCCAATCACGACAAGTGTCAAAGCGGGAGGCCAGATACAAAGAACGATCAGCCCATTACCTTTTTACAATCCAAAACAATCAGAGCATCGGCGCACTGTACCAGCACCTGATCTCCAGCACAACTCCATCAGTGAGCGTGCAGTCACACAAGTCAAGGACCTGCCGAATATCAGAGGATGGACCGACAGCAATTCCACATGAAATTGGTGCCTATAGCAAAGTTCTTTTGGATAATATTGTCTGCTGAATTACATTTCAATTTTTGTCATATAATCAGCTTTGGAACATACCGAGAAATCAAATACTTGTAACCCAATAGCTTTAAAAAAAGTGTACTTACTGTAATAACTCATTTGCTTTCAGTATGAATGTTCCCACGGCATTTATGGCATCTTTGAAAGGGAACAAGTAATTGTTTTAAAGTATTGACTAATAGAAAATCAAATGTAATTTTGACATGGTATCATTCCAATATACCACAACAATAATAAGTAAACAGAAACTTATGAATTGGAGATTCCTTCATTGTAAATTGTGTTGCCTTACTATTAATTACTAGGGCATTATACTTGATGTATTATCACTGCTAGATCTTTCTGCATAATTGTGATGGTCAAGATAATCAAAAATAGTACCAAATAATGTCAATGAGCATAAGAGTCTTGATTGGCAGCCATTACATTGACGAGATCAAGTATAGAATAGGCGAACATTTGTACCTGGTCACCCAAGGCCTCCTGGATATCCTGGTTACCAACCAATTTAACCCCTTCCCATCCCCACACTGACATTTCTGGAGGAACAGCACCTCACATTCTGCTTCAGTAGCTTGCAACCTAAACGTATGAAATTCTCCAATTTCAATTCCACAGTTTCATCACCCCCCCCCCCCTTCCCATACTCTCTTTCCTGTGCCCCATCTGGATTTGCACACATTTCTTCCCTTCCCCATCTTCCACCTATATTCCATCCTCTAGCTTCACAATTTGTACCTCTTCTATTCTTATCTCAGACTTTTCATCTCTGGCCTTTGTCCAACCATCTACCTATCAAAACATCCCCTCACCTGTATCTACCTATCACTGGCTTGGCTAGTCCTGCCCCCACCTCTCTTTCAGCGTTGAACCCTCCCCAACACAATGTCTGAAAAAGGGTCCTGACCCGAATTGTCATCTATCCATGTTCTCCAAAGATGCTGCATGACCACCTGAGTTATTCCAGCATTTTGTGTCTTTTTTTGTAAACCTGCATTTGCAGTTCCTCGTGTCTCCACCTAACAGTGTGTTTTGTTGGGAAATAGTATCTAATTGCAAGCCAGGAATGAATAAGCACCAAAGCTATCTTGGGAGCAGCGGGAGGGGACGATGTAGGGGGAAATAGTAAAAAATGTTTCCATGTACTCTCCCACAATAATCAGATGCCGTTGTCTCTTAAGAACACCATCTACCAATTTCACCGCGGGAGGCCATTGACATTGACAAAAATCACTTCTATTGACATGTACAATGATACATTGTAACATAGAGTCTTTAATATTTTTAGCTTGCATAAACTATCAACTTGCAGCTATTAAAAAGATCTTTAAAAAGATACAGTGGAAAAACTTTGTTTTGCTTGCTGTCCAGACAAATCACAGCATACACAAGTACATTGGAACCATGCACTACAATAACAAGTAGCACTAAGAATAATAATCAGTGTAGAATATAGTGCTATAGCAACAGAGAAAGTGCAGATAAAAAAATGTGCATGGAAGCAATAAGGAGGATGGGAAATGGGGACTAAACCAATAGCTTATTAGATATCCGTTCAGTAGTACAATTACTACATGGTGGCACAGTGGGTTTCCTTCGGGTGCTCTGGTCTTCTCCCATATCCCAGAGACATATGGGTATGTGGGTTAATTGGCCTCTGTAAATTGGCCCAGTATGGAGTATAGAATTAGTGTGTAGTTCTAGTGCTGAATCTCATGCTTTCAAGCTTTTATATATTTTGCATAATGGAAAATGGCAGAGGGAATGATCAGTGTGTAAGTACTCATTGATGATGTTGGCTACTTTCCTGAGCAGCATTAGGTATACATGAAGTTGAGGAGAGGGAGGGTGGTTGGGGAAGTAAGAAGCTGGTTTGTGTGATAAACTGGGCTGTATCCACAACTCTCTGCAATTTCTAGTGGATGTGCACAGTGGTTGGCAAACTAAATTGTGATACCATCTCATAGGATGCTTTCTATGGTGCATTTGATAAATATATATATATTTTTTTTAGATAGATTCATGAGGAGGCCATTCGGCCCTTCGAGCCAGCAGCGCCATTCAATTTGATCATGGCTGATCGTCCACTATCAATAACCCGTACCTGCCTTCTCCCCATATCCCTTGACTCCACTAGCCCCTAGAGCTCTATCCAACTCTCTCTTAAATCCATCCAGTGATTTGGCCTCCACTGCCCTCTGCAGCAGGGAATTCCATATCTACTTGCTTAATAGTCATTAATTTTATGCAATTATGAACCAGAAATATTGAGAATGTACCTTCTATTGCTGGCACATCTAATCCTAAAGGTTGGTATTTCTGCTTCCACATAGCCATCCCCTTTAGCTCATTTAAATGGAACAGAAGAGCCTCTGATCCGCTGTATATGATGGTAAAACAGAAAATCAGTACAATACTAACAGAAAAACAAATCGCATCCTTGATTTTGTATCCTAAAAGTAAGCCATATAAAGTAAAGATGCAGTTATTTGAAAATGTTATAATGTACTCCATTTTGAAGGAGCATAGTTTTTAGTTTGCAGCTATAAAAATAAAATTGAAAAAACATTTTTTTTTGCAACAATTTGATTCAAACTATCTCGATTAAGATATGTTACAATATGGTCCAATATAAAAGTTTGGAAATACAATATAATAATAATAAGACTTGAAATTAAACATAAACTCTAATTTTCTCAATTTAAAAGAATAATACTCTACCTTTGTAAGTGACTAATAACTAGTTTCTGAATACTAGAGTAAGACGATTCAATGGATTGGCCAAGCTTCTTTAAACCCTGTTTTAAACAAAGCAAAATGTACACATGCAAAGTAATAACAATCAACTGCACCTATCGCAAAAAATAATATCAAGGTAAAGAATTACAATCTTTGTCATAGTCACTTTATTAGCTTATTCAAGATCACTACTAGTTGCTAGAATTTTAATTTCATTCTTAATTGATATCTTTTAACATACTCACCTTAACTGTTAGCTGGCTCATAAGCAAAGATTGCAACTCTGGACTTAAAACAAGAAAAAATATGTATTAGTTGCAGCAAGATAATATAGAAATGTTAATTACTTTTACTCCGTCAGTAAACGAGAGAAAAAAAAATCACAAAAAAAACTGTAACAGAAGGATGGAAATGGAAATCAAGGACCATTACATTTACTGAACGAGAAAAATAAACAGGACAATGGACAACGAAAGCAATCGTATAAAAGTAACTGAACTGACATAAACAACGGGAGCTCATGAATGGAAGATTGATACGGAGAAGCAAAAAAAATAGCTGTTCCAAATAATGGTCTCACCTAAATTAATTACATTAAATAGATTCTTAATGATTTTAGTTTTTATTTAGGTCAGCAATATGTTGCTGCCATCTGAACAAAATCAATGAAATGTATCCAAAATTAGCCTACATTAGACAGACTATTTAAAAGTCAAGGTAAAAAGCAAGCACCATATGATTTTGTTAAATAAAATAACACTTTGCCATGTTGCCCCTAAAAATAATCTTGTCATCAAAGGGGAAAAAAAATCATCCATTGGTAGATAAATAAGATTGAAGTTTTGACTTTTAACAGGTTTCCTGAAAATTAATTAAACAAAATCAGAAGTAAGGCCGACAAAATATAATTAACTAATTGGACTACAAGCAAAAGAAAAAGAATCAAAATGAGAATACATATTTCAAAACACCTTACAATTAATTGGCGGCAGCGTTGTAGATGGAAGTAAGGTGATCAGGAGAGAATTACATTAGAAAATTTACAAAAGCCACAAATAAAAATGGTTATAAAGAAATGAAAACATAATTTAAAGTTTGGTGGTAGCCCTGTCAACCAACGATAATGGGAAAGGACATGACAAAATGTAGATATTGCAAATTAAGTGAAAATATAATCCGCTGTCACATGCCAAGTTTTACAGATATTCAAGGGGCATCGAAACGACAGTTTATCATTAACTAACCTGGATATTAATGTGTGCGCCAGGTAAATTATTGTGCACATTTGTGTCATTTTAAACAGATTCTTGTGATAATGATTGAATGGCTTTGCAAACTTACCTCGCTTTACCCCACATCAGCAGCTGCATGAATTCTTCCTGTACTGAGGTTTTAGTGTTTTTTTCCTAGACAGAAAAATATTTACAATTGAGATTATGCAACATATCACCTTATAACTGGGACTCATTATTATAGAGGCTATTTCACTACAATAATAACATTAAATTCCGTGGTGGACTAAGTTTTCTGCGAAGAGGAGACGCCTCTTAGAGTAGAATATGGAAAACTAAGGCAGCAAGAAAAGAACGCCTATGAAAGAGATAGCAATGGCTGGGTAGTTCAGACTTTTTGAATTCACTGGGTTAGTTTAAACATGCTTAATCTATTACATGTTTTTTAATTTTAAAATAAACTTTTCAATAACCTTTAAACAATGTAATGGTTGTGTAATGTTAAATTTTTAAATAAGACATAAAGAAACATAATGTCTAATTCTTTGACAGCTATTTCAGTCTGAATGTGTGCTCTATGGTCATAGCAGTGTTAGCTTAATTCAGCAAGTTATCATTGGAACAACTGTTTTGGAGGAACATTTCTTCACCTGATTTGAAAATTGTTTCAACTAAAGCAAGGCATTTTCAACATAAACATTGTTGCAAATGATTAACTAACCAGCAAAAGGTGGGACAGTGCTTGTAAAATATTTGAGATTTACAGTAAGTCTCCAGGGAACTACTTTTCCTACCATTGTGTAGTTGTTCTTTTGTTAGCTTCCAACATTTTATGCACAAATACATTATCTTTATAATGAAATTACCCAGTCATATTCAAATGAAATGAGTAATTTTATTTTGTTTAATAATCTCAGATTAAATCACTATTTACACAGTGGCTTGCTTACTGTCAGATTTTCTCTAAATACCAAGATTGGAGTTGGTTTTGGTGTAAATCTGTTCCAAAGCAAAATAGGATATAATTAATGAGATTAGTGAGAAGATGTAAAACAAGTCTTGTGCTTATTTGATATCTAATATCCACACATCCGCACTCATATTCAGGTGAAGAGGTTACAATACTGCATCTCCCTTTGAAACCTCAGTTGCTTTGAGTATGAAGGCCTTTTCCCCAATAGAGTGCACTTGTAGAGTTCCGAACTTTTTTTTAATCCATCATTTTATTGCCATAAATTTGATCTGTTTGAATGAGAGATATCCCGTAGCTCCGCTCTTGCTCCCCCTTCCCCCCCCCCCCCCCAGTAGCAACAGGAACAAAGTCCCCCTAGTCCTCACCTTTCACCCCATCATCTGTCGCATACAGCACATAATCCTCCGACATTTTCGCTACCTCTAACGAGATCCCAGCACTAACCACATCTTCTAAATCTCCACCCCTTTCTGCTTTCCGCAGAGGCTGTTCCCTCCACAACTCCCTGGTCAACATCTCCTTCCACCCCCTACCCAGGTACTTTCTCCTGCAACCGCAAAAGATGCAAACTTGTCCCTTTACCTCCCCCCTCGACTCCATCCAAGGGCCCCGACAGTCTTTCCAGGTGAGGCAGAGATTCACTTGCACTTCCTCCAACCTCATCTACTGTATCCGCTGTTCCAGGTGTCAACTCCTGTACATCAGCGAGACCAAGCGCAGGCTTGGCGATCATTTTGCTGAACACCTCTGCCTTAACCTACCCGATCTCGCGGATGCTCAACGCTTTAACTCCCCCTTCCATTCCCAATCCGACTTTTCTGTCCTGGGCCTCCCCTATTATTATAGTGAGGCCCAGCGCAAAATGGAGGAACAGTACTTCATATTTTGCTTGATTAGCTTACACCCCAGCGATATGAACATTGACTTCTAACTTCAAATAGCTCTTGCTTTCCCTCTCTCTCCATCCCCTCCCCCTTCCCAGTTCTCCCACCAGTCTTATTGTCTCCAACTATATTCTATCGCCTATTCCCCTGACATCAGTCTGAAGAAGGGTATCAACCCGAACATCACCCATTCCTTCTCGCCAGAGATGCTGCCTGTCCCACTGAGTTAATCCAGCATTGCGTAAACCTACCTGATCTCCCGGTCACTAAACACTTTAAATCCCCCTCCCATTCCCACACTCGCCTTTCTGTCCTGGCCCTCCTCCATAGTCAAGAGTGAGGCCCAGCACAAATTGGAGGAACAGCATCTCATATTTCGCTTGTGCAGCTTACACCCCAGTGATATGGACTGGATAGACTCGGCATATACTCGCTAGAATTTAGAAGATTGAGGGGGGATCTTATATAAACTTACTAATTCTTAAGGGGTTGGACAGGCTAAATGCAGGAAGATTGTTCCCGATGTTGGGGAGGTCCAGAACAAGGGGTCACAGTTTAAGGATAAGAGGGAATTCCTTTGGGACCGAGATGAGGAAAACATTTTTCACACAGAGTGGTGAGTCTCTGGAATTTCATTTCGGAGTCACGTGAGTGACTTTGTGAAGAGCCCGCCGGCGCGCATGCTCGACATATCGTCGTACCGCGTTGCTGCGACGGCTGGCGGTGGAGCGCGCTCCTCGCCAGCCCTTCAGAAGGGGCCACGGAGGTAAGTATTCTACCTTTAGTTGGTGGTCCTTGTTGTTGGTTTTGTCTTGCAGCAAGGACATGGATGGGAGTTCCAAGGGCCGGAGGACGTCAGGACGAGTTCGCCGGTCAACAGTTCCATCGGCAGTACCTACATCGCAGGCCGGGACTCAGGCGGAGATGTGGGTAAGCCCTGTGTTCACAGGTCCAGATCCGCCAGCACACCACAGCTCGGAGGAGTTCGACGAGGAGGAGTGTGGTGTGCCGCCAGAGCAGGGGGACCCTGCCATGGCAGTCAGGTCGTCAGTGAGCTCGCTGGCGACCTCGAGCAGGGTGTGTGCGGCTGCACGGCCCGTTCCACTCAGCCCTCCGAGTAGGGGAAGGGCAGGAGCCCAGAAGCCTAACCCTACCAGGGCTAAGGCATTGCCTGACACGGAGGAGCGGTCAGGTTCCAGAGAGAGACCCGGGGCGGCTGTGAGGTCCAGCCGGCACACCCCGACTCTCGACGCCGGGACGGGTCGGTCGAGTCGGGTCTCGTCACGGTCGCCGAGCCCCCCATGGATGGGTGGGCGAGACCATGCGTCGGCAACGTCCACGATGTGGGCAGCCGGCAAGACTGCGCGGGCCCCAGGCAGCCATGCTTCGGCTGGTGCCGACACCTCGCCGCAAGTGCCCTTAGTGGCAGCGGCTTCAGCTCCCGCTAAACGGAGGCGGTTGAACACGCCCGTGCAGGAATCGCGCAGTTCGCCTCGGCGGCTGTTAGCGACAACTACCGGCACCGGCAGGGCCTCGACGAGGTGCGGGCCGATGACAGGAGCCCGGTTTTCTTTTCGGAGCCGGAGGACTCCGACCACCTGAGTGTTCAGGGTGAAGGGCGTATTGACCGTATGGAGCGGCTGCTGGAGCTCCTGCTTCAACGTCAACACCAGCAGGGCAGCAACAGGCACAGGGCGTCTTCACAAACATCTACTATCAGCCTGGAGCAGCAGGAAGAAGTCCTCATCCAGGCAATGAGCCGTCACAAGGCTCCATTCAATTGCAACTCCCTCAATGTGCCTGTGGTCAATACGCCGATATGGGGCAACATCAGTGCGGCTATCCGTCAACAGGAGGTAAAACTGCAGCGGATCCTGAAGCTCCTCACGGCCGGTATTACCGCCTTTGTGTGGACGGGGACGAATTGAATTTGGACCAGGGAGATGCCCTGGCCCTCCTGTGCGCGACCCAGCACGAAATTAACGGGTTTCGCAAAGCCAGCATCCGCCCAGCGCTCAATCCAAAGTTTGCAGGAGTGTGCAAACCGCCGCCGCCCCCGCCCCGTCAGCTCTTTGGGAAGGACCTCTCGAAGAGAGTCAAAGAGCTTGACGAGCAAGCCAAAACGGTGGGGATCATGCGCCCTCAGAGTGCCCCCACACCGTCAGGCTCAAAGTCTCCATACATTCGATCACGAGGGTCTGCCAGTACCTCGACGAGGACCCACCCTCAAGCTCCACAACGACAGCAACATCAGACCCAGCACCAGGGGTCTTTTTTAGGACAGGGTCGGCAGAGACCCTGGTGGAAAACGAAGACGCCGCGCCCTCAAGCCAACCCAGCACCTCCACGTCCACACACGCGTGTCAAGGACCGCCGGTAACCACGGAGGTGAGGGGGTCTGGTTCTCTCTTTTCTCTCTGTTTAACTTCACATGTTGGTGGTCACCTTCGGTGGTTTTTGGGTGCATGAGGTAATTTCACTGGTGACGAGTATGTGTTGCAGAATATTCAGGGGCATAAAATTGAGTTTATTAATGGCGACATTCCTCCATCCCAGCACATGCCCGCTCGAACATTTAAAATTATTTGCTGCAGAACAGGCAGCCGGCTATAAGGAATTGTTAAGTCTTGAGCAAAGGAGTGATTAAGAGAGTGGTGCATGAACCAGTTGAATTTGTTTCGAACATATTCACCAGACCTAAGAAGGATGGAAGTTGTCGTGTCATTATTGATCTAACCTGTTTGAATACTTTTGTAACATATTCTCATTTTAAAATGGATACGTCGAAACAACCAAATCATTGATTTCTCATGGTTGCTTTATGGCATGCATCGATTTAAAAGACGCATATTATTCCGTATCCGTCCAGAAATGTGACAGAAGGTTTTAAAATTCATCTGGATGGGGCAACTCTGGCAGTACAAGGCTTTGCCTAATGGGCTCACCACAGCCCTAGATTGTTCACTAAATTAGTGAAGCCAATTATGGCTTATTTGAGACAACAACACCATATAGTATGGCCTATTTAGATGATGTCTTAATTGTGGGCCACACCCTGGAATTGGCTGAACAGGGTGTTGCAGCTGCTGTCAATATATTTCAACAATTGGGGTTTATTGTCCATCCAGAGAAATCAAAGTTCTACCCTGCCCAGGTGATTAATTACCTAGGGTTCACGGTGAACTCTATAAGCATGAGGGTTACCATTCCAATTAACAAGATTGAGGAGGTTACCCAGGTGTGTCAAGATTTAATCCGCACCAATATACCATCGATTCGGCACTTAGCTACAATAATTGGGAAGCTGGTAGCTTTGTTTTCGGCAGCGCGATATGGACCTTTGCATTATCAGAATTTGCAAAGAGCTAAAATTGCTGCGTTAAAACAGAACGCTGGTCATTATGATCGGTCCATGCAGCTGCCGCCCGAAGCGATAAATGAGTTGCAATGGTGGGTGTGTCATATTAGCAACTCATTCAAGCCTATTAGGGAGGCTAATCCGGTGGTATATTTGCAAACTGATGAAAGCTCCAATGGTTGGGGATCCACGAATAATTGCTCTAGTTGTGGTGGCAGATGGGACACCCTTGAATCAACAATGTTGTTAACTCAAGGGATTAACTATTTGGAGTTGCTGGCAGCATTCCACGGACTTCATGCGTATTGTTCCAAGCTTGTTGGAGCACATGTCCGTCTCCAAATAGACAACACCACAGCAGTAGCATATTTAAACCATATGGGTGGTACCAGGCCAGTTTCGTGTGACAAATTGGCAAACTCAATTTGGCTCTGGTGTGTTCAAAGAGACATTTGGATTTCAGCTACCTATTTGCCAGGTGAGCTTAATACTGTGGCGGACACCAGGTCACCCAAATTTAATGACAATATTGAATGGATGTTGCATCCTGAGATCTTTTCTAAAGTCACAGCCAAATTTGGTAAACCGGACATTGACCTCTTTGCGTCACGGTGGAACCATCAGGTACCAACCTACGTTTCATGGGAACCAGATCCTGGGGCAATAGCGCTAGATGCATTCTCGCTGGACTGGGGGAAGTGGTTTTTCTATGCCTTCCCCCCCATTTTGCCTCATCAGTCGGGTATTGGGAAAGATTCAGGCAGATGCTGCCAAGGGCATCCTTATTATACCCGACTGGCCCACACAGCCTTGGTATCCGGTGGTCTTTGACATGCTCAACGAACCGTGGGTCCTTTTGAAGGGTTGCCCACAATTGGTTACTCACCCTGTCTCGGGAGCCGCATCCCTGCCATGGCTATTTAAATTTGTTGGCTTGCAGGTTCTGAACAGGCCGTTAGTCCAATACGGCCTCTCGGCTCGGACCATGGATACCACCGGGGCGTCGTGTCGAGAGTCTACAAGGCGAAGATACCGCTCGCATATTAAGAAGTGGGAAGCCTACTGCAGCCGCTCTCGCATCACGTACGATGACGTGACAACAACCGACGTCCTGGAATTCCTCGCGGGGTTGCACCATGATGAACACTTAAGTTACAGTGCCATCAACAGCGCCAGAAGTGCGCTATCGTTCTACCTCAGTTTGGAGGTAGGATCCAACAGGCTAGTGTCCAGACTCATGCGGGGTATATTCAATATGAATCCGCCTACACCACGCTATAATATCACCTGGGATGTCAGGGACGTATTAACCCTGCTCAGGACGTGGTCACCCATGGAAGGGCTCCAACTGGACCAACGCACCATGAAGCTGGTGATGTTACTAGCGCTGACTTCAGCTCAGAGGGTACAGACACTACACAAACTTCGTGTCGACAGAATGACGTCTACCCCCACAGAAGTAGTCTTTTTCATTGACGAGCTACTAAAGCAGCATAGACCTGGGTGCACAGGGCTGCAGCTGAAGTTCCCGGCATACCCCGCAGATGCTAGGCTATGTGTAGCCTCACATATCCGCCACTATGTCAAGGTGACGGCACGCATCAGAGGAATGGAGAGATACCTGCTTGTCACTCATAAGAGACCTCATCATCGAGTGACAGTCCAGACGATATCCATGTGGCTTCCAGTCGTCTTGGGTAAGTCAGGTATCGACACTAATGTGTTCAAGTCTCTTTCCACAAAGGCTGCATCGACGTCAAGGGCGAGGGTCATGGAGGTGCCCATGGACCAAATTCTCGCCACAGCAGGATGGGCGAATGAAGCTGTGTTCCAGCGTTTTTATAACAAGCCTGTTGCTGCTCCTCTACAGTTCGCAGAAGCCGTGCTGAATGCAGGTCACGAACGTGGAGATGTCCCCGCATGAGGGGTTTTGATTTGTTGTTAATAACTCTGCTCTTGTTTTGCAGTATGAACTATTGAGCAAGTTTGTTCCTCCCATCCATCCCTGGTAGTGGTGTGTCAGCATGGACGTGGTCCAGGGCGTGTAATCACAGAAGCTTTGAAGTCTTCACGAAGTCACTCACGTGACTCCGAAATGAAATAGTAAGATTGAACGAGAACTTACCAGTTCGAAGGTTGATCTTTATTTTATGAGGAGTCGAAGTGAGGGATTTCGTGCCCTCCTCGCCCAACCCTCAATCACCTTCATCTGGTAATCTTAGTCACTTCAATCTTACTATGCAAAGTCATTTCTTTGTTGGTTTCTGTGATTCCACGCCGCTACTTTGAAGTATGTCGAGCATGCGCGCCGGTGGGCTCTTCACGAAATCCCTCACTTCGACTCCTCATAAAATAAAGATCAACCTTCGAACTGGTAAGTTCTCGTTCAATCTTACTATTCTCTGCCACAATAGGTAGTTGAGGCCAGTTCATTGGCTATATTTAAGAGGGAGTTAGATGTGGCCCTTGTGGCTAAAGGGACCAAGGGGTATGGAGAGAAGGCAGGTACAGGATACTGAGTTGAAATGATCAGCCATGATCATATTGAATGGCGGAGCAGGCTCAAAGGGCCAAATGGCCTACTCCTGCAACTATTTTCTATGTTTTTATGTTTCTATGATATGAATAATTACTTCTCTAAACTTGCCTTCCCTCTCTTTCCATCCCTCCCCCTTCCCAGTTCGCCGACCAGTCTGACAGTCGCCGATTACATTTTATCTCTGTTTGCTTTGTTGTCATCTTCACCGAGCTAACAATGATCGATTCTGCATTTTTCTTGAGCCGCATCTCCTTTAATGTCTCATTTCCACACCTTACACTTCCTTATATTTGTGGCTCCCTTGACGTTCAGTCTGAAGAAGGGTCTGGACCCAAAACGTCACCCATTCCTTCTATCTTTACACTGGTTTCTTTACATTTCCTCCAGTGCAGGTGTATCTTCCTGTGACTATTTAATGGTAACCTCCTTTCCGGTTTCACATATCTTGAACATGTATTACAAACAATACCATGCATTGTTCCGGTGCAGTATTTAGATTATTACTTAATACATAATTTGCTGAAATAGAATTATTTGTGTCAGCACTGACCTGTACAAACTTTGTCAGCCTTAAGTCCATTTGCATTAATATATCTTCCCAGGCTTCACACATGCAGGCCAATGATAGTTTTTGGTACTATTGATTTAATGAAAAGGGCAATGAATAATAAAGAAAAATAGTGAAGTAACCAAGGTTAACAAAAACAGATTATCAGTTGATTCAGATTGTGATCTGCATTTCAGTCCGTCAAAGATTCAACTGTTCCCCTTCATTAAAGTTTCAATTAAGTTTACAACTTTTAAAAATAAATAGCATGACACGAAAGCAAAACTATATTACGTGTTTTGATTTTATTAATTAACATTCACACAATAGCATCCAGATTAGAAATGTGAACATCTATATTCCAAATATGTTCTGCCAACACTTCAAAAATGAAATTGGCACTTGGGGAAATTGGGATTTGTCTATATTTATACTGGTACTTAGGGAGATAGATCGAAACAATTAAGGAGTAGTCTTAAACATTGTTCTTTTAACAAAACTATTTCTAAAAGGTTTAAAGATATTGCTCAAAACTTTTGAATTACTGATTTGCAGTTTTTTAGTTCTTTCATGAAAGCTTGTTTTTATGTTATCAGTGTTCGTTTTGTAAAATGCAAGTGAGCAGCCAGGATTCCTGTCACCTAGAATGCAAATGTGTAATATGCTAATAAGGGTCCATGCAATGCTGTGCTAATCAATTACGTCAAGCATTATTGTTCAGAAAGGGGGTTGAGGCAACTCACGAGGGGAGGCAACCAGTCAAGAGAGAAAGTAAATAGGATGGGGAGGGGGAAGAACAAACTCGGCCATTGCTAAAAACCCAGCAAGCCCTTACCTCCTCCCCAGTTTTGGGACCTCCAGATGTGATTAAATCCTTCAATTTGTATCGTAATAACAAGAAAGGGTACTATGCAGCAGTGGTAACACAAAACCATGGAGACAGAATGAGGCCAGCAGTATACTATTCCACTAAACATAGTCAAGTGGTATCTGGGCTGCATTGATGTGCTCAACTGTGTATCATGGGCAGTGAAAGTCTTAAGGGCCTGTCCCACCAGCATGTGACTCTATGCGGTGAGCGCGACCTAACGTGGTCGCTTGAGCTGTCCGGCCTCGCGGGGCACTTCGATCGCCGGAGCCATATGGAGTTGTCCGGAGTTGATCCCGACATCGCGCGGGGCTCCTAAAAACTGACCATGTTCAAAAATTCCGCGCGGTAACGGCTTGTCGGCCTGCAGCCGCCTCGACACATTATGCACCGCCTCGACGCCATGCCTCTGTGACCCTCTCTATATGTGTCTCCGTGACCCTCTCTGTGTGTCCCTCTCTGTCCTTGCGAACGTACTGCGGACTTCGCTCCAACTTCACGCCATGTCGCGCCACTCACCCGACCTCCGCGCAGCCCCCGCTGCCGGTTTGGTCGCGCTCGCCGCATGCAGGTGCATGCTGGTGGGACCGGTCCTGTACGGGGATCACTCGACCTCCGCATGGCCCCCGCTTCCAGTTTGGTCGCGCTCACCGCATGGAGTCGCATGCTTGTGGGACAGGATCTTTAGAACCCATCACACTGAGAGGGACACAATAGGTGGGAGTAACTCAGCGTCAAACATTATCATATGTCCAGCAGCATGGAATGGGTGACAGGTCGAGACTCTTCTTCAGACTGAGAGTCAGGGGAGAGGGAGACACTGAGATAAGAAAGTCTAAGGTGTGAAAATGAGACATCAAAGGGGACGATCTTAAGGAAAATATAGAATAAATCATTGTTAGCTAGAAATTTAATCAGGGGGACAGTCAGGCTTGTCGGAGAACTAGGCAGAGAGAGGGATGGAGAGAAAGGGTTAGCAAGAGTTACTGAAGTTCGAGAAGTCAATATTCATACAACTGGGGTGTAAGCTGCCCAAGTGAAATATGAGGTACTGTTCCTCCAGAGTGAGGCCCAGCACAAATTGGAGGAACAGCACCTCATATTTTGCTTGGGCAGCTTACAATTGTTCTGTTCTGGGTGTATCCTATTGTTAAGAATTGCCAGAATTCTATCCTACCTGGCACTGTCATATTACAGGGACTCAACAGACAGATCAATATCAGAAACAAGGAATTTGATAACAGTAAAATTATGTTTCGGATAAGACAACATATTACAAGCAACCTACCACCATTACCACACCTCCATGCTGATTGGAAAGCACTGATGATGGAGGGTGAGAGGGTCATGCATGAATGGTCCAAGAGCACTCTTTGGAAGCATGGCAGAGAAGTAGACATTTTGAAAAAAATAGACCGTAGGAAATAGTGTGGACCTGGGACTGAATGTTAAAACTGAACCCATGGATTAGGAGCCATGAAAGAGGTTTGATGTAGTAAACACTGGAAATTACAGGAAAAACTGGAGGTTTGTAATATGTATAACCCACGAGCATACATACTGGAAAGCATGATGGGAAAAGAGGCCAACATAGAGTTGGTAACTTGAAGGTTATGTTAGGACAGGCAATTTAGGAAGTGTTTAGACTACAAGGCATGGCTAATTGGAGTAAAGATAATTATAGAATGTTGTAAAGCAGGCCAAGGGCTAATCATTCAATAAGAAGAGTTCTTTATTGCACCCATTTATAAAATAAATAGGATGTTTTTAAATTAATTAAGAAGAAATCAGAAAGTTGAAAGTTGGAAAAAAAAGGATGAATGATTATAAAATGTCGATAACTGATAAATTATTTTAAAAATGTAATATTCGCATGTAACCATTGAATCACAGAATAAAAGAGGCTCTGGGTGTTGTGAATCTTTGAAACACTTTGGGTTCTCTCAAAGTGTTTCCCAATACGGATATAGGTTCACAAACACACACAATTCCTTCCAACATACGCCACCAGCAGGCTCATTTTACTTTGGAGTCCCGTGAGTGATTCCGTGAAGAAGCCCCGCCAGTGCACATGCGCGTCATTACGTCAGATGCATGGCGCACTGACGGGCTGGAGAGCGCAGCTCCACCAGCGGTAAGTTATAAACCCGCAGGTAAGTGATTTAAAACTTTACTGCAGTTTACTTAGGTTCTGTATGGCTGGTTGCAAGAACCAGCAGGAACGATTTCACAAATGGAAAAAGTAACAAAAAGTAAGGCGAGGGATGCTGCTGTTAGAAGTAAAATACTTACCCGCGTGACCGCGGTCAGAGAGCATACGCCGACTTCAGAGCCACCGGCAGTTCAGCCAGCGGCAGCAACTCCGGTGCTTCAGAGCAGTGTGGCCACTCCTGTCGGGAGGAAGGCCAAGAGGAAAACGTCCAGGCTTGTCGACTCTGATGAGTCAGCCAAGGAAGATTCCTCTCCTTCGAATAAAAAGGTTTGGGGACGTCTGGACAAGATGGAACGCCTCATAGAAAAAATGCTTAACCATGGGGTGTTCCAGCCGGAGATTCATACCCCCAGGGTTCCCCGGCAGCTCTCAGCAGCAACCTCTAGCAGAGGTCCGTATAGCGAAGAGCTGTACATGCAGGAAGAACAATATGCCTACGAGTCTGCATGGGGACCCATAACAGCAGCGCCTTTTCAAAGGCTGCATGATACCTCCCTTGAGCATGAGCCAGGGCAGTATGACTCTGACCCTGATGTTGGTGGTACTGTAGAAGAGCATGCACCAAAGCACATGAGCTACGCTGCAGGTGTGCCGGATGTGGCAAGCAAATTTGCCATACCGGCTGGAACTGATGAAGAGATGGATGAAAATCTGGCCTGCTATGCTAACTATATGGCCTCTCAACCAGCTCCAGGACTCCATAATGGAGGAAACTTTGCAGAGATATCAGACACCTGTTAACTGTGCGTCACTCAAAGTGCCCACAGTGAACCAGGCCATCTGGGGGCAAATGAGCGCATCCATGCGGGCGCATGAGTTGAGGCTACAGAAAGTCCTCAAACTGGTTGGAGCAGGAATAACGTTGTTTGGGCAAATGGTACAAGAGGCACCACTATCAAATACACAGCAGGATATGCTGGCCCTGCTGTGTAATGCCCATTTTGAGATTAATTGCTTACGGAAGGTAGCCATCAAGCCGACGCTCAACCCATGCTTTGCAGATTCTCTAATATCCAGACATCAAACTTGCTATTTGGGGAGGATCTCACGAAACAAGTGAAAGACCTGGATGATGAGGCAAAAACAATCGGCCTCATCAAAACTCATCCCTGGGGCAGGATGCCACCTCGCAAACCATACCCTTTCAGACGGGCTACAGATGCTGGAGCAGGTCAACGACCAAGCCGGGGGATTCCAGTTACACACCACTGGCACGTACCAATGCACACCCCCAACTGGGCCAGGAGACCGAGGAATCCAGCAACCATGGAGGTACGAGTAACTGGACTAGTCCAGGATATATCCTCTAGAGATCAGTCGCCGGTCGAGGGTAGGTTGCAATTGTTCTATGATGAATGGTGCTGCATAACATCAGATCTATTCATACTCGACAGTATCTGGGGGTCTCAAATCGAGTTTATCTCAGAAGTACATCCACCCGTACAAAATACACCTAGTCGGGTATTAGTTTTTTCAAGACCAGAAACTCTACAGGTGAATGATGAAATTGGAATTCTATTCCAAAAAGGGGTAATTGAAAGGACGGCATATCAGCCTCAACAATTTGTGTCCAATATATTCCTCAGGCAAAAGAAGGATGGTGGGTGTCGAGTCATTCTGGACCTAACCCGACTTAACTCTTACATCCAGTATAAACATTTTAAAATTGAAACTTTCAGTACTGCTAAGCAACTGACATCAAAAGGGTGTTATATGGCAACCATAGATCTGAAAGGCATACTATTCAGTACCAATTCATCGCCAATACCGTAGATACTTTGAATTTAGTTGGATGAGACAGCTGTGGCAATTTAAAGCTTTGCCCAATGGGTTAACATCAGCCCCTAGGTTATTTACAAAATAGTTGAAACCAGTATTAGGGCTACTCCGTGCTCAGAATCACATTGTAATGGCATACTTGGATGATGTTCTGATCATAGGCAAAACTCAGGAAGCAGCTGAGGAATCTGTTTCAGTTATCAAACACCTGTTTGAGAGGTTAGGTTTCCTCATCCATCCAACTAAATCCAAATTAATACCATCTAGAATGATTGACTATTTGGGGTTCACCATTGATTCAACTAACATGTCAGTGACTTTGCCTTCGGCTGAAACTGTAGAAATTATGGAGGCCTGTAGCAATCTGGTAGATGCACAACAACCCTCCATCAGACGAGTAGCCAGTGTTATTGGTAAATTAGTGGCGGCTTTCCCTGGAGTGCAGTTCGGACCTCTGCACTATCAGAATGTGCAACGAGCTAAAGAACAAGCACTAACACAACATGCAGGTCATTTCGATAGACCAATGCAGCTGCCAGCCGAAGCTATCGCCGAGTTGCAATGGTGGATAACTAATGTCTCACGATGTACTACAGACATTCTGACTCAACAACTTTCAGTTATTTTACAAACTGATGTGAGTGCTTCGGGATGGGGAGCACTGATATCGAGTCAAGCTGTGGCGGCAGATGGAGTGTGCAAGAGGCATTAATCTTGCAGAGGCATGGGATAAACTACTTAGAATTGCTGGGTGCATTCTATGGCCTAAAAGCATACAGCTCAACAATGCATGGTTCACATGTTCAGCTTCAGATTGACAATACCACAGCTGTTGCATATATCAATCACATGGGTGGAATTAGGTCATTATCATGTGACATCTGGCTAACCTCATCTGGCACTGGTGCATTATGAGAAACATCTGGGTCTCAGCTATTTACCTACCAGGTAGGTAACGTGGTGGCAGACACCAGGTCAGGTAAATTTAATGACAACACAGAAGGGATGCTGAATCCAAAAGTTTTCAAAATGATTGTCACCTGGTATGGATTGCCAGACATAGATCTGTTTGCATCCAGGTTAAATCACCAGTTACCTAAATACGTCTCATGGGAAACGGATCCAGGGGCAGTAGCGGTGGATGCATTCTCGCTACATTGGGGACGTACGTTCTTTTACGCTTTTCCCCATTCTGCCACATCAGTCAATGTCTCACCAAAATAGAGCAGGACTCTGCTTCAGGCGTTTTGGTAGTTCCAGACTAGCCCACACAGCCATGGTTCCCATTGGTTCTGAGACTGATGAAACAGCCATTCATGACTATCCCCAAATGCAGCAACTTGTTGGTTCACCCTGTGACAGGAGAGAGTCACCCTTTACATGATCGTATTAATCTGTTGATTTGCAGATTCTGACCAGACCGTTCCAGGGGCTCGGACTATCGAGTAGGACCGTGGGTGTGATTACTGCAGCCTGGAGAGATAGTACTAAAAACAATATGTATCTCATATTAAGAAATTTGAGATGTTCTGTTTACAGTCAAATATCTTATCATGCTGCAGGCATACCGGATGTATTGGAGTTCCTTGCTACATTGCATTTTGACGAGCAATTGAGCTATAGTACCATTAATAGTGCTCGAAGAGCTTTGTCCTCCTATTTAGCGCAAGGGTCAGGACAACACTCTGTTGGATCTCATCCATTGGTGTCCCGATTCATGAGAGGTGTTTTTAACAAAAACCCTCCCAGACCTAGATATACGGAAATCTGGGATGTGAGCATATATTTCTCACACTGCTTCGGCAATGGGCTCCAATTACATCTCTGTATTTCCAGAAGTTAACGCTCAAAGTGGTCATACTCATGGCGTTAGCGTCCGCGCAATGGGTCCAGACATTGCAAAAGCTACGACTGGACAGCATGCATTCTTCTGTCGATAATATTACGTTTTATGTATATGATCTAATCAAACAAAGCAGGCCAGGGACGGCTGGAACCAAAATAGGCCTTAAAGCATACCCCATTGACCTGAGATTATGTGTCGTTACACACCCGAGTCAACATATCGAGGTCACCAAGAGTCTCAGAGGCTCTGAAACAGCGATGCTCATCAGCCACAAAAAAACTCATAGAAAGGTGTCAGTACAAACTATTTCTAGGTGGCTGAAACAGGTTTTGGATTGTGCTGGAGTAGACACTGATAGGTTTAAATCTCACTCCACCAGGGCGGCGTCAACATCCGCAGCAAAGGGATGCTGTTTTGGGTTCTGTTTTGAGTTCTCCTTTGTAATTTCCCCCTGGGAGAGAGGGGTTATTACTGTTCTTTTATTATAAAAAACGTTAATTGTATAATTTAAACAATATTCAATACATTATTTGTTTATCCTGTGTCAACCGAAGCAGTGTGTCATATGGAACTGAATCTGCGGCATGAAATCTCAGAGCTTTGAAATCTTCACGGAATCACTCGCGTGACTCCGAAGTAAAATAGTAAGATTAAATGAGAACTTATCAGTTTGAAGTTTGATCTTTATTTTATGAGGAGTTACGGTGAGCGATTATGTGCCCTCGGCTCCCGGCCCTCATAATCGCAAAGATCATCTGGTAGTTACTAGTCTTCTGAGTCTTACTATATCACTTCGACTGTAGTTACTGTGATTTCACGCCGCTGCTTTGAAGATTGACGAGCATGTGCACTGGCGGGGCTTCTTCACGTAATTTCTCACCGTAACTCCTCATAAAATAAAGATCAAACTTCAAACTGGTAAGTTCTCATTTAATCTTACTGTTATATTGGCAATGTTAATCGGGATTTTTATTTCTCTGATAAATACCATATTTCAATATTACAGTGATGTATCTAGTTAGATATAAGGTAGCTTTGTGAATTTGTCAGTGCTTGTTACTTGGGGAAGGTGGGACCAGTACAAGCTGGTTAGGTTGCACCTGAAATAAAGCAGGTCCACCGTTCTTGTAGGAAGATTTGATGGTGGATAAATCCCCAGGGCCAGATGGGAAGTATCCCGGGTGCCATGAAGATAATGGAGGAGTCAGCTGGAGCCCTGATAAAGACTTTTAAATCTTCATTGACCACAGGTTGTGTACTGTTACGCAAGCAGAGCTGTGGAGATAAGCCTGGTAAGCACAGGTCTTTGAATCCGATGTCAATGATAGGGAAGTTATTGGAAAAGGTTCTGAACGATATAGGCAGGAAAGGCAGGGTTTATCAAGTCACAAGTTTATCAAGATTTATCAAGTAGCCTGATTGCATGTAAACAAACAATGGAAAACTGTCAGTGATCAAAATTCCATTGTAGTTTTCAGAGAGTATAATAATAAACTAAAATAAAAATAATTTAATAAATAAAGCAGTAATTCTGGCATAATTTGATGAAAGCTCATTAACCCAAAATATTAACTAGGCTTCCATCTTCACAGATGTGGTTTGGTGTTCTGAATATTTCCAAATATTTCCAATTATGATCGATTTCACATTTGCCAATATCTGCAAAATTCTGATTTTTTGTCTTCATCTTGGCTTATTGTATTCTTCACCTCTTGGGAATAGATGCAATGCAATCAACAGCAGTGAATCTTTTTGATTTGGAACTAAAGTTAGAGCTTTCTGGTTTGGAAGGTTTAATGCAGCGCAAATAATTTATTTATCTATGAGTCCATTAGATGTTTCCCAGGAGTTGTTATGTAATAAACTTCATATTTCTAAAATTGAGTTTTGCATAATATGGTTTTCCTTTTACCTTTTCTCTTTCCATGTTCATCATTTACTTTATAACAGTATTCATATTTCTATATCTTAACCTTTTCATAGCATTGTGGAGTTAGGTAACAGGATATTTTTCTTGCCCAGCAGACTCCACTACTTCACGGGGGTGCCCGATTAGGAATAGCTACTTCCCAGTTTAGGAATAGCTACTTCCCCACAGCCATCAGGCTATTAAACTTGGCTCTGAACTCTGAACATTAATATCCCTCCATCTGTTATTTGCACTTTATTAATTTATTAATTTGTGTCTGTATTTACGTATATAATTGTAGTCAATGCCTACTATGTTCTGTTGTGCTATGCAAAGAAAAATTTTCATTGTCCTGTCAAGGACACATGACAATAAACTCTTTTGACTTGACTTTGAGAGGGGGGAGGATGAGCACCTCAATTAGACAACTGACTGAGTATCAAACGCAGATGTGGTAAAGTTTGCAAGAACAGCAGAGGCCTGAAGATTCACCAGACCCGGATGAAGTGTTTGGAGGGACAGGGAGTGTCACATCGCACAGGTATTCTACCCGGTGAGACGCAGGAGGAGCCGAGCCCAGAATCACCACATAGAGCCCGAAGGCTCCAAGTGGCGCAACTAGTCCCTTGGAACAGTTTTCCAGAGAAGGTTCGAGTCAAATTGCCTCAGGCCTAGAAGACGTCAGTCTGGCAGCAGTTCGACGAGGACGTCGACAAGGTGCTAGAAGCAACTGCGAAGGGAGACGTGGACCGAAGGCTGCGGACGATGACGACAATCATCATCAGCCTAGCTGTGGAAAGGTTTGGAGCAGTGGAGAAGAAGCCGGCCAGAACACCTTTCACCATGAACCAAAGAGCAACAAAGATCCACAAGATCTGGCAGGAGCTGAAGTCCCTCAAGAAGCGGTGTAAAGAGGCCAGCGAAGAGCAACGTCCCCCCTTGACTGAACTGCAAACCACCCTGAGGAAAAAGCTGATGACCCTCCCTAGAGCTAAGTGGCTCCGAAGACGCCGGAAGTAAAGAGCCAGGAAGTGAGCATCCTTCATAGCCAACCCCTTCGGCTTCACCAAACAACTGCTCGGGCAGAAGCACAGTGGGAGTTTGGCTTGCTATAAGGAGGAGATCAACCGGCACATCCAGACGACTGACAGTCACCCCATCAGGCAGCAGGAGCTGGGCCAGTGCAACATCCTGATAAAATCACCACCACCACCCATCAGGGAGTTTGATAGTAGAGCCACTCCTGAAAGAGGTCCAGGACGTTGTGAAGAGAGCACGATCTGGCTCAGCCCCTGGCCCGACCAGACTTCCCTACAGGGTCTACAAGAACTACCCCTTATTACTGAAACGGCTGTGGAAGATCCTGAAAGTCATCTGGAGGAGAGGGAAAGTGGCGCAGAAGTGGCGATTTGCTGAAGGAGTCTGAATCCCAAAGGAAGAAGATTCCAAGAAGATTGATCAGTTCAGGATCATCACCTTGTTAAACGTTGAAGGCAAGATCTTTTTCAGCATAGTGGCGAGGTGGCTGACCAACTTCTTTTCCAGCAATGGCTACATCGACAGCTCGGTGCAAGAGGGAGGCTTGTCTGGAGTGCCGGGGTGTCTAGAGCACACGGGAGTGATGACCCAGCTCATCAGAGAAGCCAGGGAGAACAAGGGAAACCTGACAGTGCTCTGGCTTGATTTGGCCAACGCCTAAGGCTTCATCCCGCACAAGCTGATCCAGATAGTCATGGCCAAGCATCATGTGCTGGGCCAAGTGGCAGATCTCATCCTGGACTATTACAACCAGTTCAGCACGAGAGTCACATCAGGGTCAATAACATCAGAATGGCACAGACTGGGGGTTGGGATCATCACAGGCTGTATCTCTGTGATCCTTTTTGCTTTGGTGATGAACATGATCGTCAAGTCTGCTGAGCCAGAGTGCCGGGGCCCTCGGACCAAGTCAGCAGTGCGCCAACCACCAATCAGAGCCTTCATGGACAACCTGACTGTCACCACTGATACAGTGCCAGGAGGCAGGTGGATCCTGCAGGGGTTGGAAAAACTGATTGGATGGGCAAGGATGAGGTCTAAACCAGGAAAATCAAGGTCACTGGTGCTGAAGAAGGGCAAAGTCATGGACAGGTTCCGTTTCAGCATCGAAGGGACACCAATCCCAACTGTCTCCGAAAGGCCAGTGAAGAGTCTTGGCAAGGTGTTTAACAGCAGCCTGAAGGATACAGCATCAGTCCAGGCAACCTGTCAGGAGCTGGAGAGCTGGTTGAGAACAGTGGACTGGTCGGGGCTTCCCGGCAAGTTCAAGGCATGGATTTACCAGCATGGTATCCTGCCAATGATACTCTGGCCACTGCTTGTCTACGAAGTCCCAATCTCCATCGTAGAGAGATTGGAGAGGAAAGTCAGAAGCTTTCTCAGGATGTGGCTGGGACTGCCCAGGAGCCTTAGCAGCATCGTCCTTTACGGAAATAACACAAAGCTCCAACTGCCCCTGACATTCCTGGTTGAGGAGTTTAAGGTGACTCTGGACAGAGAGGTGATGCGGTACAGGGACTCCAGCGACCCCAAGGTGGCTCAGGCAGGGGTGGAGGTGAATACTGGGAGGAATTGGAGAGCAGGCGAAACCGTGTTGCAAGCGGAGCCTCGGATACATCACAGAGTGCCGTGGGAGGACAGTCTGGAGGAGGCTCACTAGAGGAAGTTGACCAAGTATGAAGAGCTGGTCCTAGACTGCCGTAAGCAGGGCTGGAAGGCAAGGTGTATGCCTATTGAGGTTGGCTGCAGAAGTTTTGCAGGGCAATCGCTCTACAAAGCCTTGAGTGCACTGGGCATCAACGGAGTGGCGAGGAGAAGAGCCATCAAGAACATCACAGACGTAGCGGAGAAGGCCTTGCGATGGCTCTGGATCAGGAGAGAAGCTCCATGGGGAGGAGCGAATGCCACCTGAACACAAGTCGTGGTCTGATCAACCATGGCTAGGTCGCCTGGGCGAGGGTGTCTGATGTTGAAAGACCCGAAACACCCAATGACCCCAGGTTACATTACTGATGATGTGTTCAGGAACTACAATAGATGTATTTATATCAATCACGGGCTTAAATCAGAAAACTGAGGCAACAAACTACTTTTCAAAAATCATCCAGACTTCCTGAATAAAAATATCAACAAGGAGATTGAAAATGTATCCTGGCAGATACATAAAAGCCAAGTCTTTTAATTTTTGAAATGCAACATCAAGTCTGCAAGTTCTCAGTAACCAATGTTGACTATGCACATGGCAACAAGAATTAATTTGTTAAGCAGGACCTCATTGTGGGTATATAAAACAGGATACATTAGATCTTCAGATCAGGTCTTCAGATACGTTAGGTCTGAAAAGACTGGACTGTTTCCCACCCCAACCAACACCACACCCACTCACAGCCTGACCTCAGTCTGCAAAGACTGTGCCCGTCCACACCCACTCATAGAAACATAGAAAATAGGTGCAGGAGTAGGCCATTCGGCCCTTCGAGCCTGCACCGCCATTCAATGTGATCATGGCTGATCATCCAACTCAGTATCCCGTACCTGCCTTCTCTCCATACCCCCTGATCCCTTTAGCCACAAGTGCCACATCTAACGCCCTCTTAAATATAGCCAATGAACTGGCCTCAACTACCTTCTGTGGCAGAGAATTCCAGAGACTCACCACTCTCTGTGTAAAGAATGTTTTCCTCATTTCGGTCCTAAAGGAATTCCCCCTTATCCTTAGACTGTGACCCCTTGTTCTGGACTCCCCCAACATCGGGAACAATCTTCCAGCATCTAGCTTGTCCAACCCCTTAAGAATTTTGTAGGTTTCTATAAGATCCCCCCTCAATCTTCTAAATTCCATCGAGTACAAACCGAGTCTATCCAATCTTTCCTCATATGAAAGTCCTGACATCCCAGGAATCAGTCCCAGGAATCACTCCTCCCCAACTGGTGGACAAACTGGGGGACTTGGGACTTCCACAATCCACCTGCATGTGGATAAATAGCTTCCTGTCGGGCCGCAGCCAGAGAGTCAGAATGGGCCATCACATCCACGGCCCTCGGCCTCAGTACCCGCTCTCCACAGGGCTGCGTGCTGAGCCCCCTGCTCTACACCATCTACACACATGACTGCACCTCCGCCCATCACAGCAACACCATTGTCAAATTTGCAGATGACATTACGGTGGTGGGGCTCGTCTCCGGGGGGGACGAGTACGCCTATCGGGATGAGGTGGAGCAGCTGACAGTGTGGTGTGGAGAAAATAACCTGCTCCTGAACACCTTAAAGACCAAGGAGATAATAATAGACTTCAGGAAAAACAAAACAGAACTGGTACCACTAATCATCAAAGGGGACTGTGTGGAGAGGGTGGCGGATTTCCGCTTCCTGGGAATCCATATTGAGGAGGACCTGACGTGGAGCGTGAACACCTCTGCGCTGCTGAAAAAGGTCCAGCAGAGACTGCACTTCCTGAGGGTGCTCAGGAACAATAACATCACACAGAGACTGCTGCTGTCCTTTTATCGGTGCTCCATTGAGAGCATCCTAACATACTGTGTATGCGTGTGGTACACCAGCTGCACAGCAGCTCAGAGGAAAGCGCTCCAGAGGGCCATTGACAACGCCCAGAGGATTGTCGGCTGCCCTCTCCTTACCTTGGAAGACTTACACAGTTCCCGCTGCATCAAAAAATCCCTGAATATTATAAAGGACATTTCCCACCCCGGACACTCCCTGTTTGAACTGTTGCCGTCAGGCAGACGGTACAGATCTACAAGGACAAGCAGACTTAAAAACAGTTTTTACCCCACTGCTATAAAGGCACTAAATGTAGCCGCCAAGGAACGCGGGGACTAAGGGACTGTGGTTTGTACACTGTGAAATCGACAGAAGGATGTAGGGTTGGGTGTTTATGCGTGCTATTTTCATATTTCATATTTATTTTAGTTTATCTTTTTAAATATTTTACCTTGTATGTATCGTTAGCTTTTATGGTTTGAATGTTGCACTGACTGGTTGACATTTTTAAATTTTGTTGTACATGGTTCATGTTACAATGACAATAAAGAAACTATTCTATATTCTATTCACCACTTCACACATACGTAAAGCAAGACTCCAGTCTGAAAAGGTGAAAAATATCACAAACCCCCTGCTGGACCCTCTGCAGTTTGCACACCGGGCCAATAGATCTGTGGATGCCGCAGTCAACATGGGCCTGCACTTCATCCTCCACCACCTGGGGACCTACGCGAGGATTTTGTTTTTTGATTTTAGCTCTGCTTCAACACCATTGTGCCAGAGCTACTACATTCCAAACTTTCTGAGTTGACTGTGCCTGAACCCCTCTGTCGGTGGATCACCAGCTTCTCGACAGACAAGAAGCAGCATGTGAGGCTGGGAAAGCACATCTCGGACCCACAAACCCTCAGCATAGGAGCACCGCAAGGCTGCGCACTCTCTCCTCTCCTCTACACCAATGACTGCACCTCCACCAATGACTCCTCTATCAAGCTTCTCAAGTTTGCAGACTACACAAGCCTGATTGGACTGATCCAGGATGGGGAGGAATCTGCCTACAGACAGGAAGTGACACAGCTGGTATCCTCGTGCCATCGCAACAACCTGGAGCACAATGCTCTTAGGACAGTGGAATTGATTATAGACTTTAGGAGAGCTCCCCCTTCCCTCACCATCAACAACACCACAGTCATATCTGCAGAGTCCTTAACATTCCTGGGAACCATCCATCTCCAAGGACCTTAAGTGACGGGCTACCATCGACTTCACGGTCAAAAAGGCACAACAGAGGATGTACTTCCTGTGGCAGCTGAGGAAGCACAATCTGCCACAGGCAATGATGGTCCAATTCTAACCGGCAATTGTAGAGTCTGTCCTCACCTTCTCCATCATGGTCTGGTTTGGCTCAGCCACCAAGCACGACATCCGGAGGCGACAGCGAATCGTCCGATCAACCGAGAAGGTTATTGGCTGCAACCTTCCCTCCATTGACGAACTGTACACTGCAATGGCCAGGAAGCTAGCGGGTAAGACCATCTCTGGCCCCTCTCACCTTGGCCACAAACTCTTTAAATCACATCCCACTGGAAGACGACTCTGGAGTGCCAAAGCTGCCACAGCTTGACATAAACTGCTTTTTTCCCCACGAGTAGTAACTCTACTCAATAACCAAAAATCTGTTGCCTCCTTTTGCTCTGGTATTTAATTTACTTCACATGTTTAATCAATAATGTTTTATTATTGTTTAATGTTTTATGTATCATTCTTAACTGTCACTGTATGTCATGTTGTCACTTGTTGAAAGATTAGCTTTTATCAAAGGATGGAAGACAATAAAATCATTAACACCAACTATCACTAGAGCTTCCAAATACACATTTCACCTTACCCAAAGCTTCAGGTTAATTATTTCGAATGAAATATCAACATTTCTCAAAATTGAACCATATCCAGGATCGTCATTTTCTAATTTGTATCACTAATCAACACTTGCAAAGGACACAATAAACAAAGTAATCTCAGAACATGCATTCAACAGAACAGTTATGGATTCTATTGGTAATTTCCTTCACGACCTAGCATGTAATAAGGAAAAGGCAACAATCAGTAAACTTATGGACCAGAAGTGTAACATTTATTTGCTTTATTCTTAGATTTTTTTAATTATTCTTGGATAGGGATAGTGAAGAAAGCTATTTTTGGCTCCTCGATATCTGATTGATGAACCCAGTGAACTGACGAGAAACCAATGCCATGTGCAAGTGATAGATTGTTATCAAGTAAAAAATAACTCAAATTTAAGGCAAAAATTGTGGACATCAAATAAATAAAATATAATGAATCATTAATCTTCAGTATTGACCTGATATAGTTCATATTTGTAACATTGGACTGTACCTGGAGGAGTGTTGAAATATGAGTAAACTTCCTGGCCATCCGAGTCACTTCAGGCAAACAATCTGATAGCAAGGTGGTATCTAGCTGTATAAACAAATGATAAGATCTTATATTAGAGGGGGCGCCGAAGGAGGGAGATGGCAGCCCTGCTGGCAGTCGGTTTGTTTTTTCATCCTTTTTGTTATTTTTAGCGTTTTAATGTTCTTCTGTTTGTTTTATGGGGGGGGGGGATCGGGGGAAACTTTTTTTTCAGGTCCTTACCTTCCAGGAGAGGTGATCAATTTTTGGATCACATTCTCCGAGCTCTGCGGCCTACCATCGATGGAGTTGAAAAGCCGCCTCGGATTGTCTTGAGCCCCACCACAGGGCGTGGACTTACCATCGGAGCGGATCCCTTGCCTGGGATCGTTCCCACCGCGGCCTGCGGACTTATTTACCATCAATGGCTTGCAGTCTCGGGAGCTCCAACGCCGCAGAAGGTTCGTCCAGCCCCGACGCGAGGTTTGATCGCCCGGTGCGGGGGAGCTGATAACCCCCCGATGCAGGAGCTGAACGCCGCCGGCTACGGAGCTCAAGACCGTCCCGTCAACGGTGGGGCTCGAGACCCCGACCGAGAAAGAACAACAAGGGAAGGACTCGGAACTTAATTTTCGCCGTCCATCACAGTGAGGAATGTGTAGGAGTCACTGTGATGGATGTTTACGTTAAAATATGTGTTTTTGAGTCTGTTGCTTTATTTAAAATTGTACGACTGACATAGCCAGTGAATTTCACTACACCAACTGGTGTATGTGACAATAAATGAACATGCACTTATGAACTATTATAAAATCAGCATTTTGTTTCAATATTACTACTTTCATTTAATTTGTTAAATTCCTCACAATGCTCATAACTGTAGCTTATATAACCAATTCTAATTTGTCACAATCTCTAACATATTAATTTAATATACATAGAAACATAGAAAATAAGTGCAGGAGTAGGCCATTCGGCCCCTTGAGCCTGCACCGCCATTCAATATGATCATGGCTGATCATCCAACTCAGTATCCCGTACCTGCCTTCTCTCCATACCCCCTGATCCCTCCAGCCACAAGGGCCACATCTAACTCCCTCTTAAATATAGCCAATTAACTGGCATCGACTACCTTCTGTGGCAGAGAATTCCAGAGACTCACCACTCTGTGTGAAAAATGTTTTTCTCATCTCGGTCCTAAAAGATTTGCCCCTTATCCTTAAACTGTGACCCCTTGTTCTGGACTTCCCCAACATTGGGAACAATCTTCCTGCATCTAGCCTGTCCAACCCCTTAAGAATTTTGTAAGTTTCGATAAGATCCCCCCTCAATCTTCTAAATTCTAGCGAGTACAAGCTAAGTCTATCCAGTCTTTCTTCATGTGAAAGTCCTGACATCCCAGGAATCAGTCTGGTGAACCTTCTCTGTACTCCCTCTATTGCAAGAATGTCTTTCCTCAGATTTGGAGACCAAAACTGTATGCAATACTCCAGGTGTGGTCTCACCAAGACCCTGTACAACTGCAGTAGCACCTCCCTGCTCCTATACTCAAATCCTTTTGCTATGAATGTTAACATACTATTCAATTTCTTCATTGCCTGCTGCTCCTGATTGCCTACTTTCAATGACTGGTGTACCATGACACCCAGGTCTCATTGCATCTCCCCTTTTCTGAATCGGCCACCATTCAGATCAGTCTACTTTCCTGTTTTTGCCACCAAAGTGGATAACCTTACATTTATCAACATTATACTGCATCTGCCATGCATTTGCCCACTCACCCAGCCTATCCAAGTCAGCCTGCGGCCTCCTAGCATCTGTTACGTACTTCCCCCCCCCCGCCCCATGTGAATGCTATGTACTTACCTTTCTGTTTCTCTGCAGGCCCCATGGCTGGGAGCCAGGAATCAAGGGGTTAAGAGCTTCTGTACCCGATTGGCCAAGCTACGTCAGGTGACCGGACTCATCGGTAGCTTAAAAGGCAGAAGCTCCCAGAATTCTCTCTCTTCGTGCTAGATCCCTGAAGGAAGAGGCTGCCGGTCTGAGCTGCAGGAGGCCTTGCCGCATAGCACTTTGTATATTGTCGCCTATATTTGTAAATTAACGTTGTATTGAGACGGATAAGGGATGACCTGAGGGTTTTTGGGTATTTTGTTGCAGGGTTATGTCTATTTAGGCAGGATTAGAGTCTCCAGTCCGACGGCCCATTGCGAGGCTGGCTGGAGCACTGTTATATTTATTCGTTTGCCGATTCTGGTCCCTGACCGTGTTGTTTAAATCAGGTTTGGGTTTTGTCTTAGTTTAACAAAATTAAAGACTTTTTTCTTAAACTCGACCCTGTTTTTTGATTTGTTAAGCGACTCGAAGGAACCTGCCTTCGGGAGTCGTAACAAAATGGGGGCTCGTCCTAAGCTTTAAGTACCCTAGACAGTTTGGGTTTTCTTTTGGTAGGCTTCTGGTGACTGGGGAAGTTTGTGTAATAAGGGGACTTTTTTTTCCTCTTCCATTTGTGGTGACATTTGTGCCCAGGGTTGGGCTGGTGGTTTGGTCCTGACATTTGATATGGAGTTTAAAGTGGATGACTTTATCGAGGCTCCTAATCGGGAGTTGTTCGACAAATGTACGAAGGAGCAGTTGTTAGTGCTGGCAGAGAGCTATGATGTGCCTATTGATAAGCATTCGAAGAAAGAGGCTATAAAGTCGGTGTTATGGTCTGAGTTGAAGAGGAGTGAGGTATTGCCTGCTGAGGCAGAGAGTCCTCTAGCTACACAGCCTGGTCAGAAAATGAGGGACCTCATTCGATTGAAGGAGTTAGCCTTAAGAGAGAAAGAGATCATGCTTGAGATGAAACGCCTTGAGCTGCAGGAGAAGCAATTGAATGCCTCCCAAGTTCCTTCTGGGGAAAGGGAGTTTGATATGAGCAAGAACATCCGCCTGGTTCCCCCGTTTAATGAGAAGGATGTGGACAAGTATTTAGCAGAGTTTGAATGGGTGGCTTCGTCCTTGAAGTGGCCTAGGGACATGTGGTCCTTGCTCTTGCAGTGTGTCCTTGTAGGTAAAGCAGGGAGGTGTACTCGTCTTTATCTCTTGACAACAGTCTAGACTATGAGTGTATGAAGTCTACGGAATTAAGGGCTTATGAATTAGTTCCAGAGGCGTACCGACGCTTTAGGAAGTTTGATAGTCAGACTTATGTGGAGTTTGCTTGGGAGAAGGAGGCACTTTTTGACAGGTGGTGCGCTTCTCATGGAGTGAAGGATTTTAAGCTGCTGCGGGCCTTGATGATTACGGAAGACTTTAAGAACTGTCTCCCTGAGAGGGTTGCGACTTACCTTAATGAGCAGAAGGTGACGGAGGTGTCTAAGGCTGCGGTGTTAGCAGATGAATATGTATTGACTCATAAAACTGAGTTTGTTGGGCAATCCTATAATTTTGGTGCACGGCGGTTTAATCGTGGTGGTGTCGCCGGTGGCAGTGTCACAGCTGTTTCTGTGCCTGCAAGTGTCAGCACAGTGATACAGGGGGAGGTCCGAGCTGATAAGGTTGACGGAGATCTCAGGACTAAGGAAGGTCCTGTGTGCTACTATTGTAAAGGGAGCGGGCACATCGTGTCCCGTCCTGCACAAGAAAAATGCAAAGCCTGTGGATTTGGTGGGTACACGAAAAGCACCTATGGTTCCTGGGATGCCTGCGTCTGATGAGTGTATGAGTGTAGATTATTCTGCGTTCATCACAAAAGGTTTTGTTTCTCTAGAGGATGGGGGTCATAAAGTTCCAGTATCCATCTTGCGTGATACTGGTGCTACTCAGTCCTTTATATTGGATAGTGTACTGCCGTTTTCTGGGGAGTCATCAGTTGGGTCCAGTGTCCCTGTGGTAGGATTCGGGTTGGAGGACATGGTAGTGCCTTTGCATACCGCGAGTCTCGAGTCTGAGTTGGTTTCAGGCCGGGTAATTGTTGGGTTACGGCCGTGTTTTCCCGTTGCGGGAGTTTCTGTGATTTTGGGGAATGACTTGGCAGGAGGTAGAGTTTTCATTACTCCTGAGGTGACGGCTGTTCCGGTGGTGCAGAGTCCTGACAGATTGGCTATGCAGCATCCGAAGGTCTTCACAGCTTGTGCTGTCACGAGGGCTATGGCTAAGAGCCAGGCAAAGTTTGAAGATGTAGTGGACCTGAGTGACAGCATTTTTGGGGATCATGATGATGGATCCTGTGTTGTGAAGGGTGATTCTACATCTCAAGATGGGGTCGTGTCTGAAAATGTGCCGGTGTCGCTGTCACGTGACCGGCTGGTTGAGGAGCAAAAGAGTGATCCAGGTTCATCGGATCTCTTTGACTGCGCGGTGCCTGAGGGGGATATGGATTCCACAGCAAAGGGGTATTTTCTGAGGAATGGATTACTGATGCAAAAGTGGTCTCCCTTGGATATGTCAGGGCATGATGATTGGAGCGTGGTTGATCAGATTGTGATACATAGTCGGTATAGGGACGAGATTCTCAGTTTGGCTCATGATGGACCTCTGGGTGCACATTTGGGGGTCAATAAGACGTATGACCGTATCTTACGGAATTTTTTTGGGCTAGGGTTGAAAAATGACGTGAAGCAGCACTGCAGGTGTTGTCACATTTGCCAGGTGGCAGGAAAGCCGAACCAATCAATTGTTCCTGCGCCTTTATATCCAATCCCTGTGGTCGGGGAGCCGTTTGAACGGATTCTAATTGATTGTGTGGGTCCTCTGCCTCGGACAAGGGTGGGCAACAAGTTTTTATTGACAATTATGTGTGCGTGTACCCGCTTTCCGAGGGTGGTCCCTTTGCGTAACATTACTGCCCCTGCCATTGTGAAGTCTCTCACTAAGTTTTTTTTGTTGTTCAGTTTGCCCAAGGTGGTGCAGAGTGACCAAGGTTTCAACTTCATGTCAAAGGTTTTTGGTCAGGTAATGAAGTTGTTGGATATTGAGCATTGTCACTCCAGTGCGTATCATCCTGAGAGCCAGGGAGCTCTCGAGCATTTTCACCAGACTTTGAAATCTATGTTGAGGACTTACTGCCTGGAGTTTGAAAAAGACTGGGATGAGGGGGGGTTCATCTAGTTATGTTTGCTGTGCGTGAGGTCGTGCAGGAGTCTTTAGGGTTCAGTCCTGCTGACCTGGTGTTCGCACATACTGTTTGTGGTCCGTTGAGGGTCCTGAAGGAGAAATGGTTGCAGGAGAATTCAAAACTTAGTATATTAGACCACGTCTGTACTTTAAGGTCTAGACTGCGGAGGGCATGCGAACTGGCAATGGGTAATCTTGCTACTGCTCAGTCTAGGATGAAGGACTGGTTCGACAGGAAGGCTTCAAGTAGAAATTTTTCTCCAGGTGACAAGGTCTTGGTGTGGTTGCCTATTGCTGATTCCAGTCTGCAGGCTCGGTATAGTGGTCCCTATCAGGTGGTTAAGAAGGTTAGTGCAAGGGATTACGTTATTGGTACCCCTGATCGGAGGCGTGAGACTCAGCTCTGTCATGTCAACATGCTGAAGCAGTACCATGAGCAGGAGCATGTACGGGTTGATGGGGAGGAGCTGTGTTCTTCGGTTTTGTCTAAGCCAGATTTGGCTGTAGAAGTGCTTCCCCCTGACACGGGTGGTGATGTGGGTGAGACACAGTTGTCTGTGGCAGTGACGCAGGGAAAGCTGTGCAACTCTGAATCATTGGAGTCGCTTCCCTTGCAGTTGTCTCATTTGTCTGAAAGTCAGCGGGATGATCTGCTTGCTTTGGTGGGGTCAAATGGGTCACTGTTCTCGGATGTGCCTTCTCAGACGTCTGCTGCAGCATGACATTGACGTGGCCGGTGCTGCGCCAATTAAACAGCATCCGTATCGGGTCAATCCTGACAAGCGTCATCGCCTAAGAGGTCAGGTTGATTATATGCTGCAGCATGCAATTGTTGAACGTAGTTGTAGTCCGTGGAGTTCTCCGTGTCTACTGGCTACGAAGGCTAATGGGGAGGACGGGTTTTGCATGGACTTTCGGAAGGTGAATGCTGTAACTAAGCCGGATTGCTATCGTCTTCCACGGATGAAGGATTGCGTGGATCATGTGGGAGATGCATCTTTTGTGTCTAAGTTGGACTTGCTAAAAGGGTATTGGCAAGTTCCTTTGTTACTGAATAGTTTCTTCCACAGCTTATTCAGTATCTTTGGGTGGGGGTGTTAGGTACTCCCCCCTCCCCCCCCCCCCCGGTGAATGCTATGTACTTACCTTTATGTTTCTCTGCAGGCCCCGTGGCTGGGAGCCAGCAATCAAGGGGTTAAGAGCTTCTGTACCCGATTGGCCAAGCTACGTCAGGTGACAGGACTCATCGGTAGCTTAAAAGGCAGAAGCTCCCAGAATTCTCTCTCTTCGTGCTAGATCCCTGAAGGAAGAGGCTGCCGGTCTGAGCTGCAGGAGGCCTGGCCGCATGGCATAGCACTTTGTATATTGTCGCCTATATTTGTAAATTAATGTTGTATTGGGATGGATAAGGGATGACCTGAGGATTTTCGGGTATTTTGTTGCAGGGTTATGTCTATTTAGGCAGGATTAGAGTCTCCAGTCCGATGGCCCATTGCAAGGCTGGCTGGTGCATGCTATATTTGTTTGTTAGCCGATTCTGGCCCCTGACCGTGTTGTTTAAATCAGGTTCGGGTTTTGTCTTTAACAAAATTAAAGACTTTTTTCCTTAATCTCGACCCTGTTTTTTGATTTGTTACGCGACTCTGAGGAACCTGCCTTCGGGAGTCGTAACAGCATCCTCCTCACTGCTAACACTGCCCCCCAGCTTCGTGTCATCCGCAAACTTGGAGATGTTGCATTAAATTCCCTCGTCCAAATCATTAATATATATTGTAAATAGCTGGGGTCCCAGCAGTGAGCCTTGCGGTACCCCACTAGTCACTGCCTGCCATTCTGAAAAGGACCCGTTTACTCCTACTCTTTGCTTCCTGTCTGCCAGCCAGTTCTCTATCCGCATCAATACTGAACCCCCAATACCGTGTGCTTTAAGTTTGTATACTAATCGCTTATGTGGGACCTTGTCGAAAGCCTTCTGAAAGTCTAGATATAACACATCCACTGGTTCTCCCTTATCCACTCTACTAGTTACATCCTCGAAAAATTCTATAAGATTCGTCAGACATGATTTACCTTTCGTAAATCCATGCTGACTTTGTCCAATGATTTCACCACTTTCCAAATGTGCTGCTATCCCATCTTTAATAACTGACTCTAGCACTTTCCCCACTACCGGTGCAAGAGTAATTGGTCTGTAATTCCCTGTTTTCTCTCTCCCTCCCTTTTTAAAAAGTGGGGTTACATTAGCCAATCCTCAGAAACTACTCCAGAATCTAAAGAGTTTTGAAAAATTATCACTAATGCATCTACTATTTCAGGGGCTACTTCCTTAAGTACTCTGGGATGCAGCCGATCAGGCCCTGGGGATTTATCGGCCTTTAATCCATTCAATTTACCTAACACCACTTCCCAGCTAACCTCGATTTCACTCAGTTCCTCCATCTCATTTGACCCCCCGTCCCCTGCTATTTCCGGCATATTCTTTATGTCTTCCATAGTGAAGGCAGAACCAAAGTAGTTATTCAATTGGTCTGCCATGTCCTTGTTCCCCATGATCAATTCACCTGTTTCTGACTGCAATGGACCTACATTTGTTTTAACTAATCTTTTTCTCTTCACATATCTATAAAAAAACTTTGCAGTCAGTTTTTATGTTCCCTGCTAGTTTTCTTTCATAATATATTTTCCCTTTCCTAATTAAACCCCTTTATCCTCCTCTGCTGAATTTCTCCCAGTCCTCTAGTAGGCTGCTTTTTCTGGCTAATTTGTATGCTTCATCTTTTATTTTGATGCTATTCCTGATTTCCCTTGTTATCCACAGATGCACTACCTTCCCTGATTCATTCTTTTGCCAAACTGGGATGAACAATTGTTGTAGTTCATCCATGCAGTCTTTAAATGCCTTCCATTGCACATCCACCGTCAACCCTTTAAGAATCAATTGCCAGTCTATCTTGGCCAATTCACGTCTCATACCCTCAAGTTACCTTTGTTTAAGTTCAGAATCCTTGTTTCTGAATTAATTATGTCACTCTCCATCCTAATGAAGAACTCAACCATATTATGGTCACTCTTGCCCAAGGGGCCACGCACAAAAAGACTGCTAACTAACTCTTCCTCATTACTCAATACATAACAACTGAAGGTATAATGGTTTTCTACTGCAATTCAGGGGAATTTTTACCTCAATTACCAAACCACAAGGACTTATTTGTAATATTAATTATACAACCCTAAACCAAGTAGATTAGATACGAAAATACATTTTTGTTCAAAGTTCAAGAAATCCTACCTGAAAGTAACTGATAATTGGCTCTGGTTCCTTGGATAATTGAACCTCTGTAATTACGGACAATGCTTTTAAATCACTGGATAAGCAAAGATCCAAGCATCGACCTACAACCTGCAGAAGGAAATCAAATCATGTTTAAATATAACACTTCACGGATCCTCTTTTGAATTAAAAAAAATGCAAATTGTGTTTTTAAAAATCAAGGATAATATTCAAGCCATCTTTAACAAATTGAAATTCTATCACCTGCAGGATCGCCAGAGTCCCCAAAATCTTCCCTTTCCCATGAAACTGCTTGTTGGCCCAAACACAGCTGAATGAGTTACTTCAATACGTTCCTCTGAGAGTGTTCTTAATGGTGGATAATGTTTCAGCATTGATTTCCTTGTACTTTTGATACTCTTGGTCACTTTGGTCTCACTGCATGTTGATGTTGTATTGTGAAATATTTCTGCAAAATTGTGCTGAAGCAAATGCATTACTTACTGCTTCGTGACATTTAAGAAAATAATTGTTTCTCAATTATCTGATCTCAGTACCGTTTTTGTGACGGTACGGGCACCTCTAAGAAGTTAAAACAGATTTATCACATTTTTTGAATTTTTTGTATTACAAAAATATTACTAAAGTTTAAAAAATAAATGTATTAATTAGATTAGGCTGTCAGACCCATAAACAGCTTAAGTAACTTGTAGGACAGTGATCCACCATAGACACCAGTGGCAAGGAGATGCGTAGTAGCACCTCCTTCTCTACAAAAAAAGCATTGGTTATGCTGCATATGTCTCGCCGTACTGACAATCAAAGGTTCCAAGTTCAGTTAATTGTCACGGGTACCAATTAAGGTATAGTGAAACTCGAATTACCATACAACCATACTAAAAAAAAGCAACAAGACACACAACTACTTAAAAGTTAACATAGCCAATAGTTGTTTGAGGTGTATTCATTTATATTTTGCAAATGCCTTTTGCCATCAAGTAGCAAAATATTCTACGATATCCGAATACTAAAAGCAAAATCTGATGACAGGTCACCCGAGAAGAAATGAAGATAAATGATGAAAAGCTTGCTGATGTAAATTTTAAAGGACACTTTAAAAAAAAGTAACTGATAGATGGAGAAACTTCCAGAAGATTGGTTATCTTACTATCTCTATATATATATTACTAAGTCTGATCTTGACTGCTTTTGGCTCATTGTGGTGTGATTCCCGAGAGAACGCCGCCACCTACAGCCGTCATTTTTGGCCAACTCGCTCTGATCCCCCCTCCGCCTTCCTGGACCAGAGAATTTTTACCATCGATGAAAAATCAGAGAGATATTAATGTTTTTTTTAAATTTGCCATTCTCCCTGCTGCCCCTGCTGGAGGGAGGGGGAGGGACTATAAAATCTGCAAGATGGAGGAAGCCAAAGGGTCATGTCTCTCTGAGCTCTGAATAGTACTAAACACATGTCTACTCAACTGAGTGCCCTTAATGTGGTTCTATAAATGCTTACAAAAAGTCTCTATTGGTTCTAAAATGCTTGCAGAAAGTGTCTTTATTAGCTCTAAAATGCTTGCAAAAGGTCTCTATTGGTTGTAAAATGGTTGCAGAAAGAGTGTCTCTATTGGTTCTAAAATGCTTGCAGAAAGTGTCTCTATTGGTTCTAAAATGCTGCCTGGCCAGAGTGACTGAGCTGCCAGCCCAAGTCCATTCGACCCACAATGTCCATACTAGCCCTCTGGAAACCAGTCCCTTTGACCCACAACACACATACTAGTGCTCCAGAAAGCCCCCCACTGGCCAGCATATTGGAATTGGTGGAGAGGTGGAATATTGCATTGGGGGACCAACCCTCCCGTGCGAAGCTGGGACCCAACGGGTCCAACTTAGTCTAGTTACTTTATAAAAGCCACTTCAATGCCACATGGACATTATTTAGGAACAATGAAGTAGCACCACAAATTGCTTAAAATTATTTAAATGCAAAACCTGTCATACCCGTGTTACTGTTGCAATCTTGTACATTCCATATGCATATAATTCAATGAATCCACAATCTCCTCCGAGAACAAGGACATTTAGCCTGATGAGAAAAGAACAAATATATTAAAGTTCACCCAAATTTACTCAAAGCACGCAATTCATCCGATTTCATAACCAAGTTTTTTTTCTAATTTATGAAAGAATCAAACCATTTTGAATATACAAATGTAAAACGTAGAACAGTACAGCACAAGAACAGGCCCTTTGGCCCTCAATACATCTCCATTTCTGGATATCATATGCTTATCCAAAGATCTTTTAGATGCCACTGTCATATCTTCCTCAACCACCACCGCAGGTGGCACTTTCTAGGAACAAATTCCATGCTCTGTGTAAAAAGATTTGTCCTGCACATCTCCTTTAAGCTTTGCTCCCCTCACCTTAAAGCTATGCCCTCAAATATTTCCATCCTGCAATAAAGGTTCAGACTGTCAACTCCTACCTATGCGCCTTTCATAATTTTACATACTTCTATCAGGTCACTCTGCAACCTCTGGAATTCCATAGAAACAAACCAAGTCTGTCCATCCTCTTCATGCAGCTAATACCCCCTAATCCAGGCATCATTCTTGTAAACCTCCTCTGCAGCCTTTTCCAAACATTCATATCCTAGATTTTATTACTTGTCATTCGAACCTCAGAGAGGCTCAAACGAAACTCCGAAACGAATAGCCATACAAACAAAACAATTCCTACACGACACACAAACAATTCAATTTACAGGAAACATCCATCACAGTGAATCTCCTCCTTACTGTGATGGAAGGCAAAGTCCTTTCTCTCACCTGCACCATTTCTCTCCCGATGTTAAAGCTCCAGGTGTGCGATGTTAAGTCCCATGGCCGTTGAGGCCACGCGGGGCGATGTACGGCCCCGCTCCAGGCCCAAAAGTTACAAAGTTGGAGCCCCGGTGGGCACTGCAATGTCCCGCGGCCATTAAAGACGCGGCGGGCGATGTACGGCCCCGCTCTGGATCGTTCCAACCCCGCGACACATGCTGGAGAAGTTGCGTTGCGGGACCTCTGGAAAGCGGTCTCTCACCTGGCCCCGCGAGCTCCCGATATCCCACCGGTCTGCAGCTGGAACCTCCGAGCTCCGGAGTCGGGCTGCAGCAGCGAGCCACCAACGCTCCCCATGCTCCGAGGCCGGCCAGCCCCACGATGGTGAGTAGTCCGCAGCTCCACAGACTCCGAGACTGGAGCCCCCAAGTCGTCCCGGTCGGAGGCCGCTCCACGGTACCAGGACCAACGACAACCCGACAGGGAAAAGGTCGGGTCTCCGTGCAGGGAAGAGATTTTTAAAGTTCCACCCCCGCCCCCACATATACACAGTTAGAAACAGTACAAAAAAACACGCACAACTACATTTAACTAGACAAAAAATAAAAATAAAATAAAAAAATTAAAATATTACATCCTTCCTGTAATGGGGCGACCAGAACTCCATGCAATACTCCAAATGTGGCCGAACCAAAGTCCTATAAAGCTGCATATTAGCACTTACAGTACACTCAATGCCGCAACCTGTAAAAGGAAGCATGCCTTCTTTACCACTCTATTTGTGTTGCCCCTTTCATGGGGTTAAGGGCTTAGATCCAAAGATCCCTCTGTATGTCAATGCTGTTTAAGGTCATGCCATTAATTGTATATATTTTCCCTTATATTCCAGCTCGAAACGTGTAACGCCTCACAGGTGCTCAGTTTAAACCCCATCTGCCATTTCTCCGCCCATTCGGCAGCTGATCTATATTTCGCTGTAAACTTTGACAGCCTTCCTCACAATCTGCAAACACTACAACCTTCAGAATCAGAATCACACTTTATTCACCAAGTATGTTTTGCAACATATGAGGAATTTCATTGGCCAGGTCAGTCATACGATTAAAAGCAACAGATCACTCAAAAAAACACAATTTAACACAAACCTTGGTGTCATCTGCAAATTTAGTAACCAACCCGTCTACGTTTATGTCCAAGTCATTTATAAATATTACAAACGGCAGAGATCACAGCACAGATCCCCAAAAAACTCCACTGGTCACAAGCCTCCAGCCTGAACATTGTTCATCCATCACCAGCCAGTTCTGAATCCATACGACAATGTCACTGTTAATCCCATGCATTTTAAGTCAATAGTTCATGTCACAAGGATCACTGTATGTTCAAAGGCAGAAACTTGTCCCTTGTCCAGACTAAAATCATCGCTGGTGCATGAACCAGTCTCAGTGGAAAGGGACGTAGGTTCTGGGAATATAGACAAAAAAAGCTGGAGTAACTCAGCGGGTCAGGTAGCATCTCTGGAAAAAATAAATAGGTGACGTTTCAGGTCAAGACCCTTCTTCAGACTGAGAGTCAGGGGAAAGGGAAACGAGAGATATAGATGGTGATGTAGAGAGATACAGAGCAAATTAATGAATAAGAAAACAGGCCTTGTCAGTTGTTTGCAAGGAAAGAACAAGAAGCTGGTGCGAATTAAGTAGGGGAGGAATGGAAAGAAAGGGAATGCAGGGGTTGCTTGAAGGTAGAAAAATCAAAACTATTAACACTGAGTTGTAAGCTGCCCAAGCGAAATATAAGATGCTGTTCCTCCAATTTGCAATTAGCCTCACTCTAACAATAGAGGAGGCCTAGGACAGAACAGTCAATGTGGGAATGGGAAGGGGAATTAAAGTGTTTAGCAAACGGGAGAACAGATAGGTCCAGGCGGACTGAGCAAAGGTATTCAGTGAATAGATCGCCCAGTCTACGTTTGGTCTCGCCAATGTCTAAGAGTCCACATTTTGAACAATTAATACAGTAGATGACGTTGTAGGAGGTACAAGTGAACCTCTGCCTAACTTGAAAAGATTGTTGTGGTCCCTGGACAGAGTAGAGGGAGGAGGTACAGAAGAAGGAGTTGAGGAGAAATGTCTTTAGTCAGAGGGTGGTGAATCTGTGGAATACTTTAACGAGCTCAATGCGTTTTACGCACGCTTTGATAGGGAGAACACCGATGTGCCTTCCCGAGCCCGCATTCGCTGTGATGGTATTTCAGTCTCTGTCACAGAGGCCGACGTCAGGAAATCCTTCAGAGGGGTGAACCCTCGAAAAGCGCCTGGACCTGATGGTATACCTGGTCGTTTTCTAAAAACCTGTGCGGACCAACTGGCTGGAGTTTTTACGGACATTTTCAACCTGTCACTTCTGAGGTCTGAGGTTCCCACCTGCTTCAAAAGGACATCAATAATACCAGTGCCAATATAAGCTAAACAAAATATACTCAAATCATGTTATAAAACTTTTTCAACAGATTAAACAAGTACATTTTGAATTTGGTGATAAACCACAAAAATTATTATCATGCCAGCTTAGAAAAACAGACGAGGAAAAAATGATATATAAAATCAGATCAAAACAAGGAGAAATATTAATTTTACCAAAAGATATTAGTGACAGATTTCTGCATTACTAACAAAAACTTTACTCAACTAAACTGACGGGACAACCGGATGGAATGGAAACATTCCTACACAAATGTCATATTAAAGGTTTAGATCAGGAAGGCAGAGACTTGTTAGATGCTGAAATATCAGTAAAAGACATTGAGGAATCAATCAGATCGTTGAAAAATGGAAAAGCTGCTGGCCCTGATGGCCTAAGTGCTGAATTTTATAAGAAGTTTCACGACTTGATTTCCCCACGTTTACAAGCAATATATAAATATGCTTACAAACAAGGAAAGTTACCAGAAACTCTAAATGAGTCTACAATCACACTCATTCCTAAAGTAGATAAGGATCTGGAAGATCCTGGATCATATAGAGCAATTGCTCTTCTAAATACTGATCAAAAAATATTAACTAAAATTTTATCTCAAAGGTTAAGTTTAGTGATTAATAAACTAATACATCATGATCAAACAGGCTTTATTCCCAAACGTTATTCCACTTATAATTTGAGACGATTATTCAATATCATATATTCAAAAAGAAGTAATGATATTGAATTAGCTGTCATTTCACTAGATGCGGAAAAAGCATTCGACCAGGTTGAATGGCCTTACTTATTTAAGATAATGCAGAAATTTCAACTGGGGGATAGATTTTGTAAATGGGTTAAAATTTTATACTCCAACCCAACAGCAAGAATACTAACAAATCAAATGTTATCAGCCAAATGTAATCTCTTTAGGGGTTGTAGACAAGGATGCCCGTTATCACCCTTATTATTTACTCTTGCAATCAAACCATTAGCCAAAAGGATTAGATCAGACCCAGAAATATATGGATACAATACTAATACCAAAACGAATAAAATATCTTTATATGCAGATGATGTCTTAATATATATCACAAAACCGGAGATTAGTATTCCTAATCTACTTAACGTTATAACTAAGTTTGGTACATTTTCAGGATATAGAATTAATTGGAATAAAAGTGAAATTATGCCTATAACTGGAATGAAATCAAATATATTACAACAATTCCCGTTTAAAATAGTTACGGACAAATTTAAATATTTAGGAATTAATGTATCCAAATCTTATTTTTTATTCAAATTAAATTATCCTCCGTTATTGAATAAACTAAAAAAGAATATTCTATACTGGAAAACACTACCAATATCAATGATTGGCAGAATAAATGCTATAAAAATGATCTTTTTACCACAATTATTATATTTATTTCAACCTATCCCTTTATATCTCCCTAAAACTTTTTTTTTTTAATGGATTCTATTATTAACAGCTTTATTTGGGATTATAAAAATCACAGAATAAGTAAAAAAACACATGCAAATCCAAGATAAATGGAGGATTAGCGTTACCTAATTTATTATATTATTTTTGGGCGGTTCAGATTAAGAATATGAATTTTTGGTTGGTAAAAATGGATCAGGAACCTGCTTGGCTAAAGATGGAAAAGGAAGACTGTTTACCGTTTGATATAAGTTCGATTCTTCTTGCTCCAAGAGAAGTACAAAAAAAAACTTACGGGGAAAACCCTATAATTTATAGCAATAGACGTATTTGGAAACAAATAGTTAAGACTTTATATTTGGATAATATGTCACTTTGTTTACCAATTATGAATAATCCCTTATTTAAAGGGTTTAGACACTGGAAAAATTTAGGAATTATAAGGATAGAACACCTTTACAGGAAAGGACAATTTCTCTCATTTCAAGAGTTAAAAGATATCTATGGACTGTACCCAAATAACTTGTTTAGGTATTTACAAATTAGAGACTATATCAAGTCAAACATGCAAAACTATAAGAATACAGAACCAGGATTACTGGATGAATGGCTTAACAAGCATCCAAATACAGAAAAACTAATAGCGTACATATATAATACTCTTTTGGATAGGGAAGTCCCAACAACAGAATCATACCGACAGATATGGGAAAATGAAATGGGTCTATCTATAATGAAAGACACTTGGGAAGAAAGTTTACAACGTATACACTGATGCACATTAAATGCCAAACATACCTTGATACAATTTAAAGTATTACATAGATTACACTACTCAAAAACGAAATTAAATAGAATTTTTCCTAACGTTTCTTCTATTTGCGATAAATGTCAGAATTTAGAAGCTAACTTAACGCATAGTTTTGTAACATGCATAAAACTTAATAGTTATTGGGCTGATATTTTTAGAATCATTTCTGAAGTTCTTAAAACTAAATTGGACCCCGATCTAAAGCTAATAATATTAGGAGTTCCTGATTCAAGCTTAATATTAACAGTAAGTCAAAGACATTTTCTTGATTACTGTTTGATAATTGGAAAAAAATTAATATTAAAATTCTGGAAGGGAACATAATCCCCCACAATCAAAATGTGGAAAGTCAGAGACGTTGCATTTGGAGAGAATTAGGTTTGTCCTAATGGACAAATACGAACTTTTTGAACAAATATGGTCTCCATTCATTGATTATTTAAAGGGGTAGCTGAGCTCAGCATTGTAACTCAATAAGTACCCTGGTGTAGGATTAGATGAAAAGATGTATTCTGGGTCTCTATAGATATTGTTATGTGAAATTGCTCCATTCATTGTTAAGATGTATTCTTTATTTTTTTCTTATATAATAATTTTTTTTTTCCTTATTTGTTTATTTTTATTATTATTATTTTTTTTTATTATTTTTTATTTTTCTTATATAATCATTATTATTTAATCAACATCTCTTCATTATTGATCTATACTTTTACTTCTTTTACCACTCCTTTACTTTCCAAAAAAAACCAGAAGCATACATAAATTATTCCGTAACATCTGTACAATTTTTGTAACAAGTTTAATTTGTATTTGAATAATTGTTATACTTTAGACAATATGCATTGCTTCTAATAAAAATATTTAAAAAAATAATAATACCAGTGGCCAAGAAGAGCAAGGTGACATGCCTCAATGACTATCAACCAGTGGCACTAACGCCTGTGGTGATGAAGTGCTTTGAGAGGTTGATCATGGCGCAAATCAACAAGGACCCACATCATCCTGGCCACACACTTATCTCCCTGCTACCTTCAGGTAGAAGTCAAAGTCAAAAAGAGTTTATTGTCATGTGTCCCTGACAGGACAATGAAAATCTTTCTTTGCATAGCACAACAGAACATACTAGGCATTGACTACAATTATATACGTAAATACACACATGAATTAATAAATTAATAAAGTGCAAATCACAGATGGAGGGATATTAATATTCAGAGTTCAGAGCCAAGTTTAATAGCCTGATGGCTGTGGGGAAGTAGCTATTCCTAAACCGGGTTGTTGCAGTCTTCAGGCTCCTGTACCTTCTACCCGAAGGTACCAGGGAGATGAGTGTGTGGCCAGGGGTGTGTGGGTCCTTGATGATGCTGCCAGCCTTTTTGAGGCAGCGACTGCGATAAATCCCCTCGATGGAAGGAAGGTCAGAGCCGATGATGGACTGGGCAGTGTTTACTACTTTTTGTAGTCTTTTCCTCTCCAGGGCACTCAAATTGCCGAACCAAGCCACGATGCAACCAGTCAGCAAGCTCTCTAATGTGCACCTGTAGAAGTTAGAGAGAGTCCTCCTTGACAGACCAACTCTCCGTAATCTTCTCAGGAAGTAGAGGCCCTGATGAGCTTTCTTAATAATTGCATCTGTGTTCTCGGATCAGGAAAGATCTTCACAGATGTGCACGCCCAGGAATTTGAAGCTCTTGACCCTTTCAACCATCGACCCGTTGATATAAACAGGACTGTGGGTCCCCATCCTACTCCTTCCAGTCAACAACCAGTTCCTTGGTTTTGCTGGTGTTGAGGGCCAGGTTGTTGTGCTGGCACCATATGGACAGTTGCTCAATCTCTCTTCTATACTCCGACTCATCCCCATCAGTGATACATCCCACAACAGTGGTGTCGTCAGAGAACTTGATGACGGAGTTCGCACTATGACCGGCTACGCAGTCATGAGTATAGAGTGAGTACAGCAGGGGGCTGAGCACGCAGCCTTGAGGTGCTCCCGTGCTGATTGTTATCGAGTCTGACACATTTCCACCAATACGAGCAGACTGTGGTCTGTGGATGAGGAAGTCGAGGATCCAATTGCAGAGGGATGCGCAGAGACCCAGTTCTGCGAGTTTGGTAACCAGCTTGGAGGGGATGATTGTGTTAAATGCCGAGCTGTAGTCAATGAATAACAGCCTGACATATGAGTTTTTGTTGTCCAAGTGGTCCAGAGCGGACTGGAGGGCCAGCGAGATCGCGTCCACCGTTGATCTGTTGTGGCGGTAAGCGAACTGCAGTGGGTCCAGGTTTTTGTCAAGGTAGGAGTTGATTTGCACCATGATCAACCTCTCGAAGCACTCATCACCACAGGCGTTAGTGCCACAGGTCGATAGTCATTGAGGCACGTCACCTTGCTCTTCTTGGGCACCGGTATTATTGATGCCCTTTTGAAGCAGGTGGGAACCTCAGACCTCAGAAGTGACAGGTTGAAAATGTCCGTAAAAAGTCCAGCCAGTTGGGCCGCACAGATTTTTAGGACACGACCAGGTATGCCATCAGGTTCAGACGCTTTTCGAGGGTTCACCCCTCTGAAGGATTTTCTGACGTCACCCTCTGTGACTGAGACTGAAATACCATCACAGCGAATAGGGGCTCGGGAAGGCACATCGGTGTTCTCCCTATCAAAGCGTGCGTAAAATGAATTGAGCTCATCAGGGAGTGATGTATCGCCGACATCCAAGCTGCCTCCTGGTTTCGCCTTGTAAGAGGTGATTGCATTCAGTCCCCGCCACAGCTGCCGAACATCTGTCTCATCCTCCAGCTTGGAGAAGAACTCCCTTTTGGCCTTTTTGATGGCCTTACCAAGGTCGTATCTGGACTTTTTGTAGACCACTGTGTCATCAGACATGAATGCCCGGTGTCTGGTCTTCAGAAGAGTGCGGATCTCACAGTTCATCCAATATTTCTGATTGGGAAACACTCGGAAGGTTTTTGTAGGAATGCAGTCCTCCACACATTTCTTTATGAAGTCTGTAACGACTGTGCATATTCATTCAAGTCCGTTGCCAAGTCCTTGAACATTGCCTAGTCTACTGACTCCAAACAGTCCTGTAGTTGTTCCTCTGCCCCCCCCCCCCCCCCCCCCCCCGACCAGCTCTGTACTGTCCTCACCTCTGGGGGTGCGCTCTTTAATTGCTGCCTGTAGGCAGGAAGAAGCAGCACCGCGGTATGGACGGATTTACTGAAGTGAGGGCCAGGGATAGAGCAATAGGCATTCTTGATGGTGGTGTAGCAGTGGTCGAGGGTGTTTGGTCCTCTGGTGCAGCAGGAGACATGTTGGTGGAAGTTGGGGAATGATTTCTTTAGGTTTGCCTTATTGAAGTCCCCAGCAATGGTGGTAAAAGCCTCGGGGCAAGACGTCTGGTGTTTGTTGACCACGGCGTGCAGCTCCTCCAGAGCCAGACGGACGTCTGCCTGGGGTGGGATGTAGACCGCGGTCAGGATGATGGAGGTGAATTCCCTCGGTAGGTAGAAGGGACGGCACTTAACCGGCAGATATTTGAGGTGTGGAGAGCAAGAGTTGGACAGGACTGCCACGTTTGAGCACCACGTAGAGTTGACCATGAGGCAGACGCCCCCTCCTCTCCCTTTCCCCAATGCCAGTGTACGGTCCATGCGGTGGATGGAGAACCCTTCAGGCTGGACCGTTGAGTCTGGGGAGCTGGGGGTGAGCCATGTCTCTGTGAAACAGAACACAGAGCATTCCCTCAGCTCCCTTTGATAAAGCAGCCTTGCCCTTAAGTCCTCCACTTTATTTTCAAGGGACTGTACATTGGCCAGTAGGATAGTAGGGAGAGGGGACCGAAGTCCCCTGCGCTTCATTCTGACCTGAAGTCCTGCCCGTTGGCCACGTTTCCGGACACAATGGAGGCTTCCCCTTTGTTTCCAGGTACTGTGTTTCCTGTACCTGCTGTTGCTGCGGACCAGCGCTGGAACGGGAATTCCCTCACAGATGGCAGCTCCAGCTCCGTAACGAACAGGGGTTCCCTCAGAGTCAGCAGCTCCAGCTTCATTTCTTCTGGGATATCCAGCCCGTCGGCTCTGGAGGTCATCCCGGGGTTTCCAGGTGCCGTACCTGGGTTCCTCAGTCGGGTTGGGAGTTTCACAGCCAGCGTGGGAAAGTTTAAAGTCCGGTGCTCCCGCAGCTGCGGGAGATCGCAAAATTGCCAGCGCTTTCAGCTGCACAAGCAGCCTGTCAGAAACAGCACCGATTACTGCCGTTTCCCTGATGCAGGTAAGTTGATAGAAGTTGTATGTCATTCTTTTCAGTTCTGGTGCTCTGCAAAAGTCGCCGCAGGCAGGCGCCATCTTGGGTACTCCGGAGAAGGTACAGGAGAAGGTACAGGAGCCTAAAAACTGCAACGACCAGGTTCAGGAATAGCTACTTCCCCACAGCCATCAGGCTATTAAACTTGGTTCAGACAAAACTCTGAACATTAATACCCCTTTATCTGTTATTTGCAATTTATCAATTTATTTATTCATGTGTGTATTTTGTATATAATGGTATATGGACAACTGATCTGTTTTGTAGTCAATGCCTACTATGTTCTGTTGTGCTGAAACAAAGAAAGGGACACATGACAATAAACTCTTTTGACTTGATCAGTACAGGATGAATGAGGGGTTCAGTACAGGTTGAATAGTAAAAGATGAATGGGGAATTCACTACATGATGAATGGGGGGGATCGGTGCAGGATAAATGGAGGGCGTGTCAGTAGAGGATGAATGGGGGGGATCAGTACAGGGTGGGGGTGCGAGATTGCAACCTTCACGTGGTCCACCCTGTTTCGACGAATGCAATCAACCTGGTGTGCACAATCAAATAAGATCAAATAGAACAACTTCTTCGACATTTAGGCTGTGCAAGCCATACGCAAGAAGAAGAGGTACAGGGTGGATGGGGGAGCAGTGCTGGATGAATGGGGGGGGTGTAGTGCAGGATGGATGGGAATGGGGGTCAGTACAGGATAAATTGAGGGACCAGTTTAGGATGGATGAGGGGTGGCAGGAGAATCAATCGAAGGTGGATAGGGTGATCAGCGCGGGACAAATAGATTGAGGGGGGGAGAGAGAGGGAGGGGGAGAGAGAGAGAGAGGGAGGGGGAGAGAGAGGGAGGGGGGGAGAGAGGGAGGGGGGGAGAGAGGGAGGGGGGGAGAGGAGGGAGGGGGGGAGAGGAGGGAGGGGGGGAGAGGGAGGGGGGGAGAGAGGGAGGGGGGGAGAGAGGGAGGGGGGGAGAGAGGGAGGGGGGGAGAGAGGGAGGGGGGGAGAGAGGGAGGGGGGGGAGAGAGGGAGGGGGGGGAGAGAGGGAGGGGGGGGAGAGAGGGAGGGGGGGGGAGAGGGAGGGGGGGGGAGAGGGAGGGGGGGGAGAGGAGGGAGGGAGGGGGGGAGGAGGGAGGGAGGGGGGGAGGGTGAGAGAGAGGGGTCAGCGGGCCTCGGACAACATCGCCCCGCTGCCTTGGCCGTCCCTGTCCACCGCCAGGTGCCGCTGCCAAAGGCAGTTGGGATCTCCTCGTCACCGCCTCCCCTCCTCCGCCAGACAGCAGGAAGGTGCGGGTCCGAGCGGTGCAGCTCAGAGATCCTATAGCTATAGGATCTTTGATGCAGTTGCTTCAGACGGCAGAAGGAGGCCTCCCCCTCGCTCCATCCTCGGCGTGCAAAAGGGTTTGTTTTGAAAGCGGTTATCGCCGTTAGCGGATTTGCAAGCAGCGGCTGCTATCAGGGCAGGCGGGATGCGGGAGAGGCGGTGGAGCCGCTGTCGTGGCCGCTGCTGCTGCTGCTATGCGGGGCCGTCATTCGCTCCTACCCTTCGTCACCCCGCACCTAGTATCTTTGCCCCGCACGACAGCCGTCGCCGACACGAAACGTCACGTTCCTTTTCTCCAGAGATGCTGCCTGACCCGCTGAGTGACTCCAGTTTTTTGTGTCTATCTTCGGTATAAACCAGTATCTGCAGGGCCAAGCAGGGCAAACTGACTCGGTGTTTAGGTTGCCCGGCGGCACTTTGGGTGGTCATTTGCACCCGGGCAACCGTTAATTTCGAGCCCTGAGAGCCCCTGCTTTCTCTACACTACCTGCCCTTCTACCTATTTTCGTATCCTCCGCAAACTTGGCCACAAAACCTTCAATCCCCTTGTCAAAATCATTAATATAAAATGTGAAGAGTAGTGGTCCCAGTACCGACCCCTGTGGAACTCTGCTAGTCACTGGCAGCCAACCACAAAAGGCCCTCTTTATTACCACTGTCTTCTGCCATACAGCCAACCTGCTATCCTATCCTCCCTTTGATACCGTGGCCTCTCATCTTCCTGAGCAGCATCACGTGTGGCACCCTAAAGAGCCTGTCCCACTTGGAGATTTTTTTGGCGAATGCCGGCGTCGCTGGTTAACATATCAGGTCGCCGAAAGATTTTGAACATTTCAAAATCCAGCAGCGACACAAAAAATGTTGCAACACTTGAGGAGACAACGCGCGAAATACGTCGTCACGCCGCATCACAACACAACTTTTTCGCTGACCTGATAGATCAGTCAATGATGCCGACAGTCGCCGAAAAAAATCGCCAAGTGGGACAGGCCCTTAAAGGCTTTCTGAAAATCTAAATAAACAACAACAAATCTACTGACTCTCCTTCGTCTGTCCTGCTATTTACTTCTTCAGAGAATTCCAGCAAATTTGTCACAAGACCTCCCCTTCACAAAGCCATTGTCTATGTCATTGTGAACTTCTAAGTACTCCGTAACCTCATCCTTTATAATGGACTCTAAAATCCTACCAACCACTGAAATCAGACTAACCGGCCTATAGTTCCTACTATTCTGCTTTGCTTACTTCTTGTGCAGCATGGGTAATATTTTCCAATCATCTGGGACCTGTCTCTAGTGATTCTTGAAATATCACTATCACAATGCCTCCACAATTTCTAAAGCCACCTGTTTCAGAACCCTAGGGTGCAGTCCAGGTGACTTATTCACTTTTAGCTCTTTCAGCTTCCCAAACGCCTTCTGCCTAGTAATCGCCAACTCACAAACTTCCACCCCCTAACTCTCTTGAATTCCAGGCACATTGCTAGTTTCTTCCACTGTTATTCAACTCCTCTGCCATTTCTTTATTCCCCATTAATCACTTCTTCTCGTTCTTAATCTTTATGTAACTGAAGAAACTATTTTATATTAGTTGTCTTCTGTTGTTCTTTAAAAGCTTCCCAATTCTCTGGCTTCCCACTAATCTTTGCTATGTTGTACGCCTTCTCTTTTAGTTTTATATACTGTCTTTCCTGACTTCCCTCGTTCTCCCCCTATTATCTTTCTTCCTCTTTGGAATGAAAAGATCCCGTATCTTTCGGATTATTTCCAGAAATTCCTGCCATTGCTGTTCCACCGTCATCCCTGTTAGGGTCCCGTTCCTGTCAACTTTGGCTAGCTCCTCCTTCATGCCTCTGTCGTCCCATTTGCTCAGATGCAATACCCACACATCCAAATTCACCTTCTCCCTCTCAAATTGCAGATTATAATTTATCATATTGGGTCGCTGCTCCTAATGGTTCCTCTACCTCGAGTTCCCTTATCAAATCCAGTTTATTACATAGTAAATCCAGAATTGCCTTTTCCCTGGTAGGCTCCACTACAAGCTGCTTTAAGAATCCATCTCGGAGGCACTCTCAAATGATGCAAAGCCCCAGCTCGGGAATGCCAAAGGAGAGTCAGGTATTGTAGGAACTAAACCAGCTTGGTAACCCTTGGGACCAACTCTGAAAGTCAGGGCATGTTAACAACAGGGACAAGTAACGCAAGGGAGGAGGAACTGATAGGTGTAAGCATCGGTTCAACTATGAGGAAACACTGACAGCTCCCTCACTGTCAAAAAAAAGACACACAGTGCTCAGTGAAAGTGTCTTTGGAGATTAATTCTGCTAAGCTATAAATGGCTCAAAGATGTTCATTATACATTCCAAGAAATTGTCTCCATTTTAATAGAGAAGGGCACATGGATTTGTGAACAATGTTAAAATAAGGGAAATTAACTCACTGTCAGGAAGCTCTGTTAATATTGTGCGAGTTTTGAAAATTAATTTTGGTTTCCGAGACTTACTGAAACCCTCTTGTGGGAAATCAAGAGAAGAGGAAAGATCCAATTGGCAAGGACATTTGCATGGGCCCCAGCTATCCCTGTCTCTTTGTAGGGTATGTTGAACAATCCTTGTTCTAGACGTACACTGACCCTATCCTCAAATTCTACCTCCGTTACATTGACGACTGCATCGATGCTACCTCCTGCACTCATGCAGAACTTATGGGCTTCATCACCAATTTCAATCTTGCAGTCAAATTCACTTGGACCATCTCCGACACCTCCCTCCCCTTTCTTGATCTCACCGTCTCCATCACAGGAGAGACTATTGACTACCATCTCTGTACATACAAATTGATCGTGTGTGTGTGTGTGTGTGTGTGTGTGTGTGTGTGTGTGTGTGTGTGTGTGTGTGTGTGTGTGTGTGTGTGTGTGTGTGTGTGTGTGATGTTCGTCTGCGATTCACATCTCCTCAAAAACACGGCGGCACTAACGGTGAAATTTTAACTTATTCCGATAGAAATTTACGCCATGATAACGCCTTATTTGAAAATTTGATGCATTATTTCCCCGAGTTATTTATGAAAATGTTCAAAAAATTCTAATAACTTGGTAAATAAACGAGATGGTCTTGCTGATGACGTCACAATGGCTCTGCTCGCGCGGCCTGCTGCCCTATGTTCCACGCGCAGCGAGTGACGTCATCCCCCCTCACCCATCATGTCCTTCCCCCCTCCAGTTCTTCAAAAGACGCAGAAAGAACGAGCAACTGCGGAGGGCTTATGAGGGCTTCTAAAGGTGTTTCCGAGGTCAATGCATTACGCACGCTACCGGCTCGGGTTTCCAGAGAATTCCCGAGAGCTTTCGTCGACGCACACTCTAGCGCGTCGGCTCGGGTTTCACGAGAACTACCGAAAGCTTCCGATGTCGACGCACGACGAACGCTAGCGCCTTTGTTCGGTTTTCCCGAGAACTCCCAAGAGCTTTGGTCGATGCATGACGCGCACGAGCATTTCGAGAATATTCCTCAAATCCTTCACCACATTCTCACTTTGTTTGTGAAGAACGAAGTGCTGACTTCCACATCTCTAAAGATAAGAGTCTGATTGAATTTCATTGTAGACAGTACTTTTTAAATTTTAATCTGTTTTTTTGGTAAGACTCCATTTTGAAAAGGCATTCTGGTGTCTCATTTAACTGTACTCATTCTTAAAGATAACATTTAATTTTAAAGATAGCGCTTTTTTAATTTTAATCTGTTGTTTTGGTAAGACTACATTTTGAAAAGACATTCTGAAGTGTCACTTAACTGTACAAATTCTTAAAGATAACATTTAATTCGCAGTCGGCACTGCCCGCTCAGTGTCCGCGTCACCACCTCGCCGAGTTCAACTCCCCCCCCCTTCTCTCTCCCACCCTTCTCCCCCTCTCTATGTGCCTCTCTATGTCCCTTTCTGTGCCTCGGTGTCACACTCTGTGCGTCTGTGTCCTTCGCCGTCCGTCTGTGTCACTCTCCGTGCCTCTGTGTCCTTTCCTGTGCCTCTGTGTCACTCTTCGTGCATCTGTGTCCCTCTCCATGCCTCTGTGTTTCTCTCCGTGCCTGCAAGCCCGCCTCTGTGTTCCCCTCTGTCCTCCTCTGTGTCTCGCCCTGTGCCCCGCCCTGTCCCCCACTGTGCCCCGCCCTGTGCCCCGTGTACCGCTCTGTGCCTCGCGTCCCCCTCTGTGCCCGTGTCCCTCTCTGTGCCCGTGTCCCTCCCTGTGCCCCTGTGTCCCTCCCTGTGCCCCTGTGTCCCTCCCTGTGCCCCTGTGTCCCTCCCTGTGCCCCTGTGTCCCTCCCTGTGCCCCTGTGTCCCTCCCTGTGCCCCTGTGTCCCTCCCTGTGCCCCTGTGTCCCTCCCTGTGCCCCTGTGTCCCTCCCTGTGCCCCTGTGTCCCTCCCTGTGCCCCTGTGTCCCTCCCTGTGCCCCTGTGTGCTTCTCTCTCTCTACCCCCTCCCTCTCTAGCAGCGCCTGTGAGTTGGGGGCTATGCATGAGTGGGTAGGGCGGGTATAGGTTAAACCGATCGAATTAATAATATTAATATAATATCAGGGGGGTGGTCAGTGTGTGTGTGTGTGTGGGGGGGGGGGGGTGTGGTTAGTGTCTGTGGGGGGAGGTGGTTAGTGTGTGTGTGTGACGCTGCAGGCCGCCCCCCCCCCCCCCACCACAACCGTGCTTTGAGGGGACGAGACCCAACGGGTCCCACTTGGCCTAGTCTATTATAAACCTACTGACTCCCACAATTGTCTAGATTACACTTCTTCCCTCCCTGCTTCATGCAAAAACTCTATCCCCTACTCCCAATTCCTCCGTCTATGCCGTATCTGCGCCCAAGGTGTTCCATTCCAGGATATCCAAGATGTCCTCATTCTTTAGGGAACAGGGATTCCCTCTTTCATAATAGATGAGGCCCTCACACATCTCCTTGGTACCCCGCAGCTCCGCTCTTGCTCCCCCTTCCTCTAGTCATAACAGGGACATAGTCCCCCTAGTTCTTGCCTTTCACTTCATCAGCCGTCGCATACATCATAGTTCTCCAACATTTTCACTACCTCCAACGGGATCCCTCCACTGGTCACATCTTCCCATCTCCACCTTCCTCCACCCCTTTCCACAGACCACTCCTGCCGCAACTCCCTGGTTAACCCATTCCTTCCCACCCAAACCAACCCCTCCCCAACTGCAGGAGATGCAACACCTGTCTCTATACCTTCTCCCCCGACTCTTGTTAACTCCAACCTAATCTACTGTTGTTCAAGGTGTGGACTTCTACATCGACAAGTCCAAACATAGACTAGGCGATAGTTTCACTGAACACCTTTGCTCAGTCTGCCTGGGCCTACCTGATCTCACGGTTGCCAAACACTTTAAATTCCCCTTCCCATTCCCACACTGACATTTATGTCCTAGGCCTCCTCCATTGTCAGAGTGAGGCCAATCACAAGTTAGAGGAACAGCACCTCATATTTCGCTTGGGCAATTTGCAACACAGTATGAATATTGATTTCTCGAACCTCAAGTAACCCTTGCGTTCCCCCTCTCTCCGTCCCTCCCCCACCCAAGACATTGTACTAGCTTCAAAGCCGCCTTGTTGCGAGGCACTATCTGTAACCCATTTGTACCAAGGCAACAGCTAACAATGGCCTGTTCCCGTTATCATCGTTACTTTTTGACATATCTTTCATTCATTTGTTCTATCTCCAGATCACCATCTATATCTCTCGTTACCCTTTCCCCCCCGACTCTGTCTGAAGAAGGGTTTCGACCCAAAACATCACCTGTTCCTTTTCTCCAGAGATGCTGTGTGACCTGTTGAGTTACTCCAGCTTTTTGTGTCTATCTTTGGTTTAAACCAGCATCTGCAGTTCCATACTTCATAGGACATTATCAGCAATGGATGCAATTGATGTAGCAATAGCATGCAACTTTTATACCACTTATTTCTCTGTGAATCTGTTGTTTGTAGCTGCAATACTGAACAGTATTTCCTACATTCTCTTATACGAGAAGTTTCATTTTCATTAAATGCTGCTATGTTGCAACAACAGCATTAAGCAAAGCTGAGCCTAGAGACTCAGACTCTTGGCCTACCTATCAGTCTCCATTATTTGAAAGAGGAGAAAGTGGGAGGGGCAGTTCAGACAGCATAAACTGTAGATAGGAAATGGTCCTAACAAATAAAATGCACAAAATACACAGCTTATGAATACATCATTTATGACAATGCCATTTTGTTGTAATGCTCTTTAAAATAAAATACTTTAAAGTTTGATCATGTTTTTACTTGTTAACCTGCACACCCCCAAAATATGGAATAGAAAAAAAATACCTTTTGTCACCCAAAAGCTTTGTTACTTCATCAGATTTTTCTTCACTAAACAAAAAGAGAAAATGTTTCTTAGTATCCAAAAAACAAGTTAAGCTAACTTTCAAAATTATAGATTTCATGCAACATTGGACATACCTGAAAATCTTTGCTGAGGTACTGTAACTGATTAACATAAAAAGTGAATAGGAATTAAGAAATAAAGTACATTAAATGCAGTATTGACAATTCGTAAAATGATTTTACAATTACAACAATCCTTTATGTAATAATAAAATGTACAGCAATAATTAGGCTATGAATAATTTCCCAAACCAAGTCCCCTTTTTTAATATCAGGTCAACTTTATAAAAAAAGTTTCAAAACTGTTGAAATTTGGATAGCACTTTCCTACCCATTATTATCAGTTAGCAACCCTTCACAATGACAAACCTTATTTGATAAACTTCAATCACCAATTCAACTAAATAACAGTGGCTGAAGGTATTGCTTTCAATGCAGTATACCTGATCTTTCAAAAGGCATTTGGTGAAGTCCCTGGCTAACAAGAGAAATTGAAATCCTTGACAGAGAAAACACATACAATAAATGTTATGGGGCAAAAAGCTTCATACTGCTGATGAGTATACAGGGGGCATCCCCAGTGGTGCTATTTGGACCCATGTTCGATTTCAAAATTTACAGATAGCCCCAAATGTGGAAATATATGAAAATAGATAAGTGATTGGTAAAATACTTCATGGTTGCAAAGGGGAAGCCTCGAGTGCAAAAGATCCCATGGTACCTCTGCGGGTAAATGTAGCTGTAAAACGAGTGTGGCAGTGGTCAGATTAATCACAATCTGGTCCTATATTACTTGCCTGCATTTATTTCTTATTTTAGACCGGATTTTAATTATAGGCAAGTGGTGAATTTAACTTTTTTATTGTACACAGAAAATCACCAACATCTTGGTGATGAGATTTAAATCAATAAAAGCTCTTAACATTATTGAATATTTTAAAATTGGGATTGGAGCAATTGAGTGAAACATTTTGGCACTCAAAAAACATTATGTTTTCTTAATGGGAGAAACATGAACAATTGTGTATTTCCTTATATCACTTTCACTAGAAATCTTAAAAAATTTTGAAATACAGTTTTTCCCAACTATATAATGTCTGAAGAAGGTTCCTAAAGGGCCTGACCCACTTGGACGACCAGATCCGCGAGTCCAGAAGAGTGCCTTCGACCTTAAAGCTCGATGGCACTCTCCTGGAATGCCTCGAGCTGGATTGACCCACCGTATTGCTACCGCGAGCTTGATCAACTGAAACGCGAGCTGCATCTACCGACCACACACACACAAACACATCACGAAGATGGGGGCTATGGAAAGCGGAGGAGCGCTGTCTACGCGATGAAGATGGAGGTAAAGGGCTGCCACAGAGTACCGTAAGTCCTATAGAGAGCGCAAGGGTGGGGGGGGGGGGGGGGGGTGGTAGAGAAGGGAGAGAGAAGGGGAGAGAAGGTAGAGGAGGGTAGAGAAGGGTAGAAAACGGTAGAAAAGGAGAGTACAATGGGAGTAGAAGGGGGGGGAGAAGGAGTGGAGACACTTTTAAGAAGTTTAATAAAGTTTAGCGGGCATTTTACCTACCAGTTGTCTTCCTAGGTCGTGAATCTCCAATGAGCCAATCAAAATGGCCGGTCAGCGAAGGAGATGGCTTACAGCTGCCCATGAGTGCCTGCAAGTAAATAGCGACCCCACTTCACTGCACTACGAGTGAAAAAGACCCATGCTGACCAAATTTTACTCACGGAAAATGTTTCAATATCCCGAAAAAATGTCTGCGACCTAGCTGAGGCCGCGAGTAGGCAGGAACCTCCCTTGAACGTGAAGGAGAGTTCCAGCCACCTCATACGACCTCCTAGGATGACGTGCAACCATGCTGCGAGTTTGAGTCCAGAGAAAACTCGTCTAAACTCACAGCTTAGATCGCCCAAGTGACACAGGCCCTTTACCTGAAATGTAACCTAACCATGTTCTCCAGAGATGCTACCTGACCGGCTGAGTTCTTTAGCATTTTGTGTCTTTTAAAAATTAATAATGAAATAGTACGCCATTCCTGGCAAACAGGTTTGCCAAACTGTTCACACACTACCAAGGTGATGACATTTCATTGGCTTAATTATGGTTTACATATGTGTCTTTAAATTTACCTCTTTGGTAGTGCAGGTAACTTGGGCAGGACAAGACTTCCTTCTTCATCTATTAAACTAATTGAGGAAGTGGCGCTGGAAAGAAGGTTTAAAATGAATACATTTTAACATAGCCTCAAAAACCTGTATCAACAGTAAATTAATCTTTTTGTCTTGTTAGATTTTGTGCTCTAAGACCATAAGACAAAGAAGCAAAATTAGATCATTTGATCCATCAAGTCTGTTTCGCCTTTCAATCATGGCCGATCAATTTTTCCTCTCAACCCCAATCTCCTGCCTTCGCCCCATAACACCCTTACTAATCAAGAATCTGCTTTAAAAATACCCAATGACCTGGCCTCCACAACTGTCTGGCAATGAATTTCATACAGTCACCATCCTCTGGCTACAGAAATACCTTCTCATCTCCATTCTAAAGGTACGTCCTTTTATTCTGTAGCTGTGAGCTTAGGTCCAAGACTCTTCCACAAGTGGAAACATCCTCTCCACTTCCACTCTATCTAGGCCTTTCATTATCCGGGTGGTGTCTTCCACTGTGAAAACTGACGCAAAGAACGTATTCCGTTTATCTGTTTTTTTTAAATTCCCCAATACTATTTCTCCAGTGTTCTTTTCCAGCGGTTCATTGTCCACTCTTGCCTCTCTTTTACTCTCTATATATCTGAAATAACATTTGGCATTCTCAAAAACATTTTTGTAATAAACTTTACTATCATAGTTTTATCGGACTCCACATTGCATAGCTACCCAAGGGACCAAGTTAATTTTGTCTCAATCTTTTCGAATTGAAAATTGGGATTTTGCCATGCTGAAAAAAATAAAGAATACAAATACTATCACCACATACTTTGATAATGCAGTAATGATCAAGCATGTCACCATTGTGGAGATGTTTCCTCAGTGTTTTATGTATTAGTTAATTCATTTTTAAAAATGGGCCTAACATATTACATATCATCACAGAAAATTGTTCCTGAAACAGTTCTACTCACTTCCTTTCTTCTACAAGATTGAATTTAAGGATTGCTTAAAATTATGGTAATCTCAATCTAGGGAAGTCGGAGCAATGAAAGGGTGAAAATCAACAGACTAAACAGCCCTCCCTTGATTCTTACATAGAGAACATGGCCTGTTAATTACAGTGCCCTCCATAATGTTTGGGATGAAGACCCATTCTTTATTTATTTGCCTCTGTACTCCGTAAATTGAGATTTGTAATAGAAAAAAAATCACGTTAAAGTTGAAGGCCATTTTTATACATTTTGGTTTCACCTTGTAGAAATTACAGCTGTGTTTATACATATTCCCCTCAAAATTTCAGGGCACCATGATGTTTGGAACACATGGTTTCACAGGCATTTGTAATTGCTCAGGTATGTTTAATTGCCTCCTTAATGCAGGTATAAGAGAGCTCTTAGCACCTAGTCTTTCCTCTAGTCTTTCCATCACCTTTGGAAACTTTTAGTGCTTAGGACCAAAGTTGTGCCAATGAAAGTCAAAGAAGCCATTATGAGACTGGGACAAATGCCTCAAAACTCATTGGCCGGTGGTTCATTCTACAAGACAATGATCCCAAACATATTGCCAGAGCAACAAAGGAGTTTTTTAAAGTTAAAAAATGGTCAATTATTGAGTGGCCAAGTCAATCACCCGATCTGAACCCAATTGAGCATGCCTTTTATTTACTGAAGAGAAAACTGAAGGGGACTAGCCCCCAAAACATGCATAAGCTAAAGATGGCTACTATACAAACCTGGCAGAGCATCACCAGAGAAGTTGCCCAGCAACTGTTGATGTCCATAAATCACAGACTTCAAGCAGTCATTGCATGCAAAGGATATGCAACAAAATGTTAAACATGACTACTTTCATTTACATGACATTACTGTGTCCCAAACATTATGGTGCCCTGAAATGTGGGGACTATGTATAAACACTGCTATAATTTATACACGATGAAAATGGATAAAAATGGCCTTTATTAATATCTGACAAATATGCACTTTAACCACATGTGATTTTTTTCTATTACAAATCTCAAATTGTGGAATACAGAGGCAAATAAATAAATGACGGATCTTCGTCCCAAACATTATGGAGGGCACTTGTAAGACTCATTTTTGGCTGTATGTTAACTGTTAACAAAATACCAATCAAACTCTCTACCCCAAAAGAAAATAATTTAAACTACTCTGTTGAAATTTTCCAAGAGCTAAATTTATGGAGTTTAAAAATTTCAAAAGAAAAAGAGGCAAGGAAATGTTCTGCTTCAAATCTTTTTTCACGGTGCCTTACAGCGAATGCAACGCCGGAGACCCGGGTTCGATCCCGAGTACGGGTGCTGAGTTTGTACAGAGTTTATACATTCTCCCCGTGACCTGCGTGGGTTTTCTCCGAATCTTCAGTTTCTTCCCACACTCCAAAGACGCACAGGTTTGTAGGTTGATTGGCTTGGTAAATGTAAAAATTGTCCGAAGTGGGTGTCAGACGGTGTTAATGTGCGAGGATCGCTGGTTGGCGTGGACCCAGTGGGCCGAAGGGCCTGTTCCCGCACTGCATCTCTAAACTCTAAATCTAATTAGACTTTAGTTCATCCCCTTTCTCTGTCATTTCTGTGTTTATGTCTTATTCTTTCATTTTCTTTGATTAAAGATACATCCTAACCAACATCATCTAAATTGTATTGTATTGTATTGACTTTATTGTCATTAAGAGACAACAAAATGGATTTTCCTTACAGTCATGTAACATAAAATAATAAATAAAATTTAAAAAATGAAAGAAAAAAAACGAACACATAAGTCCACAACACATCACAACTCCATAGCGGCACCAGAGTTAGAAGGTACCATAGTAGGACTCCGCGATGTTGGTCAGCGCCGCCCACATTGGGAGCTCCGCGAACCACAGCTCCGCGATGTCGGTGCAGCAGGCCCAGCACTCTGGAGCTCCAAACGGCGATCCCCAGTAAGGCATCGCTCGCCCCGCGATGTTCCCAACGCTGTGCCGCTGCTGCTGGAGCTCTGGTTGGTCCCAGCAGGAAAGGCCGCGCCAATCCAGTAGGTAGGCCGGGGGGGGCGAGGACGTGACTCGAATAATAGTTGCGTCCTCTCCAGGAAGCGACTGAAGGACAGTATCCCCCTTACCATACCCTCTTCCCCTCACATCAAGACAAAAACCCCCCACAAAAAACGCACTTCAAACATAACAAAAAACAAAAAGATACCGGACTGAAGGCGGAGGCAGCTACCAACAGCGCCACCGGATGTCCAACCTTGCAGTATATTTTAACGCCACAAGTAAAATTCTCATCTAATAGCAAAGATCACAAGATGCCAATTCTAAAATTTTGGGACCCATGTTTCTAGCACAAAACCAATGAAATTGGATTTAATTGTACAAAAACAAAAATTCAGAGACTCAACACCTTTGTGGTCCAATGCACAATTACCTCTGGAGGCAGAAACATTAATCAAATTAAAATACCTAGGTTTGCACTGGAAGTGACATAACCTATAAATGTGCAGATGAAGTACCACTAGGTGGAAAAGGAAGATTAATCAAGTCACTGCACATGCAAAAGGCTTAATGACAGCATTGATGGAGACGATGTTTGCAACAGTAATGTAGATTGAGCTGAAATTCTCGATTACCTTTTTTGATCTGTCACCTCAGCCCAGTACATGCAGGTAACCGCATTTTCCAAGGTGAAATAATGTAAGATCTCAGCTTTTTCTACGTCACAGAGAACAACTCGTTGAGTATCTGCAAGACTGAAGGCTAAAACTAGAAGAAAAGATTTATCACAGATATGCATAACTTAAAATCCAAATGCATTGAAAGTAGAAGTCTTTTGTTATTTACCTTTTCCATCTGGTCTCCATGCTAATGATGTTACTTCTTTTCCTGTGTTTTCATTAGGTGCCAAGCTCCACACACGTTGAAAGTGGGCTAATCGATGAAGCAAAACCTACAAATTAAACAAAATGTCCATGGTTTCTGTTGGTCATAGATTACATAACAGCTGAGATTTTCAGCAATATTTCTCTGCTTTAATAATAAAACATATTAGAATCACACTAATGCAAGGAAAATGCAGCGGCACAGCGTTGGGAACATCGCGGGGCGAGCGATGCCTTACTGGGGATCGCCGTTTGGCGCTCCGGAGTGCTGGGCCTGCTGCACCGACATCGCGGAGCTGTGGTTCGCGGAGCTCCCAATGTGGGCGGCGCTGACCAACATCGCGGAGTCCTACTATGGTACCTTCTAACTCTGGTGCCGCTATGGAGTTGTGATGTGTCGTGGACTTATGTGTTCGTTTTTTTTCTTTCATTTTTTAAATTTTATTTATTATTTTATGTTACATGACTGTAAGGAAAATCCATTTTGTTGTCTCTTAATGACAATAAAGTGAATACAATACAATACAACAACGTACCTCGGTGACTGCCAATCACCCCCCCCCGGACACTTATTGTTATTTATTCAAATCATTTGCTGTGTCATTTTGTATAAGATGCTAACTTGGTATTGGCTTGCAATGACAAGGAACAAAGTATTTTTAGTTAAAGAATATTCAGGAGATAACTGAGGAACAACTTTGGCTCAATCTTGTTGTTTACCATCTGCTGTGTCTGGTGCTCCCTTACAGTTTCTTCCCATCTCACCACCTCTGGTGGTCGCAGCTGCTCCCTCTCTCCTCATTGTCTAAGCAATTCTTATTTTGTCAAAGACCCCAATGTCTTCAATAGATTTTTCAAAATATTTGAATTGCTCTCGAAATAATCAGATTTAAACTTTTGTATTTGAAAGGTCCAATCGATAGTCAAGATAATGGGAAAATGATCTTGCAGGATCTCATGACACCTTTATGATGTGCACCATGGTTTTATAACACTCAAGCCTTGATTGGTTGTAAGGAAGCATTTTAATAGCATTTTGTGATCCAATACACATTGCTACACTTAACCAATAAACAGTAGAATCTTGCAGAAAGAGCCTTGATAGAAACACTGCAAACACTGGCAGAATGTGGCTTGTGTGCCAAATGTTTTGTCTCTCAATATTAAATCTATATCCCTAGTTCTTCACCCTTCCTTTAATAGAAACATTTATTTTACATTGATGCCATCTCTAGACCCAACATAATCTCTAATCTTTCTAGCAAATCATTTTTCAACCTTCTTTGTTTCCAGAACAATCTTAAATTATCTGGTTTATCCTCAGAATTAAAATCCCGCACTCGAGACCATTGTAAAAGATCTTCTCAGCAACCATTTTCAACCCTTCAAGAACCTTAAAATTATTTCATTTGTTCAGACCAAAAATGGAAGTAGAAATGGAACTAATTTCCTCCCACCCACCCTCGTGCAAGAAAGCATACCCTAACTCTTAATCTATTTGACTCCATCTCATCTGCTCCCAAGATGAGGCTTTCCACGATAGGACATCGAGACCTCCTCTTTCTTCATTAAACATGATTTCCTCACTGCTGTCGTATATGAAGCTCTTGCCCATATCTCCTCTGAGTCAAGCCGTCCTGCTCTTACTTTGCCTCCACCCAAGATGGAACAAGAATAGAGTTTCTCTGGTCCTCACCTTTCACCCCACCAGACTCCCCATCCAAAACATAATTCTTCAAAATGTCTACATTTAGTACGTCTGATGTGGTCTACTTTGCATCGTCAAGACCAATAGTTGACTAGGCGATCTACTCGCTAAACATTTGTGCATTGTCCACCAAGGCCTGCTGGATCTCCTAGTTGCTAAAGATTTTAATTCCCCTTCCCATACTGACCTTTCTGCTTCGGCCTCCTCGATTGCCAGAGTGAGGCTACAGACAAACTGGAGGAACAGTATGAATGTTGAATTCACCAAATGACAGTAATACCAACCCTGGCTATTCCTTTTCTCCTGTGCCACCCACCCTCACCGCAGTGCTTCCCCTTTTCCTAACATCTCCAAACTACCCCGACTTCCCAACCCTTTCCCCTCCATACACCCATCACTTATCCCTCAGCCCGTCATTCCTCTTTTCTCCCCTCTCCTCTTTCCCCTCCCCATCTCTTCAACCCACATTTCTCCCTCTAGCTAAACATTTTTCCCCTTTTACTCTCCTTATCTGATACCTTTTTGACTCCTTTTCTAGTGGAATAGACAGTAATCAAATGTCTTCATATTCTGCATTATTATTTGAAAAGCCAATTAAATTTCAACTAAAACAGCACACCTGATGCATAAAAAAATACTTTGAAGCAAATATGTGGTTTCTCATTATGTTAGTCTCTGAACTTTATAACTGTTGTTGGTGTGTTTTATTAATGATATTTTGTGCAAGATGAAACAATCAGTCATTGATTTGGGGATTCAAAGTGAGAAGTACTTTCCAAATTGCCAAATTCCTTAACTGAGTAAGTGTTCCTCAGTATCAATCAATTGGATTTAATTGTACAAATTAAATTTTGTGCGGCTTCACCTAAATGGTAAAGTAAAACATTATTTGCAGTACAATGATCCTATTGTTAAAAAGTAACAAATCATGCAACTTACCTAAGAAAGAACAATCGTGAATTATAATTGTCAATTTACCATGGTTTAAAATAATTGGTAAACTTCACCTACTTCTCTTAATTTACAACTTAGTTTTGTGATTGATTAATTTAGACATCGACAATATAATTCAAACATAATTACATTCATACCATATTCATGAATTATTATTTTGGTAAAATAATAACACAAAGATCAGTTACCTCTCCGGTTTTGTTCGCAAGTGCAATGAGATCCCGTTTAGGGGACCATACCATGTAAAGTATCTCATTGGGAAGTTGCTTTTCTCCAACCTGTCGAAATGCTGGCATAATGTTCCTGTCAAGAACAAATCAAAATGAGTCAACACCCAAACATGAGATTAGACACAGCCCAAAACTGTAAATGTCAAAAACATGAAGAATATTCAATAACACATTAAAATTGTGATAATGTAGTTCTTTCGTACTGACATCTTCCAAGGCTACATTCTATTTCTGTCCCACCCACTCCCCTGACATCAGTCTGAAGAGTCTCGACCTGAAATGTCACCCATTCCTTCTCTCCAGAGATGCTGCCTGTTCCGCTGAGTTACTCCAGCATTTTGTGCCTACCTTCATACAATAATCTATCACCTTTGGATGAAATGACGACATATGGTAGTTATAGTGAGGAAATTATGCCAGAGTGCAACTCTTTCCGACCCCGCCGTAGATAATGAAGGTGCCAATATTACCGTATCATAACTTACTTTACGTTTTGGTTTATTAGAACGTCACAGGAAATGCTTTTTCCCTGTGGCTATCAAACTGTACAGCTGCTCCCCCTTCTGTCATGGGATTGACTCACCCCCTAATTCAAATGATATCACAAAAGATCAGATATACATGCATAAAGATAATCAAGTCAAACTCAAGTACAACAGATAGAGCAGAGGGGAAGACGGAGTGCAGAATATCGTTCTCAGCATTGTAACACATCAGTTACATAAACATAGTCCAATGTCTGCAATGGGGTAGTGAATTGGGCAGTACCATAGCTCATGGAAGGACCATTCAGAAGCCTAACATTAAGCCTGAGTCTGGCAGTGCACGTTTTTAAGCTTCTGTACCTCATGCCTGATGGGAGGAGGTAGAATGAGGAATGACTGGGGTGGGACAAGTCTTTGATTATGCTACCCTTCATGAAAGGAATAGATCACGCTGTGTAGCTCTGGCAGGTAGCCAAGTTTTCTTCAACACCTTGAAGAAGTAAACCCCGCTTACTTAATTAAAGGCCTTGATGAGTTTGATAAAGGCAATATGTAAGGCAATATGTAAAGGCCATTAATATTCACAACATTTCCTTTGTCGAGTTTACTATCCCTATGCCTCCTTGACCTAGAGTTCCAACAACTGTTTAAATTTTGCTGCAGATTCCAACACACACCGTCTTCAAGATCTGCAGAGCAGAGCAATTTCTTATCCTCATAGAACAGAAACAGGTCCTTCAGCCCACACCCCATTTTCCACACTTCTCTCCATAACCATTGACACTCATGATTTTATATACCTCTATAAGTTTCCTGCGTTCCAAGCAATAGATTCCCAGCCTGCCAATCTCTCCTATAGCACACCCGCTCAAGTCCTTGCAATTTCCTGTAAATCTTCTCTTCACACTTTCCAGTTTATTGCTATTTTTCCTATTGCAGAGTAACTTAGGCTGAACACAATACTGTGTGGCCACATTAACATTCTGTACAACTACAATATATCATCTCAACGTCTATACTCAGTTCCTGATTGATGAAGGCCAACATACCAAAGGCCATAGAAACATAGAAAAAAAAAATAGAAAAATAGGTGCAGGAGTAGGCCATTCGGCCCTTCGAGCCTGCACCGCCATTCAATGTGATCATGGCTGATCATCCAACTCAGTATCCCGTACCTGCCTTCTCTCCATACCCCCTGATTCCTTTAGCCACAAGTGCCACATCTAACACCCTCTTAAATATAGCCAATGAACTGGCCTCAACTACCTTCTGTGGCAGAGAATTCCAGAGACTCACCACTCTCTGTGTAAAGAATGTTTTCCTCATCTCGGTCCTAAAGGAATTCCCCCTTATCCTTAGACTGTGACCCCTTGTTCTGGACTCCCCCAACATCGGGAACAATCTTCCAGCATCTAGCTTGTCCAACCCCTTAAGAATTTTGTAAGTTTCTATAAGATCCCCCCTCAATCTTCTAAATTCCAGCGAGTACAAGCCGAGTATCCAATCTTTCCTCATATGAAAGTCCTGACATCCCAGGAATCAGTCTGGTGAATCTTCTCTGTACCCCCTCTATGGCAAGGATGTCTTTCCTCAGATTTGGAGACCAAAACTGTACGCAATACTCCAGGTGTGGCCTCACCAAAACCCTGTACAACTGCAGTAGAACCTCCCTGCTCCTATACTCAAATCCTTTCGCTATGAATGCTAACATACCATTTGCTTTCTTCACTGCCTGCTGCACCTGCATGCCTACTTTCAATGACTGGTGTACCATGACACCCAGGTCTCGTTGCATCTCCCCTTTTCCTAATCTGCCACCATTCAGATAATAGTCTACCCTCATGTTTTTGCCACCAAAGTGGATAACCTCACATTTATCCACATTATACTGCATCTGCCATGCATCTGCCCATTCACTCAGCCTATCCAAATCACCCTGCAGCCTCCAAGCATCCTCCTCACACCTAACTATACCCCCCAGCTTGGTGTCATCTGCAAATTTGGAGATGTTGCATTGAATTCCCTCGTCCAAATCATTAATATAAATTGTAAATAGCTGGGGTCCCAGCACTGAGCCTTGCGGCACCCCACTAGTCACTGCCTGCCATTCTGAAAAGGACCCGTTTACTCCTACCCTTTGCCTCCTGTCTGCTAGCCAGTTCTCTATCCACATCAATACTGAACCCCCAATACCGTGTGCTTTAAGTTTGTATGCTAATCTCTTATGCGGGACCTTGTCGAAAGCCTTCTGAAAGTCTAGATATAACACATCCACTGGTTCTCCCTTATCCACTCTACTAGTTACATCCTCGAAAAATTCTATCAGATTTGTCAGACATGATTTACCTTTCGTAAATCCATGCTGATTTTGTCCAATGATTTCACCACTTTCCAAATGCGCTGCTATCCCATCTTTAATAACTGACTCTAGCAGTTTCCCCACTACCGATGTTAGACTAACTGGTCTGTAATTCCCCGCTTTCTCTCTCCCTCCTTTTTTAAAAAGTGGGGTTACATTAGCTACCCTCCAATCCTCAGGAACTACTCCAGAATCTAAGGAATTTTGAAAAATTATCACTAATGCATCCACTATTTCTGTGGCTACCTCTGGCCCTGGGGATTTATCGGCCTTCAATCCGTTCAATTTACCCAACACCACCTCCCGGCTAACCTGGATTTCACTCAGTTCCTCCATCTTATTTGACCCCCGTTCCACTGCTATTTCCGGCAGATTATTTATGTCTTCCTTAGTGAAGACAGAACCAAAGTAGTTATTCAATTGATCTGCCATGTCCTTGTTCCCCATGATCAATTCACCTGTTTCTGACTGCAAGGGACCAACATTTGTTTTAACTAGTCTATTTCTCTTCACATATCTATAAAAACCTTTGCAGTCAGTTTTTATGTTCCCTGCCAGTTTCCTTTCATAATCTATTTTCCCTTTCCTAATTAAGCCCTTTGTCCTCTGCTGGATTCTGAATTTCTCCCAGTCCTCCGGTAGGCTGCTTTTTCTGGCAAATTTGTATGCCTCATCTTTTGTTTTTATACTATCCCTGATTTCCCTTGTTATCCATGGATGCACCACCTTCCCCGATTTATTCTTTTGCCAAACTGGTATGAACAATTTTTGTACTTCATCCATGCAGTCTTTAAATACCTTCCATTGCACATCCACTGTCAACCCTTTAAGAATCACCTGCCAGTCTATCTTGGCCAATTCACATCTCATACCTTCAAAGTTACCTTTGTTCAAGTTCAGAACCCTTGTTTCTGACTTAATTTTGTCACTCTCCATCCTAATGAAGAACTCAACCATATTATGGTCACTCTTGCCCAAGGGGCCACGCACAACAAGACTGCTAACTAACCCTTCCTCATTACTCAATACCCAGTCTAGAATAGCCTGCTCTCTCGTTGGTTCCTCCACATGTTGGTTGAGAAAACTATCCCGCATACATTCCAAGAAATCCTCTTCCTCAGCACCGCTGCCAATTTGATTCACCCAATCTACATGCAGATTGAAGTCACCCATTATAACCGTGTTACCCTTGTTGCACGCATTTCTAATTTCCTGTTTGATGCCATCCCCAACTCCAATACTACTGTTAGGTGGCCTGTACACAGCTCCCACTAGCGTTTTCTGCCCCTTAGAGTTTCGCAGCTCTACCCATATCGATTCCACATCCTCCACGCTAATGTCCTTCCTTTCTATTGCATTAATCTCCTCTCTCACCAGCAATGCTACCCCACCTCCTTTTCCTTTTCGTCTATCCCTCCTGAATATTGAATATCCCTGGATGTTCAGCTCCCAGCCTTGGTCACCCTGGAGCCATGTCTCCGTGATCCCAACTATAGCATAGTCATTAATCGCTATCTGCACCTTCAACTCATCCACCTTATTACGAATGCTCCTCGCATTGAGACACAAAGCCTTCAGGCTTGTTTTAACAACACTCTTACTCCTTATACAATTATGTTGACAAGTGGCCCCTTTCACATCGATCCCTATTACACTTGGCCATACTCTCCTATCCCTTTGTGAGCTTTCTTTCCCGTTAATTCTGGGGTCATTAACCATCCCTTTACTCTCTTTCCCTTTAACTCCGTCCTCGACTATCCCATTTGACACCCCACTCCCCTTATTCAGTTTAAAACCATCCGTGTAGCAGTGGCAAACCTGCCGGCCAGAATGCTGGTCCCCCACCTGTTAAGATGCAATCCGTCCCTTTTGTACAGTTCCCCCTTACTCCAAAACAGATCCCAGTGATCTAAGAATCTAAATCCCTGCCCCCTGCACCAGTTCCTCAGCCACACATTCAGGTCCCGTATCTCCCTGTTCCTGCTCTCGCCAGCACGAGGAACTGGAAGCAAACCGGAGATAACAACCCTGGAAGTCCTGCTTTTCAGCATTTTTCCGAGCTCTCTGAAGTCCCGCTGCAAAATATTCATCCCCTTCTTTCCAACATCATTTGTGCCAACATGCACGACCACTTCTTGCTGTTCACCTTCGCCCTTGAGGATTGTCTGCATTCTCTCCGTGACATCCTGGATCCTGGCACCAGGAAGGCAGCACACCATCCTCGAATCCCGTCTGTTGCCGCAAAAACCCCTGTCCGTACCTCTCACAATGGAGTCTCCAACAACAATGGCGTTGCCCGACTTTGGCCTCTTTGGTTTTGGCTCAACAGCCCTTTTTGTTTTGCAAGCCAGTCCGCCGCTCAGTGAGATACCGTCTTCTATCCCGGCAGCTTCCACGTGGGAGAACCTGTTCACAAGAGGTACAACACCCGGGGACCTTTGCATTCCATGTTTTCCTCCCTTTCTCACCGTCACCCACCTTCTCTCTTCTAGTGCCTTGGGTGTAACAATCTTACTGTAGGACTTGTCGAGGAACGACTCAGTTTCTCGGATGAACCTGAGGTCATCCACTTGTTTCTCCAGTTCCCCAACACGGTCCTTCAGGAGCTGTACCTGGATGCACTTCTCACATTTGTAGCAGCCAGAGGCACCAGCAGTGTCCTTGACCCCCCACATACTGCAAGTATCACACTGCATCAGCTTGCTTGACATCTTCTTTTGCCTCGGTCTCTCCCTATCCAGTGTTTTGCGCAGCCTCCTCTCCGAAGACTCTCGAGCCAAAGACTCACACTTTACTCACAGGGCACTTCCCTCACTGTCGCTCCCCAAGAGCTGCCTTGCTTATATTGACTGTTAAATTGCCTAATTTACAAACCAAATTCCTCAGTTTTCAACTGTTTTCCCCCTCTGACTCACTGAGAACTCTCCTCCCACTTGGGCTAGAGCCAATCAGTGCTTTCTCCTGCTTCTCTTTGTTGCTTTTGCTTCAAAATCCCCGGGAACACTGAGTAAAGTCTGCCTGTGCTTTGTCTCTCCTTTTCAACTGTTTTCCCCCTCTGACTCACTGAGAACTCTCCTCCCACTTGGGCTAGAGCCAATCAGTGCTTTCTCCTGCTTCTCTTTGTTGCTGTTGCTTCAAAATCCACGGGAACACTGAGTTTTTGTACCCTATCTATTTAAGAAGGAACTGCAGATGCTGGAAAATCGAAGGTAGACAAAAGTGCTGGAGAAACTCAGTGGGTGCGGCAGCATCTATGGAGCGAAGGAAATAGGCAACGTTTCGGGCCGAAACCCTTCTTCAGACTGATGTAGGGGGGAGTGGGGGGGGAGAAGAAAGGAGAAAGGAAGGGATAGCCCTCTGGCTCCTCCTCTTCCTTTATCCTTTCTTCTTCCCGCCTCCCCACCACCCTACATCAGCCTGAAGCAAAGATCCTATAGCAAGCAAGATAGATCACTTGACGAAAAAGACGTAGTACGGTCATGGGCAGAATCATGGGTAATTTTCGGCCCCATTTCCGTAACCGACTTCCGTCTCAGCACCAAATATCCCATAGCGTAGCAAAGATACTAGTGCGGAGACGGAAGCCGGTTAAGGAAACATCCTCATAAAAATAAAAGTTATTTGGTAAAAAACTTCTCCTTATTTTCAGAATTATAATTTATTAACACAAACTGTTCCGCCGCAGCGTTGATTACACTGCGAGTCGGGTCAGGTCGGGTTACTGAAATGGATGAAAATAAGGCCCATGTTCCGCTCCGTTGCGTACTGCACGTCAGCCCATTGCATTTAGAAGGAATGGTCTATCTTGCTCCGTTATAGGATCTTTGGTCTGAAGAAGGGTTTCGGCCCGAAACGTTGCCTATTTCCTTCGCTCCATAGATGCTGCCGCAGTGTGGTAGATTATTTATTTTTGCAAGACACCTTTCTTTGCTTGGAAATTTACAAAGTAACTTTTGAATAGTTCCCATCTGAAAACAGCAATATAACCAAATGGGCCCATATAATATAAACGGTATTACCTAATCATCAACAGCATTATATCCAATTTGCGATATGAAAACGCATCTTATTGCAGAACTACCTGTACTTTCAGAGAACCACCGTTTCAATTATTTCTCAAAGAATGGAGGAAGTAGAGTGTTTAAACATGTTTAAGACAGAAGCAGATAATATATTTGATTAAGAGGGAGTGAAAATCACAAGTAGTGATCAGCAATAATCTTATTAAATTGCAGGAGAGCCATAAGTGACAAAATCCTATTCCTTCACTAATTGCTATGGTCATACAACAGAGCAATGAATGATATGGTGGCGTAGCGGTAGAGCTACTGCCTTACAGCGCTGGAGTCCCAGATTCGATCCTGACTACAGGTGTTTGTCTGTACGGAGTTTGTATATTAACCCCGAAGCCTGCGTGGATTTTCTCCAAGATCTTCGGTTTCCTGCCACACTCCAAAGACATACAGGTTTGTAGGTTAATTGGCCTGGTATAAATGTAAAATTGTCCCTAGTGTGTGTAGGATAATGTCAATGTGCAGGGTTCATTGGTGGGTGCGGACTCGGTGGTTCAAAGGGCCTGTTTCCATGCTGCATCTCTAAACTAAACTGGGAATAATAAAAGGGACAGGGTAAAGCCTTGAGTAACAATCTGTGACCACAGAATCAGCAGAGGTGCAGAGTGATTACCTGGTACATGACTGCACAGGTCCTACTTAACAGTGACTTGGTCATACGGATACAGAACTGGCTCACCGATAGAAGCAAAAGGCTGTGGCAGAAGGACAATATTATGGCTGAAGGTTTGTGATCAATGGAATACCGCAGGGATCTGTGCTGGGACCTCATATATATGATACATATCATATATATGTTTGTGATATATATAAATGATTTGGACATGTTATATAATGGAAGACTATGACTTGGTCTTCCCTTGTAGATGGGTTGCTTAGTATGCTTGTAGATGACACCAAGATTGCTGGGGTTGCGGACTGTGAGGAAGGCTGTCAAAGTATACAACGGAATATAAATCAGCTACAGAAAAGGGTGAGAAAATTGAGTTTAATCATAGCAGATGAGAGGCATTGCACTTTGGGAGGTCGAATAAGCGGTAAGCCATTTAGAACGGAGACGAGGAAAAACTTTTTCACACAGAGGGTTGCGAATCTGGCCTCCACTGCCTCAGAAGGCAGTGGAGGCCAATTCTCTGGATGCTTTCAAGAGCGTTAGATAGAGCTCTTAAAGATAGCGGGGTCAAAGGATATGGGGAGAAGGCAGGAACGTGGTACTGATTATGGATGATCAGCCGTGATCACAGTGCTGGCTCGAAAGGCCGAATGGCCTACTCCTGCACCTATTGTCTATTGAATGCAAGGAGAAAATATACAATTAACGGCAAGACCATCAACAACATTGATATACAGATGGATCTTGCAAACCAAGTCCATAACTCCCTGAAAGTAGCAACACATGTACATAGAATGGTAAAGAAGACCTATGTTTAGTTTTCAGATACAGCATGCAACCTTCACCCCAAGTGCACATCGATCACCCGTTCACATTAGTTCCAGGTTATCCCACTTTCTCACCAACTCCCTACACACTAAGGGCAATTTACAGAGGCCAATTAACCAACAAATCCACCAGTCTTTGGGATGTGGGAGGGAACTGGAGCACCGGGAGTAAACTCGCGTGGTCAGAGGGAGAACGAGCAAACTCTACACAGACAGCGCCGGAGTACGGGATGGAACCCATGTCTGGTGCTGTGAGGTAGCAGCTCACCAGCAGTGCCATCCTGGTGCTTGCTTTAATTGGACGGGCATTAAGTATAAAAGAGAAGGAATGGATGACGTTTCGGGTCAAAACGTTACTCATTCCTTCTCTCCAGTGATGATGCCTGTCCCGCTGAGTTACTCCAGCTTTTTGTGCCTATCTTAAAACAAGCATCTGCAGTTCCTTCCTACACATTGAGTGTAACAAAGTGACACGAAGCTGGGGGGCAGTGTTAGCTGTGAGGAGGATGCTAGGAGGCTGCAAGGTGACTTGGATAGGTTGGGTGAGTGGGCAAATGCATGGCAGATGCAGTATAATGTGGATAAATGTGAGATTATCCACTTTGGTGGCAAGAACAGGAAAGTAGATTATTATCTGAATGGTAGCCGATTAGGAAAACGGGAGATGCAACGAGACCTGGTTGTCATGGTACACCAGTCATTGAAAGTAGGCATGCAGGTGCAGCAGGCAGTGAAGAAAGTGAATGGCATGTTAGCATTCATAGCAAAAGGATTTGAGTATAGGAGCAGGGAGGTTCTACTGCAGTTGTACAGGGCCTTGGTGAGACCACACCTGGAGTATTGCATACAGTTTTGGTCTCCTAATCTGAGGAAATACATTCTTGCCACAGAGGGAGTACAGAGAAGGTTCACCGGACTGATACCTGGGATGGCAGGACTTTCATATGAAGAAAGATTGGATAGACTCGGCTTGTACTGGCTAGAATTTAGAAGATTGAGGGGGGATCTTATAGAAACGTACAAAATTCTTAAGGGGTTGGACAGGCTAGATGCAGGAAGATTGTTCCCGATGCTGGGGAACTCCAGAACAAGGGGTCACAGTTTAAGGATAAGGGAAAAGTCTTTTAGGAACAAGATGAGGAAAACATTCTTTACACAGAGAGTGGTGAGTCTCTGGAATTCTCTGCCACAGAAGGTAGTTGAGGCCAGTTCATTGGCTATATTTACGAGGGCGTTAGATGTAGCACTTGTGGCTAAAGGGATCAGGGGGTATGGAGAGAAGGCAGATACGGGATGCTGAGTTGGATGATCAGCCATGATCATATTGAATGGGGGTGCAGGCTCGAAGGGCCGAATGGCCTACTCCTGCACCTATTTTCTATGATTCTGTGTAAGAGTCAGGAAGTCATAATGCAGCTTCATAGTGTTTTGGTTAGGCGTGTATCTGCAGTACGGCGTGGATATGCAGGTCTGATGGCCTCCATTACAGGAAGGATATGCACTGTGGACACCAGAGACAGCTCCGCTATAGGATCTTTGGTGGATACACTACAGACTCTCCTTACCTTCCCCTGCAGCGCCGTTCGCCGCCCTGCACTTTAAAAAAACCAACCGGCGGGCGGTCGCTCGCTCGCTCGCGGGCGCGGGAGTGACGGCGGCCTCGCGATACCCTGCACCCGGGCGGTGACGTCAGACGCCGCGCGGCGGTGTCCGCGCCTGCGCACTCACGGCGAGGGATGGCCGCTCACTTGGCGGGTCGAGCGGCGGCTGCGGACGTAGAAGCTGGGGTCACGTCCCACGGTGCTGGATCCTCGTCGCCGAGGTGGTCGTGTCCGCCATGATCCGTTCTGTTGGTCTTCTCTCACATGCTTAATTCCGCTTTAACTCAGAGCTCAGACTATGCTGGAGTGAATCAACTGTTAAGCTCATGTCGGCACTGTCTTGAGCTGGGACCAAAGATACTGGAGGAGCTCTAGTGTCTTTGGTTGGGACATCGAAGGGCCTTGCAAAGAGCTGCCTTAAAACACTTGGAAACACCAGAGACCGCAGATGCTGCAATCTGTAAATAGAGCAGCATTTGGGTGGAAGGAGGGGTTAGGATTTGTTAACGTTTAGGCCCATCAGGCTCCCTCGTGCCCATTTTACTCACCTTCCTGATGCTGGGTCTCAATCCAAAATATCAATCCCCTCACACACAGGACACACACACAAATGCTGGTCAACCTGATGAGCTCCTCCAGTCGTTTTTTGTTGAGCTATACTCTTAAAACCCAGTTTTAACTCCACCTTTGAAAAGAAAATGTCTTGAAATTGCAATTGAAAAAATAAATTGCATTTCACAGCTCAAATTCACTCTGACAAAAGGAAGAAATTGGTCATTATATAAAACATTTTCTCAATATGTTCGGTCCCCTCTCCGATCCAGTTCATCATCTGCACCTTGTACTCCTGCCACCTGCAGAAGTTTTTAGATGACTGCAATAGTGGGCTGCATCAGTGAGGAGAGGGAAGCTGAATAGAGAGCTGCAGTCCACAACTTTGTTGAGTGGTGTGGGCTGAATCACCTACAGCTCAACACCGACAAGACTAAGGAGTTAGTGGTGGACTTTAGGAAGAGAGGAACACCCCTCCATCAATAGTATGGATGTGCAATTTACCAGGGAGTACAAGTACCTTGGAGTGTACCTGGACAGTAAACTGGATTGGTCCAGGAACGCTGAGGCTCTGTACAAGAAGGAACAGAGCCAGCTGTACTTTTTGAAAAGACTCCGCTCCTTCAATGTCTGCAGCAAGATGCTGCAGATGTTCTACCAATCAGTGGTAGCCAGTGGTATCTTTTTCGCTGTTCACCCCCTCCATGACACACTGGTCAAACTGAGGAGTACCTTCAGCAACATACTGGTTCCACCAAGATACTGTACAAAACGCCACTGGAGATCCTTCCCTGTTGCTATCAAACTGTACAACTCCACCTTCTGTCGTGGATTAGACTGAGTGTTAACAGGAAAGAGTATAGGAAATGTCACATTTAAACTAACAGGGAAGGGGAATGGGAAGCCAGAGGGCCAGAAAAGGAGGACATAAGCAAAAGGTTATCTCCCTTCTGAGATAAGTAAAACAACCCTGAAAGCTTTGTGCATTACAGGGAGGAGCATTTGTAATAAGGTGGATGAATTGAATGTGCAGAGAGTAGTTAAGGGATATTATATAGTTGGAGTTACAGAGATGTGGCACCAGGGTGACCAAGGCTGGGAGCTAAACATGCAGGGGTATTCGATATTCAGGAAGGATAGCTAGAAAGGAAGAGGAGGTGGGGTAGCATAGCTGGCTAAAGAGGAGATTAATGCAATAGCAAGGAGAGACATTCACTTGAATGCTGTAGAACCGATATGGGTAGAACTGCAAAATAGCCAACGGCAGAAAATGCTTGTTGGAATTGTATACAGACCACCAAGCAGCAGTAGGGAGGTTGGGAATAGCATCAAGCAGGAAATTAGGGATGCATGTAGCAAAGGGACAGCAGTTATCATGGGTGACTGTAATCTACATATGGATTCGGCCAACCAAATTGATAGCAGCGCTGAGGAGGAGGATTTCCTGGAATGGATGTTTTTTAAACTACTATGTAGAATTACTGACTAGTGGGCAGGCCATCCTGGACTAGGTATTATGTAATAAGGAAGGATTAGTTAGCAAGCTTGTTGTGCAGAGTCCCTTGGGCAACAGTGACCATAATATGGTGGAATTCTTCATTAGGATGTAAAATTGACATGGTTAATTCGGAGACTAGGGTCCTGAACTTAAAGAAAGGAGATCTTGAAGGTATGAGAGGGGAATTGGCTACGATAGACTGGGAAATTAAACCTAACGGGTTGACAGTGGAGATGCAATGGCAAAGATTTAAAGACTGCATGGATGAACTCCAAAAATTGTTCATCCCTGTCTGGGGGGGGAAAGAAAACGGGAAAGTGGCTCAACCATGGCTGAGGAGGGTAGTCAAGGTAGTGTTAAATCCAAGGAATAGGCATATAAATTGGCCAGAGGAAGTAGCAGACCGGAGGACTGGGAGAAATTTAGAACTCAACAGCGAAGGACAAATGGGTTAATTAAGAGGGGGGAAAAGTGCATGAAATAAAGCTTGTGGGGAATATATAAAACTGACCCTAAAAGATTATTCAGGTATGGAATAAGGAAAAGATTAGAGAAGACAAATGCAGATCCTTTGCAATCAGAGACAGGTGAATTTATAATGGGAAACAAGGAAATAGCAGAACAGTTAAAAAATAACTTTGATTTTGTCTTCACTAAGGAAGACACAAACAATCTTCAGAAATACTAGGGAACTGAGGATGTAGTGGGAGAGAGGAACTGAAACAAATTCACATTAGTCAGGAGATAGTGTTAGGTAAACTGTTGGGACTGAAGGCAGACAAATCCCCATGGCCTGATGGTCTGCATCCCAGAGTACTCGAGGTGGCCCTAGAAATCATGGATGCATTGTAATTTTATTTTCCAATGTTCTCTCAACTCTGGATCAGTTCCTGTGGAGGGGTAGCCAACGTAACCTCACTTTTTAAGAAAGGAGGGAGAGATAACGGGGAATTATAGACCAGTTAGCCATACATCAGTCGTTGGGAAGTTGCTTGAGTCGATTGTTAAAGATGTTATAGCAGCGCATTTGGAAAGCAGTGACAGGATCGGTCAAAGTCAGCATGGATTTATGAAGGGGAAAGCATGTTTGCCTAAGCTTCTGGAATTTTTTGGGGATTTATCAAGCAGAATGGATAAGGGAGAGCCAGTGAATGTGGTGTATCTGGACTTTCAAAAAGCCTTTGGCAAGGTCCCACACAAGAGATTAGCATGCAAAATCAGAGCACATGTTATTGGGGGTAGGTTATTGACATGGATAGAGAACTGGTTGGCAGACAGGAAGCAAAGAGTAGAAATTAACGGCAGGCAGTGACTAGTGGGGTGCCGCAAAGCTCGGTGCTGGGACCCCAGTTATTTACAATATAAACTATTTAGACGAGGAAATTAAATGTTACATCTCTAACTTTGCGAATGACACAACGCTGCGTGGCAGTGTGAGCTGCCATGAGGCTGCAGGATGACTTGGATAGGTTGGATGCGTGGGCAGATGCATGGCAGGTGCAGTATAATGTGGATAAAGTGAGGTTATCCACTTTGGTGGCAAGAACAGGAAGGCAGATTATTATCTGAATGGTGTCAGATTAGAAGGGGAGGTGCAATGAGACCTGGGTGTGCTTGTACATCAGCCACTGAAAGTAAGCATGCAGTTACAGCAGGCAGCGAAGAAAGCTAATGGCATGTTGGCCTTCATTGCAAGAGGATTTGAGTTTAGGAGCAAGGAGGTCCTTCTGCAAGCCTGGTGAGACCGCACCTGGAGTATTGTGTGCAAGGTAGACAAAAGTGCTGGAGAAACTCAGCGGGTGCAGCAGCATCTATGGAGCGAAGGAAATAGGCAACGTTTCAGGCCGAAACCCTTCTTTGGTCTCCTAATTTAAGGAAGGACATTATTGTTTTTGCGGGAGTGCAGCGTAGGTTCACCAGGTTCATTCCAGCGATGGCGGGATTCACATAAAATGAAGGAATGGGACTGGGCTTGTATTCACCGGAATTTAGAAGGATGAGAGGGGATCATATCTGTCTATCTATTATACTAAAACTCTTCATGTGTTATAATTTGTGTTATGTTTTATAAAGTGGGCACAATTTGGTTAATTCCTATTTTCTTCCAAACGCTAGGCCACAGCCTTCCCATTTTCATACATTCTACTCACATTTTTCCCTCACATTCTACTCACATTTCTCACTCTCTACCCCCTCCCTCTCTGCCCCTCTCCCCCCTCCCTCTCCCCACCCTCTCTACCCCCCTCCCTCTCCGTCTCGACACCCCCTCCCTCTCGGCCCCCCTCCCTCTCTGCCCCACCCCACCCTCTCTACCCCCTTCCGCTCTACCACCCCACCCTTTCTACCACCCCTCCCTCTCTAGGGATTGAAGAAGGAGGGTGAAGAGGAGGGAGTGCTGGGGGATGAGGTGAAATGAGTCGCGTCTGCGCATTTGGGGGCTATGCGTGAGTGGTGCAATATTGCGTTGGGGGAACGGGTGATTGGTGGAATCTTGCGTAGGGAGAGAAGATGCACTTGGTCTAGTCCATATTACTATAACTCTTTGTCTTATTTGTGTGTATGTATATGTGTGTGTGTGTCAATTTGGTTAATTCCTTTTTTCTTCCAAATGCTAGGCCACAGCCTTCCCATTTTCACACATCCTACTCACCTTTTCCCCCTCCACGTCGTAATCAGGTTCACTTCAGATTTCCATATAACCATATAACCATATAACAATTACAGCACGGAAACAGGCCATCTCGGCCCTTCAAGTCCGTGCCGAACAACTTTTTTCTCTTAGTCCCATATTTCATGCTATATTTCAAAATATATTCATCATTTGAAGTTTCAAAAAAAGTAAATGCCACTTTCTCAGAGAGCGTCCACTGATGATGTCACAATGCCTCTCTCAGTGCACCAATCGCAATGGGCTCTCAAGCTGCCTGCTGTCTGCCGCAATGACATCACAATGGGATGTTGCCAACTGCCACAATGGGCTCTCAAGCTGACTATCAACTGCCAAAACGACGTCAAAATGGGACACCCCTCCCCTCTCCTCCCCTCTCCTCCCCCCCTCTCCTGTCCTCCCCTCCCCTCTCCTATCCTCCCCTCTCCTGTCCTCTCCTCCAATCTCCTGTCCTCCCCTGTCTTCCCCTCTCCTCCTCCCCTCCCTCCCTCTACTCCTCTTACCTACCCTCTCCTCCCCTTATCTCCCCTCTCATCCCCTCCTCTCCCCCCCTTTCCTCCCCTCCTCTCCCATCTGCTCTCCTTTCCCGTCTCCTGTCCCCCCTCTTCTACCATCCTATCCCCTCTCCTCCCCTCTTCTCTTCCCTCTCCTGTCCCCCCCTCTCCTCCCATCCTCTCCCCTCTCCTCCCCTCCTCCCCTCACCCTCTCTTCTCTCTTTCTCTCTCTCTGCCCCCTCTCCAACTCTCCTCCTCTTCCTTCTCCCCCCCCTTTCACCCCCCCCCCCCCCCTCCTCCCCGATCTCTCCCCCTCAATAGCGCGACAACTTCACTCTCTCCACACTATATATATATTTTTCTAATCAAAAGAGTGGTGGAATATTGCTTTGGGGAACAGGTTGCGTTGGGGAACCAAGCCTCCCATGGGGGCTATGGGTGAGTGGTGGAAGATTGTGTTGGGGGACCGGCTGTGTGTATGTTTGTGGGTGTATGTCACATTCCATTTTATTTTCAGATAAGATTTTTGGCCTTTGATTCCATGGTCCGCCAAAACCAGACCCTCAAACTCCGTGATTTTTTCCATTTTGCTAGACATTAGACTTTTACATACACTAATGCACTCCTCATTACATTTAGACATTTTTATGTACACGTTTTAATAAAATCCCTCCCCCCCCCCCCAATTTCAAAATGTTAAAAAAATCAAACTGCTCTCACCCATAGAATGTTGGTGAAGGTTCCATTGTGTGATGTCACAGATGTCCAATTGGAATGGATTCATTTACATATCCCTTTGTTCCAGCCCCAGCCCCCCCCCCCCCCCCCCCCCCCGCCTGATATTGCAGCGCGTTCCATTGTGTGATTTCACAATACCCATCCCTCACAGATGGCCAATCGCAATGGAACCAATTTACATATGCCTTTGCACCAGCACCAGCCTCAGTCGTCCCCCCCCCCCCCCCCCCCCCCCAACAACTGCCTGTTGAAGCACGTGATCACGTGTGTGGGAATAGAGAAAGAGGATTGGGGGTGATAGGGAGTGGGGAATAGATGGACTGCCCCTACCCCTCCCACTCCCACTCTACCTCCCCACTCTTTCCCCTCTCTCCCCTCACCCCTCCCCCTCCCTCCACACTCTTCCCCCTCCCTCCCCTACCCCATCTCCTCCCCTCCCCCTCTCCTCCTCCCCTTCCCCCTCTCCATCTCCCTCTCTCCTCACCCCTCTCCCTCCTCCCCTCCCACTCCCTCTCTCCCCCCTCCCCCACCCCTCTTCACCCCCATCTCCCCACACCCCCTTCCGCAATCTCTTGCACACTCTTCCCCCTCTCTCCCCTACCCCATCTCCCTCCTCCCATCCCTCCCCCCTCCTCCACACCTCTCCCCCTCCCCTCCCCATCCCTTTCTCCTCTCCCTCTCCTCACCCCTCTCCCTCTCCCCCTCCTCCTCCCACCCCATCCCTCTCCCCCACCCCCCTTCCCACCCTCCCCCCACCCTCCTTCCCCTACCCCTCTGTCCCTCTTCCACCACTCCCCCTACCCCTCTCCCCCTCCCTCTCCACTCTTCCACTTCTCTCCCCCTTCCCCCACCCCTCTCCATCCCCAACCCCTCTCCATCCCCCACCCCTCTCCCTCCCCCACCCCTCTCTCTCCCCCTCCCTTCCCCCTCTCTCCCCCACTGCTTTTTCCCTACCCCTCTCTCCCACCACTCCCCCCTCTCTCCCACTTCCACCACTCGCCCCCTACCCCTCTCCCCTCCCTCCCCACTCTTCCACCTCCCTCCCCACTCTTCCACCTCCTCTCTCCCCTCTCCTCTCTCCCCCCTCCTCTCTCCCCCTCGTCTCTCTCCCCCTCGTCTCTCTCCCCCTCATCTCTTTCCCCCTCCTCTCTTTCCCCCTCCTCTCTTTCCCCCTCCTCTCTTTCCCCCTCCTACACTCTCTCCGCCTACACATTCTATAGGTATGTTACAAAACTTACCTTGAGCAGCACTGCAGTTCTGCCACTCCCCGTGTGCGTGACTTTGGCGCCTTTCAGAGGGGGGCGGGCTTAAAGTGCCGTTTTTCTGCAGACTGGGAAAATTGATCCATGTCGGGCGATTTCGTTGCAGAAGAAAAATCGCTCCGACATTTCATTCATGAAGGTATTTTTAAATTACGCTAGATTATTTATTAACTAATTTAAAAATCACCTTCAAAAGCCGAGAGCGCCGACAACGGGAAGGATTTTGCATAGGGCAGAAAAAAAGATACACAGTTTATTTTTATATTAAAAGTTGGTTTTTAGGGAGGCTTTAATCACATTTTCATGTTGCGAAAAGGGGTCCAAAAATTGTATGAACCAACAGTATTTTTCCTCCCGACCACCGCAAACCGCAACTTTCCAATCCACCGCATTCCACTTAAACCCACTCGCTAGTTGATTTAAATGACCATTAATTTGCAGGCATTAAACACTAAATTCCTTCCGTTTGGCCTAGAAATTCATGAAAATGAGATTTAAAAATTATGTTATATTGTGGATTATTGTGTGAATGTTATTTGGACACTTAGGCAATTAAAAAAAAAGTTTATCTTTTCTTAAGAAATGGATAGATGTTTAGATCTACTCATTGAATTTTGTAATTAGCTACAATTAGATTAACTAATTATATGCTTTAATTTCAGGTCATCCAAGTAAGATTGTTTCATGTTTGTTTCAGAATGCTTCAAGCTATAATAACTAAAAATTTCATTGAGTTCTCTTAATTTTTAAGAAAGTTATGGGCTTTTAACTGTTCCAGATCACAGCTTTTGTGTTGTCAATTGAAAGGCAATGGGGAACAAGATGCTAATTTCCGAGTATGAAAATGGTCATAACTTTCTTAATACTGAAGATATGAAAGTGAATTATGTGTCAAATTAAACTTCTTTTTATGCTTTATCTGATGGGATAAATCGCAGACTTGATTTTTAAAATCTCAAAATTTTGTAACATTGCTACATTCTACTCTAATTTTCTCGGTGAAGCGATAAATATCTTCTCGTCGCATTCCCACCTATATTACCAAAATTTTTAATGGTTTAAAGTTTAAAAAACAGCCCGAAAACTCACCCATTTCAGAACAAAAAAACCCAGAGTGACGTCACAATGGACTCGCAAGGCAAGACGGGACACTTCGGGAGGGAGGGCCGCTCCAGCGCACTCGCGTGACGGCTGCCGGCGTCCCGACATCTGGTGGCGAGGGTGGTGCCGCGGGGCCTGGCTGAAGTCGAGTCTGGTGCTCGAGCTGGAGTGAGAGCCGAGCCGAGGGTTTGGGTGTGGTAGACCGGGGCTGAGAAATAAGTCGCCGCTGGAACCAAGGTTGAGCCTGGTTCCATGGTCAGGGACGAGCACAGAGATGATGTCAGAGCCTGCACTATACCCCAGGCAGCGGCTGAGCTGATGGCTGGAGGCTGCAGCTGGAACGAAGGACGAGCCTGGGCCTGGACTGGAGCCCAGGCGGCGGCCGAACTGATGGCTGGAGGCTGCCACTGGAACCAAGGACGAGCGTTGGTCTACAGCCAGGGCTGGGTCGAGTACGAGAACCAGGCCCTGGTGCTGCTCTATGACCTGGGTAGGTCCTGGAGCAGGGAATGGGAGTGAGGGGAGGAGGATGAGGGAAATTAGGAAGAGGGAGATGGGGTAGGGTCTCTACCCCCCCTCCCTATATGGCCCCTCCCTCTCTACCCCTCCCGCTCCTTCTACCCTCCCTCTCCCTCTCTACACACTCCCGCTCCCCCTTCCGCTCTACCCCCTCCCTATCCCTCTCTACCCCTTCCCTCGCCCTCTCTACCCCCTCCGTCTCTACCCCCCTCCCTCTCTACTCCCCTCTCTCTACCACCCCCCTCCCTCTCTACTCCCCCCCCTCTACCACCCCCCTCACTCTCTTCCCCCCCCCCCCCCAGGGAGTGGTGAGTATTGGGACCTATGGGTGAGCGGTGGAATGTTGCGTTCGGGGTCCAGCCCTCCCCTGTGACGAAACTCACCCCCCTCTCCCCCTCCACGTTGGGGGACGGGACCCAACGGGTCCCACTTGGTCTAGTAGAAACATTAAAGGATTGGAAAATGTTCCCAATGTTGGGGAGTCCAGAACCAGGGGTCACAGTTTAAGAGTAATGGGTTGGCCATTTGGGACCGAGACGAGGAAAAACGTCTTCACCCAGAGAGCTGTGAATCTGTGGAAGTCTCTGCCACAGAAGGCAGTGGAGGCCAATTCACAGGATGCTTTTATCAGAGAGTTAGATTTAGCACTTAGGACTAAAGGAATTAAGGGATATGGGGGGGGAAAGCAGGAACGGGGTACTGGTTTTAGATGATCAGTCATTGAAGGGCCTACTCCTGAACCTATTTTTCAGTTTCTATGAGGTTACAATAATGATTTAGATTTTTATATAGACCAGAGATGAGTTAGGGCACACTTATGGTGTGTGTGTCCACAGGAGATTTGAGTGCTCATTTCAGTAAGACTTATATAGTTATACATTGGTCAAAACAAGCCAATAGCATATGCAGCATACAAAATCCATTTGCAGTGGGCATTGCGAGTTTACTTTCTGAAACAAATTAGTTTTTATTTGTTGGCAACCATGTTTTGCTCACCTCATTTTCCCTGAAACAATTATGTTTAAAAGGTTGATATTCAAATGACATCCTTTGCCCCATCAAAATTCTGTGGCTTTCACATATAAGTTACCAGTTTTAGTGAGGACACGGTCTCTTAAGGGTCTGTCCCACCTGGCGATTTTTTCAGCGTCCGCCGGCGTCATATCAGTGGAGCCAAAAGATTTTGAACATTTCAAAATCCAGCAGCAACAAAAGAATGTTGCGACACCTGAAAATAAAACGCTCGTCATATGTCATCATGCCGCAAATTTTTCAGTGACCTGATACGTCAGTCAATGATGCCGGCAGTCGCCGAAAAAATCGCCAAGTGGGACAGGCCCTTTAAGGTCATAAGTGATAGGAGTAGAATTGGGCCAATCGGCCCATCAAGTCTACTCTGCCATTCAATCATGAGTGATCTATTTCTCCCTCCTAACCCCATTCACCTGCCTTCTCATCATAACCTCTGACACCTGTACTAATCAAGAATCGATCCATCTCTGCCTTAAAAATATCAACTGACTTTCAGGGTTCCAGCTTCACGATCACTACAGGCTGATCACCCCCCCACCTCCTCCCGACCCTGAAAGAACTAACATTGACTATGTTTGATAATGGAATGCAATCAAATATGTTTTAATTCCCAATGTTATTATTTGTTTTATTATTTGTTTGTTGCTTACAAACTGGGTATCTTCATTGCTGTTCACAACACGTACATCTAATCTGAATGTCAGGCAATGTGGCGTTTTGACACCTTTAAACATATTACCAAAGAACATTTGCTGCACTTATGTCCTTTGGCCATCTCTTGTAGGTTAGTGTAATGTTTAACCTGTCAGATGGGTATAGTCGGTTTTAACAGCTATTTTGTTGTGGATAAATTATGTGGGAAGCAAGAGTGTTTCTGTGCCAATAGCAGTAACGACCCATGCTATGGCCATGTCATGGTAATTTTCGGTCCTTCACAGAAAACATGCTTGCATCAATCTGTAGTGTGCATGGTTAAGCATATATATTACCATGGTCCAGGGTTTATTGACACAGGTTGATCATACGCTGAAAATTCCAACCACATTTTTGTTTGGAAGTGGAAAGAACTAATAGAAATTGCATTCATTGCAATGTGTAAAAATAGTTGATATACTGTATTATAATTTTGCTGCATGTCATTGTGGTGTATATCATGTCTTGATTGGTGAATATGTTAGTTTGTGACTTTATTTGAAGCAGAAATAATATGTGAATGCTTCATTGAACATAATTCCGACTGGTAACTATGCACTTCGTCCGAGCACGTGTCATGCAAGCCATCTTAAATGACCACCTACACTGTTATTTGGCAACCTAAAAAGCTGCCAAGTTTGCCCAGCTAGCAACAGGAAAAAAAAGTTAAGCAAGAGCCCTGCTTAGAGGACGGTGGAGGCGGGTTCTCTGGATGCTTTCAAGAGGGAGCTAGATAGGGCTCTTAAAAATAGTGGAATCAGGGGATATGGGGAGAAGGCAGGAATGGGGTACTGATTGGGGATGATCAGCCATGATCATATTGAATGGCGGTGGTGGCTTGAAGGGCCGAATGGCCTACTGCACTTATTGTCTATTGTCTATACCAACCTTTCTGTCTTCGGCCTCCTCCATTGCCAGAGTGAGGCCATACACAAACAGGAAGAATAGCACCTCATATTTCACTTGGAATACAACCAATGGCATGAACATTGATTTTGCCAAGTTGAAGTAAACTTCCTGACCCCGCTTCTTATCCACACCATGTCCTCCCGCACCCACACACACACACACACACACACACACACACACACACACACACACACACCTGTCATATTGTTCCTTTCCCCACTTTCTTGTGCTCATCTCCCACCCCCCCTACTCGAGGCCGGGACCTCACAGGTTAGAGCCGGAACCTCGCGGGCCGGAGGAGCCTAGCTGAACGGAGCCAGTGCCTCGTGGGTCAGAGCCAGTGGCCCACGAGTCAAGGGAGCCCGCGGCCGACGGAACCCTCGGTCAACGGAGCACACAGCTGGGATCTGGGACGGTGCCGTGGGGGCGGCAGAAGCGGGCCCGGCAGCGATAGTGGAGAAGTCGGTGTAGCAGTCGATGAGGGCGCTGACCGATGAACGAGGATGGACCACTTGGGAGTGAGGACACCACTGCCGGGGGGGAGGAACAAAAGAAGACCGCCATGGGGGGTGGATGAACAATGGACCCAGCATGGGGGTACCGCCATGAGGGGGGGGAGGGGAGGTGTTGGGGGGGGGGGGGGGAGGGGAGGGGAAGGTCTCTCACATTTCTTTTGATCTCTTACATTTCCTTAGGTCAGCCATAATTGAATAGCAGAGTAGATGTGATGGTCTGAAAAATCTAATTATTTTCCTATCACTTATGACCTTATTTCTGTAACTCCTTCTCCCTTGACCTTCCATCTGAAGAATGGTCTCGATCAGAAACATCACCCATTCCTTTTATCCAGGGATGCTGCTTCTCCCGCTGAGGTACTCCAGCATTTTGTGTCTGTCTTCGGTGTAAACCAGCATCTGCAGTTCATTCCTAGATGTTTTGGTTGCTCCACTACTATATCTGCTCAAGGAATACCTATTTTGAAGAAGTTGTCCTCCTCTCTCCGACGTGAGTTCTGCAACACCTCTCTTGCTGCTCCCCCTCGGTGATTCCTCCTGCCCTCCAACTCTTCTCCTAGCTAATAATGGTCTATTCTACATTTTTCGTGACCATCTCTTTTGATCTCTTACACTTCCTTATCTCTGTAATTCACTATCCACTGATGCTCAGTCTGAAGATGGGTCTCGACCCAAAACGTCACTAATTCTATCAATAAATAGGAGTCTGATAAAGGTATCTTTGTTATACAGGTGGTCCAATGATGAACGGAGGGCCATGGAGAAGGTGCTGGCATGCACCTATTGCGGTAGTAGGTGAGTTGCAGCTGATCAGGTTCTTCCAAGTGAGACCAATTATCGAAGGTAGTCACAAAATGCTGGAGTAATGTATATTCAGACTTTGAGCAAGATCATCAGTAATGCCGATGATATAATTTGGACCGCTGTACCCTGTAGATACTTGGTTTCTAGAAATTGGTTAATATGTACCTGCCATTGAACCAAACCCACTTTAATTGATCTCAGACCCACCAAATCTATGTTGTAATTTTTCTACAAGTGATAACAGAACAGCTCATCTGACAAATGATTTTGATTATTTATCATCACTGGTAGTTAGTCTGACAGTTATTTATGTGCACTAAGTTCACTGCTGGGGTCAAGGAAAGAGCGTTCATGTCGCGGCCTTGTTTCCACCAATCTTTCCACCACCACGCAATAGAAGCACAAGAAGCACAAAACAGACCATTGTATGCAGTTGCCGAGAAGTGTGTTCAGCTCTGGCTGAACAACTTCTAATTGTGTGTGGACTCGATAAGAAGAAGTTCACTGCTAAAAATCTGTGTATTTTCTCCCAAGTTTGATTATTTCATTTTGCTCCTAGCTGATCTTCCTTGTTCTATTTGAAATCCTATGGATTTTGGTGTTGGGACCCCAGTTATTTACAATATATATTAATGATTTAGATGAGGGAATTAAATGTAACATCTCCAAGTTTGAGGATGACACAAAGCTGGGTGGCAGTGTGAGCTGCAAGGAGTATGCTAAGAGACTGCAGGGTGACTTGGATAGGTTGAGTGAGTGGGCCGATGCATGGTAGATGCAGTATAATGCGGATAAATGTGAGGTTATCCACTTTGGTGGCAAGAACAGGAAGGCAGATTATTATCTGAATGGTGTCAGATTCGGAAAAGGGGAGGTGCAAAGAAACCTTGGAGTATTTGTACATCAGTCACTGAAAGTAAGCATGCAGGTACAGCAGGAAGTGAAGAAAGCTAATGGCATGTTGGCCTTCATTACAAGAGGATTTGAGTTTAGGAGCAAAGAGGTCATACTGCAGTTGTACAGGGTCCTGGTGAGACTGCACCTGGAGTATTGTGTGCAATTTTGGTCTCCTAATTTGAGGAAGAACATCGAGATGCTGCCTGTCCCGCTGAGTTACTCCAGAATTTTGTGTCTATACCTTTGAGGAAGGTCATTATTGCTATTGAGGTGCAGCAATAATTCCTGGGATGGCGGGACTGACATATGATGAAAGAATGGATCGATTGAGCTTATATTCACTGGAATCTAGAAGGATGAGAGGGGATCTTATGGAAACATATAAAATTCTTAAGTGGTTGGACAGGGTAGATGCAAGTAAAATGTTCCTGATGTTGGGGGATTACAGAGCCAGGGGTCACAGTTTAAGAATAAGGGGTAGGCTATTTGGATTGAGATGAGGAAAAAAAATTCCAAGCAGAGTTGTGATTCTGTGGAATTCTCTGCCACAGAAGGCAGTGGAAGCCAATTCACTAGATGTTTTCAAGAGAGAGTTAGATTTAGCTCTTAGGGCTAATGAAATCAAGGGATATGGGGAAAAAAGCAGGAACGGGGTACTGATTTTAGATGATCAGCCAGATGAATAGTGGTGCTGGCTCGAAGGGCCAAATGGCCTACTCCTGCACCTATTTTTCTATGATTCTATGGATTCAGCTGCCAGAGGAAGTGTTAGAGGTGGGTAGAATTACTACATTGAAACCACACTTGGACGTAAATGGATAGGAAAGGTTTGTAAGGATACGGGAGGCAGAGGCAGACATGGACGAGATCAGTTAGGTGAACTTGGTCAGCATGGCCGATTTGGGCCGAAGGGCCTGTTTCCATGCTGTATTGCTCTTTGACTCTAAAACAAGGTCATCCAAAATTTGCTGGTTGTGTTATAACCAGGGCTGTAGAGTCGGAGCAATTTTAGTGCTGCTGGAATCGGAGTCGGTAAAAAAGTCCCGACTCGGACTCCGACTTCAACATAAATTTCAGAGACTACGTAAATCTCTGCGTTATCCACTGACTTGGCCTCCACCGCCATCTGTGGCAAAGAATTCAACAGATTCACCACCCTCTGACTAAAGAAATTCCATCTCAAGTAATTCCAAATGGAACACCCATTAATTCTGAGGCTATGACTAGTCCTAGACTCTCCCACAAGTAGGAGCAGATCAAAGTCAAGTCAAACAAAAGTCAAACAAACTTTATTGTCATTTAGAAATACATCAATATATGCAATTAAAAACGAAATTCCGTCGCATTTGGCTCCCTGTGCAACTCGATAATTAACAGAAGGATGAACTGGAAAAAAAAATGGATAAAAGGATAAAAGGGTAAATAGACAATGGTGGCAGCCCATTACATGGCATTCAGGAGTCTGATGGCTCGTGGGAAGAAGCTGTTGCAGAACCTTGATGTTCTGCTCCTTATGCTATGATATCTTTTGCCCGAGGGCAGCAGAGTGAACAGTCCATGATGGAGATGTGTGGGGTCTTTTATAATACTGCTGGCCTTAGACACGCAACGTTTGGTCGCAATATCCCCAAATGAGGGGAGAGAAGTCCCGATGATTTTTTCCGCTGTCCTCACCACTCTCTGCACGGACTTCCAGTCGGAGGCTTTACAGTCCCCAAACCAGACAGAGATACAGCTGGTCAAAATACACTCTATGGTGCCCCTGTAGAAAGTGGTGAGGATGGGATGGGGGAGGTGAGCTCTTCTCATCCGGCGCAGAAAGCGCAACCGCTGCTGCGCTCTCTTAACAGTTAATGAGATGTTATTTGACCAGGTCAGACTGTTAGTGATCTGCACCCCTAGGAACTTAGTGCTACTGACCACCTCCTACTTAGTGCTACTAATAGGCCACTCAGCCCATCAAGTCTACACCGCCATTCAATCATGACTGATCTATCTCTCCCTCCTAAACCCATTCTCCTGCCTTCTCCCCATAACCCCTGACACTGTACTAACCAATTTTACTTTAATACCATCTGCAAACTTATTAATCATGTATGTTCGCAAAATGAATATATGGTAACAAAGCTAAATTGAACAGAATAAGGCCATGCTGAACATATACCTCGGTCCACATGACAATAAACTAAACTTTTCACAGAAAAATAAATGTTCAGCAAGCATTAAGAAATTGCAGCAAATTGTGGAACCAGCCCAGACCATCACACAAACCAACCTCTCTTCCATTGACTTAATTTATACCTCACGCTGCCTTGGCAAGGCCAGCAGAATAGAATAGAATAGTTTCTGTATTGTCATTGTAACATGAACCATGTACAACAAAATTTTAAAATGTCAGCCAGTCAGTGCAACATTCAAACCATAAAAGCTAACGATACATGCAAGGTAAAATATTAAAAAAAGATGATAAACAACAAAAATAAATATGAAATATAAAAACAGCACGCATAAACACCCAACCCTACATCCTTCTGTCGATTTCACAGTGTACCAACCACAGTCCCTTAGTCCCCACGTTCCTTGGCGGCTACATTTAGTGCCTTTATAGCAGTGGCATAAAAACTGTTTTTAAGTCTGTTTGTCCTTGTCCTTGTAGATCTGTACCTTCTGCCTGACGGCAACAGTTCAAACAGGGAGTGTCCGGGGTGGGAAATGTCCTTTATAATATTCTGGGATTTTTTGATGCAGCGGGAACTGTGTAAGTCCTCCAAGGTAAGGAGAGGGCAGCCGACAATCCTCTGGGCGTTGTCAATGACCCTCTGGAGCGCTTTCCTCTGAGCCGCTGTGCAGCTGGTGTACCACACACATACACAGTATGTTAGCAGCATAATCAAGGACTAGTCTCACCCTGGCCACTCCCTCTTCTCCCCTCTCCCATCAAGCAAAAAGTACAGAAGTGTGAAACCGCACACCTCCAATTCAGGGACAGTTTCTTCCCAGCTGTTATCATGCAACTGAACCATCCTACTACAACCAGAGATCAGTGCTGAACTACTTTCTACCACTTTGGCGACCCTCGGACTATCCTTGATCGGACTTTGCTGGCTTTACCTTGCACTAAACGTTATCCCCTTATCATGTATCTGTACACTGTAAATGGCTAGATTGTAATCATGTATTGTCTTTCCGCTGACTGGTTAGCACGCAACAAAAGCTTTTCACTGTACCTCGGTGCACGTGACAAAAAACTGAACTGAACTGACATAGACACAAAATGCTGGAGTAACTCAGCGGGACAGGCAGCATCTCTGGAGAGAAAGGAGTCTGAAGAAGGGTCTCGCCCCGAAACACCACCCATCCCTCCTATCCAGAGATTCTGCTTGTCCCGCTGAGTTACTCCAGCATTTTGTGTCAATCTTCGGTTTAAATCAGCATCTACAGTTCCTTCCTACACATAAATTGAAACTGAACTGAACTACTGGAAACTTTACAAATCCCAGCTAGTTGGGATTCTACAGCTACAGATTCTACAAGTGGGATTCTACAAATCTACAGCTATGTTAATAGCAAAAGGATAACAAGGGATAAAATTGGTCCATTGGAGAGACCGAGTGGACAGCTATCTGCAGAGCCAAAAGAGATGGGGGAGATATTGAACAATTTCTTTTCTTCGGTATTCACCAAGGAGAAGGATATTGAATTATGTGAGGTAAGGGAAACTAGTAGAGTAGCTATGGATACTATGAGTTTCAAAGTAAAAGAAGTACTGGCACTTTTGAAAAATATAAAAGTGGATAAGTCTCCAGGTCCTGACAGGATATTCCCTAGGACATTGAGGGAAGTTAGTGTAGAAATAGCCGGGGCTATGACAGAAATATTTCAAATGTCATTAGAAACTGGAATAGTCCCCGAGGATTGGCGTACTGCGCATGTTGTTCCATTGTTTAAAAAGGGTTCTAAAAGTAAACCTAGCAATTATAGACCGGTTAGTTTGACTTCAGTGGTGGGCAAATTAATGGAAAAGATACTTAGAGATAATATATATAAGTATCTGGATAAAGAGGGTCTAATTAGGAACAGTCAACATGGATTTATGCCTGGAAGGTCATGTTTGACTAATCTTCTTGAATTTTTTGAAGAGGTTACTAGGGAAATTGACGAGGGTAAAGCAGTGGATGTTGTCTATATGGACTTCAGTAAGGCCTTTGACAAGGTTCCTCATGGAAGGTTGGTTAAGAAGGTTCAACTGTTGGGTATAAATGCAGGAATAGCAAGATGGATTCAACAGTGGCTGAATGGGAGAAGCCAGAGGGTAATGGTGGATGGCTGTTTGTCGGGTTGGAGGCAGGTGACTAGTGGGGTGCCTCAGGTATCTGTGTTGGGTCCTTTGTTGTTTGTCATGTACATCAATGATCTGGATGAAGGGGTGGTAAATTGGATTAGTAAGTATGCAGATGATACCAAGATAGGGGGTGTTGTGGATAATGAAGAGGATTTCCAAAGTCTACAGAGTGATTTAGGCCAGTTGGAAAAATGGGCTGAAAGATGGCAGATGGAGTTTAATGCTGATAAATGTGAGGTGCTACACCTTGGCAGGACAAATCAAAATAGGACGTACATGGTAAACGGTAGGGAATTGAAGAATACAGTTGAACAGAGGGATCTGGGAATAACCGTGCATAGTTCCTTGAAGGTAGAATCTCATATAGATAGGGTGGTAAAGAAAGCTTTTGGTATGCTAGCCTTTATAAATCAGAGCATTGAGTATAGAAGCTGGGATGTAATGTTAAAATTGTACAAGACGTTGGTGAGACCAAATCTGGAGTATGGTGTACAATTTTGTCGCCCAATTATAGGAAGGATGTCAACAAAATAGAGAGGGTACAGAGGAGATTTACTAGAATGTTGCCTGGGTTTCAACAGCTAAGTTACAGAGATAGGTTGAATAAGTTAGGTCTTTATTCTCTGGAGCGCAGAAGGTTAAGGGGTGACTTGATAGACGTCTTTAAAATGATGAGAGGGATAGACAGAGTTAATGTGGACAAGCTTTTCCCTTTGAGAATAGGGAAGATTCAAACAAGAGGACATGACTTTAGAATTAAGGGACAGAGGTTTAGGGGTAACATGAGGGGGAACTTCTTTACTCAGAGAGTGGTAGCGGTGTGGAATGAGCTTCCAGTGGAAGTGGTGGCGGCAGGTTCGTTGGTATCATTTAAAAATAAATTGGATAGGCATATGGATGAGAAGGGTATGGAGGGTTATGGTATGAGTGCAGGCAGGTGGGACTAAGGGAAAAAAGTTGTTCGGCACGGACTTGAAGGGCCGAGATGGCCTGTTTCCGTGCTGTAATTGTTATATGGTTATATGGTTATAGTTCAGTAAAGATGTTTGGGGGAAGAAACCTCCAGCTTTCACCCTTACATAACGCTAAGCCTCAGCAATGAAATCTGTACCTTGTTAGTTATGGGTGGATCATAAATGCCAATGACACCATCACCACCCACAACCCCACAAATGATGACATCTTTAAAATATGCCCAACCTCTGCCACACATTGCCATGCCAATAATACCCTGTTGCTGCAAAGCAGCTACACACATAGATAGAATTTCAGCACATACAATCATATAATCAGGGTCGGTAAGACGCTGGTAAGACTTCATTTGGACTATTGTGAGTAATTTTGGGCACTATATCTGAGGAAGGATGTGCTAGCTCTGGAGAAGGTCCAGAGGAGGTTTACTAGGATGTTCCCAGGAATTAGTATGATGATCTATGATGAGCGTTTGTCGGCACTGGGCCTGTACTCGCTGGAGTTTAGAACAATGAGGGGGCCCTTATTGAAACATACAGAATAGTGAATGGCTTGGATAGAGTGGATGTGGCGAGGTTGTTTCCACTAGTGGGAAAGTCTAGGACTAGTGGTCATAGCCTCAGAATTAAAGGATATTCTTTAAGGAAGGAGATGAGGTGGAGTTTCTTTAATCAGAGGGTGGTGAATCTGTGGTATTTATTGGCACAGAAGGCCGTGGGGGCTAAATCAGTGAATATTTTTAAGACAGAGATAGATAGATTCTTGATTAGTATGGGGGCCGAGTTATGGGGAGAAGGCAGGAGAATGCGGTTAGGAGGGAGAGATAGATCTGCCATGATTGAATGGCGGTGTAGACATAATGGGTCGAATGGCCTAATTCTATTCCTATCACTTATGACCTTATGACATATATATTGATGCATAAGAATATAAATATCATAGTTATTATAGAACAGATTATAGCATATTGTTGTAGAATATAGCCTTTGTTATGGAATAGAATAGAGCATAGAACAGTCCAGCTGAGGAACGGGCTCTTCAGCCCACAATGTCCGTGTTGAACATGATGCAAATAACATTCAATATCTTCAATTTATTCAATTTATTCAATGTTTTTTCTTAGTCATAAAGCGTTAAAGAGGCCCTTCAGCCCACCTTTCTCACCCTTTCCAGCTAAACAACGTCTTCATTGAGGGGGGATCTCATAGAGACTTAGAAAATTCTTAAGGGGGTGGACAGGCTAGATGCAGGAAGATTGTTCCCGATGTTGGGGAAGTCCAGGACAAGGGGTCACAGTTTAAGGATAAGGGGGAAGTCTTTTAGGACCGCGATGAGAAAATCATTTTTCACACAGAGGGTGGTGAATCTGTGGAATTCTCTGCCACAGAAGGTAGTTGAGGCCAGTTCGTTGGCTATATTTAAGAGGGAGTTAGATGTGGCCCTTGTGGCTAAAGGGATCAGGGGGTATGGAGAGAAGGCAGGTACAGGATACTGAGTTAGATGATCAGCCTTGATCACATTGAATGGCGGTGCAGGCTCGAAGGGCCGAATGGCCTACTCCTGCAAAACTGAACACAATACTCTGTACTCAATGCTCTGACTGATGAAGGCCAATGTACCAAAAGCCTTCTTGACCACCCTATCTACCTGTGACACCACTTTCAAGGACCTATGTACCTGCAATTGAATTTCAATCACAAAAATAACCTGCTTTTAAAAACACATCAGGCATCTCTCCAACACTAATTAGGCCAATTATCCACAATAAAAGGTGGAATGGGCATAAGACTGTGCATCTACCCGATCTATTCCTCTCATGATTTTCCTCATCACCCCTCATCCCCCTGCGCTCCAAGGAATAGAGTCCTAGCCTACACAACCTCTCTCTATAGTTGATGCCCTCTAGTCCTAGCAACATCCTTGTAAATCTTCTCTGTGCCCTTTCTAGCTTGACAACATCTTTCCTATAACATAATGACAAAAATTGAACACAAAGCTCTAAATGTGACCTCACCAAGTTCTTATACAACTGCAACATAACCGCCCAACTTCTATATTCAATACTCTGACTGATAAAGGCCAATGTGGCAAAAGCCTTTTTAACCACCTTATCTACCTGTGATGCCACTTTCAATGAACAATGTTCCTGTACGCCTAGATCCCCCTGTCCTACAACACTGCACAGAGGCCTACCATTCACTGTGTTGGTCCTGCCCATGTTACACTTCCCAAAATGCAACACCTCACATTTCTCTTGCCAATCGATCCAGATCCTGCTGCAATTTTTCACAATCATCTTCTCCATCTGTAAAACTACCCACTTTTGTATCATCAGCAAACTTGCTAATCTTGCCCTGTATGTTCTCAACCAAATCATTGATGTAGATGACAAGCAGTAACGGGCCCAGCACCAAACCCTGAGGCACACCACTAGTAACAAGCCTCCAGTCCAAGAAGCAACCTTCCACCACCACCCTCTGCTTCCTTCCTTGAAGCTAATTTTCTATTGATTCAGCTATATGTCGGTACACATATGTACTGACAGTGGAACAATTACATTTTTACAGTGCAGATTTACAGGCCTATTAACCCAATATACATAGATACCATTCAATAAACAAAAATTAAATAAATTAATAACACCAATAATATTGCATAAAAGCCCTACAAGTGCATAACGTGTTGAGGGAAACAGAGTGAATAGTGTAGATGGGGCATAGAAACATAGAAAATAGGTGCAGGATGAGGCCATTTGGCCTTTCGTGTCAGCACCGCCATTCATTGTGATCATGGCTGATCATTGGGAAACATTTTCCTGCATCTAGCTTGTCTAGTCTTTTTATAATTTTATATGTTTCTATTGCAGTCTCTAAAGTCCTACAGAGCTGCATCATAACTTCCTGACACTTATATTCAATGCCCTTCCTTACCTCTGGCCTAATGACCGAGCAAGTGTGAGATGCTGCACTTTGGGAGGTTGAAAGTAAACATAGAAACATAGAAAATAGGTGCAGGAGGTGGCCATTTGACCTTTCGAGCCAGCACCGCCATTCATTGTGATCATAGCTGAGTGATCATCCACAATCAGTAACCCGTGCCTGCCTTCTCCCCGTATCCCATGATTCCGCTAACCCCAAGAGCTCCAGTGAATTGGCCTCCACTGCCTTCTGTGGCAGAGAATTCCACAAATTCACAACTCTCAGGGTGAAAAAGTTTTTTCTCATCTCAGTTTTAAATGGCCTTCCCTTTATTCTTAGACTGTGGCCCCTGGTTCTGGACTCCCCCAACATTGGGAACATTTTTCCTACCTCCAGCTTCTCCAGTTCTTTTATAATTTTATGTGTTTCTATAAGATCCCCTCTCATCCTAAATTCCAGTGAATACAAGCCGAGTCTTTCCAATCTTTCCTTATATGACAGTCCCGCCATCCCGGGGATTAATCTCATGAACCTACGCTGCTCTGCCTCAATAGCAAGGATGTCCTTCCTCAAATTATGAGTCCAAAACTGCAGACAATATTCCAGATGTGGTCTCACCAGGGCCCTGTACAACTGCAGAAGGACCTCTTTACTCCTATAGTTAAATCCTCTCGTTATGAAGGCCAACATGCCATTAGCTTTCTTCACTGCCTGCTGTACCTGCACGTTTACTTTCAGTGACTGGTGTACAAGGCCACCCAGGTCTCATTGCACTTCCCTTTTTACCTAATCTGACACCATTGAGATAATAATCTGCCTCCTTGTTCTTGCCGCCAAAGTGGATAACCTCACATTTATCTACATTTTACTGCATCTGCCATGCATCTGCACTCATTCAACCTGCCCAAGTCACCCTGCAACCTCCTAGCATCCTCTTCGTAGTTCACACTGCCACTCAGCTTTGTGTCATCTGCAAATTTGCCAGTGTTACTTTTAATTCCATCATCTAAATCATTAATATATATTGTAAATAATTGCGGTCCCAGCACCGAGCCTTACAGCACTCCACTCGCCACTGCCTGCCATTCTGACAGGGACCTGTTTATTCCTACTCTTTGTTTCCTGTCTGCCAACCAATTCTTCATCCATGTCAATACCCTACCTCCCAAAACCACGTGCTCTAATTTTGCCCACTAATCTCCTGTATGGGACATCATCAAAGGCTTTCTGAAAGTCCAGATACACTACATGCACTGGCTCTCCTTCATCCATTTTACTTGTCACATCCTCATAAAATTCCAGAAAATGATTCAAACAGGATTTCCCCTTCATAAATCCACGCTAACTTGGACCAATCCATTTACTGCTATCCAAATGCACCGTTATTTCTTCTTTAATAATTGACTCCAGCATCTTCCCCACTACCGATGTCAGGTTAACTGGTCTATAATTCCCCGTCATCCCTGCTTATCCAGAAATAGTCAAATTTGCGGCTATGATAGTAACAGCCATACCACTCACTCAGGTCAGCGTGGAGAGACTATTCTCCGCACTGAAAATAATTAAACCTGATTTATGGGCTTCAATGAAAGAGGATCTGGCAGAAGCAATTCTGTTCCAAAGGACAAGTTATTAATACATTTTAGGTATGTTTAAGAAGGAACTGCAGAAGCTGGAAAATCGAAGGTAGACAAAAATGCTGGAGAAACTAAGCGGGTGGGGCAGCATCTATGGAGCGAAAGAAATAGGCGCCGTTTTGGTTCAAGACCGTTCTTCAGATTGATGTGCGGGTGGGGGGGCGCTGGAAGAAGAAAGGAAGAGGCGGAGACAGTGGACTGTGGGAGAGCTGGGAAGGGGAGGGAAAAGAAGGAGGAAGCAGGGACTACCTAAAATTGGAGAAGTCAATGTTCATACCGCTGGGGTGTAAACTACCCAAGCGAATATGAGGTGCTGCTCCTCCAATTTATGGTGGGCCTCACTCTGGCCATGGAGGAGGCCCAGGACAGAAAGGTCGGATTCAGAATGGGAGGGGGAGTTGAAGTGCTGAGCCACCGGGAGATCAGGTTGGTTATTGCGAACCGAGCGGAGGTGTTGGGCGAAGCAATCGCCAAGCCTACGCTTGGTCTCACCGATGTAGAGCAACTGACACCAGGAGCAGCAGATGCAATAAATGAGGTTGGAAATCCAAAACCAAGGCGTAGCTATGAGCATGCGCATGGGCCCAAGCTATGCCTGCCTCTTTATAGGGTACGTCGAAGAATCCTTGTCGAGGCGTACCATGGTCCTATCCCTGACACCGACGACTGGTGCTACATCCTGCACCCATACAGAACTCACTCACTTCATCCATTTCACCACTAAATTCCATCCGGCACTCAAATACACCTGGACCATTTCCAACATCTCCCTACTGTTTCTAGACCTCACTATCTCCATTGCAGTTGACAGACTACTGACCGACATCTACTATAAACCCACTGACACCCATGACTACACTTCTTCCCACCCTGCTTCCTGTAAGGACTCCATCCCCTACTCCCAATTCCTCCATCTACACCGCATCTGCACCCAGGATGAGGTATTCCAAACCTGGGCATCAGAGATGTCCTCATTCTTTAGAGAACGGGAGTTCCCCTCTTCTACTATAGAAGAGGCTCTCACCAGGGTCTCTTCTATACCCCGTAACTCTGCTCTCACTCCCCATCCCCCCCCACTCGTACCAAGAGCAGAGTCCCCCTTGTCCTCACCTTCCACCCTTATGCAGCAAAAGGGTGGAGGTGAGGACATATATACTTATGCAGCAAACTTAACTAACTATGCATTTACTTTTAATTTCTATTGCACTTGTGAATTTACTTTGTCATAATTTAAACATTTAGCTCATACCTGTGACCTTAGTTTAATAAATTTTGATGTAATACTTTTATAATTTTTATTTAATTCAATGGAATTTTAATTTTGTCATAGTCCTTTATGTAATTTTTATTCTTTTAGCATAATGAATTATGTTTTTTTTCAAGAATAAACAATAAAAAAACCCCACAATACCATAGCTACAACCATTAGACTCAAAACTTTAAGGACATGGGTTTAAAAGGTAGCCTGATGATTCGTGTTGTTCTTATGAAATGCCATCTTGTGTAATGTCATCATAGCAGATTTAGAATTATTATACCTCGTGGTCAGGGCCAGAGTCGGTCGGATACACAAGAAATCAAGGAGTCGGAGTCGGGTGTTTTGGGTATTGACTCCACAGCAGGCACGTGCTGTGAGTAATTACTCAGGGTAGGCACTCAGTCGGATAAAAATAAAAAAACGCGCATACGCAGATTGTTCTCTCCGTAAAAATAAAAACAGTAACAAGTCAATTTGCCCAAGGCTTCATCGTCTCCTTTATTCTGAATTACTGAAGGGGGGGGGGGGGGGGGGGGGGGGTGAAGGGTGATGGGTGATGGCAGGTGGAGAGAAGGTGGAAAAACGGGAGCACACAGGGAAAAGTTGAATCAGTTGTCATCTTACTGTCCCCCTCACTTGTTGGGACCAATTGGGGGGACAATTCCTTTCACAGTGTATGGGGAGTCTGTGCCAGGGGTAAAGTTTCGGGGAGAGCAGGACTGTTGAGAATGAAGGGGTCGGGGATAATGCCAGTAACTCATTCACTTACCGCTGCCGCTCCAGGCGTGGAGCCACCACATTGTAGCCGGCGATAGAAGCAGCTCGGGTAGCTGCGAGCGGCCGCCGGGACCCGACAGTCAAACTGTCTGCCACTTCAGCGCCTTCTGCCGGCCCGCTTGCCTCTGGCAGTGCTCTCCGTCTCTCCGTCTTCAGCGCCTTCTGCCAGCCCGCTCGCCTCAGGCAGTGCTCTCCATCTGAACAACTCTCACCTGCCGCTCGCTTATGTCAGCGGCTTCCTGCAAATCCTTAAATTCACACAACCAAGTAACCTCAATCGCGCTGTCAAAATTTAAGGAATTGCGGGACATGAGTGAGGCAAGTGAGCAGCAGGAGAGAGGCTTTGCACGCCTCCGTGCAAGGAGCGTCGCAAGTGGCATTATCCCGATCCCCTCCTTCACAACATTCGTGCTCTCCACGCAACTTTACCCCGAGCCAGACTCCCCAAATGCTATGAAAGGAGCTCTCCCCCCACCCCCACACCCCGGGAAGTATGGTATTTAAAAACATAAACACAAAATGTACTTACCACATTATCGGTACACGAGCTCCATTCTTCTCTCCCTGTTTCCTAAGAAACACCTAAAATATTGCCAATCCACATTTGAAAACCCCGCCAAGAAACTAGCACTGCGCAAGCGCAGTAGGCTGCGCAGTGCTGCAAAAGCAGAATTTCTGCAGCCTTCAGCCCCGCTTGAAACTGACGGCTTCAGGCAGCGCTGACAGCACGTGGGCTGCATAGACCTTCCCGTGTTACAAGTGCTGTGGATGAAAGGCACGGAGAATTATGCCTACCTAAGAGATCGATCTTTATTATTTATATTTAGTAATTACTATGTTATAATTTTAGTCAGGGTAGGCAGTGCCTACCTTGCCTACCCTGACAGCACGTGCCTGCTCCACAGCCCTGGTTATAACATACATTCATTTTGTTTTTTAATTCCTCTGTGGTCTTGTCCCTCTCTATCTTTTAGTATCCTCCAATCCCTCACACCTCTTGAACATCATCAAATCAATGGTATGGTTTTAGTTACTAAGACCCTAAGCCCCAGATTTTCCACACAATTCCCTTCACCAATCTTACTTATTTCTCCTTTAGATTCTATAAAACTTACAACTTTGATCAGACATTTAGTCATCTGCCCTTATATCTTTGTAAAACAATGTCAAATCTTTGTATGATAATATTTCTGTAAAATGGTTTGAGATGTTTTACACATTATATTAATGAAAAATGTTACTTTACTAAGCATGGCACTCTGAAGCCATCCAAGAAGTGCTAAATCCAAAAACACAATATCTATCTGTATAATTAAAAGTCTCATCTTGACCGCTTCCTTTCTGCGCTGTATATTAATTTTAGAAAAAATGCTAGCCTGTATCGCTGTGGTTTATGGCCATCTTACTCATAGTACTCCTCCGCTGAGCCAGCCCCAAGGATTTTTCCCATCGATGAAAATTAAAAAACGTTATGAGTGTTTAAAGTCAAGTCAAGTCACAAGTTTAAAAAAAACCTTGAGAGCAGCTGATTGGTCCTCTTGCCTGTCAATCACCGCGATGACGGTAACGCTCCTTCCGGGGGGGTGTGGAGCAGGACTATAAAACCCCGGATGCCTAGACATGAGTCCATTACTCTGCAAGATCGCGAGGGAGAGGTCACAACTGTCATTCTAAGCTGTGAATCAACTGAACTGTGAGTATGCAATGCACTTGCAATAAGTGATTTATTAGCCCTTAATGACAATGCCATGAGTTGTTTGGCCTGCTGCCCTGCCGGTGCTTGAAACTGCAAAGCTCTTAGGTCTGACTGTGTTTGGAAGGAATAAATGCTTTATTAGGTCCGACTGTGTTTGGGAGGAATAAATGCTTCATTAGGTCCGACTGTGTTTGGAAGGAATACATGTTTTATTAGGTCCGACTGTGCTTGGAAGGAATAAATGCTTTATTAGGTCCGACTGTTTAGTCCAAAAGTCCCGCTCATTTTGTGACTTCCACTTAGTGGACAGGTCGCGCTGATTGCGTAATTTCCGGTGAGCGCAGAGGTCTCGCTAATTGCGTAATTTCCGGTAAGTGCAGAGGTCACCCTCATTGCGGAAGTGCCACTGACTGTGGACGCCCCACGGTGGAGAGGCCGCGCTCAGCCGTGTGAGTAGATTCAAGAAAGTTTACTGTCATATATATGGTGTGTAAGTCAGTGGGTGTGAGTTTAAGTGTGTGTATGTGAGTGTGTATGTGTGAGTGTGTATGTGTGAGTCTGTTTGTGTGTGAATGTATATTGGAATTGGTGGAGAGGTGGAATATTGCGTTGAGGGACCAGCCTTCCTGTGTGAAGCTTTTTCTTTTTCGTGTGGTTAAAATTCGCCACCCATTCAATTATGTCTTGGTCTTTTTTCTCTCCCTAGTCGCTCAAGCATAGGAAGACCATCAGTGCTTTTCCTTTTTATATGCACAAATCACATCCAACTGGAGCCAAATTTGTATTAAAATCAACAATGTATTATTGTCATGCATCGCAAAATGGAATAATAGAATTCCTACTTGCAGCAGCAGCATAATAGGTTAGTGAACACAGTACTCAATGGATGATATAATTAAGAAAACAAAAATGTTAAATAAATAAAAAAACAATATAGTACATTGTTGTGTTTATAACCTCTGTTTCATAGTATCCCAGAAACTACAATGTGACTAACTGTGGGAGGTACACTTTATTATAATCTTACACATGACTAGAATGTAAAATTGGGTAGGTTTTATTGCAGATGCAGATTGAAACCAAGAAAATATTTCTGACTATGCCTTGAATTTTCGTTGGATGATCTGCACTTCAGACTTTTCAGCACAAATTCTGGTCTGCAGCGACAAAGATTTCACCAAAGATCCAAACACAAAAGTGGGTTTCAGTAAGCAATCATATTCTGGATGTGTAAGATTGGGCTATTTATTGAATGAATGAGGCATCCCAAGAATTCATCAAACTGTATTTATCACCAACTATGGACAAGGAATAACACTGCAAACTCTTGTCTTGAGCTCACTTATAATTAAGGAACTCAAGTATTCTATTTAGCTGGCTTGAGTTTCGACACATTTTAATTAGCTTGCACTTTTTATTTCCATAAAATATATTACATAAATGTACATAATTATCTATAACAATTGTGTAACTGATATTCAGTACTGCAGTTGCAACCCAGTTTATAATCTGTCATTTTTTTGCCGAGCTTGACAAATGTTCGAGTTCATATAAATCAGACATGCAGGATTGCACTAAATGTAGGTTCTACCAATTATAATTTAATGGTGCTTGTATTTTCTTAACATTAAAAGACTGACCCAATATTGTGACGTAGTTTTATTTATTTCAGATTTTTTTTTAAATCCTTTGTAATCATCAAAAGGGTCATCCAATGAGGAGCCAAGCTATACACAATACAAAGCCTTGGCTCCATCCTATCCCCCTTTGTTAAATCCCTCCCCACCTATGTTCAAGACACCTCAGACACTCTCCGTCGGCTCCGCACATTCCGTTGTCCAGGCCCCCATCCTCTCATCTTCACCATGGACGTCCAGTCACTATACACCTGCATCCCCCACCAGGATGGTCTCAAAGCCCTCCGGTACTTCCTCGACCAGAGGAGCAACCCATACCCATCCACTGACACCCTCCTCCGCCTAGCAGAGTTGGTCCTTACCCTCAACAACTTTTCTTTTGACTCCTCCCATTTCCTCCAAACACAAGGCGTAGCTATGGGCACACGCATGGGCCCTAGCTACGCCTGCCTCTTTGTCGGGCACGTCGAACAATCTTTGTTCTCGGCGTACCAGGGCCCCACCCCCGACCTTTACCTCCGTTACATTGACGACTGCTTTGGTGTCACCTCCTGCACCCACGCAGAACTGACTGACTTCATCCATTTCACCACCAACTTCCATCCGGCACTCAAATATACTTGGACCATTTCCGACATTTCCCTACCATTCCTTGACCTCACCATCTCTATTGCAGGTGATACACTCCTGACTGACATCCACTACAAACCAACTGACTCCCACAGCTACCTGGACTACTCTTCCTCCCACCCTGCTTCCTGTAAGGACTCCATCCCCTATTCCCAATTCCTCCGTCTACGCCGCATCTGCTCCCAGGATGACGTGTTCCACACCAGGTCATCGCAAATGTCCTCGTTCTTCAGAGAACGGGGTTTCCCCTCCCCCACTATAGATGAGGCTCGCACCAGGGTCTCCTCCATACCCCGCAACACTGCCCTCTCTCCCCATTCCCCCACTCACAACAAGGGCCGAGTCCCCCTGGTCCTCACCTTTCACCCCACCAGCCAGCGCATACAACAGATAGTCCTCCGCCAGTTTCGTCACCTCCAACGTGACCCCTCCACTTGCCACATCTTCCCATCTCCCCCCCGTCTGCCTTCCGCAAAGACCGCTCCCTCCGCAACTCCCTCGTCAATTCTTCCCTTCCCTCCCGCTCCACTCCTTCCCCGGGCACTTTCCCTTGCAACCACAAGAGATGCTACACTTGTCCCTTCACCTCCCCCATCCACTCCTTTCAGGGACCCAAGCAGTCATTCCAAGTCCGACAGAGGTTCACCTGCACCTCCTCCAACCTCATCTACTGCATCCGTTGCTCCAGATGCCAGCTGATCTACATCGGTGAGACCAAGCGGAGGCTGGGCGATCGTTTCGCTGAACACCTCCGCTCGGTCCGCAATAACCAACCCGACCTCCCGGTGGCTCAGCACTTCAACTCCCCCTCCCACTGCGTATCCGACCTCTCGGTCCTGGGCCTCCTCCACGGCCAGAGTGATCAACACCGCAAGTTGGAGGAACAGCACCTCATATTCCGCTTGGGGAGTCTGCATCCTCTGGGCTTAAACATTGAATTTTCTCAATTCTGTTAACCCAGACTGCCTCCCCCCCACCTCTCCCTCAGCCCTCTGGCCCTGACATTCCTTCTCCATCTCCCCCCCCCCCCTCCCCAGTCACACTAGCTTCTCATTTTCACACCACAAACAGCTTACAATGGCCTGCTTCCCTTGTCACCAATACTTTTTTGCATATCTTTCACTCATTGTTCCTTATCTCTCCACATCACTGTTTATATCTCTCGTTTCCCTGATCCCTGACCAGTCTGAAGAAGGGTCTCGACCCGAAACGTCGCCTATCTCCTTCGCTTCTTAGATGCTGCTGCACCCGCTGAGTTTCTCCAGCTTTTTGTGTAACCCACAAAGCTCTTTGGCTAGTTTCTGTTAGTTATGAGGGGATAATTTGCCTCAAGCAACATGAGATAGGAAGGGCAGTTGGTACAGGTCCACCACCATCTGGATGATCAATTTTGCTGAACCAACGGAGGTCACAGCTTCCTAGAGGGGTCCAATGGTACGGTCCTGCTAATATAACCATATAACAACCATATAACAGCTACAGCACAGAAACAGGCCCTCTCGGCCCTTCCAGTCCGTGCCGACCATTTATTTTCCTCTAGTCCCATCTACCTGCACTCAGACCATACCCCTCCATTCCCTTCCCGTCTATATACCTATCCACTTTACTTTTAAATGTTAAAATCGATCCTCCCTCCACCACTTCTGCTGGAAGCTCATTCCACACAGCCACCACTCTCTGAGTAAAGAAGTTCCCCCTCATGTTACCCCTAAACTTCTGTCCCTTAATTCTCATGTCATGCCCTCTTGTTTGAATCTTCCCTACCCTCAATGGGAAAAGCTTATCCATGTCAACTCTGTCTATCCCTTTCATAATTTTAAATACATCAATCAAGTCCCCCCCTTAACCTTCTGCGCTCCAAAGAATAAAGACCTAACTTGTTCAACCTTTCTCTGTAACTTAGTTGCTGGAACCCAGGCAACATTCTAGTAAATCTCCTCTGTACTCTCTATTTTGTTGACACCCTTCCTATAATTAGGCGACCAAAATTGTACACCATACTCCAGAATTGGTCTTAACAATGCTTTGTACAATTTTAACATTACTTCCCTACTCCTATATTCAATGATCTGATTTATAAAGGCCAGCACACCAAAAGCTTTCTTTTCCACCCTGTCTACATGCGATTCCACCTTCAGGAAACTATGCACAGTTATTCCTAGATCCCTCTGTTCCACAGCATTCCTCAATTCCCTACCATTTACCATGTACGTCCTATTTTGATTTGTCCTGCCAAGATGTAGCACTTCACACTTATCAGCATTAAACTTTAAACTCCATCTGCCATCTAATTCGGCCTCGGAAATCGTCTATGGGCATGGATCCGCCAGCTCCGATTGGCCGCTGAAGTTAGCTATGGGAACCGATCTGCTGGCTCCAGTCGGGCCGGAGTTCCGGAGCCCTGACCGTAGAGGACAAAAAAGGGGAACCCACCGATCATCGCAGAAGTCGCAATGAGGTTGCGATCAGCCACCTCACCCAGCCTGATTGCCAGATTTCCAGGGGGACTTCAGAGAAGGATTTCAAGTGCACTCTCGTAATTTTGTCCAGATTAAAGGAGTTGCCGGACCACTGGTTGCTGGATAATCAGTGGTGGACCTGTACTTCTTTCATCGAAAAAATTAAATTTGTTGACCATTTGCCAATATTCTCTGTTCAGATATTTATTAAAAGCTAATAAAGTACAGTATTGGAGATGATGCACAACTACACTGCTTTATGTCAGCACATAAAAAATAGAAGCAGCAATGAGCAGTTTTCGAACCCATATCTCAAGAAGGAGTTGCTGGCTTTGGAACGGGTCCGGAAGAGGTTTACGAGAATGATCCTGGGTATGATTTCATTAATGTATGAGAAGCACTTGAAGGCTTTGGGTCTTTACCCACTGGAGTTTAGAAGGATGAGAGGGATCTCATTGAAACCTACTGGATAATGAATGGCTTTGATAGAATACATGTGAAAGGATCCTTCCATTAATAGGAAAGTCTAGAATCAGAGGACACAGGCTCACAATAAAAGGGCGTATTTTCAAATTGGAGATGAGGAGGAATTTCTTTAGCCAAGGGATGGTGAATCTGTGGAATTTATTGACAGAACCAACTGTGGAGGCCAAGACATTGGGTATTTTTAAGGTGGGCATTGATAGGTTCTTGATTAGTCAGGGTGTCAAAGGTTATGGGGAAAAGGCTGAAGAATGGGGTTGAGATGGAAAAATATATCAGGCATGACTGAATGGCAGAGTAGACTCGATGGGCCAAATGGCTCAATTTGTTCCTATGTCTTATAGACAACCCAATTAGTGTGGTCTGCCTTTCAAGAAGACCATGTTTGGCTGCGTCTTTTTAGAAACATAAAAAACAGGTGCAGGAGTAGGCCATTCGGCCTTTCAAGCCAGCACCGCCATTCAATATGATCATGGCTGATCATCCATAATCTCCCTCTCTCCATCTCTCCCTCCCTCCCTCCCCGCCCACCCGCCAACTTTTGCTGCATGAAGGGTCAGGTAAACATTGTTCCTCTGCGGGCGCAGCCTGATAAACTCATGAGATTGTATACTTATGACACATCACAAGCAAACGAGTTCAGAAAGAATATTAGACAATACAACTATCTCTTTAAACTGACGTCATTCAGAGTCAAGCAAGTGGTGCCACCCGGATGGAATTCTTCAGTGATCATTCAGGGCCAGATTCATCATTACCTTGGTTCGTTGATGCCTGACCTACACCAGCAAAGTCAATTCTTGCAGATCTATTTTATGGACCCCCAAGATAGCATTGAATTGCGAATGGGTATATTGTGAAATGCTGGTATTCAAAGGGAAATTGTTGCAATGCTTGAAAACTTGATAAGACAAAACAACCCTTACATTGAAACACTTAAAATCGAAAAGGAAAGAATTCAAGGTTTACCAGAGGCATCAATTGTCATTCATCCAGATTGTCGGCCAGCTTTGGAACATGAAAGACGTTTTAACACACAAATTTCCAACGAACTTGCCGTCATAATACCAAAAGATAATGACCCTCAGGAAACATCATGGCACATTATCTTGAAAGAAAGAGGAGGAGACCTGAAAACAATTTCAGAGTCTCATAGGTATTATGATAGTTTTCAATATGTCCTTTTCTTTCCACATGGAGATGATGGATGACATCACCAACTCTAAATGAGTAACCGCAAGAAATTGACAGCAATGCGATATTATGCCTATAGAATCATGAATAATGATAATGAATTAAACCACCTTTTGAGGGGAGGATGACTTTCAACAATATGTGGTTGATATGGCAGCTATGATTGAGACTGATGGGTTCAATTATATTCGCATGAATCAAGCATCGTTGAGATCAACAACTTACAGAGGCCTTACAGATACATTAAACGATAATGATGATTTGGAAAACATTGGAAAATGCATCATCCTCTCCTCGAAATTTGTCGGTGGATCGGGATACATGATGGAACGATGCCAGGACGCCATGATGTACATTCGGAGGTATGGCAATGCTTCGTTCTTCATTACGATGACTTGCAATCCAAAGTGGAGTGAAACGCAACAGTGCCTCTTTCACAATCAGCGGTCGTGTGATAGACCAGACTTGATTGCAAGAATATTCGATCTGAAAAGAAAGCTATTCATTAAGTACCTCACTGGACCAGTTGGCCTCTTTGGCAACTGTATAGATTTTGTCTCCACTATGGAATATCAGAAGAGAGGTCTGCCTCATTTGCACTGTCTGCTGTGGCTTGACGAAATGAGTAAGCCAAGACCAAAACATTTTGACAGATTTATGCAACCTGAAATACCAGACTCGCAAGAAGATCCAAGCTGCATGAATTGGTACTCAAGCACATGATTCATGGACCATTCTGCAACCACACCTCTCCATGTTGGAAGGATGGAGGATGCAGTAAGAGATTCCCAAAGCCATTTTTCGAGAGGACAATGTGTGGATATGATTCATATCCTCTGTACATCTCCAGACATGGAAGGATTTCAGGGACATCAAGAGGGACACAGGCATCAACATATTACTTCTGATTGGGTGGTGCCCTATAATGCTTAACTGTTGAAGTTGTTCAAATTTCACATCAACGTTGAGATATGCTCCTCTGTAAAGTCAGTCAAATATGTGATCAAGTACACCTTGAAGGGAAGTGATCAAGCAGTTTTTGGAGTTAACAGGCATGACAAAATTACACAGTACTGGACTCTCAGATACATTGGTCCACCGGAAGCAGTGGGTGGTCCTTGGAATAATCCTCGGATTTCCGACTCACGAGAGGTACCCCGGTGTCTTTTGACTCCAGGTACATCTACCACAAGAACAACGAGTCGTTATCAGTCGATGCTGCTCAGTGAATGAGGAATGATGATATGGCGAGAACGACATGAATTCATGGCATTGTGTTCTCAAGAGCCATTTGCAACAACACCGTACTACGCAGTTGTTCCCCGAATTTACACATGGAACAAGAGGAGATGGCAAAGAAGGAAGACTGGCAAGAGAGTGGAAGATCTTCCAGGTATTTTTGACACCAACGTTCTGGGATGAGTGTATACCATGTCTCCAAGATGTGGTGACCTCTACTACTTGAGAATGCTTCTCCATCACGTAAAAGGGCCAGTATCATTCCATTCATTGAAGACACATGGAGAAATGTATCCTTTCTTCAAAGACGTCTGCAGCGAAAGAGGTTTGTTGCAGATTGACGACCATTGACAACAAACAATGGAAGATGCTGAGAAGACAAGACTCCCCAGTGCAATGAGAGATTTGTTTGTTGTTTTGCTGATGAATACTGAGATCAACACTCCTCAACAATTATGGGATCAATTCAAGAATTCAATCTGAAGATAACCTTGAAAGAGATAGGAGAACAATGAGTGTTCCTAATATCATGATTGATGAGAAGCATCATGATTAGGCTCTGTTGTATATTCAAGAGAAGGTTGAGAATTACAACAAAACAATGGAATTATTTCATTTTCTACGACCAAGAAATGGAAGAATGCACCTTGATGGTGACAATCCAGAATTACTGCAGGAATTGCAATACAATAGAACTGAACAACAGCAATTTGTTGAGGAGAATGAGCCTTTCCCAAATGCTGAGCAAAGAGCAGTGCATGACCAGGTGTGCAACTGCTTGAAAATGAATCTTCCTTTCAATGTTTTTCATTGATTCACCAAGAGGAACGGGAAATACATTTATCACTAATTTGATCCTCTCCAAAGTTAGAAGTCAAGGTGTTGTTGCTGTTGCTGTAGCGTCCTCTGGGATAGCAGCTACATTAATGCCTGGTGGAAGAACTGCACATTCTCAATTCAAGATACCCATCCAAGTGACCGAGGATACATTCTGCAAAATTGAGAAGAACTCGAACACAGTACATTTGATGAGGCGTGAAACTCATTGTTAGGGATGAGTGCCCAATGATTAGAAGGGAGAGCTTTGAAACAGTGGACAGAATTATTCGAGATATATGCATCGACACTAAGCCTTTTGGTGGGTTTCTTACCATTTGTTGTGGCGATTTTCGAGAACTCCCTCCTGTAGTGAAAAGGGAAACATAAAAAATAGGTGCAGGAGTAGGCCATTCGGCCCTTCGAGCCTGCTCCGCCATTCAATATGATCATGGCTGATCATCCAACTCAGTGTCCTGTACCTGCCTTCTCTCCATACCCCCTGATCCCTTTAGCCACAAGGGCCACATCTAATTCCCTCTTAAATATAGCCAATGAACTGGCCTCAACTACCTTCTGTGGCAGAGAATTCCAGAGACTCACCACTCTCTGTGTGAAAAATGTTTTCCTCATCTCGGTCCTAAAGGAATTCCCCCTTATCCTTAGACTGTGACCCCTTGTTCTGGATCTCCATCTAGCCTATCCAACCCCTTAAGAATTTTGTAAGTTTCTATAAGATCCTCCCTTAGTCTTCTAAATTCTAGCCAGTACAAGCCAAGTCTATCCAGTATTTCCTCATAGGAAAGTCCTGTCATCCCAGGAATCAGTCTGGTGAACCTTCTCTGTACCCCCTCTATGACAAGAATGTCTTTTTTCAGATTTGGAGACCAAAACTGTACGCAGTATCCAGGTGTGGTCTCACCAAAACCCTGTACAACTGCAGTAGAACCTCCCTGCTCCTATACTCAAATCCTTTTGCTACGAATGCTAACATACCATTTGCTTTCTTCACTGCCTGCTGCACCTGCATGCCTACTTTCAATGATTGGTGTATCATGACACCCAGGTCTCGTTGTATCTCCCCTTTTCCTAATTTGCCACCATTCAGAAAATAGTCTACCCTCCTGTTTTGCCACCAAAGTGGATAACCTCACATTTATCCACATTATACTGCATCTGCCATGCATTTGCCCTCTCACCCAGCCTATCCAAGTCACCTTGCAGCCTGCTAGCATCCTCCTCACACCTAACACTAACCCCCAGCTTAGTGTCATCCGCAAACTTGGAGATGTTGCATTCAATTCCCTCATCCAAATCAATAATATATATTGTAAATAGCTGGGGTCCCAGCACTGAGCCTTGCGGTACCCCACTAGTCACTGCCTGCCATTCTGAAAAGGACCCGTTTACTCCTACCCTTTGCTTCCTGTCTGCCAGCCAGTTCTCTATCCACATCAATACTGAACCCCCAATACCATGTGCTTTAAGTTTGTATACTAATCTCAGTATGTATACTAAGTTTGTATACTAATCTCAGTAGGAAATTATGCTGATGTTGAAAATTCCTGTATCAAGAAATCCTGCTTGTGGACACTTTTCACCAAGTTTCAAATGCAGACGAATATGCGATTGAAAGAGGGAGAAGGCAACTATTCTCAATTTTTGTTGAAAGTTGGAGAAGACGATGAAATTGAAATGCCACAAGACATGGTTCTATAGCCAAGAACACTGGAAGATTGTATTGATTTCATCCATCCCACATTTGACAATCCTGCAGAATTATTCTCCGACAATTGTATCTTGGTTCCACACAACGATACCATGAGAAGCATCAATTCTACATGTATCAAACACTTCCTTGGAATCATTAAGGAGTACTTTTCTTTCAATGCTGTCACTGAGGGAACTAATGCTACTTGCTTTCCAACAGAATTCCTCGATTCACTCAACATCTCTGGATTACCTCCACACAAATTGTAGTTGAAAAAAGGATCTCCAATCATGTTAATGAGAAACTTGGAACTCCCCAAAGCTATGCGATAGAACGAGGATGATTCTGGAAGAGCTACACAATAATCTGATCGTTGCAAGAATCAACACGGGAGCGTTCAAAGATGACATTGGTCTAATTCCTAGGATAACGCTCAATTTGACAGACATTCAGTCAAGTTTTGCTATGACAATCTATAAAGCACAAGGACAAACCATGGAGAAAGTGTTGATATACCTTGAGAATCCGGTATTTCAGAATGAACAACTATATGTGGCTCTTAGCCAAGGAAAATGTCAACGTTTTCCTGAATGATGGAACATCCACCAAGAATGTTGTCATTAAACGCGTGCTTGGTTGAACGATGGTTCTGAGGAGATTCTCAGATTTTCTTCGTTAAAGTTTGACCACTCCATAATGTCTCTACATTAAAATTGTGTGTCCTTTTTTTCATCAACAGCAAAGAGACATCAAGCCGCAGTGAGCAGCAGAGCGCAACAAGAGATGCAACAAGAAAGAACTGAACTGAATAAATCTCATCTTTAACATTTAAATTGTTGTTATGTTTTAAGTGTTATTCACAATTTAAGCTTTAATAAATACCTTTTCCACGCCATGCCCATCTGCTGCACCTGCGCAGTAATACCTGCGTGTTCTACATAACAATGGGAACCCAATGGACGGGAATGGCTGCGCCTCCGGAGAGCCGCTAAAAATGGATGGGGGGGGTTGAGAGGGGATGGAGTGAGCACGTGGGAAGGGGAGGGCGTGGGGGAAGTGAGGGGAGGAGGAGGCCCACGCGCGTCACAACGGGAACCAATCAGCCACTCCTGCGCAGTGGGGTCTATGGCTCAGTGGTGGAATATTGGAATTGGAATATCACTAAAACTCTCATCTTGATTGTTTGTTTATTTCTTTGCACCTCAATTTAGTCAAAAACAGTAGAGGATTGCACTACCATTTTGGCCCACCTTACTCACCATTGTCCTGTGATGCAAATGAAACGAGCTACGTTCAAATTGATGGTGTATTTCATGTTACTGATGTTTAAAAGTAAAAAAAACATAAAACAGCGGCCCCAGATTCCCCGCCCCCACCCATTTTCCCTGCCCTCATACACTTGCCCCACCCCCACCCATTTGCCCCACCGCCACCCACATGCCCTGAGCCCACCCATTAGCCTCGCCCCACTCGCCCCACCCCATTTGCCGTCTTTACTTAACAGGTGTCAGAAAGAACACCCCACACAGTTGGGTCCTTGCAGGAATTTCAAACAGCCATCTTTTGTTCCAGTTACGATGGTGACCCAAGGGCTCCGCGAAGTTTGTTTCTATTTTAATTTCTGACCCTCCCCCCCCCCCCCCCGTGCTATGGGTTGGGTTTGGGGTTGGAGTTGGTGTGGGAACCAGGGGCGGTCTTCCAGCTCCATAACGCTCGCTGTCCCCCCCTCCCCCTTCCCCTCTGCAGAACCCTCACTGCATCCCCCCCCCCCCCTCCAGCTCCACAAATTTTGCTGCCCCCCCTCTCCCGCTCCACAACGCTCGCCTCCCCCCATCCCCTCTGCAGTTCCACAACACTCGCTGACCACCCCCTCCCTCCACTCCCAGGCTCCACAATGCTTGCTGCCCCCCCCACCCACCCGCCCCCCCCCCCCCACACACACACCCTGCCCACACACACCACTCCCCTCCCCCCCCCCCCCCCCCCACACATGAAGAGGAGGGGGAGGGGGAGGGAGTGCTGGTGGATGAGGAAAGATGAGCCCAGTAAACCCATTCTTTAACCATATGTCAGTCCCGCCATCCCAGGAATTAACCTGGTGAACCTACGCTGCACCCCTTCAATAGCAATAATGTCCTTCGTCAAATTAGGAGACCAAAACTGCACACAATACGCCAGGTGTGGTCTTACGAGGGCCCTGTATAGCTCCAGTAGGACCTCTTTGCTCCTAAACTCAAATCCTCTCGCAATGAAGGCCAACATGCCAGTAGATGTCTTCACTGCCTGCCGTATCTGCATGCTTGCTTTCCTTACTTGATCCCTTGGAAGTCCAAAATCTTAGTCTCAGCCTTGAAAATAATCCATGATAGAGCATCCACAGCTCTATCAGGTCACTTTATAATAACCATATAACATATAACCATATAACAATTACAGCACGGAAACAGGCCTCCTCGGTCCTTCCAGTCCGTGCCGACCATTCATTTTCCCCTAGTCCCATCTACCTGCACTCAGACCATACCCCTCCATTCCCTTCCCGTCCATATACCTATCCACTTTACTTTTAAATGTTAAAATCGATCCTGCCTCCACCACTTCTGCAGGAAGATCATTCCACACAGTCACCACTCTCTGAGTAAAGAAGTTCCCCCTCATGTTACCCCTAAACTTCTGTCCCTTAATTCTCATGTCATGCCCTCTTGTTTGAATTTTCCCTACCCTCAATGGGAAAAGCTTATCCACGTCAACTCTATCCCTTTCATCATTTTAAAGACCTCAATCAAGTCCCCCCTTAACCTTCTGCGCTCCAAAGAATAAAGACCTAACTTGTTCAACCTTTCTCTGTAACTTAGTTGCTGGAACCCAGGCAACATTCTAGTAAATCTCCTCTGTACTCTCTCTATTTTGTTGACATCCTTCCTATAATTAGGCGACCAAAATTGTACATCATACTCCAGAATTGGTCATACCAATGCCTTGTACAATTTTAACATTACTTCCCTACTCCTATATTCAATGCTCTGATTTATAAAGGCCAGCACACCAAAAGCTTTCTTTACCACCCTATCTACATGCGATTCCACCTTCAGGGAACTATGCACAGTTATTCCTAGATCCCTCTGTTTCACAGCATTCCTCAATTCCCTACCATTTACCATGCACGTCCTATTTTGATTTGTCCTGCCAAGGTGTAGCACCTCACACTTATCAGCATTAAACTCCATCTGCCATCTTTCAGCCCACTCTTCCAAATGGCCCAAATCTCTCTATAGACTTTGAAAATCTACTTCATTATCCACAGCACCACCTATCTTAGTATCATCTGCATACTTACTTATCCAATTTTCCACCCCATCATCTAGATCATTGATGTACATGACAAACAACAGTGGACCCAACACAGATCCCTGAGGCACCCCACTGGTCACTGGCTTCCAACCTGACAAACAGCCATCCACCATTACTCTCTGGCAAGTCCCATTCCGCCACTGTTGAATCCATCTTGCTACTCCGCCATTAACACTTTACCTTAAAGTCTTTATTATGCATTAGGTATAATAGTAATATTAAACGAGAACTTACCAGTTTGAAGTTTGATCGTTATTTTATGAGGAGTTACGATGTGAAGAAGGCCATCCCCACGCATACGCGTCAATCTTCAAAGCAGTGGTGCGAAATCACAGAAAAAGAGTTGTTGAACTAAAATAGTAAGATTAGAGTTGACTAGAACTTACAGAAAGATTGTTATGTTATGAGGGTAGGGAGCGGAGGGCACATAATCCCTCATCGTAACTCCTCATAAAATAACGATCAAACTTCAAACTGGTAAATTCTCGTTTAATCTTACTATTTTACTTTGGAGTCACGCGAGTGACTACGTGAAGATTTTGAAGATCTGTGATTTCATGCTGTGGAAAAACGAGTTGACACAAGCACGACTGCATCAGTTGACATAGATAAGGGAAACATTCATAATGCATACATACATTACATAGATTTAAAAACATGCTGATGCTGATAAATGAACAAACAATAATAACAGTAACCCCTCTCATCCGAGGGGAACTATAAAATAGAATCTAAATAGAATTGGCAAATACCCCTGGTCTGGCAATGGGTAAAAATAAAATGTTGGATACCTCTTTCGTTAGACCATCCTCCAGTTGACAGGATGTGGTCCAGAGGACCGCACATAACCCTTGCTGCTGCTGTTGTAGCAGCCCTGGTGGAGTGAGATTAGAAATTAGTATCTTCTCCTGTATAAGCCAAAACCTTGCATAACCACCTGGAGATGGTCTGAACTAGTATCAGAGCCTCTAAGGCTCTAGATGACCTTGACGTAATGATATAAATGTGTGACCACATGTAACCGAAGGTGCATGGGGTATGTAAACATGAATTATGATATTGCAGGTGTAACAATCCTGTCCATTTGCAAGTTATGTAATGACTGGACCCGTGCGCTGAGGGCAGTGCCACGGAATAACCTACCCATGAGAGCCGAACCAAAGATAGAGATATAGCTGGAGCCCCATGGTGAATAAATATTAACACAATGTTAATATCCCATACTTCCATGTACTTGGGTCTGGGAGAACTTGTGTTAATGATATCCTAAATACTGGACACCAGAGGGTGAAACCTGAGAGAGCGGGACCCACTTGCTGCAGCAACTGTGATGAGAAGCACATTGGGCACAGTTAATGGGACTATAACTTAATTTATTGTCAAAGACCCATAGATAATGAACTCTAAGATGTCAGTGTCCGTGCTGTATTATATGTAAGATAATATTTAACAGAAAATGATTCCCATCTGAAGAGGCAAAGTACTGTTTTTTTGGTGCTATCCCTGCACTCTGCAGTGAGACATACATGGATCAGTCTGACAGCCTGAGCCGCAGTAGCGGTCTTCTTAGATTCTGTAAAGCAATTAATTGATTAATCATGTAGAGGCTGGTTCACCGAATCCCAGGCTGAACCAGCAAGATTTTATGTTTAGAACCTCATATAAGGTTCTATATTATTCCCAACATTTGCGGGAAACCATGGCTGCATAGGCCAGCCAGACAGTACGAGAACCCTGAATGCGGGATCTTGCTGAATTATTGCAAGCCCCGACTGATGAGGCAAAATGGAGAATCCACATAAAAGAACATTCCTCCCCCGTGTAGCGAGAATAAGCCTGCATGCAAACATATCGATATTGGGTCCAATCAAGCCATAGATCCTAAAATGCTTTGTGATCCAACATCCATACTGTGTTGTCGTTGATTTTGCATGATGATACACCTGCGCCAAAAAAGGTTGGGTAAATTATGACAGGATACTTTGACTTTATTGTGTCCATGTGACTAACATATGCCACCACCACAGTGTATCAACTTGGAACTGAGCAAGCAGGTTATGCATATTCGCACAATAACCCTTTAACCCATAGTATGCACCTAGTGTCTATAGGTAGTTGATACCAATAACTGAAGAATTGGTGATTCATGCAAATCCCATCCGCCTTTGTTACTAGAGATGGCATTCGTGATTTTCATCTTTGAGCTCTAGCATCTGTAAGTAATATAACTGAAGATTATGTGACCAAAACTACTGGAGCAATGCTGAATATAGTTCGACCACCATTGTGACTTTGGTAGCTTCAACTGATAATAGCATAGGTCTGTTAACAATGATCTATATGGCACTTGAGAGGTTAATACTTGCACGTTGAAAGTTTTGATAATGCAAGGCCCAATTGCACAGCTGAAACACAGCTGCTTTAGCCAATTACACTTGATAAATAGAAGACTGCTTGATAACAAGGTTGTTACAGGCTTCAATTGATTCCAATCTCTTGCTCCAGGGCGGAATCACAGGTAATTAATAGTTAAAGGTAAATCCGATAAACAATAACTTCCAGTTGGTATCAACTTAAATTTGACTGGATGGCTGAAAACAGTTGATTTAAGCAAAACACAGCGTAAGAAATATCATCCAGATCAAGTTCAAATGTCTCCGGTGATCTCCTGTGAAAGGGACCTAAATATTATGCATCTATGAGATCGATTCATGCCATAAAGATCCTAAGGAAATTAGTAGTTAGACAGTAGAGAAATTCCATATACTGAAAAGCTATGTTGCACATGGGAGCAAATTAAATATGAACTGACATCCTCCATTTTTCACAAGGAACAGGCCACGCCTGTCATAATTCCGTGCCTGCCTTGAATGCAATTCTGGCCATACTACTGGCCTGCCTTAAAACTGCTCTGGCCATAATTCTTAGCCTGCCTTGAAAGACAACTCTGACAATATTACGGAGCTTGTCGCGGAAGGCAATGCTGGCCGTAATCCTGAGCCTGCCTCGAAAGGCAACTCTGGCCCCAATTCCAAGCCACGCTTGGTACCCTTGTACACTGTGTAATAATTACCCATCACATGTTATCATTTTCATTTGTACAAAACAACTGTAAATATTCCCAACTTGTAAATGGTCCACTTACCCCATGTTTCGAGAGAACCAGACCCACCTACCTCCATGGTTACCTGTGGTCTTATGGTGAGCCCAAAGGCCCCTGATGTGGTTTCTATTTCCATCCTTGATTTCCATACTACTGAGACCAGCTTGGCCCAGCTTTCAAGCGCCCATCAACTTCAGTGAACTGCTTACTGCCGTTGAGGCGTGGGGATGTCATCGCCGATAGAATGGTTTCATTTGATAGCTCTGTTCACTGCCGGCACTTGTAGCGTGAGGGAATCTGGCCCCTTCTGGGTTTTCTACCTCTTCCCTTGCGAGTATGTCCTCGCACTCCCCTCCACCGAGAGGGAGACTCGTAGACAGCCCTGAGACAGGTGCTGCTGCAGGCCCCTGAGGATACCTGCGCTGACATGGCCCCTCGGACCTATATCAGAATATGCCTCTGGACCGGAGCGAAACTGACCCCTGATGTTCCCCTCCTCAGAGAGGGAGACATTGTGCAGCCCTGACACAGGTGCCGCTGCCAGCGGGTGTTTCATAATACCTGGGCTCAGATAGCTCTCTTCTGGAGCATATCTCTCTGGAGCAACCTCCATCAGGTGCTCCAGGTGGGTTTTAGGCGTTCACAGACGCTACCCATAGAAGGAGGGGGGGAACCTCCTGGCCCGACTCGACCGAGTCCCAAGGCCTGACCGGCTTCCTCATGGTTTAACCCCTTTCCTGGAGGAACCATAGCGGTCTGTGAGTTGCTGACCCCATAGTTAGTGACTGGGTCTCGAGACCGGCTTACTGCCAGTTTTCCCCTTATTTGGGGAGACCTTAGTGGTCTGGGAGTTGCTGACCCCATTGTCAGCGACTGGGGTAGCGAGACCGACTTATTGCCAGTCTAACCCCTATCTGGGAAGCCCTAAGCGGTCTGGGAGCTGCTGACCCCATTGACAGAGATTGGGGTAGCGAGACCAGCTGCCTGCCAGTCTGACCGCTTTCTCTAGGAAGATCTAAGCGGTCTGGGGCTGATGATCCCATAGTCCGCAACAGGGGTAGCGAGACCGGCTTGCTGCCAGTTTAACCGCTTTATCTTGGAAAACCTAAGCAGTCTGGGGATTGCTGACCCCATTGTCCGAGACTGGGGTAGCTAGACCGGCTTGTTGCCAGTCTAACCCCTATTTCTGGGGACCATAACGGTGTAGGAGCTGCAGACCCCATTGTGAATGACTGGGGTTGCAAGACCGGCTAACTGCCAGTCTAACCCATTTCCTTAGGGAACCATTGCGGTGTGGGAGCTGCTAACCCCATTAACAGAGTGGGGTAGTAAGACCGGCTAACTGCCAGTGTAACCCCTTTCTCTGGGGGGACCATTGCGGTCTGGGATCCCATACTGGGACGAACCCACACTCGGATTCCCCTTCTGGGTGTCGCTGACCTCCCTGTCAGAGACTTGGGAGTGAGCCCGACGGCCGCAGGCTACCCGCGATTCCGCGGTCCGGACCGGGATTTCCCCACGGTCCATAACCGGTTTCCCGCGGCCCATCCAACTTTGCCCCCAACCCAGCAGGATTAAAATTTACCGCTGGCAGGAGCCGCGTACCTGCCAGTCAGTCGGTGCGCAACGCGTCAGACGTAATGGATACGCATGCGTGGGGACGGCCTTTTTCACGTAGTCACTCACGTGACTCCGAAGTAAAATAGTTGTTTTACACACTGTATGATTTTACTTTATAAATCTTGAGTTAAATGGCAGCTGGGATTTTGCCATTAATTGTCATAAACTAGTTAACCCTGCAGATAAGTTATTTGCTGATGTGACAGTAATGTTAGCATGACAATCAGAAAGCATGATTCATTTGCGTTATAAAAACATATAAGATTGCTTTATGGATTATTATTGCTTTTGTTATTTCTTTTGCATGTATATATGTTATAAATCTAACCTGCACACCTAAAATTTGTCTGTAACCACAGTCAGTATTGACATAATTGTAGTGTAAATTAGCACCAACTCAGTAAATTAACACAGAAAGTCTGCACCACTACCATCGGCACGAACTTGCTTTCTTCTTTATCGGTTATCTGTCGTGGCTGGCTCCATTAAAATCAGCTATAGTAACTGGACTGCATCCAACCCCAATAGTGAAACTTTGATCCTAGATCTTCATTACTCACATACTTAAAAATAGTTGCTCCTGAATATCAAGTCCAATATTTTGAAGACAATATGTGCAAAGATGTTTTGACTTTTAGGGATCTAGGTTGCTTTGCTGTATTTCAAAGCAACTGACACTGCTTCTGGAAAAACAAATCTAAAATACAAGAATTACAATAGGATTCAGTGATATTGCTATTACACGACACTTGACCATCACTAGAGCCAGGATGTTTAGGCGCTAAAAATCTCTGAAATAGGCAGACAAATAGGCATAATAATATTACAAAAAAGGCACAAGAAAGGCATTCATTGACAAAAAAATGCATAAAAAGGCATGTATTTCCACCACCAAAATGTGGTTAAAAATGATAATATAAAGGTATACTACATTAAATGACCAAAGTTGCTTGGTTGCACATAATTATTAGCTTTTTTTTCAATTTATCTGTGTTAATCTATGCTGTCTGTCAGACAGAATATGCTTCAGTTGTGAAAAAATTATTTCTACCCCAGCTGAGGTCACTGGTGCATACCTGAAACAAGCTACAGACTCTAAATTCATGTCGATATCTTGTGCATAACAATTATCTTTGAGAACTTTAGCTACGTTTTGTATTTCTTCAAGATCTTTGTGACCTAAAATCATTCTCTCACATTTTCCTTGTATGTCTTTACCTACATCACCAGGAACTTTACAAATATCGACGGTTACTTTGTTGAAAATCTGCAAGTTATTCACTAATGTTTTGCCACGTTTCTCAAGGGAAGTGATAGCTTGTGGGAAGTTTGCAAAATTTGAAGCAATAAACACAAGATCCCGGTGGAGAGATGCTTGATTTTCTGCATGATTTCACTGACGATCCTGACTGCAGCAGATTCTTCTTCTTCAAAACAGTTGACGATTTATTTTATCTTTTCAAAATTTGCAGCATAGTAGAGTACATCAGTGAGCCATGTACCCCACCTAGTCAAAATGGGCGGAGGAGGTAGCAGAATCTCGGGTGCCATTTCCTTGAACAATGCACAAGTGACGGTGCTTTGAGGAAGATTTTCTTGACATTGGAAACTCGGCAATCGACATTTGGAAACAAGCTACCTATGTGCTTGGCAATTCTATGAAGTCCTTGAGCGAAGCATGTCAAATGCAACATTTTGGGGGAATAAAACTTTAAAAGCACGAGCAGCTTTTTTAATGTATGGAGCTGCATCAGTCACAAACAGAAACACAAACACATTCTCGTGTTTTATACCTATTGGCCAAAGTACAGCAATTGAAGATGTAAACAACTGATTAATAGTTGAGCAGTTTGACCTCCAATACTTCCCGATTTCAACAAATACTCCTTTGATGGTTGATCTGCCACCAGTGTACCGATGACCACATTGGCAACATAACTCCCCACACCATTGGTTGTCTCATCTATTGAGATCCATATTTTGTGTTCATGCAACTTCATCTCTAATTTTCTGCAAAACAATGTTGAAGTTGCTGTAATGATGACTCGCCCGGTATATGTTCATCTGTGTATTTCTCTAAAAAACCTCTGAGAGATTTGTTTTCCAATTTCCACAGTGGAATTGCAGCATCAATTAATTCCGTGTACAGATCGCTCAAAAACTCAGGTTTGCGAATGGACCCGGCAGTAAATGTAGTGCGGAGACAAGCTTGCTTATTTCCTGCCTTCAGTTTCTCTGCCGCCGACTTGTGTTTAGCTGTCTGTACATGCTAGGAGATGAAATATTTCTTCTCATGACTCACTGCTTTCTAACAATGCTTTGCAAAACAGCACACAATTTTCTGTAGAGAATATATCACGCCCATACACTCTCACCAAATCGTTCACTTTTTTTACAACTTGACTTTAGGCATTTTGACGCTTGACGGGGTAGACCCTACCCCAGCAGGGGTGCAGACCTCTACAGACAGGCCAAGAACAAGCTGAGAAGAGGAATCAGAGTTGCCAATGAAATGTACTCTGAGAAGTTGAGGAGCACGTTCTCAGCTAGTGACTCCTCTTCGGTTTGGAAGGGCTTGCAAGAAATCACCAGCTACAAGAGGACAATCCTCCGCTCCTTGGACAATCGTCAGCTGACCAACGACGTGAACGAGTTCTACTGCAGGATCGATAAACAGAAATTTAACCCTGATATCCCCTTCCCCCTCCCCATCCAACACTTCACATCTATTTATAGCCTGACTCCAGTCTGCAAAGACTGAACCCTTCCCCACCCACTCCTCCCTAACCACCACTTCACACCTACTTACAGCCTGACTCCAGTCTGTAATGACAGGGCCCTTTCCCACCCACCCCTCTCCAATCACAACTGTATGCCCACTTACAGCCTGACTGCAAAAGACTGGTGCCCGTCCACTACCCACGAATGAATGACTGACGGTGGCGCCCCCAGTTTCGCCCCGGTGGTGGAAATTTTCTGGTAAGTTACGTTAACATGACAAAAAAATGATGATTTAGGCACTCAATCGTGAAAAAAACATTATCTTGCTGAAATCATCTAAAAAGGCATGAAATGGCACATGGCACATAGAAAAATCCTGGCTCTAATCATCATCATCCAAGGGATCAAAAAGTATTGACTTTTGAAAACTGGTAAAGTATTCGTAAATGCATTTGGCACACGATTAGTGATTCAACATGAATTCCTCTAAAAACAATTGAAAATGCCAAAACTTGCAATTTTATTCTTCCACCATACAATCTTGGACTGCTTTATTATCTGAGGAGTTATACATGAAACTGAACATTGGTATTTTTCAGTGATCTTCTGATGTTATACTATAGTACTTCCTTCAGGAACACACAAAATTATGTCCCAGATGATTATGTCAATGGAAAGCTTTCTCATTAATTCACAATTGGTTTTGTTTTATTAGGACTTCTGGAATACCTCAAAGATTGCATGATGCAAAGGCTAGTAACCCTCATCTTTATTCATTTGGAATTCAACTCTTTTGTCCATGTTTGAATGAAGGATGGAATGAAATCAAAACTGTGAAACTGACAAACCCAAAATGAAACTAGGTGAGGAAGTTATTGGTGAGTTAATGTTGTTTGAAAGCACTCCTGATCTTCTATCAATTTACTGGTGATTGGGTATGGCCTGATGGGATAACAGAAGGTTGCATTAAGAACAGCCTTATTTTTGTAGACAACAGATAACCGGTAGGTTTTCCGAAAAATACCCTTCTTCAGACTGAGAGTCAGGGGAGAGGGAAACTAGATGTATGAAATAGTACAGAATCAGTCAGCACCGATAGCCAAGGAGCCCACAATGGTCCATTGTTGGCTGTGGAGGAGGTGATAATGAAGGGATACGATCAGTGAAACCAGCAGGATGACTAGGGTGAAGGAAGGGGGGGAGGGGGCCGGGTTGGAGAGAGAGAGGGAATGCAAGGGTAACTTGAATTTAAATAAATCAATATTGAGACCGCTGGGTTATAAGTTGCCCAAGCAAAATATGAGTTGCTGTTCCTCCAATTTGTGCATGGTCTCACTCTGACAGTGGAGGAGGTCCAGCACAGAAAGTCTGGCAACCAGGATATCACCAGTTTCAACTTTATTTAATTCTGCACCAGCATTCATTTTGGGATATCAGGATTGGACAGCTTTGATTCCGATATGTAGCATCACCAGATATGTAGCGTGACCAGATAAGCAACTCATTTTTAGGCACATCTGGTGAATTGTGTAAAACATTTGAAGGCGACCCTAATTGTCAAGTAGATTAGTAAGAATGAGTTCAGCAAGATTTTTCACTTACTGTAGGTAGATTATTTTCACCACTTCAGAACTGCCAGGCAACATTGAATGAATAATTAATGAATAAATAAGTTTATTGGCCAAGTATTCACAGACAAGGAATTTGCCTTGGTGCTCCGCCCGCAAGTGACAACGACATACAGTGACAGTTAGGAATGACACATAAAGTATTAACCATTAAAAATAAAACGTTATTGATTAAACATGTGAATTAAATTAAATACCAGAGCAAAAGGAGGCTACAGATTTTTGGTTATTGAGTAAAGCTATTACTCGTGGGGAAAAAAAACTGTTTTTATGTCTGGCTGTGGCATCTTTGACGGTCCGGAGTCGCCTTCCAGATGGAAGTGATTCAAAGAGTTTGTGGCCAGGGTGAGAGGGGTCAGAGATGATCTTAAAGGGCTGTCCCGCTGTACGAGCTAATTCAAGAGCTCTCCCGAGTTAAAAAAAAAATCAAACTCGTGGTAAGCACGTAGAATGTACGTAGCGGATACGTCATAGCTCGGGACATCTCTTAGTGGTTCGTAACACTAACAGCAGGTACACGGGAAACGCGGTAAGTTTGGGAAGACTCGCGATGTTTTTTCAACATGTTGAAAAATGTCCACAAGAGCCCCGAGAAACTACGAGCGGCTATTACCATAATTCTCTGAGTTTGAATCAGGGGAAACTCGGGAGAACTCTTGAATTAGCTCGTACAGTGGGACAGCCCCATTACCCGCTCGCCTCCTGGCCCTTGCAGTGTACATTTCATCAATGGAGGGAAGATTGCAGCCAATAACCTTCTCAGCTGATCGGACAATTTGTCATGCTTGTCCGGATGTCATGCTTGGTGGCTGAGCCAAACCAGACCATGATGGAGAAGGTGAGGACAGACTCTACGATCACCGTATAGAATTGGACCATCATTGCCTGTGGCAGACTGTGCATCCTCAGCTGTCGCAGGAAGTACATCCTCTGTTGTGCCTTTTTGACTGTGGAGTCGATGGTAGCACCCCATTTAAGATCCTTGGAGATGATGGTTCCCAGGAACTTAACAGACTCCAGAGATGTGACTGTGGTGTTGTTGATGGTGAGTGGGGGGCGGGGAGGGAGAGCTCTCCTCAAGTCTACTATCAATTCCACTGTCTTAAGAGCATTGAGCTCCAGGTTGTTCCAATGGCACCAGGCCGCCAGCTGTGCTGGACTCGGCCACCTCAGTCAATGGAGGTGCTACTGAACTATGTGTGGTGGTAGATAAATAGCTTGTCACCTAGAGGACATTCTTTATCTGTATTTACCTAGCTATTTTTCAAAATACTGTTCAATGTGGAGTACCAATTCATCAAACGGAAGACAGCAGTAGGTGGTAATCAACAAGAAATGGCCTACCCTTTTTCAGCCTCAAGCCAGTCTCGAGTCAATGTTGAGGATTATCGGTTCCAATCTTTACCAAGTACTAGACTAAGTGGGACCCGTTGGGTCTGGTCCCCCAACACAACCCATTCCCCAACGCAATATTCTGGGGTTGTGGGGGAGGGGAGGGGGGATTGTGGGGGGCGGGGGGGGGTTGTGCGGTGCAGGGGGTGGGGGGCAGGGGCTTGTGGGGGCGGGGGTGTGTGGGCGGGGGGATGTGAGCGGGGGGCATGAGCGGGGGGAGGTTGTGGGCGGCGGGGTGTGTGAGGGGGGTGTGTGGGGGGAGTGGGAAGTGTGGGCGGGTGGGAGTGGTGGGGGGAGAGGGATGTGTGGGCGGGTGGGAGTTGTGGGGGGGAGAGGGGTGTATGGGCGAGGGGGAGTGAGCTCGGAGAAAAGAAGGGGGAAGAGCCATGGGGAAGAAGGAGGCATCACGGGGGAAGGGTGGAGGAGCCAGTGAGGGGGACCAGAGGGGTAGTAGCTGGAATTGGCGGTGCGATGGAGACTCACAGCGGGCGCTGGTCGCTGGTCGTTCTCCTCCGCCGGTATCAGAGTCACTGACTCTGAGCTGGGTCTCCAACTCTGGGCTGGGTCGGGTCTCCAATGCTGGGCTGCTGCTCTGGGGTGGGGCTGCTGCTTGGGCGGGGCGGGGCGGGGCTGCTTTGGGTCCCTCTGAAAGTCTGGTTGGAAACCTCCGCTGGCTATTCTCAGCTCCAGTACAGACGTGATGGCACAGGAAGGAGCAGACCGACCGGGAAGAGACTAATCCGCGCGGCGCTGACTGGCAGGAGAAGAGATCAGTCTGCGCACGCGCGGTTTTTAACATTTTTAAACCTTGCTAACTTTTACGACATTTAACCGATCGGAACAAAACTTGATGAACTGGCGATGAAAACGATGGAAATGATGGCAACGTTGAGTGCTCCGAATGTCATGCTTGGTGGCTGAGCCAAACCAGACCATGATGGAGAATGTGAGGACAAACTCTGTGATGGCAGTATAAAACTGGGTCGTTATTGCCTGTGGCAGATTGTGTTTTCTCAGCTGCCGCAGGAAGTACGCCCTCTATTGGGTCTTTTTGACTGAGGAGTCGATGGTGGCCTCCCATTTAAGGTCCCCGGAAATGATGATTCCAAGGAACTTAAAAGACCCTACAGATGTGACTGTGGTGATGTTGATGGTGAGTGGGGGGAGGGGAGGGGGCACTCTCCTAAAGTCTACAATCAATTCCACCATCTTAAGAGTATTGAGCTCTAGGTTGTTGCGATGGCACCAGGACGCCAGCTGTGTAACTTCCTGTCTGTAGGCAGATTCCTCCCCATCCTGGATCAGTCCAATCAGAGTTGTGTCGTCCTGCAAACTTGAGAAGCTTGACAGAAGAATCTGTGGAGGTGCAGTCGTTGGTGTAGAGAGAGTAGAGGAGAGGGGAGAGTACGCAGCCTTGCGGTGCTCCTAAGCTGAGGGTCTGAGGGTCCGAGATGTGCTTTCCCAGCCTCACATGCTGCGTCCTGTCTGTCAGGAAGTTGATGATCCACTGACAGAGGGGTTCAAGAACAGTCAACTGGAAGAGTTTCGAGTGTCACAGCTCTGGCACAATGCTGTTGAATGCAGAGCTAAAATCCACAAACAAAATATTTGCATTGGCCCCCTGGGGGTCTAGGTGCTGGAAGATGAAGTGCAGGCCTAGGTTGACTGTGTCATCCACTGATCTATTTGCAAACTGCAGGGGGTTTGTGACATTTTTCAGGTGGGCCGGGACAAGACTTTCAAAGGTCTTCATGATTACAGAGGTCAGTGCGACAGGCTTGTAGTCATTAAGACCAGTATTCCTTAGCTTTTTGGGTATGGAGACAATAATGTAGACTTTGAAGCAGGCAGGGACAGTGCAGGTTAGCAGGGACCGATTGCAAATGTCAGTGTAGACTGGTGCCAGCTATTTGGCACGGAGCTGAGGGTAGAGGGGGAAACATTATCCGGTCCTGGAGATTTCCAGCTTTTCTGTCTCCTGAATAGCTTTTTCACCTCCTCAATTGTTAGTGATGGAGAAGTGGCCAGACTGATGTTGGCCAGCAAGGAGGAGGTGAGTAATGGACGACGGCCCAATCTTAGTAGATGTTGTCATGTTGAAAGTAGGTGTGACGATTGGGGAAGAGTGTGTGGGGAAAGGTCCAGTATCGCACCTGCAGTAGAACTCGTTCAGGTCATTGGTCAGCTGACGATTGTCCAAGGTGCAGGAGGTTTTTCTCTTGTAACTGGTGATTTCTTGCAAGCCCTTCCACACTGAAGAAGTCATTAGCTAAGAACTTGCTCCTCAACTTCTCAGAGTACCTTTCCTTGGCAACTCTGATTCCTCTTCTCAGCTTGTACTTAGCCTGCCTGTTTCTATATTTATACTGCCTCTGTAACTTGTGAACGTGTAATGTCTGTTTCAGAGGGAAGATCCCAGCCTTCAATTTGAAATCAAATGTAATCTTTCGACATTTTATTTTTATGGTAGTCTAAAATGTGACAGAAATAACCAAAACGCACCTGATGAGGTATACAGTTGTGATGGCTGCTTGTTCTTTGAACTGTACACGTCACAATATTCCACAAAGCACAGAGGTTGAAACATTAAACCACAAGATAAGTCCAAATGAGTACAGACAAGGTGTTTTTAAAATTGTCTTGCACAAGAGTTAAAGTGTTCTTGGATGCTTATCAGCAGAACATTTCAGAAAATGTAATTGTGAAAACCATTCAGACAATGCTTCATACATACTGTATGTTTAGACAGAAATACTACAAATACTGAGGTCAGATAACACCTGTAGAAAGAGAAACAAAGTTAACATTTCAGGTTTATGACCTTCATTAACGCTCCAAAGTATCAGGAAATTAGCTTGTTTTAAATTGCAAAGAAGAGGGAGGAGCAGAGAGAACAAAGTGGGTTTCTGTTATCTTTGACAGCAAGACAGACCGATTGACTCATCTGTTGATACTGGCTGAGAGAGTGCTGAAGGTTATTAATTGCAGTGTCGTTGATGTGGTTTACATGGCCTTCAGTAAGGTCCTTGACTAGGAGTGACGTGGGAATCTGGGGTAAAGTGACAAATTGAATCTAAACTTAACTTGGTGATAGGAAGCAGAGAGTGAGGACGGAGAGTCTTTTTGTGATTGGATGACTGTGACCACTGGTGTACAGGGATTGTTGCTGGGACATTTACTGTTTATTGCATACATGAAGTATTTGGAAATGAATATAGCACATATGAATAATCAGTATGCAGAAGACTTGAACGTTGGTGGTATTGTTGATAGTGAGACAGATAGTCATGCTGATTTATGATGATTTATTGAGTAGGGAAGAAGGGTAGATCAATGGCAGATGGAATTTAATCCAGGTAAGTGCAAGGTGATGCATTTTGGGAAGGGTAATAAGGCTTGGTCATCTGCAATGAATAGCAGAACATTGAGAAACAATGGGATCTTGGTCTACAAGTCCAAGGATCCCTGAAGGTGGCAACACAGATAGATACCTGGAGAAGAAGGCATAGAGAATACTTCATTTGCCAGGGAATAGAATACTCCCTGACAAAGAATACAAACATTAGTTAGGTCACAAATGGTCTGCAATTCTGATCCATACTATATGAAGGACAATTGGACTGAAGAGGTTGCAAAGGCAATGCTGCGTGGGATGGAGCATTTCAGCTATGAGGGAAGTTTGGATATGCTGATTTTGTTTTCCTTGAAGAACAGGAGATTGAATTATGCAAAATTTACGAGGGGTGTTAACAGAGGAAACTTTACCCCATAACAGAAAGTGTGGGATAGCACAATGGCGCAGCTAGTTGAGCTGCTGCCTCACAGTGACCCGGGTTCAATCCAGTGCTGTCTGTGTGGAATTTACATGCTCCCCCTGTGACTGTGCGGATTTCCTCCCACAATCTGAGGTATTTTCCGAAATGTCAACCCGTGAGGGATGGCACTGAAATGACCCCATGGACAGTTATGTAAGTGGCCTGTTTGTCCACCTAGCTGTCCTGTTTGACATTACCAGTCATATTAAAGTTTATGCAAGACCATAACTCCTTGTAAGTGGCAATATAAGTGGATAGGAGGGTAAAGAAGTTGTTCGGCATGTTCGGCATCATTGTTCGGGCCATTAGGTATAAAAGCAGTGAAGTCGTGTTGCTGCTGTATAAATCTTTAATTAGACTACATTTGGACTATTGTGTGCAGTCTGGTCACTCCATTTCAGGAAGTATATGAAGGCTTTGGATGGGCGCAGAAGAGATTATTAGGATGTTATATGGATTAGAGAGTAATATGAAGAGGTTGGACAAACTGGGATTATCTTCTCTGAAGCATCAGAAGCTGAAAAGTGACTCGGCAGCATGAAAGGCATAGATAGGGTAGATCATCAGAATAATTTTCCCAGGGTGGAAAATGTCAAAGACTAGAGGGCATAAGTTGAGAAGAGGAAAGTTTAAAGATATGTGCGCATTTTCTTTTTTACACAGTGGTAGATGCCTGGAATGTATTGACAGGCGAGGTGGTGGAAGGAGATATAATAGCAGCATTTAAGTAGCATTTGGACAGGCACATGAACAGACAGGAGATGGAGGGACAGGGATAAGATCCCGTCAAGTTAAGGTGAATTTACTGCCATGTGCACAAGTACAATGAGAAACAAATACAATGAATATCTTACTTGCAGAAAGATAGACACATAGACTCGGACAACACAGAAACATTTATGTCAGACATAAAAGACAGTGAAATGCAAGGACTATGTAATAAAAACAAGCCATTAATGCAAAGTACAGTTAGGAAACAATTAATGGTGGTGTCATAGTGTTCCTGAGGTAGGATTGGGATTGTGAAAGTTGGTTCAAGAACCTGATGGTTATAGGAAAGTAGTTGGCCCTGAACCTCATGGTGAGGAACTTAAGGCTTCTGCACCTTCTGCCTGAATTATTCCTGATGGCTGCAAGAAGAGGGCATGGTCTGTATGGTGGGGATTTTTGATGTCAATCTTGAGACAGCGCCTCATGTAGATTACTTTTGATGTTGGGGAGGGCTGTGTCCATGATGGACCTGGCTAAGCCTACCATTTCCTGCAGTCCCTTTTGTCCCGGTGCTTTGGAATTGCAATTCCATGCCATGATGCAACCGGTCAGGATACCTTCTACATTACATAAGTTTGTTAGAGGATTCCGAGATATGCTGAATCTTTTAAAACTTTTTAAAATGTGGAGGTGCTGGTGCGACTTCTTCATGATAATGTCTATGTGCTGGGCCCAGGGCAGATCATCTGTGATGTTAATGACTAGGAATTTGAAACTGCTGCTGAACCTGACTGACTGCATAACATTGACCATAAATAATATAGAACAGTGCTGCACAGGAACAGGCACAGCCCTACCATCTCTGTGCTGACAATGAAGCCAAATGAAACTAATCTGTGCATCATTAGACTGACTGAAATGTAGGAACATGTAACTCCTTCCTCCTGTCGCCCCCCAACCCCACAGCATCATTCTGCCCAATGTACGATTACTAGAAAACAAGATTAAAATATCCAAGAGCAAGACTGCTGTATCAGAGGGACATGATAGACTACTGTGTTTTCTGTTTCACAGAGGCATGGCTTGCCTTAAATTCTCTGGACATAGTGCTCCCGCCCAAGGGTTTTTCCATCCACCACATTGACCAGATGGCAATGTTAGGAACTCAAAGAGGAGGTGTTGTTTGTTTCATGATAAACTGATTGGGATGCTCAAGCATGGTGGTCTTGTTTCATTCCTGCTTCCGTAACCTGGGACAACTGGTGGTTGTGCCAACTATTCTAGCAAGAGTTGTAAGTCAACTCTGAAGGTTCCAAGTTATTCAGAACCATTCTTTATATAAGGTGATTTACAACCAATTATTTAACAATTAAATAATCATACATTGCAACTCAATAATGGAAACACCAGATTAGAGGATTTGAAGCAGGTAGCATTGTAATACTCTGGTTTGCAACTGAACAAGTTTGAATTATACAATGAAATAAGTGTTTCCAGGTACTTTTTGGACAGGTGCATGGGTAGGAAAGGCTTAGAGAGATATGGGGCAAACGCGGGTTAGTGGGACGAGTATAGATGAGGCATCTTGGTCGGCAAGGGCAGGCTGGGCCAAAGGGCCTGTTTCGTTGCTGTATGACTATGACTATAAATAAATACTTGCATACATAAGATACTGTAGTTTACAGCTATTTATTTCACAGTTTAATTTAGTTACCAGCAAAACCAGGAGGCAGCTCGAATGTCGGCGACACATCACTCCCTGACGAGCTCAATGCATTTTACTCACAATTTGACAGGGAGAATACTGATGTGCCTTCCCGAGCCCCCATTCGCTGTGATGGTATTTCAGTCTCAGTCACAGAGGCCAATGTCAGGAAATCCTTCAGAGGGGTGAACCATCGAAAAGCGCCTGGACTTGATGGTATACCCGGCGGTGTTCTAAAAACCTGTGCGGACCAACTGGCTGGAGTTTTTACAGACATTTTCAACCTTTCACTTCTGAGGTCTGTCCCCACCTGCTTTAAAAGGACATCAATTATACCAGTGCCCAAAAAGAGTAAGGTGACGTGCCTCACAGTGGCACTAACACTTGTGGTGATGAAGTGCTTTGAGAGGTTGATCATGGTGCAAATCAACTCCTTCCTCGACAAAAACCTGGACCCACTGCAGTTCGCTTACCGCCACTACAGATCAACAGTGGATGCAATCTCGCTGGCCCTCCACTCCACTCTGGACCACTTGGACCACAAAAACTCATATGTCAGGCTGTTATTCATTGATTACAGCTTGGCATTTAACACAATCATCCCCTCCAAGCTGGTTACCAAACTCGCAGAACTGGGTCTCTGAGCATCCCTCTGCAATTGGATCCTCGACTTCCTCATTCACAGACCATAGTCTGTTCGTATTGGTGGAAATGTGTCAGACTCGATAATAATCAGCACGGGAGCACCTCAAGGTTGCGTGCTCAGCCCCCTGCTGTACTCACTCTATACTCTTGATTGCGTAGCCGGTCACAGTGTGAACTCCATCATCAAGTTCGCTGACGACACCACTGTTGTGGGACATATCACTGATGGGGATGAGTCAGAATATAGAAGAGAGATCGAGCAACTGTCCATATGGTGCCAGCACAATAACCTGGCCCTCAACACCAGCAAAACCAAGGAACTGATTGTGGACTTTGGAAGGAGTAGGATGGGGACCCACCGTCCCGTTTATATCAACGGGTCGATGGTTGAAAGGGTCAAGAGCTTCAAATTCCTGGGCGTACACATCTCTGAAGATCTTTCCTGCACTGAGAGCACTAATGCAATTATCAAGAAAGCACATCAGCGCCTCTACTTCCTGAGAAGATTACGGAGAGTCGGCTTGTCAAGGAGGACTCTCTCTAACTTCTACAGGTGCCACAGTAGAGAGCATGCTGACCGGTTGCATCATGGCTTGGTTCGGCAACGAGTGCCCTGGAGAGGAAAAGACTACAAAACGTAGTAAACACTGCCCAGTCCATCATCGGCTCTGACCTTCCTTCCATCGAGGGGATTTATCGCAGACGCTGCCTCAAAAAGGCTGACAGCATCATCAAGGACCCACACCATCCTGGCCGCACACTCATTACCTGCTACCTTCAGGTAGAAGGTACAGGAGCCTGAAGACTGCAACGACCAGGTTCAGGAATAGCTTCCCCACAGTCATCAGGCTATTAAACCTGACTCGGACAAAACTCTGATCATTAATAACCCATTATCTGTTATTTGCACTTCATCAGTTTATTTATTCATGTGTGTATGTATTTATATAATGGTATATGGACACACTGCTCTGTTTTGTAGTAAATGCCTACTATGTTCTGTGTGCTGAAGCAAAGCAAGAATTTAATTGTCCTATCAGGGACACATGACAATAAACTCACTTGAACTTAATGGCAGTTCAATCAATCATTGAAATCAAGATGACTAAATGAGGGCATTTGGTGAGTAGTATGTAAGAGAATCTCAAAACAACATTAGAAACTCCCAATTGTGTGTTTGAAATTGGTAAGCTACTTTATGATACGGTGGCCTCAAATTTTCCCCCTATTTAAATCTATCTACAATACCACCCACTTAGTGTCCTCTGCAAACTAAATGATCTCCCAAATACGTTCTCACCCAAATTGGTGCTGTGAACCACGAAGAGTAATGGGCCAAACACTGATCTTTGAGACACCCCACTAGATACAGGCCTCCAATCTTAAAAACAACCTTCCACCATCACCCTCTGCTTCCTTCCATGAAGCCAATTATCTATCTAATGAGCTAGCTCTCCCTGGATCCCATACAATTTTACCATCGGGAGCAGCCTACCATGTGGATTTTTGTCAAATGCCTTACTAAAATCCATATAGACAATGCCTGCGACTCTGCCCTCGTCAACCTTTTTGGTACATCTTCAAATAACTCAATCAGATTCATGAGACACGATCTCCTACATATATACCATGCTGACTATCCCTAATCAGCCCTTCCTTCATCACCTTTGACCAGATGGGTCCGTGAACCAACATCCCTCTCCTCGTCCAGCTATCTTTGTCTCCCGGAGGCACCTCCTGCAGCCAACCTTGAAGGGGTGGCATGGTGACACAACGGGAGAGTTGCTGCCTTACAGCATGAGGGACCTGGGTTCAATCCTTACCACAGGTGCTGTGTGTATGGTGTTTGTACATTTCATTTCGGAGTCACGTGAGTGACTTCGTGAAGAACCCGCCAGCACGCATGCGCGACATATCGTCGCAACGCATTGCTGCCGACGGCTTGTGGGGAGCGCGGCTCCCCACCAGCCCTTCAGAGGGCCGACTCAGGTAAGGCTAAGCCCCCTAGAGTTGGTGTTCCTGTTGGGGGGGGGCAGTGTGTTCTCTCCCTACAGGAACGTGGAATTGGAGTCGCCGGCCACTTATCCTGGAGCCCTCCTCAACGGCTCACCTGCGAGTCGGGCCGGGAAATAGGCGTGGTAGTCGGGGAGCCCTGTTGGTACAGGGCCCGACCCGCCGATACACCGGAGCTCCAGTGGGATTTGGTGTCCAGTTGTGGCGAGTGTGTAGTGTGTTCTCTCCTCACAGGTACGTGGCCGGGAAATAGGCGTGGAAGTCGGGGAGCCCTGTTGTTACAGGGCCCGACCCGCCGCTGTGCAGGAGCTCCAGTGCTGATTCGAGGAGCAGGAGCTCCAGTGCTCGAGGGGCAGATGGACCCTGCTTCAGTATTCAGGTCACCAACGGGCCCGTTGGCGGCCTCGGGCAAGGGCTCGCATGCGGCTGCACGGCCCTTCTCCCTCAGCCCTCCGAGTAGGGGGAGGGAAGGAGCCCGCAAGCCTAACCCTTCTGGGGCTACGGCATTACCTGCCGCCGAGTTGCGGACTGGTTCAAAGGCGGGACCCAGGTCCACTGTGAGGTCCAGTGTCGACCCCCCAACCTCCAACGCCGGGACGGGTCATTTGGGTAGGGTCCCGCCACGGTCGCCGAGTCCCCCATGGATGGGAGGACGAGACCATGCGTCGGCAAGGTCCACGAGGTGGGCAGCCGGCAAGCCCGCGCGGGCGTCGGGTCTCCATGCTGAGTCTGGTGCCGACTCCCCGCCGCATTTGCCCTCAGTGGCAGCGGCTTCAGCTCCCGCCAAACGGAGGTGGTTGAACACACCTCCCGCGCGGGAATCGCTCAGCTTCGCTGCGGCGGCTGGCAGCAACAAATACCGGTACCGGGTTCACCTCGACGAGGTGCGGGCCGATGATAGGAGCCTCGGCAGTGTTTCAGAGCCTGAGGACTCCGACCGCCTGAGTGTTCAGGGTGAAGGGCATATTGACCGCATAGAGCGGCTACTGGAGCTCCTCCTGCAACAGAATCATCGGGAGGAAGCATCCAGCTCCAGTGGGCACAGGGAGGTTTCACCATCATCAGCAGGAGCCTGAGGCAGCCAGAGGATTGTCAGAGACATCGGGACTACCCCTCAACCCCAAACTGGCAGCCACCGTGGACTTCCTGACCAAACATCAGCTCCAGGAGGAGGTCCTATCGGAGACCTTAAAAACAGTCACAAAGCCCAGCGAACTGCTACTCCCTTCAACGAGCCCATAGTCAATACGCCACGGTCGCCGAGTCCCCCATGGATGCAAAGTCCATGATGTGGGCAGCCGGCAAGCCCGCGCGGGCGTCGGGTCTCCATGCTAAGTCAGGTGCCGACTCTCCGCCGCATTTGCCCTCCGGGGCAGCGGGATCAAGCTCCGCCGAGGAGGCGTTTGAGCGTACCTCCCGCGCGGGAATCGCTCAGCTTCGCTGCAGCGGTTGCCAGCAACAACTTCCGGCACCAGGTTCACCTCGACGAGGTGCGGACCGATGGACGAAGCCCCAGCAGTTCAGCAGAACATGAGGACTCCGTCCGCCCGAGTTCTAAGGGCGAGGGGCGTATTGGCCAGGATGGAGCGGATGTTGGAGCTCCTCCTGCAACAGAATCAAAATTTTCGGGGAAGACCTCCCCAAGAGGGTCAAGGAGCGGGATGACCACGCTACGATGGTGGGACTCATGTGGTCACATATCTCGACCAGGCAAGGCCCTGCCATTAGGCCAGCAAGGGCCTCCGCTCCAGCTCCGCCTCAATTTCAGAATCCAGCACCTCCACATCCGGCCATGCATATCAAGGGCCGCCGATAACCATGCAGGTAAGGTGGTCTGGATTTCATGCACCTGCATGTTGAACTTCACATGTTGGTGGGAGACTACGGCTCTTTCCGGGGGCATGCGGTCCCATCACGTCTGATGAGTTTATCTTACAAAGTATTCAAGGCCATGCGATTGAATTCATCAATGGTGACATCCCTCCATCCCAGCATATGCAGATCGGAAATTTACACTGTCCAGCAAAGAGCGGCAGTAGGCTATGCTGAAAAATTTACAGTTACAAGGAGGGATGGAGGATGTCGGGTTATTTTTGATTTGAACCATTTGAATGCTTTTGTAGAATATACCCATTTTAAACTGGAAACGTTCCAGACATCTAAGTTATTGGGTTCTGGGGGCTGCTTTGTGGCATGCATTGATTAAAACATGCATGCTATTCAGTATCCATTCAGAAATGCCACAGGAAGTTCTTGCCATTTATCTGGATGGATCAGCTCTGGCTATACAGAGCTTTGCCAAATGGGCTTACACACCCCTAGATTATTTCTAAATTGCTCCAATCAATACTGGCTACACTAGGAGACAAAATCACATAGTGTTGGCCTGTCTAGGTGATATCCTAATTATTGGGAATCAGCCGATCTGGCAGTTTCAGCCCCCGTGGAAATTTTTTCAGCAAATGGGGTTCATTATTCATCCAGATAAATCAACGTCCTGCCCTTCACAGGTTAAGGGTATCTGGGGTTACGGTGGATTCCAATCACGTGAGGGCCACCATACCAACTAACTAGGTTGGCGATGTCACCCAACTATGGTAGGGTCCAGTCTGGGCCAGTATACCATCAATTCAACAAACTACTAAGGTGATTGGCAAGATTGTAGCGTTTTTCCAGCTGCCCAATTCGGGCCTTTGCATTATCAAATTTGCAGAGCGCCAAGGTCTCGGCGTTAAAACTGAACGCTAGACATTTCCATAGACCAATGCAGCTGCCTTTCAAGGCACAGATTGCGTTACAATGGAGGATTGACAATATGTATGTCTCACTTAAACCCATCATTTTGACCAATCCGATGGTATACTTACAAACAGATGCAAGCTCCCATGTCTGGGGAGCTACGGACACCTGCTCCAGTTGTGAGGGCAGATGGGACACCCTTGAATCTACCCTCTTGTTGTCACAAGGGATAAACTATTTGGAGATGCTGGGAGCATTTCACGGACTTCGAGCTTATTGTTCTAGCCTTACTGATGCTCATGTCCGTCTCCAAATGAATAATACCACTGCGGTGGCATATCTAAACCATATGGGCGGTACCAGGTCACTTTCATGTGATGAATTGGCAAATACAATTTGGCTCTGGTGTGTTCGACGGAATATTTGGATTTCAGCTACCTGTTTCCCAGGTGAGCTCTATACAGTGGCGGACATCAGGTCACGCAAATTCTATGACAACATCAAGTGGATGATGAATCTCCAAATATCCGCTAAAATTACTGCCAAATTTGGTGAACCGGATATCGACCTCTTTGCGTCACGGTTGAACCATCAGGTACCAACATACGTTTGTGGGACCCGATCCTGGGGCAATGGCGATGGATGCGTCTCGCTGGACTGGGGGAAATGGGTTTCTATGCATTTCCTCCATTTTGCCTCATCAGTCGGGTGTTGCGGGTAATCCAGACAGATGCTGCTAAGGGCATTCTTATCATACCCGACTGGCCTACGCAGCCATGGTATCCGGTGGTCCTTGATATGATCAGTCAACCTTGGGTCCTCTTAGAGGATTGCCCATCATTGGTACAAACCCTGTGTCACATCCCTGCCACAGTCATCTAAACTTGTTGGCTTGGAGGTTCTGCGCAGGCCATTACTGCGGTATGGCCTATCATCTAGAACCATGGATACCATCGGAGCGTCATGCTGGGAGTTCACCAGGCGGCAATACCTCTCTCGCATCCGGAAATGGGAAACCTACTGCGGCCGCTCCCATATTACATACGACGCTGTAACCATAACCGACGTATTGGAATTCTGGCGGGGTTGCATCATAATGAACACCTGAGCTACAGTGCCATCAACAGCGCCTCAAGTGCGCTGTCATTCTACCTCAATATTAAGGTAGGATCCAACAGGCTGGTGTCCAGACTCATGCAGGGAATATTCAATTCGAATCCGCCCAGACCACGCTATAATATCACCTGGGATATCGGGGATATACTCACCCTGCTCAGGACGTGGTCGCCCATGGAGGGCCTGGAGCTGGACAAACTCACCCTGAAGCTGGTGATGTTACTGGCACTGACTTCAGCGCAGAGGGTACAGACACTCCGCAAAATCCGGATCGACAGGATGATCTCTACCCCTGCAGAAGTAGTCTTCGTCATAGACAAGCTACTCAAGCAGCATAGACCTGGGTGCACAGGGCTGTAGCTGAAGTTCCTGGCATACCCCGCTGATGCAAGGCTATGTTTAGCCGCCCATATCCGTCACTATGTGAAAGTGACGAGAAAACTGAAGGAATGGAGAAATCTCACCATGGAGTGATGGTCCAGACGATATCCAGGTGGCTCAGGATCGTCTTGGGTAAGTCACGTGTTGACACTAATATCTTCAAATCCCATTCCACCAGGGCATGCATCAACGTCGGCGGCAAGGGTCATGGAGGTGCCCATGGACCATATTCTTGCCACAGGAGGATGGCGAACGAAGCCACCTTCTAGCGGGTCTACAATACATCTGTTGCCGCTCCTCTACAGTTCGCGGAGGCCGTGCTGAATGCAGGTCAAGAACGTGGAGATGTCCCCGAATAAGGGGTTTTCTTTTGTTGTTACCAAATGTTGCTCTTGTTTTTCAGTACAAGCAGTCTGGAAAGTTGATTACTCCCATCCATCCTCATAAGTGGTGTGTGACAGCATGGACGTGGTCCAGGGCGTGGAATCACAGAGCTTTGAAGTCTTCACGAAGTCACTCACGTGACTCCGAAATGAAATAGTGAGATTGAACGAGAACTTACCAGTTCGAAGGTTGATCTTTATTTCATGAGGAGTTGCGGTGAGGGATTTCGTGCCCTCCGCTCCCAACCCTCGATCATACTCAACTGGTAATTAGAGTCTCTTCAATCTTACTATGCCAAGTCATTTCTGTTGTTGTTTCTGTGATTCCACACCGCTACTTTGAAGAATGTCGCGCATGCGTGCTGGCGGGTTCTTCACGAAATCCCTCACCGCAACTCCTCATGAAATAAAGATCAACCTTCGAACTGGTAAGTTCTCGTTCAATCTCACTATTCTCCCCATGACCACATGGTTTTTCCAGCACATTCGAAAGATGTACAGATTTGTAGCTTCAGTATGAATTGTAAATTGTCCCTAGTATGTGGGATAGTGCTAGTGTACGTGGATCGCTGGTCGGTACAGACTCAGTGGGCCAAAGGGCCTGCTAACACGCTGTATCTCTGAGCTAAACAAAACTAAACATTACCCCGGTTCATCTTCCTACTGGCCCTTGCTCCTTGCATCTGACATTTCCAATGACTCCCACACATACTACAGTACACCGAGCCATCGGATCCTTCCAGGAGGGTTCCGGTACTGGGGTCTGCCAAGCCTTCAGAAGCTGTAGGGGCACCTGGTAGAGATATAAAAAGAAAAAGTGAGATATAGATAGGGTGGATAGTCAGTCTTTTTCTCAGGGTGGAAATGTCAAATTCTAGAGAGAATAGGTTTGTTGAGAGGATTAAAGTTTAAAGGAGATTTATAAGGAAACTTTTTTACACAGAGTTGTAGGTATCTAGAACATGCTGCCAGGGGAAGTGGTAGGAACATTTGCGTAGCAACCTTTAAGAAGCAATTAGACAGACATCTAAGAAGGAGTGTATGAAGGGATACAGATCACATGCAGATAGATGTGTGGTTTAAAGTGGCATCATGTTCAACACAGACATGGTCCGAAGGGCCTGCTACTGTGATGTACAGTTCTATAGTCTATTAATCAGGGTTTGACCTTTGCATTTTGAAGTAATATGCAATAATAATGTTGCAAGCCATGTGGAAAGTTAATAAAACTTACAAAGCTGAGTTATCTGTAAAGCTCCTGATGATAACCGGTCATCTGGACAACATCATAAGTTGTGACTTGCAGCCGATAAAAGTCTTGTGCTATATTGACTTTAAATGTTCCACTTTAGCTTTGTAGTCCAGAGTTTTGTGTACAATTTCATAAAGTCCTGCGAAATTTTAAACACAAACTTTAATTATTTTCTGTTTTTCTGCTTAGTTTTCACTTGCCCTTCTTTTCCTGATTCCTTGCTGATCACAGTTTCTTTAAACTGAAATGGCACAAATGGACAAAGTTCATGGCTAGCTGTGTTATCGTGTTTATGGTTACCATCAGACAAACAGAGAACAACTTGCAGGAAATTTTAAAGGATTTTGTGGCATTAAGCTGTGGTGCAGTGAAGAGAGGTTACCCTAACACAATAATAAGACCAGCATTATGTAGCAGTGTCCCAATGCTTTACAAATGTATCTGTTTTAAAGTATAGTGTGATTCCCCACATTCCAAGGACATCTTAAGCCAATGCATCTTCAATTAAGAGCACCACATCCCATCCCTTCTGACATTACGTGAATAAGTAGTAATAATTAATTTATTACAAATAACCAATCAATAATAATTGATAACATTAAGATTTCAAAAGGTCAAAGATGCTAAAATGATTTAAGCAACCATAAGCACAATATAAAACCATACACTGATGATGAATGGTGCAATAGGTTAATAAGTCTGAACCACCTTTAAACCTGTAATATTGTAAAACAATAACAAAATCGATAGCAGCTGCCAGGATACAGCCTAGAGTTCAGAAGCATACCAAGTATTGAACTTTCTCCGGTTATAAATGGAAAATACATTTCTCCAAGATTGCTTTCATGAAAACTTGAACTACCTATGTGGAAAGTTTTGAAGTTAAGACACTATTTTCTGTTAAATAAAGCCTTCAGGCCCACATTTATTTGCTACCCAACATTTGCTGGTGCTTTATGGGCCTGTCCCACTTAGACGACTTTTTAGGCGACTACAGGAAACTATGCAGTCGCCACATGGTCGCCACATGTTTGCGGGTGGTTGCCGGGGAGTCGCCTTCATGGTCGTGAGGAGTTCCCGCATTCTGGGAACTAGTCGCGGCCTCATTATGGCTGCCGTGAATTGAAAAATTACCGGCGACTAGAATGAAGCCGCCATGGAGAGTAGCGAGAATTCTCGTAAGTGAGTTGCCAGGAGGTCCTAGAGGGTTGGCAGGAAGTCGAAGGTTCTCTTAGCCTAGGTTGTAGCCGATGCTGACCGGTGAATTTAATTGGCGCATTGTGGAAAAAAAAGTAAGCAGTAGTTTTCAGAACCAAGGGTAACCGACCAGGAATGTTATATGTCCGCCGAGCTTCACAGCCATGTATCTCTGGCTTCTTAAAAGTTGTCTCCACTCCTTCTCCCCCCTCTCCCCATTTTCCCCCCTTTCCCCCCCTTCCCCCCGCTTTTAATGAACTTAAGGGCCTGTCCTACAAGCATGCAACTCTATGCGATTAGCGCGATGGTCGCTTGAGCCGTCCGGCGTCGCGGGGCCGGTCCCACTTCGATCGCCGGAGCCGTGCGGAATTGTGCGGAGTTCGTCCCGACATCGCGCGGGGCTCTGAAAAACTGACTATGTTCAAAAATTCCGCGCGGCAATGGCTTGTCGGCTCGCAGTCGCCTCGACACATTACACACCACCCCGACGTCGTGCCTCCGTGAACCTATCTGTAGGTACCTCCGTGACCCTCTATGTGTGTGGCTCCATGGCCCTGTGTGTGTGTGTGTGCCTCTGTGCCCCTTTCTGTGTGCCCCTCTCTGTCCTGATGAACTTACCTTAGACTTCGCTCCGTTCGCCTCACTTTGCGCCGCGTTGCGCCACTCACCGACCTCCGCGCGGCCCCTGCTGCCGGTTTGGTCGCGCTTGCCGCATGCAGGCGCATGCTGGTGGGAACGGCCCTGTACAGGGGATCACCCGACCTCCACGCGGCCCCCGCTTCTAGTTTGATCGCGTTCATCGCATAGAGTTGCATGCTTGTAGGACAGGCCCTTTACTGTACACTGCTTTTTAGCTTCTTAATTACAGCACCAACCTTCCTGTTCATCGCAGTGTGTGTCTGTGTCACATTGGCTTTGCACCGTGTGAATTTCACTCAGACAGCGCTCCCCCGCTTGCCATGTCCCCCGCCTACATAACGAGCTGGTGAAGGAAGCGATGTGTGTGTGTTCCACTCTGACAGTCGCTTGACAGTCACCGGCGGTCGCCTGAAAAATCGCCTAAGTGGGATAGGCCTATTAGGCAGTATTGCTTACATTTCTCTGAGCATAAAGGTTCATGTGATGGAGAGTAAGGTGGCTTTGTTTATATTTGGGGAAAAATGATACAGGTTATGAAATTGCAACATTTAAATTTAAAGCAGAAGGTAAAGTCAATACATCTGCTGAAGATGGGCAAAAGTTAACAATAGTCCTTTTGGTTACACCAGATAGAGGGTGCGTAGTACATACTGTAGAGTCTACCCTGTAGAGTAGACCTCTTTATAATGGATTTCAGTTGTAGCAGATGGAGAGGCCCCACAGTAATTAGACACCACTGTCTCTTTAAGAACACAGGCTGCCAGTTACATTGCAGGAGGTGAATGAAATTGACAAGAAATTGCTTTAATCGACACTTGTGCAATGATCCTCTATTAAGCAAACAGCCTTTAGTATTTTTAGCTTACAGTAACAAAAATAGATTTTTAGTTAGTTAAAATAATTTTGTACGTGAAAACAACTCGTTGCTTCACGGAGAGGCCACTAGGTAGTTGGAGGGGTTCCCTTGCTCGGTTATAGTGGATAATAACAGATATATTTTTTGTTATGGCCTTGTCTCACGGTGCGAGTTGACCCACGAGGGACCCCGAGTGAAAGAGAAAATCAGACTCGTGGTGGTGTATGAGATTCCAAATTTATATTCAAGAGTATAACCGAGTTCCCACGGATACAGTGGCCTGCAAAAGTTTTCGTACCCCTTGAACCTTTCCACATTTTGTCACGTTACAACCACAAACGTAAATGTATTTCATTGGGATTTTATGTGATAGACCAACACAAAGTGGTGCATAATTGTGAAGTGGAAGGAAAATGATACATGGTTTCCAAATGCAGGTCACGGGGAGAACTTACAAACTCAGTACAGACAGCACACGTAGTCAGGATCGAACTTGGGTCTCCGACACTGCATTCGCTGTCAGAGAGCTGCACCACCATGAATGAAGGCCTGTTTTAAGTATCAAATAGAGGAGCAAGAAGGTGATCAAGGCAGAGAATGTGTAGAGGCCAATGCCCAGGTAGTCCAACTCGCAGGTGTGCAGCTCCACCATGACGACATTGTGGCAACGGTGGGCTTTGGGGGGAAGTGTAGGTGACATTGGTGACCAGGCGAGGGATGGAGACCGTGGTCTGATTGATCCACCACACGAACCACCTGGCGTTGCAGGTGCAGAGAAAGTGGTTGCGGTCAAACACGTCATGCGGCATGAACGCAAGTTTCTTCCTCTAATAATCTGCTGCTATCTGTGTTCGAGAGCGAAAACTTGCAATGGGCACGCACGGTTCCTTGCCAGTGAAGATGGACATAGAATGCTGGAGCAACTCAGCGGGACTGGCAGCATCTCTGGAGAGAAAGAATGGGTGACGTTTCGGGTCGAGACCCATTACTTCTCTCCAGAGATACAGCAACAGCACACCACAAAACCAGTCTAAAGAAGGGTCTCGACCTGAAACGTCACCAATTCCTTTTCTCCAGAGATGCTGTCTGGCCCGCTGAGTTACTCCAGCATTTTGTGTCTATATCCCATGGCTTATAATGTCACCTCACATTGTAAAATCATTATCTGAAGAAATGTCTCCTTGCTGGCTCAAACATACTCTATGTAGAACTCACGTTTCTCTCTGCTTCATATACGTGGGAATTCCCTCAGTATGGTCACTTTTCACGTGTCCCGCCTGGTGTTAACCCTTCCCATCAATGCTTGAGGTCCCATCTTCGGTCTGTACCTTCAGCTTCATCGGCGGCTCTCCCATCGAAAGTATCCAAGTTAATTTCAGACCCCTTTCCATCCATCCATTCATTCATTCATTCATTCATTCATTCATTCATTTCCCATTAAGATCTGACTAATCTTCAACATTTCACTTCTGGCACTCAGGCCAAACCCACGGTAGACTCAAGAGTCACTACGGTAAACTCACGGGCCACTACGTTCTTACAAAAAGTTTAAATGTTTCCATTTTTAACTTCAACAGCAAATTTGAATTGTGGAAGACTCTAAATATGTTTGAATTTTTTCAAGAATTAACAAGTTTCACGGGTACCTGCCATTAGCGCCACGAGTCGCTAAGTTGCGTCCTCGAGTTCCGATGTTCCCGCTACGTTAATTGTACGTTATTGCCACGAGTGAAAACTCGGGGTCACTCGTGGGTCGACTCGCACCATGAGACGGGTTTTACATGTCCAGGAGGGAAAGAATATTTTTCAATGGTAACCGATGACTATTTTAATGGTAACTGGTACCTGACTATTTAAAGAATGTTCATGTTTAAAGATAGTCATACAAAAGTCTTGGATAGCTAAAAAGTATTGGACCTGGGATAAATGTCACATATCTTAATAGGAAGACGTTGTCTGAACTCAAAAGAATTGAACATTTTAAAATTATGTTAATTTATTACACAATCATTTTATTCAATGCTGTAAGCTTCCGTGTTTTATCCTGACATTTGATAACATTTCGATATTGATTTATGATTATTACATTTAAATATTAAAAGTAATAAATTCCATTGAAGGCTTCAGAAATGTTCTCTTTATTGAAGGGAATACTTTACAAAGATTAGCGGTCTGGCATGAGAGTCCTTTCATCACAGTATTCAGATTAAAATAATTTGATCTTTATTAGCATCCTTGGCATGAGCCAGTCATCACCGGTTTCATTTTGAACCATTCACAAATGAGTATAAAAGCATGTACTAAAAGATTATAATGCAAGTAGAAGTTTCCTTAGAAGTGCAAAGGACTGCTTGGTTTGATATCTAGAACATAAAACTTTTGAGATTATGCACAAGAGCTTGGAATGCTTTTCCAATCTTCTCCCCTGGATTAAAGGAAGGATATGAAACTAATGGAAGTGATACAATAATGAACCATAATCAAATTCCAGAGATGTATAATTACAGTTGCAAAGAGAAACATCCGAGACAGAAGGTAGTTTGAATTCTTTGTTTTAAATGTTCTTTAAGAAAACTCAATGTGAAATTTTATAAACTTAAATTCATTGCTTCATGAGAGGAAAAAGTTGATGGGTGTGGACTGGGATATGACATTCCCTCCTTGAGGGACGGGAAGTGGGATTATAACTCTCCTTTATGAAAGCAAATGTAACATTTAACTTTGATTTTACTTCGGAGTCACGTGAGTGACTACGTGAGGAAGCCCCGCCTGGCGCTGGATCGGCATTACGTCGACGCTATCGGCAGAGAAAGAGCTGCAGAGCGCAGCTCCAACACAGCGGTAAGGAAACGGCCCGCAGGTAAGTAAAATTATTTTACTTCCAGGGCGTTTTCTAAAAGCTCCGTAGGCTGGTAGGTAAACAAGGAGGAGTTAAAATAAAAATAAAAATGTTTTTAAAAATCGCGGGTAAAACGTGCGTCCCGGGGTGTAGAAAAGTCGGGACAGCAGATTATTGCGGAGCCGGTTCCGATACCGGTGGCTGATTAAAATACCCGTTAGTGAGCCTTTGGTTGCTCCACAAACAAAACTTGAAAACCCAGTGCCTAAAAAGTAAAAGAAAGAAGCTTGAAAGGCCTGAGGTTCTGAAAGATCCTGAAAGGAAAGGCTTTGGCTAAAGTATGGATCTAATGGAGAAAATACTCCAAACGATATCAACCAAGGGTCTAAGTACCCAGAGTATTCCCAGGCAGCCCCTGAGGGGGTTCCATATACATGAATATGGTGCCAGTTTGAATTGGGAATTAAAACTCCAGTGCCTGGGATTGGGCTGGAGGAAGTCTCCTTGAACAAGTTTCAGGAGTACCAGGGCTGTATGAGACTGACCCTGAAAGTGGTGTTTGTGGTCAGAAGTACCCACCACAATACAAATCCAGGTGTGTCTGATGCGGCACAAAGTTTACTATACTTGGAGGAGGCGGTGAGGCCATGGAAGGAAACCTGGCGGCCAATGTTAATTATATGGCCTCTCACCTGCCTCAAAAAAGCTGTTATGGTTGAGACAGCAAATTTGGATTTAAACACCTATTTATTGTGGTCAGAAGTACCCACCACAATACAAATCCAGGTGTGTCTGATGGGGCACAAAGTTACTATACCTGGAGGAGGCGGTGAGGCCATGGAATGAAACCTGGCGGCCAATGTTAATTATATGGTCTCTCACCTGCCTCAAAAAAGCTGTTATGATTAAGACAGCAGATCGGATTAAAACACCTATTATTGTACCTCAAAGAAGGTACCTATGGTGAATCCGGCTTTTTTGGGCGCCAATGTCAGCAATAATGCGGGCGCAGGAATTACGATTCAAAAAATCCTCAAGCTAATTTTGGCATCACTGTCTTTTGGAAGACAAGCTGGAAGGTTGTGGAATGACCAAAGTTCAGAATAAAAAGCATATGTTGGGCTTATTCTGCAACTCATTTTGAGATAAAATATATCAAATGGAAGATTGCCATTTTACATCCAAGTTTTCCGAGTTGTGCAGGCCAAGCAATGTTCAAGCTCTTGGTTATTTGTTCAGAGGAAGTCTAAACAAATTAAAGAAATGGATGAAAAGGCAAAAACTGTTGGCCTTGTGAAACCCTTCAGTTTGGCCAGAAAGGCTGGTCGTATGAGAAGGGGATTTGATTTTGGAGCTTGAACGAGCCGAGGAGAGTATGATAAGGAAGAATTACCAGCCAGCACAGCCGAATGTACACCCATTTATTGGAAAAGGAGATAATTTTGTCACAGTTGGAGAGGTACAAAAAACTTTATCCTATTAAAGAAGAATGATTGGATGAACCTCAGATTGGTGGTAGACTCAGAATGTTTATAATGAAAGGGAGGTATGGATCCATTGGGACACAATAAGCCTAATCATTCTTTGATGTTCAGTCTTGAAAGTATTAAAATTGACAAAAGAGGTTAAGTATTTATGTGAGAAAGGAGTTATTGAGAAAACAGGAGAGGATCCACAACAATCGTATCAAATTTCCCCAGACCGAAGAAAGATGGGGGTTGTAGAATCAATTTAGATCTCACACAATTGAATACATTTGTCCAGTATAAACATTTAAAAATGGACACATTCAACACTGCAATGCAGCTGGTATCAACAGGTTGTTATATGGCTACAATAGATTGAAGGATGCATATTTTCGGTCCCAATTCACCATAGTTTCGCAGGTAATTAAAGTTTATGGATGGGACAGCTGTGGCAATATAAAGCTTTGCCTAATGGATTAAGCCAGCACTTGCACTGCTAAGGGCACAAAAAATAAACACATCGTTATGGCTTATCTAGATGACATTTTAATTGTCAATGCTAATCAGGAGTCAGCTGGAAAATCAGTCTCAGCAACTACAAGTTTGTTTGAGAAGTTGGGTTCCTGATCCATCCAACAAATCTAAGTTACAGCCATCCCAAACCATTGAATATCTGGGGTTGTGATTAACTCAGTTACCATGTTGGTAACTTTACCAATGGATAAGGTGTTGGATTTGACAAATGATGTGTCAGAACCTGATTAACAAACCTTATCCCTCCATCCGAGAGATTGCCAAGGTTATTGGTAAATTGGTAGCCGCATTCCAGCAGTAGAGTTGGTCGTCTACATTACCAAAATCTTCAAAGGGCAAAATTCAAGCGCTTATTCAGCGAGCAGGCCATTTTGATAGGCCAATGCAATTGCCTAAGGAAGCTTATCAGAATTACATTGGTGGATTGAGTATGTTCCATAAGCTGCTAAGAACATTTAGTTCATCAACCAGCAGTGTTTTTGCAAACTAAAAAAGACGCAAGTTCTCCCGGATGGGAGGCTACGGATAATGAGACCAGCTGTGGAGGCAGATGGGCTGTCCAAGAGGATTTTTGCTCCAAACATATGGTATTAAATATTGGAGCTACTGGGAGCATTTATGGATTAAAAGCTTATTGCTCTTCATTAAAGATTTGCATGTCCAAGTACAAATAGATAATACCACAGCTGTGGTATATATCAATCACATGGGTGGTGTCAGATCAATATCATGTGATCATCTGGTAAACCAGATGTGGCAATGGTGTATGGCAGAAAATAAAAATAAATAAAATATTGGCTTTCAGCTATTTATCTCTCGGGGAGAGACAATGTTGTGGCAGACAAAAGATCACGAATATTTAAAGACAATACAGAATGGATGTTAAATCCACAAATTTCAAAAATATTGTCAGTCGGTATGGAGTACCGGACATTGATCTGTTTGCATCTAGATTGAATCACCAATTGCCCAAATACGTGTCTTGGGAACACGATCCAGGGGCAGTAGCGGTGGATGCTTTCTCGCTACACTGGGGGAATATGTTCTTTTATGCTTTTCCCCATTCTGTCTCATTGGGCTATGTCTCAAGAAAATAGCGCAAGACACTGCCAAAGGCATTTTGGTGGTGCCAAATTGGCCCACGCAGTCATGGTTCCCATTGATGCTAAAATGATTTTGAACCATGTATGACAATTCCCAGTTGCGACAATCTGTTGACACAACCAGTAACAAAAGAAATTCATCCATTGCATGATCATATGAATTTGTAAATCTGCAGGTTCTGACCAGACCGTTGCAAGAGTTTGAACTGTCGGACAAGGACCATGGATGTTATAGATGCAGCTTGGAGGAATAGCACTAAAAAATATGTCGCATATAAGAAAATGGGAAGTTTTTGTACACTGTCAAAGATATCTTATCATACTGCAAACATTCAAATGTATTGGAGTTCCTTGCTGGGTTACACTTTGATGAGCATTTGAGTTATAGTGCCATTAATTGCGCTCGTAGTGCATTGTCATCCTATTTAGGACAAATTTCGGATCGGGATTCAGTTGGGTCTCACCCATTAGTAACCCGATTCATGAAAGGAATTTTCAATAAAAATCCTCCCAAGCCCAGATATACAGAAATTTGGGATGTTAGCTTTGTTCTCACTTTGCTTAAACGATGGACTCCAATTAATTCAATGTTTTGCAGAAATTAACATTCAAGGTGGTAATGTTAATGGCATTGGTATCAGCTCAAAGAGTACAAACTTTGCAATTGTTACGGTTGAATTGCATGCATATGACTACAGATAACATTGTGTTTTATGTTTATGACTTGATCAAACAAAGCAGACCAGGAAGAACTGGAATGAAGGTAATGTTTAAAGCATATCCTATTGATGGAACATTGTGTGTAGTCCCTTAAGGCATTGTGTCATTGATGCAATACCAACAGATTAATTGATCGTAGGCTCTGGAAAATCTATGGGAGAATGAGTGAGAAATACATAAGATGTACCAATCCTGGGCCTGAGTTTTGTGTGGCAATAATTTTCATCACTTCCTATGCTTTCTAATTGCTGAAATTCAAGAAATATTCAGGTTAACCTCTGCAGCAAGAGGCAGTTTGTGATCTGGAAGTCTTTTTACATTATGATTATGTTATTGTTTACAGCTGTGAAAAAAACATGTTTAAATGCCACAGGTTACAGTAACGCACATCAAGACTGCAGGCCTCTGCATGTCTGGTTCAGTTCACTTGTATTTCAGTAGCTTATCAGTTAAACAGTGACGTGGCTTTCAATGAAAATCACTTCCTAATTATTGAGATAAGATATTTCATATGCAGTGACAGATCAGCAAAGCTATGTGAAATATTGATTTGGAATAATGTGCATCTAAGCAACTGGCTGATAAGCAAATTTTAATGCTCGGGACACTTAATGGTACAAGGTGCTTTTGAGCAATTTAAATGCAACAGTTTTCTTATTCCATTACTGTATCATGCCTGTGCTGTAATGTCTCCAGAACCAGGGGCCACAGTTTAAGAATAAGGGGTAAGGCATTTAGAACAGAGATGAGGAAACACTTTTTCTCACAGAGAGTTGTGAGTCTGTGGAATTCTCTGCCTCAGAGGGCAGTGGAGGCCGGTTTTGTGGATACTTTTAAGAGAGAGCTAGAGGGCTCTTAAAGATAGCGGAGTCAGGGGATATGGGGAGAAGGCAGGAATTGGGTACAGATTGGGGATGATCAGCCATGATCACATTGAATGGAGGTGCTGGCTCAAAGGGCCGAATGGCCTACTCCTGCATCTATTGTCTATTGTTTACTGTGGCTGCAAGTGTCTGCCAGATGTGCTGTCCTCTAGAAATGTCCCCACTTGCACTTTCTGCGGGCACTGCCTCTTTACACCTGTCAAGCCTTCATGAAGGTGCTGTAATATATATGTGCTATATACAGTTATTTATATATATATATATATATATATATATATATATATATATATATATATATAGCGAGTAATGGTTATAAATCTTGCCCAGTAAGTGCTTGCCCACTGGAGTAGAGAATTCCAAGGATTTCCCACTCTCGTGAAATAAACCACAACATCTAAACAAATCCCTACCACTATTATACAAAATACTATGTTTCAGTGTACCAGTGTCCTGCCACAGAGGAGAGAACGCACCACTCTAATCACCTTTTTTATAAACAAAAAGCAACAATGAGATTTAGAAATGTAGACATGTACAACATTTAGAACTTTTATCTGGTAATGGTTTTCATGGTGTTCCTGATTTCCTTCCGCAACTTCTCTTCAGATTTGTGAATTTGCAACATCAAAACTGAATTTTCACTGTGTTTTCCTGCAAAAACTCACTTGGAACCTTGCTCATTAAAGGCCTATGTGAACTGAGAAGAGGGCTTTGCAGAGAAAATCCATTGTGGCAAATCAGTAGGTTTAAGATCCATGGTTAGACTAAGTTAAGCAATGCAGCAAGTGGTACTGCTGAATCCAAATTAGAGACCTTTCAATGAAAGCATTTTTTTGTAATTTAAAAGATGGACTTTTTTTTCTAATTAATGCATTAATTTCAGTTTGCATCTATTAACTACAGGAAATTGAAAGCCTCTTTTCCTCCACATTGTCATACTTTGTATGCTTCTTGTGTGTGTACAATTATCACTGTAAGGATTAATATTAACTCAGTGATTGGTTAAGATCTGGAATTACATACATCGATACATAGACAATAGGTGTAGGAGTAGGCCATTCGGCCCTTTGAGCCAGCACCGTTCAATGTGGCCATGCTGATCATCCACAATCAGTACCCCGTTCCTGCCTTCTCCCAATACTCCTTGATTCCGCTAGTCCTCAGAGCTCTATCTATCTAATTCGCAACCTTGCAGGTGGTGAAGAGCTATGGGAAAGTTAGGGGATGGGATATTTAGGGGGGCTGCATGGCTTTGATGAACCTCCTTCTGTGCTGTAATAATTCTGTGATTCTACATGAATAAAGTACTTTCACAAAGGCTTCCAATGCCATGCATATTATAACTCGCAGTGGTCTGACTTACATAGTAATCTTAACGTTAACAGAGTTAATAACAAACTTATATAGAAAGGATAATAATTTTCTCTAATTATCAACATCACTGACACTATTTTTGGGAAAGATTCTAACGGGAGAGACTTGACTTCTCCCTGCAAATAGCCTGAACAGCCACATCAATGACTTTGAGAACAAAAAACAGCAAATGCTGAAAATCCAAAACTAAAATAACAAACAATGGGAGCACTCAGCAGATCAGGCAGCATCGCCAGCATCACCTTTCTTATGATGGAAGGAGTGCAGAGGAGATATACAAGAATGGTGCAAGGACTCGACGGCCTGAGCTATAGGGAGAGGTTTGGCAGGCTCTGCCTTTATTCCTTGGCGTGCAAAAGGCTGAGGAATGATCTTTTAGTTTTGTTTAATATAGAGATATAGCATGGAATCAGGACTTTTGGCCCAATAAGTCCAAACCTACCAACAATCACCTACAGTGTACACCAGTTCTATGTTATCCCAGTTTCACATTCTGCGCACCAGGGGCAATTTACAGTAGCCAATTAACGTACATACCTGCACGTCGTTGGAATGTGGGAGAAAATCCACGCAGTCACAAGGAGAACATACAAATTCCATACGTACAGCACCCATGATCAGGATCATGCCCGGATCTCTAGTGCTGTAAGGCAGCAACTCTACTAGGGTTGTGCCACACTAAAGGAGTATAAAATCATGATTGGAATAGATGGGTGAATGCATTGAGTCTTTTTCCCAGAGTAGGGTAATCAAGCACTAGCGGGCTTGGGTTTAAGGTGAAAGATTTAATGGCAACCTGATGAGCATACAGATGGTGGTGGATACATAGAATAAGATGCCAGAGGAAGTAGAAAGGAACGCAGGTGCTGTTGCTCAATCCCATTGCTCCACATTCATGACTGTATGGCTGAGTACAGTATCAACGATCATTAAGTTTGCCGATGATACATATGTCTTATAGATGCACCATAGAGACTATATTGATGGGATGCCTCTCAGCCTGGTATGGCAACTGCTCTGCTCCTAACCACCTGAACCCGCAGAGACCAGTGAAGACTGCTCGATCTATCAAATGCTTCTCCATCCAATTCTACTTCATGATGCATTGCATTAGGAAGGCTGGATGTATTATCAAAGATGCCTCAAACTAGCTATTACATTTCTGTCTTCTCCCATCTGGGTGAAGATATAGGAGCCTAAAAGCCCAGACGGATGGTCTTAAGAACAACTATCAGACTCATGAACCAATTACCACTTTCACATTCCCTTCTTGAAGGTGCTGCCGTGTACTCTTGATCTTAATTCTACCTCATTTGGTTATCCAGTGATTGCACTTTAGTTTTTGTTTACTACTTTCAACACAAAAATGTTGGTAATGCCAATTCAAGCTACACCAAGAGATCAATATTTTTTTTATTTAGCTGAGACTTAAGTATAGGTTTTCATCTGTAATCTGTATTAATGTAAAGTAGGGACTTTGAGTTTAGCTCTCTTGTAATGCCACTAGTTGCAAAGGTTCAAAATCTTGCTTTTAAGGTTAACATTAATTATTGATAGGTTGAAGTGACAAAAAAGCAAATCAGTATTCACCACCAAGGAGTCAAGAATATATATATCCAAAAAGGATATATGTTTCTTACTTTTCTCATCGGTTATCACAGTGCTCATTCATGCGCTCATTTTGACCTCTGATGTCCTTGTCTCCATTGAGGTGCTTTCATTATTGGTCATTCTCTCTGTGTTTAGTCCACATCCCTATTCCCTTAAAAATGAGGAACTCAGAATTGAACACTGATCGTGGAAAATTGAGGGAGTTATTTGTTAGGATATATACTACGCTGTCTGAACTGTCTGTTATTCCATGATAATCTTGGAAAGCAAAGATGGTCTCTGGCTTATTTTCTTCAATGAAAATAGTCTGCGTTAATTTTCCCACCACTCCTTAACCTTAGTGAAGATGCTGCAAAAGGTCAGTAAACAAATACTGTTTAGTATAAATTAAAGGAAGATTTAATATGATAACTGATGGTAAAAGTAACAAGCTTTCTAGAATATAGAAGCTCCATAGCAAGGATTTTTCAGAAGAGCAGATCGAATGTCTAAAGAGTAAAGATGTAAAGATAAGGTTGAACCATTTCTACTTGCAATATATATTACATAAATTAATATTAGAACTTGAACTCATTTAATAGTAGCTGTAAATGCTTCTAAAGCACTTTTATACCAGAGACCATGGTTTTGCACAGTAGACTGGATCAATTATTGCCCTTCAAATCAGCAGAAATGCTGCACCCATTTTTAATCTTTAGGCACTTTGCCAGAGTTCTTAGTAAACCTTTACTGGGATCGTTTCGACCTCCACACAGAATATTAACTAGTTTGCTTCAAAAATATACCATAGATTCATGAACCCACAAAGAAAATTCATATCAAATTGAAATAATCCTCCAAACTTTGTTATATAAGATATGTATTCCTTTTGATCTTTTAAACAAGTGATTAGAAAATTAATCAGATTTAACTTCAGAAAACAAAATTGAATTTAATTTACACTTTAGTTATGTATTTAAGTGATACTGTTGTTACTAACTTTACTTAATTATTGACATGCTACTGTTTCATGGTCGGATAATCAGCAACTAAACCGTCTCCCCCACCTGGTTTGCTAGATGAGGAGGAGGCTGTGGACCCCCAGCAGGACTAAAAACAAGACCTGTCAAAAGGCGGATGAACTTCTAGCGAGCCAACGGCCATCCACACTTCAGTAGAAGTTGCGATCATTGTCGTACATAGCAGTGTAAGGAATGATGATAAAGCAGACACACCAAAACTCTATACTTCCATGGGCGGAAGTCTGCAGGAACTGGAGGACAGAGATATGTGGTGCGTCCGTCACCGTTCCTGTTGGAAACCAGCACCACTGCGTCGCTAATGTTTTCAACGATGATGAATGAATGAACTGCAAACTAGGGAAAAGGTAATGTAAATTGCTTTTCAAGTCATTCCCAGCCACTGGAGTTGAATCTTTAATTGTAACCCCCCCCCCCCCCCCCCCATCTCCACCTCTCCAGTTGACTGTCTTTGTGCTAGCTGTCACAATTCTGGAAGTTTTGTTTGATTATTTTGCAATTTTTTTAAAATCCAACAAAATAAATGCTTTTATCACAGAGATTAATGAACGTCCCTAATTCCACTCCAAAACCTTCCAATATAATACAAAAAATGCTGAAACATTATGCAGGACTGAAAAAAAGTAATTAACCTGAAACATTAAATCTGTTGCAAAAGAAAATGCTGGAGGAACTCGGCATATCAGGCGGCATCTATGGAGAGAAATGGAGAGACAATGTTGAAGTCAAGAGCCTTCTTCAAATGCTTTGTTTTTAGCTCAAGGTTCCAGCATGTGCAATCTCTAGTGTCTCCACATTAATTATGTTGCTCTGTCCAGACATAGAGCAGAATCAAGCCATTTAACCCATCGAGTCTACTCCGCCAGTTAGTCATGGCTGATCTATTTTCCCCTCTCAACTCCATTTTCTTCCCTTCTCCCTGTAACCTTCAATGCTGTTACTAATCAAGAAATTATCAATCTCCACTTTAAAAATACCCATTTTCTTGGCTTCCACATTTCTACAGATTCACCACCCTCTAGCTAAAGAAATTTCTCCTCATCTCCATTCTAAAGGTACATCCTTTTATTCTGAGTATTTGTCCTCTTGTTCTATACTCTCCCATTACTGGAAACATCCTTTCCCTGTCCACTCAAATGAGGAGTTTAATTATCAGGTAGGTTTCAATCAGAGACCCCTTCATCTTTCTAAACTCCAACGGGTACAGGCCCAGAGCCATCAACCGTTCCTCATACGTTAACCCAATCATACCCGGGATCATTCTTGTAAACTCAGAGCTCCCGTGGATTTTGAAGAAACAGCAGCGAAGAGAAGCAGGAAAAATCAGTGATTAGCTCTAGCCCGAGTGGGAGGAGAGTTAGAAGTAAGTCAGAGGGGGAAAACAGTTTAACAAGAGAGGCAAAGCAGAGACAGACTTAACTCAGAGCTCCCAAGGAATTTGAAGAAACTGTAGCAAAGAGAAGCAGGAAAAAGCAGTGATTGGCTCTAGCTCGAGTGGGAGGAGAGTTAGAAGTGAGAGGGGGGAAAACAGTTTAAAACTGAGGAATTTGGTTTGTAAATTGGTAAATTAGGCAATTTGTCAGTCAATATAAGCAAGACAGCTCTTAGGGTGAGGCAGTGGCTTTGTGAGTAAAGTGTGAATCTTTGGCTCGAGAGTCTTTGGCGAGGAGGCTACGCATAAAACTCGAGAGGACGGAATGCGGTGAACACATGTCGAGGCAGATGAGACAGTGTGAGGCTTTCAGAATTTGGGAGCCCAGGGACACGGATGGAGCTTCTGGCTGCTACAACTGTGGGAAGTGTGTCCAGCTTCAGCTCGTAAAGCACCGTGTTGGGGCACTGGAGAAGCAGCTGGATGACCTCAGGGCCATCTGGGAAAACAAGTTTCCTGGACAGGACCTACATTGAGGTAGTCACGCCGAGGATACGGGAAGAACCAAGGTGTGTGACAGAGAGAAAGGGTGGAAATTGTTGAGTGCAGAAGACCCAGGTGGCTGTGCCTAATGAAAACAGGTACACCCTCTTGGGAACTGTCCGGGGAGATGATGTTTCCAGTCCGAGCGGTGGACACGTCGGTGGCTCCCATCCTAGAGATGGGACTCGACCGGCGAGACTGACATTGGGCAGAGCCCTAGTGGTGCGTGACTCCATTGTACGAGGAGCGGACAGGAGATTCTGTGGTGGCAGACGAGATGCAAGGATGGTCTGTTGCCTCCCTGGTGCTAGGGTTCAGGATGTCATAAGCTGAATTCAGAACATCCTCGAGAGATAAGGTGAACAGCCGGCAGTAGTTGTACACGCAGGCACAAACAACATCGGGAAGAAGAGTAAGGAAGTTCTCCAACATGACTTCAGAGAGTTGGGAAGAAGACTGAAATGCCAGTCTTCTAGGGTGGTTATCTCTGGATTGCTTCCAGTACCTCTTGCTAGTGAGGACAGGGAGATGGGAGATCTGAATGTGTGGCTGAGAGGCCGGAGCAGGGAGCAAGGATTTAGATTTATAGACCACTGGGATCTCTTCTGGGGTAGGGGTGACCTGTATAATAGGGACGGGTTACACCTTAACTGGAGGGGGAATCGACATTCTGGCAGGCAGGTTTGCTAGGGCTACACGTGTGGGTTTAAACTAAATAGTGGGGGGTGGGGATTGACAAATTGGGAGTATAAAGATGGAGTTGAAGGGGAAGTGATTACAAGAAAAATTACAAAAGATTCTCAAATTAATGGGAAGGAAAACTCGAGAATAGACAACAGAGTAAGGTCAGGGCCAATTGCAAGCTGTGCGAGGGGGGAAGTGAATACAGAGGTCAAAGTGCTGTATATGAATGCGCAAAGTATAAGGAATAAAGTGGATGAGCTTGAGGGTCAATTAGAAACTGGCAAGTATGATGTTGTGGGAATTACTGAGACATGGCTGCAAGAGGGCCATGGCTGGGAACTGTATATTCAAGGGTATACCTCCTATCAAAAAGATAGACAGGTGGGCAGAGGTGGTGGGGTTTGCCTGTTGGTGACGAATGAAATTCAGTCCCTTGCAAGGGGTGACATTGAAACGGGAGATGTCGAGTCAGTATGGATAGAACTAAGGAATTATAATGCCCCCATCCCACTTATGCCCCTGTCCCACTTAGGAAACCTGAACGGAAACCTCTGGAGACTCTGCGCCCCACCCAAGATTTCCATGTGGTTCCTGGAGGTTTTTGTTAGTCTCCCTAGTGGTTTCCATTTTAAAAATAGGCAATTTTTTAGTTGAAGCCGGGTGCGATGCTAGTTGAAGGTGGTTGCCGGAGGACAAAAACCTCCGGGAACCGCACGGAAACCTTGGGTGGGGCGCAAAGTCTCCAGAGGTTTCCATTCAGGTTTCCTAAGTGGGACAGGAGCATAAAGGGCCTGTCTCACTTGGGAAACCTGAACGGAAACCTCTGGAGATCGTGTGCCCCACCAAAGGTTTCCGTGAGGTTCCCGGGGGTCCGGTGATTCTTTGAGTCACCAGAGGTTCTGGTCAATTGCCTGGAAACCGAAGTGTGAGCTGCATCTACTGACCTAGGATCTTTGCTGCCGACCGCGCACACACACAAATACATTGCGAAGGTGGGGGCCAGGGACAGCGGAGGAGCGTTTTCTCCGTGTAAAGAGGAAAGTAAACGGCTGCCACAGAGCATGTAGTGGAAGGTAGAGCAGGTAGTGGAAGGTAACACCTTTTTTTCACCCATTTTTATTCCACCAGGGAGGTCTTACCTTCCACTAATGTTATCCCACTTTTTAAGAAAGGCGGGAGAGAGAAAACAGGAAATTATAGACCAGTTAACTTGACATCGGTGGTGGGGAAGATGCTGGAGTCAATTATAAAACATGAGATAGCCGAACATTTGGATGGCAGTAACAGGATCGGTCTGAGTCAGCATGGATTTACAAAGGGAAAATCATGCTTGACTAATCTTCTGGAATTTTTTGATGATGTAACTAGGAAAATGGACAAGGGTGATCCAGTGGATGTAGTGTACCTGGACTTTCAGAAAGTGTTTGATAAGGTCCCACATAGGAGATTAGTGGGCACAATTAGGGCACATGGTATTGGGGGTAGAGTGCTGACATGGATAGAGAATTGGTTGGCAGACAGGAAACAAAGAGTAGGGATTAACGGGTCCCTTTCAGAATGGCAGGCAATGACTAGTGGGTAGCGCAAGGCTCGGTGCTGGGACCGCAGCTATTTACAATATACATCAATGATTTGGATGAAGGGATTCAAAGTAACATTAGCAAATTTGCAGATGACACAAAGCTGTGTGGCAGTGTGAACTGTGAGGGGGATGCTATGAGAATGCAGGGTGACTTGGACAGGTTGGGGGAGTGGGCAGATGCATGGCAGATGAAGTTTAATGCGGATAAATGTGAGGTTATCCACTTTGGTAGCAAAAACAGGAAGGCAGATTACTATCTAAATGGCATCAAGTTGGGAAAAGGGGAAGTACAGCGGGATCTGGGGGTCCTTGTACGCCAGTCTATGAAAGTAAGAATGCAGGTACAGCAGGCAGTGAAGCAAGTGAATGATAAGTGGGACTAGTGCAGCTGGGACATTGTTGGCTGGTGTGTGTAAGTTGCGCCGAAGGGCCTGTTTCCACACTGTATCATTCTATGACTCTATTCAATAAAATAGGGAGCATCATCCTGGCATCGATAAGCACATATTCTAATCCTGAAGTTTTGCATGAATGCAGCTCATAAATGTTTTCTTTTGGTGTTGTTTGCTTTTTATGACCACATTCTTTTACCTTATCTAATTCAACCCGCAATCTGTTGCCAAAACATATCAACAAACTGAAAAGAAGTGTTTAAATACCCTTATCGAGACCATAAATAAAAATCATAAGCTATAAAAGGAGTCAGCACAATGCCCAGGGAATTCCTGTACATCACCAGAGCATGATTTGATCACTCTCTGATGACGCATATTCAGCGTGCGCTGAATCCATTGTTGTGGATTGGTCCATATCCCTCCAAACCTGTCCGATCCATGTATGAGGAAAGACTGGATAGACTCTGCTTGTACTTGCTAGAATTTAGAAGATTGAGGAGGGATCTTATAGAAACTTACAAAATTCTTAAAGGGTTGGACAGGCTAGATGCAGGATAATTGTTCCCGATGTTGGGGAGGTCCAGAACAAGGGGTCACAGTTTAAGGATAAGGGGGAATTCCTTTAGGACCGATATGAGGAAAACATTTTTCACACAGAGAGTGGTGGGTGTCTGGAATTCTCTGCCACAGAAGGTAGTTGAGGCCAGTTCATTGGCTATATTTAAGAGGGAGTTAGATGTGGCCATTGTGGCTAAAGGGATCAGGGGGTATGGAGAGAAGGCAGGTACAGGATACTGAATTGAATTATCATATTGAATGGTGGTGCAGGCTCGAAGGGCCGAATGGCCTACTCCTGCACCTATTTTCTATGTTTCTATGTACCTGTCTAACTGTTTCTTAAACAACGCGATAGTCCCAGCCTCAACTACCTGCTCTGGCAGCTTGTTCCATACACCCACCACCCTTTGCGTGAAAAAGTTACTCCTCAGACTCCTATATAATCTTTGCCCCCTCACCTATGCGGATGATATGAAGACAAGTGGCAGAAGGTCGTTAAAAGACATCAGGAAATGAAAGTAGATGCTACCTAGTGTATTCTTTCTGCCAAATTCTTTTACAAAATAATTAAATCAGACATTTCATTGCACTCTCAAATATGGCTTATGTCCTTTTCCACAATCCTCCCAATTCCCACTCCTGAAATAAGATGGTACTGCATATGGGCATCTCAAGCATTTGGACTACTTTAGGTGGACAACTTACTAAATTAAGCAAATTCAGGTCCTATAAAGAACAAAAATCCTGCCAAATATGGCACCAGTTTTGTGACCTCTCTGTGCCTTAAATTCACTAATCATTGTTCGTTCAATAAGTCCACCCTTTGAACCACATTGCTTGATCATTTGGAGTCAGGATGGAGTTCAGCTTTGATTGCCTTAACAAACGTGGGTAGATACTGTTGATGATTTATCTTGCGAACTCTGAACCAGCCTTATCTTCCATTATAGAGGCCTTGCTTCTTCTCCTGATCAGATAGCACAAGGCACTTGTTAGACCTGTTCTAATGAACTGTCATCATAAAAACATAGAAACATAGAAAATAGGTGCAAGAAGAGGCCATTCGGCCCTTTGAGCCAGCACCACCATTCATTGTGATCATGGCTGATCGTCCCCTATCAATAACATGTGCCTGCCTTCTCCCCATATCCCTTGACTTCACTAGTCCCTAGAGCTCTATCTAATTCTCTCTTAAATCCATCGAGTGACTTGGCCTTCACTGCCCTCTGTGGCATAGAATTCCAAAAAATCTCTGGGGGAAAAAGTTTTTTCTCATCTCAGTCTTAAATTACCTCCCTTTTATTGTATGACTGTGGCCCCTGGTTCTGGACTCGCCCAACATTGGGCACATTTTTCCTGCATCTAGCTTGTCCAGTAGTTTTATAATTTTATATGTTTCTATAAGACATCCCCTCATCCTTCTAAACTCCAGTGAATACAAGCCTAGTTTTTTCAATCTTTCCTCATATGACAGTCCCACCATCCCAGAGATCAATCTCATGAACCTACGATGCACTGCCTCAATCACAAGGATGTCCTTCTTCAAATTAGGAGGCCAAAACTGTACACAATACTCCAGATGTGGTCTCACCAGAGCCCTATACATCTGCAGAAGAACCACTTTACTCCTATACTGAAATCCTCTTGTTATGAAGGCCAACATTCCATTAGCTTTCTTCACTGCCTGCTGTACCTGCAAGCCAACTTTCAATGACCGGTGCACAAGGACGCCCAGGTCTCGCTGCACCTCCCCCTTACCTAACCTAACCCCATTGAGATAATAATCTGCCCCCTTGTTTTTGCCGCCAAAGTGGATAACCTCACATTTATCTATATTATACTGCATCTGCCACACATCTGCCTACTCACTCAACCTGTCCAGGTCCCCCTGCAACCTCCTAACATCCTCTTCACAGTTCACACTGCCACCCAGCTTTGTGTCATCCGCAAACTTGCTGTGTTGCTCCTAATTCCCTCTTCCAAATCATTAATATATATGGTAAACAGACCCGTTCACTCCTACTTTTTGCTTCTGGTCTGCCAACCAATTTTCTATCCATGTCAACACCCTACCCCCAATACCATGTGCTCTAATTTTAGTCACCAGTCTCCCGTGCGGGATCTTATCAAAGGCTTTCTGAAAGTCTAGATACACTACATCCACTGGCACCCCTTCATCCATTTTACTTGTCACATCCTCAAAAAATTCCAGAAGATTAGTCAAGCGTGAATTCCCTTTCATAAATCCATGTTGACTTGGACTAATCCTTTTACTGCTATCCAAATGCCCCATTATTACCTCTTTAATAATTGACTCAAGCATCTTTCCCACCACCGAAGTCAGGCTAACTGGTCTGTAATTCCCTGTTTTCTCTCTCGCTCCTTTCTTGAAAAGTGGGATAACATTAGCTATCTTCCAATCCACAGGAACTGATCCTGAATCTATTGGACATTGGAAAATGATCGCCAATGCGTCCACTATTTCTAGAGCCACCTCCCTGAGGACCCTGGGATGCAGACCATCAGGCCCAGGGGATATTATCATCCTTCAGTCCCATTAGCCTACCCAATACTATTTCTCGCCTAATGAAAATTTATTTCAGTTCCTCTACCCCCTTAGACCCTGTCCTCCAGTACATCTGGGACATTGTTTGTGTCTTTCTTAGTGAAGACAGATCCGAAGTACCTGTTAAACTCTTCTGCCATTTCTTTGTTGCCCATAATAATTTCTGCCTTCAAGGGACCCACATTTGACTTTACTACTCTTTTTCCCTCAACAAAACTAAAGAAGCTTTTACTGTCCTTCTTTATATTCCTGGCCAGCTTCCCTTCGTACTTCATCTTTTCAGCCAATATTGCCCATTTTGCTTGTTTATTTGCTTATTTATTTATTTGCACCACGTTTTAAAAGAAGACATACGATCAATTTATAATACCATACAGTGCTAGGAGGAAGGGAAGCCCAGAGGGCTTATACAAAGTCTGCTCCCATCTGAAAATGAGCGTTAATGGCAAATCGGGGGTAGGAGAAATAAAAAGACAATAATAAACAATAATACAGTTTAAAATGAAAATTAACAATTTGAAATTAAAAAGATGAAAATGAATAAAATATTAAGGTGTAGTATGAGATAAGAGTCAACAGAAGTAGTTTGAGCTCATAAATAGCATTACAAAAAGCTGGAGGTCAGAACTCAGGACATGATGAGAAACATTTTAAGCTCAATCTTAAAGGTCGCTAAGGAGGTGTGAGACTTTAATGACAGAGGCAGGATATTCCAAAATTTAGGACCTTTAAAAGTAATGCAATGTTGGTGTTTGGATGTTCGACAAAACGGAGAATGAAGATCATTCTTCTTCTGGTTGAGTAATGGTGAATATTAGAAGAAAGGGTGAAAAGATCATGAAGAGAAACAGGCAAATCATGTTTACATTTAAGATATTTGAAAATAAAAATACATATTTGGAATGCATTCAGTTTATCTACAGACAAAATTGAGTACTTCTTGAAGAGAGGGGCACAAGGTTCTTGTGAATTTGAGTGAGAAATTAATCTCATAAATTTCTTCTGTATGATGAGTAGCTTAGAAAGATAGGAATAATAGGTAGAACCCCAAACAATATTACAATAATTGAAATAAGGAAAAATCAAACTGTAATATATTGTTAGATAGGAAGACGGGTGAATAAATGCACAAACCTTTCTCAGAATACCAAGCATTTTCATTGATCTTATACAGACAATATTTATGTGTTCTTTCCAAGTTAATTTTGATCAATGGTTACTCCTAAAAAATTTGTATATGTTACTTCAGGAATTTCGTGTCCATTGATAAAAAATTTAGATTTGTCTTTGGGAAAAAAATTGTTTTTATTGCAGAAGATCATGTAATTGCATTTTTTGATATTGAGAGAGAGCCTGTTCACTTCAAACCACTTAGAGACATGAGACATTTCTTCATTAACTAATTCAACCAATGATTTTAGATCACTATGTGAAGCTATAAGATTGGTGTCATCGGCAAACAGGATAGGAAAAAGTACCCTACAGGTATAGGATAAGTCATTTATATAGATCAAGAATAGTAAAGGACCAAGGATGGACCCTTGAGATACCCCACAGTGAATTCTCAATTTTTTGGATGAGCTTCCATTTAGATAGACAAATTGCACTCTATTTGCTAAATAGTTGGTTAACCATAGAAGCGCTACATCCTTTACCCCATATCTATTGAGTTTAGAGATTAAGATTGAATGGTTGACTGTATCAAATGCCTTGGATAGATCTAGAAAGACACCAAGAGCAAATTTATTTTCATCTATAGCAGTAGAGATGTTATTAGTAAGATGTAATAATGCATGTTCCGTAGAGTACTTCTTCCTAAAGCCATATTGATGGTTATACAAAATATTATTCACAGTTAGATGGTTTAGGATTCTTGTGTACACTGGTCTTTCTATGATTTTTGAGAGATAGGGGAGAATAGATATTGGGCGGTAATTAACAAATTCTTTAGGGTCACCTGATTTATAGATAGGTATGACTTTGGCAATTTTTAAATCTTGAGGAATGACACCAGATTGGAGAAATAAAGAATAAATATGTGCTAGTGGCTCAGTAATATGATCAATAACTTTTTTTAAGAGAGTGGTTCTAACTCCATCATGGCCTTCTGCAGAGTTCTTTAGACTCACAATTATGTTGTAGACTTCTTTGGGACAAGGGGGATGGAAGGTGGACAAAGTAGAGAATTGACCGTTAATCAATTTACAAGGGTCTTCATTAGAGTCCTTAATGGTTGAAGCCAAGGAGGACCCAACGTTGACAAAAAAATCATTAAAACCATCAACTATCTCCTTTGGGTTATGAATAGTACCATCTCTTCCTAACATCTCTAAGCACAGCAGGTGGGGCTTTTTGCGATTTAGCACTTGGTTGATAAGGTTCCAAGTTGATTTGATGTCATTTGACGCTTGCATGAATTTATCAGTAAAGTATTTCTTTTTTACTTGCCTTAAATAGTGAGTAAGATTATTTTTGTAGGCTTTATATGATTCCACATTGAATGGTGTGGGATACAAAATAGATTTCTTGTATAGTTTATTTTTAATCAAAATGCGTTTCTTCAATTCTTTAGTGAACCAGGCTTGTATTCACTGGAGTTTAGAAGGATGAGAGGAAATCTTATAGAAACATATAAAATTATTAAGGGATTGAATACGCTAGATGCAGGAAACTTGTTCCCGATGTTGGGGGAAACCAGAACCAGGGGCCACAGTTTAAGAATAAGGGATAGGCCATTTAGAACTGAGATGAGGAAAACGTTTTCACCTAGAGAGTTGTGAATTTGTGGAATTCTCTGCCTCAGAAGACAGTGGAAGCTGATTCACTGGATGCATTCAAAAGAGAGTTAGATAGAGCTCTATGGGCTAGAGGAATCAAGGGATATGGGGAGAAGGCAGGAACGGGGTACTGATTGTGGATGATCAGCCATGAACACACTGACTCGAAGGGCCAAATGGCCTACTCCTGCACCTATTTTCTATGTTTCTATGCTTTTGCAATACTTTTCCTGGTTCTTGGTTTGGTTCTTGGTCCTCCAAAATATTCCAAATGGAATTCAAACTGGAGGTGGTGGAGGGTGGACTTAAGCAAAAAAGGATTTTTAGAGAAGAAGAGCTACCTTAAATTTCGTTGCATCTGGTTGAGTTGCTATGGTAGGGTGAAGACTTTAATTGTGCCGGATAAGAATGAATTGCTGTACACATCTGCCTTGGTACCTGGTATCTCAAATTGGGGCGAATGCTCTCGTCTGCTCCTAATCGGTTTGTGTTTGGTGTAGGTTTGCTAATCTATGTCGAGCTGACAATTTAACATTTTGTAAAAAAAGGTCAAACAGTGGGGTTTACGTCTGTCTTGGAGAGTGTTCCACCCCAGTGAATTCAGACATTTGGTAACACTCGCTTCTCTCTCATAGGTATTTGTAACAAATCGAGCTGCCTGTCTTTGGACACGTTCGATGAAAGAAATGTTTCTCTTTGTGTATGGATCCCATGCTGCAATTGCGTAGTCCAAATGTGGTCTAACGAGGGTGAAGTATAACTTCTCCTTGATAGAAGTGGAACAATGATGAAAGTTGTGTCTCAAATAGGACAGCTGTTGCTTTCACCGTTACATGATGAGTCTGATTATTCTAACATAGATCATTCTGTAATTTGATGCCAAGATACTTGGTCTGTTTGGATTCTTCAAGGGCGGCACCAGGGATATTGTATGATGTTTCGCCTGGTTTCCTCTTCCTGGTCACATGCATGGTTTCACATTTGGAAGGATTGAACTGCATGCCCCATTGTTGTGACCACTCAACCATAGTAATAGCAAGCTTGTGAGAGGGATCTGGGCAAAAGCCATTATTTGAGATGTTCATTATTTGAGATGTCATAAGTTCCTCTCATCCATGTATGTTAGAATGTTATTTGGCCCAGTTCCTTAAAATCAATCTCAGTTGGAGTACCATAAAAACATTCTCATCACTGATTGTGAATGGATTTAATAATCTTGAAGTGTTAGCATCTCAATTCATTCCATTACATGCCAATCAGATCAATATATTATGGTTTCCTCTGCTCTTACAGTAGCTGCATTTTTTAAATAGTGTATAGCCACTCATTAAGTCCAACATGTTCAAGTCCTTGACTGGTGTATACACCTACAGAATGGAGACCCTTGAAAGATTACACAGCAAGCAGCATACATGACCGAGTCTCTGCACCTACTTGCCATATATGCCAGACTAATGCAGACAATGGAAACTCATCATGATGAACTTTCTGACCTGCTGAGTGCCTCCAGTATTTTCTCATTGAAACTTTCTGTGAGTATAGGCACCTGGGAATTGACTTTTTTATACCAACAGAAAACATATTCACTCCCTAAGTTGTGTGCTGTGTGCTGCACAGTCTTACCAACAAAATATCTGCTCTTTCAAGGATCTTGCAGGTGTAGTTGAACATATTGAACACATTCGACCCAATGGGTACTATTCACTATGGTAGAAAATGCTCTTGTTGCTCTTGTTCCCTAGAGACAACATTTGCTGCTGGAAACATCCATCAGCGCAGCCTCCATCTAGATGAAGCAGTCGTGGACCTGCCAAGAAATGTGACCTTACCTTCAAGAAATCATTCTCCTGATACTCCGAAGATCAGCTTGAGAAATTAATACATTTTCCGTTGGTTACAAAGTCAGGTTTGTAAAGGAAGCCATTACGGGTCATTGAGAGGATAGATCATCTTAACCTTTTTGACAATGTCAAATATTAGAAGTCATAGCTTTAAGCTGAGAGGGGCAAATTTTAAAGGAGACTAGACCAAGTGCAAACCCATTATGTCTGTTCCCTCATCGCGCAGTTGCGAGGGGAGGGAGCGGCCTGAGGCCACACACACACACACACACACACACACACACACACACACACACACACACACACACACACACACACACACACACACACACACACACACACACACACACACACACACACACACACACACACACACACACACACACACACACACACACACACACACACCCCCCCCCCCCCAATTGATATTATATTAATATTATTAATTCACTCCTTGTACCCCATGCCCTGCCCTATCCATTCACACATAGCCCCCAATTCGCAGGCACGGAGGGGGAGACAGAGGCACAGAGAGGGAGACACAGAGGCACAGAGAGAGACACGGAGGCAAATAGGGATACCAAGGCACAGAGAGGGACACGGAGGCACAGAGAAGGACACGGAGGCACAGAGAGGGACACGGAGGCACACAGAGAGGGCCAATGTCAAATATTAGTAGTCATAGCTTTGAGCTGAGAGGGGCAAATTTTAAAGGAGATATGTAGAACCAGTATTTTACACAGAGAGTATTCCGCATCTGAAACATGCTGTCGGGGATGGTGGTGGAGGTAGATACGACAGTGCCATTTAAAAGACTGTTAGATACATAGGTATATGAATATGCAGGGAATGGAGGGATATAGATTAAGTGCAGGCAGAGGGGATTAGTTTAATATAACCATGTTAATATATAACCATGTTCAGCATAAACATTGTGGGCCAAAGGGCCTATTTCTGTGCTGTACTATTCTATGTTTACTACCTCAATGATCATTCGGAGAAACTAACGGAGGAACTGAAGGAAATCGACATTAGGCAGGAAATGGTGTTGGGTAAACTGATGGGACTGAAGGCTGATAAATCCCCACAGCCTGATGGTCTGCATCCCAGGGTACTTAAGGAAGTGGCTCTAGAAATTGTGGACGCATTGGTGATAACTTTCCAATGTTCTATAGATTCAGGATCAGTTCCTGTGGATTGGAGGGTAGCTAATGTTATCCCACTTTTTAAGAAAGGTGGGAGAGAGAAAACAGAATTATAGACCAGTTTTTTTTAACTGTGCCCCGATCCAACTTCTATCTGTCCAATACAATTTTTTAAAGACATTGTGACAAACTTTACTGATTGCCTATTTTACGTAAGAATTTCACTGAAAAACATAGATACAGTATGACATGATACAATCGACCTGGCAAGTCTGTTTTGGATACTGTCATCAATTGTTTCAATTAAATATTTTCAACCTGCCTTAAGTTAGAATATTTTACAGTTATTGCTAATTTAAGATAGAAACACAACACATAGTTATTCTTGTATTTCACTATACCTTTCATACATAGAGCAACAATAGTACACAATTATTAAGTTATTCAACAGGATGTTACCTTTGTATATGGAATGAATATAAAACGGTCTGAAGAAGGGCTCAACCCAAAATATCACCCATTCCTTCTCTCCAGAGATGCTGCCTGTCCCTGCTGAGACTCCAGCTTTTTGTTTCTATCTTCCGTACGTAAAACGGTATATATCTTAAAATGTAAATAATAGTTACTTATTTATTCATTTTTGATTCATCTTACTTTGAAGTAGCTCTTGCCTCATTATTGCTACCCTTTCCGCAGTCTCTTCCATTAACTTACCACACAGTTAATGTTTAATCCAACTTGCATTCAAACCTGTATTGAATAGTGCTGAATAAAAAATCTGGTTAATGGCATGGTTGATATCATTAATGAAGTGGCAACATAGGTGCTATAAAAATAGACAATTACAAACAGTGGCTTGCAAAAGTTTTCATACCCCTTGAACTTTTCCACATTTTGTCACGTTACAACCACAAACGTAAATGTATTTTATTGGGATTTTATGTGATAGACCAACACAAAGTGGCGCATAATTATGAAGTGGAAGGAAAATGATACATGATTTTCAATTTTTTTTTCTAATAAAAAACTGAAAAGTGTGGCGTGCAAAAGTATTCAGTCCCCTTTACTCTGATACCCCTAAATAAAATGCAGTGCAACCAATTGCCTTCAGAAGTCACCTAATTAGTAAATAGAGTCCATTTGTGTGTAATCTAATCTTAGTATAAATACAGCTGTTCTATGAAGGCTTCAGAGGTTTGTTAGTTAACATTAGTGAACAAACAGCATCATAAAGCCCAAGGAACACACCAGACAGGTCAGGGATAAAGTTGTGGAGAAGTTTAAAGCAGGGTTAGGTTATAAAAAAATATCCCAAGCTTTGAACATCTCACGGAGGACTGTCAATCCATCATCCGAAAATGGAAAGAGTATGGCACAACTGCAACCTACCAAGACATAGCCACCCACCTAAACTGACAGGCCGGGCAAGGAGAGCATTGATCAGAGAAGCAGCCAAGAGGCCCATGGTAACTCTGGAGGAGCTGCAGAGATCCACAGCTCAGGTGGGAGAATCTGTCCACAGGACAACTATTAGTTGTGCATTCCACAAATCGGGCCTTGATGGAAGAGTGGCAAGAAGAAAGCCATTGTTGAAATAAAGCCATAAGAAGTCCCGTTTGCAGGTTGCCACAAGCCATGTGGGGGACACAGCAAACATATTGTGGAAGGTGCTCTGGTCTGATGAGACCAAAAGTGATGTTTTTGGCCTAAATGCAAAACGCTATGTGTGGCGGAAAACTAACACTGCATATCACCCTGAACACACCATCCCCACTGTGAAACATGGTGGTGGTGGCAGCATCATGCTGTGGGAATGCTTTTCTTCAGCAGGGACAGGGAAGCTGGTCAGAGTTGATGGGAAGATGGATGGAGCCAAATACAGGACAATCTTGGAAGAAAACCTGTTAGAGTCTGCAAACGACTTGAGACTGGGACGGAGGTTCACCTTCCAGCAGGACAACGACCCTAAACATACAATGGAATGGTTTAGATCAAAGCATATTCATGTGTTAGAATGGCCCAGTCAAAGTCAAGACCTAAATCCAATTGAGAATCTCTGGCAAGACTTGAAAATTGCTGTTCACAGATGCTCTCCATCCAATCTGACTGAGCTTGAGCTATTTTGCAAAGAAGAATGGGCAAACATTTCAGTCTCTAGATGTGCAAAGCTGGTAGCGACATACCCTAGAAGACTTGCAGCTGTAATTGCAGCGAAAGGTGGTTCTACAAAGTATTGACTCAGGGGGCTGAATATTTTTGCACGCCACACTTTTCAGTTTTTTATTTGTAATAAAATTTGGAAACCATGTATCATTTTCCTTCCACTTCACAATTATGCACCACTTTGTGTTGGTCTATCACATAAAATCCCAATAAAATACATTTACGTTTGTGGTTGTAACGTGACAAAATGTGGAAAAGTTCAAGGGGTATGAATATTTTTGCAAGCCACTGTAATTATTGGAAACTGCTGGCTGTATAAAACCATATGAAAGTCCATCAGAGGCATAAATTTGACAGTAGCAATCTTTAATAACTGTTGATAGATTAATTATTATTTAACTGTGAAAGATAGCTCATGGCAAATTTGTTTCACCTATCATTTCACATAAATTGTATCATATTTTTCAAAATCTCCAAATGGTGTCAGTTTCAGTTGTAAATTCAGCAGTAAATGGTGCATGTGCAATAATCAAAGCCAATTTTTCATAATATTGCTTGTGATGGTTTGTTTTACAATTAATTGTAGTAACAACTTTGGTACAGTGCCAAACAAATAAATGTGAATGATTAAGTGTAAAACACAATCAATGAATTAACAGAACATTGAGGTATGTTTGTGTGATGAGTTACATTTACACCGTTCATTATTCAATTAAATGCACAAATATCCACCAATACATAGCTGCATTGTTAATATTTATGGGTGAAGTATTGCACATCACACTATTAAGACACCATTGCAGTGCAACACTACTCATTTCACATCATACTTAGTAGGTAATGATCCAAATGATGATACCATTTGAAGAGATTACTATTGATTTGCTATGCTTGGCCAACCGACCCCGCAACTACGCCAGAACAATGTGCCTTCATGGTCAGGTCAAGAGTCCTGCACTTACAAACTGGGACCTGGAAATGGTGCTAAAACTGTGACTGTATACTGGCTCAGTATACTGCTGCTATACACTTATATGTATTTGAGATGTTTATTTTAGATGTATCTAAATGCTTATGTAAAGTGATACTTGTACTGAAATGTATATAAAAATGAATTTTGCTGTACCTTGGTATATATGACAAATAAAGTACAAATAAACCATTGAATCATTGATATTTGATTTGATTTGATTTGATTTTATTATTTGTCATTCGAACCTCAGAGAGGCTCGAACGAAACTCCGTTTCTACATGCCATACATAAATCATAAAAAAAATACACAGACAATTCAATTCACACAAACATCCATCACAGTGAATCTCATCCTCACTGTGATGGAAGGCAAAGTCTTCTCTCTCCCCCGCACCATCTCTCTCCCGAGGTCGAAGCTGCAGGCGGGCGGTGTTAAGTTCCACGGCCTTTGAGGTAGCGCCGGGCGATGTACGGCCCCGCTCTAGGCCCAAAGGTCACAGTTGGAGCCCCCGGCGGGCGCTGGAATGTCCCGCGGCCATGAAAGCCGCGCCGGGCGATGTACGGCCCCGCTCCAGGTCGCTCCAACCCCGCGACACGAGCTGGAGATGTTGTGTTGCGGGAGCTCCGGAGAGCGGTCTCCCACCCGGACCCGCGAGCCCCCGATAGTCCACCGGTCTGCAGCTGGAGCTGAAGCTCCAGAGTCGGGCCGCAGCGGCGAGCCACCACCGCTCCCCACGCTCCGAGGCCAGCCAGCCCCATGACGGTGAGTCCGCAGCTCCGTGAATGGAGCCCCCAGGTCGTCCCGGTCGGAGGCCGCTCCACGGTGCTAGGCCCCAACGACAACGGAGACCCGACAGGGAAAAAGTCGGGTCTCCCGTGCAGGGAAGAGATTTAAAAGTTTCCCCCTCTTCCCCCCCCCCACATATACACAGTTACAAACAATACAAAAAAAAACACGAACAACTACATTTAACTAGACAAAAAATAAAAAAAAGACAGACAGGCTGTAGGGGCCGCTGCAACGTGAGTCGCGCCCTCCCACTTCATTTTGTTGTTTTGTTTCAAACAACAAATGCCAAACAACAACAATTAGCATTTATTTAATAGTGTTATATAAAATGTCATAAGGTGGTAACCAAATAAATATTCGGACACAAAGTACAAAAGCGAGAAATATATTGGCAAGAGCAAACAATGTTGGGTCAAGTGGATGGAACCTGAAGAAGCTCATAAAATAGGTATGTTACAATACTTATCTCCAGCTGTGCTGCAGTTCTGTCACTGCCCGTGTGCGCGACTTTGGCACTTTTGAGAAGGGGGGGGGGCGGGTTTAAAATGCGGTATTTCGGAAGCCTATTCAAATCGATCTTGAACAGGCTATTTAGTTGATGAAGAAAAATCGCTTTGACTGCTGTTCTCTGAAGTGATTTTTAAACTGCGCTTGCTAATTTAAATGCTGTAGTAATTTTTAAATCGTCTTGTAAAGCCGTGAGCGCCGTCAACGTTACGGACCTCGCGTAGGGGACAAGGCAAGGTACACAGTTTATTTTATCATTAAAAAGTGCTTCTTAGGATACTTTTAATCAAAATTTCACGTTGCGAGAAGGTGATATATTCCCCATATGAACCGGCAGTATTGTTCTTGCCGATATGGGGTTTAAATCCACCGCAACCGCAACGTTCCAATCGATCGCATTCCAGAAAATCCCACTCGCAAGATGATTTAAATGGCCATTAATTTACGGGAATTAAACATTAATTTCCTTCCATTTGGCCTATAAATTAATAACAATGAGATTTAAAAATCATGTTATATTGTGAATTCTTGTGTGAATGTTATTTGGACACTTAGGCTATTTAAAAATGTTCATCTTTTCTTAAGAAATTGATAGATGTTTAGATCTAGTAAATTTGTAATTAGCTACAATTGGGTAACTAACTAATTATATGCTTTAATTTCAGTCATCCAAGTAAGATTGTTTCATATTTGTTTCAGAATACTTCAATCTATAATAACTGAAAATATCTTTGAGGTCCTGAATGTGAGGTCCAGATGATCAAATGGATGGTTAGCCAATGCTGAGATGAAGAAAGGGAGGGGATTGCAATAGATTGGAGTCAGCGGACTGGATTTTCAGGAAGGGAAAGGAATGGATGATAGTGGTGCAGGTGGTGCAGATGATGGTTAAGAGATAGGAATGTGCGGCCATGTAAGAATTTTAATATAAAATAAGAATTTTAATTTTTAGACACTGAGAGTTTATCTACACTTAGGAAAAACAAGGTTGTGACTGAACAGGACCCAATGAGCAAAGATTGTGGATAGCAGCTTTTATAATCAGCTGCATCTTAATAATAATTAATAGTAAATTGCTTCTAAAGTACTTTTACACCAGAGACGTCATGGTTCTGCGTAGTAGGCTGGATCAATTATTGCCCTTCACATCAGCAGAAATGCCGCACCAATTTTTAATCTTTAGGCATTTTGCAAGCGTTCTTGGTAAACCTTTACTGGGAATGTTTCACCCTCCACACAGAATATTAACTAGTTTGCTTCAAAAATATACCATAGATTCATGAACCCACAAAGGAAATTCCTTTGCTTCAAATAATCCTCCAAACCTTGGTATATAAGAAATATATTTCCTTTCCTTGAAAGTTATTTGCCACTGATCTGCCTTGTCTGAATGTTGCTGCATGCAGGCTAGGCCTGATTCACTTGTTTAAAAAACTGTGAATGGAATTGATCGGTGTTAAAACATTCCTGAACAACCACACTGCTGATCTAATGATCTGATAATTAATTAAACAACTACAGATGTTTGGGCCTGGATCCCAAATATAGGTTGAAAACATGTTATTTATTTAGCTTGATGATATATCCAAAACACACTTGCCAGATCGGTTGTTTCAATTCATGTATATGCTTCTTCCACAGGAATTCTAGCATTGATGACCAATAACTTGTCTAATGGGCCTGTCCCACTTGGCGATTATTTAGGCAACTGCCGGCGACTGTCATGGTCGTAGCAGGTCACCGAAAGGACGGTGACAACCTACATCATCCTGGTGACAACAGATGACAACACCTACGTCAGAAGAAATCAAGCCAAGCTCATTGGCGTCAAACCCACTATCGTCAAAAAACTTTCAACATGTAGAAAATTTAGTGGCGACCAGAAAGACGGTACGACTTTTTGCGCAATTGAGGAGAGTACTCCCGGCCACCACCTGCGAACATGTGGCGAAAACTAGTCGCCTGTAGTTGCCTAAAAAAATCACCCAAGTGGGACAGGCCCATAATTTGTATAAAGGAAGTTTATATCCTCATTGTCTTACATCTGACTGATGCATACAAGAACGTTTCATGGTAATGTCTATTTGCGAACTATATTTACTGAGTAGTGTTCTGCTGTGGGTCACTAGCCTGCACTCTGTAGACAGTACTGTTTGCTTACCCTGCTGTCATTTTAATTTCAAAGCTAATTGTTGAATGTAGTCTATATTTGAACAGATGTTTTTTGTGTTTATATTAGTACCTGCTATCTACATAATTCCATAACTCCTGAATAATCCCCAGCATAGGTGTTAGGCTGAATGCCATATGGATATTACTTAACACATCCCTTTATTCATTTTTGGACAACAGCACTGCATCAAGAGGGAAAATAATCCAATGGTTGGAGTTATATCCTGTATAAAGGAACACAGTTGTGGTCAGTGAAGGTCAGTCATCACAGACTGACTAGGCATTCCTCAGGGAAGTTATCCAGGCCCAACCATCAGCAGTTGTTTCATCAATTACTTTACTTCTGTCATTAGGTTTAGCAGTAGTGAGGGTGCAGAGGAGATTTATAAAGATGATGGCAGAACTGGAGAACTATAGTTCATAATCGTAATAATTATAATCAAACTTTATTAGTCAAGTATGTTTTTGTAACATGCCTTATGATAATAAAGGTCATATGTAGTGATTGATATAATTGTACAAAGTCAAAGGCTTCAGTGAGAGGAGTTTTCCTAGTATCCTATCTGCTGCTGAGATCTGGATTATTCACAGCCGCTATCTCAAGGCACCAGAAGAATACACCAAGGCTCTAATTTCAAAATCCTCCAAACTTAATGGATGGACAAGTGAACCAATGTCAGCATTCTCTTCCAGAACATCATCCTCAAAGCCCTATTTATTCTCTAACATCTATGTCAGGCTAGGTACGCCATTTAGAAACAAGAAACAGCAGATGCTGGTTTACAAAAGAAGATACAGACTCCTGGGATAGCTCAGACTTGCTTAGCTGCTCCAGCATTCTGTGTCATCTCGGGCTATGTCATTTGCCTGGCTGAGACCATTCTATCCTGAGCTTTGTTATGGGAGGTTATTACCAGGTGGATAGAGAAAATATTCAAAAATGTGCTCAAAGCACTTGAGCAAAGCAACATACCCACTGACACAGGGAATGACTTGCCCATGATTGCCCCTGGTACGATATGATATGATAGAACTTTATTTATCCCAAGAGGGAAAGTGAATTAGTAGACAATGAACATATCAAATGGGATTGACCTTAAGGTCATGCATTGCGGAGTCTGCACTTCACAAGTTACCCATCTGTCTACTTTGCTGGTTAGCTTCTGCTCCGTCTGTTGAAGAGTTTGTGGTTCCCACAATGGTCTCATTATCCACATGAAAACCTACAAAACTAGAATGGACGTATGTCGTTTTCAACCCTGAGGACAGCCTAAAAAGAAAATCGGACCTAGTTCTAGGGGACACGCATATGCAAGCTTTACAAGCCAAGTGCATCACAGCTCGAAAGGGCAGGACCATATCATCATGGGATATTTTGCTAATGTTCAAAACTTACGAGTCACCCTTCAATACAGGAGAGGTGCTGGAAGACTGGAGGGTGGCAAATGTTGTGCCTCTTTTCAAGAAGGGTTGCAGGGAAAATGCTGGGAACTATAGGCTGGTGAGCATAACATCTATAGTTAGAAAGTTACTAGAGATATTCTGAAGGATAGGTTATACAGGCATTTGGATGGGCAAGGGCTGATTAGGGATTGGTTTTGTGCATGGGAGCTCGTGTATCACAAATCTGATTAAGTCTTTTGAAGATGTGACCAAAAAGGTTGATGAGGGCAGAGCTGTAGATGTGGTATACATGGATTTCAGCAAGGCATTAGACAAGGTTCCGCATGGTAGGCTGCTCTGGAAGGTTAGATCTCATGGGATCCAAGGAGAGATAGCTGAATGGATAGCAAATTGGCTCCATGGGAGGAAGCAGATGGTGATGGTAGAAAGTAGCTTCTCGGACTGGAGGCCTGTGACTAGTGGTGTGCCTCAGGGTTCGGCGTTGGGCCTGTTATGGTTTATCATCTACAATAATGATTTGGATAAAAACATACAGGGCAAGATTAGCATGTTTGCTGATGAGACAAAAGTAGGCGGTTTTGTATATAGTGAAGGTGGCTGTGAAAGATTGCAGCCGAATCTGGATCGATTGGCCAGGTGGGCTGGGGAATGGTTGATGGAATTTAGATCCAAATTGGTTTAGTGCCGGGGAGCAAAGGGTAATAGTGTTTTAATCACTGGAATGCCGCTTGCATTGTGTTTATGTCAATGATTCAAACATAAAAAGGTGGGAGCCATGATTAAGATTGGTGTAGATTAAGCAAAAATGACTGTATGGTTGATAGTTGGAATAATGCTGCAGACTTTAAGGAGTTGTCAATGGACTAGACCAGGAGCAAATGCAGCTCACTCCAGTGAGTGTGAAGCTATGCATTTGAAGAGACCTTACATAATAAATGGCAGGGAACAGAAATGTAGAAATCCAAAACAAACTTGGTCTCTTTGTACCGAAAGGGCATGTAGATAAGATGATTAAGAAAGCATGACAGGATACTTATTTTATTGGCAGGCCTGGCAGAAAGAATAAGACAATCACCCAGGAACTGTGTAAATTATCAGTAAAGCAAACAGTTCTAGCTACCAGGTTACAGGTTGTAATTGCATGGCAGAGATTGCAGATGAGATTTACAATGATATTGCCAGAGCTGGAAAGTTTTAGATGTGTAGTAAAATCAATCTAGGCTCGGATTATTGCCTTGGAACATGGCCCTTGAAGGGGTAATGTCATTGAGATGTTGATTATGAGAAGCCAGGTTAGGACGAATGTGATAAGATTAGTTTTTTGAGGAGATGATGATGGTGGTTGATGAGGGTAGGGCAGTGAATGTTATGTACATGGATTTTAGTAAGGCATTTGATAAAGTCCCTATGGTAAACTAACCCAGAAGATTAGGATGCATGGGAACAATGGTGATTTAAATTTGAAAATAAGACACAAAGTCTGGAGTATCACAGCGGGTCAGGCATCATCTCTGGAGAAAATGGGGAGGTAACATTTCATGTGGGGTCCCTAGGAGAAGGGTCATCGTGTTGACCCCAACATCTCGCACCAGATGCGCCTAGAAAGCATTTTATCAAGATGCATCAAAGCTTTGTTTGGGAACAGCTCCAACCAAGACCGCAAGAAATTGCAGAGAATTGTGGACGTTGCCCAGACCATCACACAAACCAAACTCCATTCCATTGACTCAATTTGTTCCTCATGCTGGCTTGGCATGGTCACCAGCATAATCAAGGATGGGTCGCACCCTGGCCAATCCCTCTTCTCCCCTCTCCTATCGGGCAAAAGGTATAGAAGTGTGAAAATGCACACCTCCAGATTCAGGAACAGTTTCTTCCCAGCTGTTATCAGGCATCTGAACCATCTTACCACGAAAGCAGTCCTGAACTACTATCTACCTTATTGGAGACCATCTTTGATCGGACTTTAATGGCTTTATCTGGCACTAAACGTTATACACATTATTCCCTTTATCAGGTATCTGTACACTGTGAATGGCTCAATTGTAATCACGTATGGTATTTCCGTTGAATGGTTAGCACGCAACAACAGCTTTTCACTGTGCCTCGACAATAAACTAAACTAAACTAAATCTACCCATGTTCTCCCGAGATGCTGCCTAATTCGCTGAGTCACTCCCACACCAGGGTTTTTTTGGAAACCAGCATCTCCAGTTCCTGGATTATTTTCCCTGGAGCATCGGATGTTGAGGGGAGACCTGATAGAAGTATATAAAATTACGAGATAGGGCATATAAATTTACTGATAGGGCATATGGTCAGAACCTTTTTCCCAGGATGGGAATTGTTAAAAACTAGGGGGCATAACTTTAGGGTGAGAAGGGCAGCGCTTAGGGCAAGGTAGACACAATATGCTGGAATAACTCTGCGGCACAGGCAGCATCTCTGGAGAAAGGAAATGCGTGACGTTTCGAGTCGAGACCCTTCTTCAGGCTGTTTCATTACATTACAGACATGTTGCAGACAGAAGTCTGAGGGCAAGTTTTTTACAGAGACTGGTAGGTGCCTGGATTAAGCTGACAAGGTTGGTGGTGGAAACAAAAACAATAATGACATTTAAGAGGCTTTCAGATAGGTACATGGATATGCAGAGAATAGAGGGGTATGGATCACATAAAGGCAAAGGAGATTAGTTTAACTAGGAATCATGTTTGAATCATAGTGGGCCAAGGGACCTGTTCCTGTGTTGTATTGTTCTATGAATGGGAAGGACATATTATTCTCAGTGGATAGGTCAATAAATTGGGGACATAGAATAAAGAAGGACCAGAGGGCTGGTCAGTAATTGTTCAGCTACAGGATGGCATAGGTCTGGACCGCACTGCCCAAAAAATTACTGAAGACAGAAACCTTCAGGGTATTTAAGAAGTACTCGGATGAGCACTTGCTGTACCACTGTACACAGTGCAATGGATGAGGAATAGGAAGTTTTAAAGCAGTAATGGACAAGTCTTGACAAAATCGACTTCTTCTGTGACATTAATTTCTGCATTAAAAACATAGATAACCTATGGAAGTTTTAACTTTGGATCTGCATCCAACAGGTGGCACAGATCTGATTGTGAAACTATGAATAAATCACTTTTGTTAATAAGTTATAGCTATCTTGAAGAGCTGCATAGATCTAGGGCTATCTCCAAAGCAATATACTTGCTATATTTCAGTTTGCAGGTTAGGTTAAAAGGCCAGTCAGGTAATTCTCCAGGAAGTACATCACATGATTTGTCGTCATTCCGTTCGCTCCCTCGCAAACTATATATAAACTGTGCCCAGGGTTCGAGGGAAAGCTCTCATAACCAATATTGAAGGATTTTCTTTAACTTCTACCAGCAGGAATCGGTGAGCAGACGATTTAACCGACAGACCCCACGGAATTGACACTTAATAGTTTACTATTTATCAATTGAAAATAACTTTATTTTACTACTATTTTGCTTTCAAACTCATTTGTTTTTTTTTAATCATTTTAACATATTAGATAGAGCGCGTTCAAAGCTCTTCTGTCTGTGTGCTGTCGTTCACTATCAAATGCGAGTTATCTTCTTCCTTGACTTTCCTTGCGTATTCTATTGAGCAGAAAGTTAATGCAGAGTTTTTCGTGGGGAGAATATTATTTGAGAGAATTTGCAGAAATAGAAGGGAAAAGCGGGCCAATATTAAATTCCTACAGGCTGCGTCTGGAATCGAACTAACATCTACCCACTGCACCTTGCAGGGGACCATGGAGTCACCGGCTAGGCTGGAGGGCTCGCAGGGCAGTACAGGGACCGCGGAGCCCGACGACGACTGCAAGCCGAGGATGAACGGTGAGTCGGGGCTCCACGCACCCGCTCGTTATGGGAAACACTGAACGCTGGAGGGGTCAGTCAGCATCTGTGGAGGGTACACAAAAGGCTGGAGAAACTCAGCGGGTGCAGCAGCATCTAAGGAGCAAAGGAGATAGGCAACGTTTCGGGCCGAAACGTTGCCTATCTCCTTTGCTTCTTAGGTGCTGCTGCACCCGCTGAGTTTCTCCAGCCTTTTGTATACCCTCGATTTTCCAGCATCTGCAGTTCCTTCTTTAACACAGCATCTGTGAAGGAATCGACGGACGGTGCTTCGGGGCGTCCGCTCCGTTCTTCACAACGACGGAGAGTGGGAGGGGGTGGAAGGGAGTGGGTAGATGAGCAGAGAAAGCTGGTAACGTGAGATTGGGGCAGGCAAAGCTTGTCAAGTGACAGATGGAAACAAGTGAGTGGGGTTAAATTGGTAGATGCGTGGACAAAGGCTGGAGATGAAAAAAAGGGTGTAAGACGGGGATTGAAATGTATAGCCATGGGGTGGATATGGGTTGGAGTGGATAGCAGAGGGAAAAGAGAGGAAATAGAATGGAGATAGGGGCCTGTTTGTAGGAGGAGAATGAAGCAGGACTGGGGTGGGGGGAGTTGTTCATGGGGCATATTGGTGTGGGGATGGGTTTGGAAAAAAAGAGAGTAGGGGCTATAATTTATCATTGGAGAATCCAACATTCATACCTTTGGATTGTAAGCTACCCAAGCGGAATATGAGGTAAGGTGCCTCCAGTTTGCATGTGGGCTCACTCTGGCAATCGAGGAGGCCAAGGACAGAAAAGTTGGTTTGAGAATGGGAAGGGGAGTTACAATGTTAGTTAGAGTGGGAGATCTGGCAATACTCGGCAAACAGAGCACAAGTGTTCGGCACAATGGGTGCCTAGTCTATACTTGATCTCGTCGATATAAAGGAAGCCACATTATACATTGGGAGCACCGAATTAAGTAGATGAGATTTGAAGAGGTGCACGTGAACCTCTGTCTCACCTGGAATCACAGCTGTGATCCCTGGATGGAACTGAGAAAGGACGTGTAGGGTCAGCTGTTACATCTGCAATTGCAGGAAAATGTACCCGGGGAGCGTATGGGTTCGGTGGGAAAGGATGAATGGATCCCTCCACAACACCTTGGTTTGCTCATCTCTCCCCACTTCTATTTTCCAGTGTTCTCCCCTGCCTCCACCTCCCTTCCTATCAATCAAAAGGGTCCAGACCCGAAAGGTCATCTATCAATTCCCTCCAGAGATCGTGCCTGACCCGCTGAGTTCCTCCAGTACTTAAAAAAATCAGCACCTGCAGTTTCTTGGGTATCCAGATCTTTATGTTGTGACCACTGCGTGCTGGTATTGATCCTAATTTCACTTATCAATCTTTGATCTTCTAGGAATCGGTGAGACCACCATGAATGGACCTGCTTTGCACCCTGCTAATTCTACCATCACCCTGACAGAGAATGAGCCTGAGGATCCCTGGGCACTCCCTAAACTTGAGGCTACAGGTGTCAAGTGGTCAGGTATCTGTCCTTCTACAATGCCCAGCCAATGTCCGCCTTTGTTCTCTGGCAGAAAACACTGATCCCTGACTAGTCAAACCCTTTAAATAATCTTTCTCATTGACAGAACTGAACACCAAGATGAGGGTGTTTCGAGTGCTGAGCACAGTGTTGAAGATCGCTTCACTGTTTGGATTTCTTTACCTCTTCGTCTGCTCGCTGGACATTCTCAGCTCGGCCTTCCAACTTGTTGGAGGTGAGATATCTGGGGTCCTCGACTGAATATTTTATGCCCTGTTATCGAATCAGAACCGGGGGAGGAAATGGCTAATGACAGGCGAGAGTTACAAAATTCTTAACGGGTTGGACAGGCTAGATGCAGGAAGATTGTTCCCAATGTTGGGGAGGTCCAGAACAAGGGTCACAGTCTAAGGATAAGGGGGAATTCCTTTAGAACCGAGATGAGGAAACCATTTTTCACACAGAGCGTGGTGAGTCTCTGGAATTCTCTGCCACAGAAGGTAGTTGAGGCCAATTCATTGGCTATATTTAAGAGGGAGTTAGATGTGGCCCTTGTGGCTAAAGGGATCAGGGGGTATGGAGAGAAGGCAGGTACAGGATACTGAGTTGGATGATCAGCCATGATCATATTGAATGGCGGTGCAGGCTCGAAGGGCCGAATGGCCTACTCCTGCACCTATTTTCTATGTTTCTATGTTTCTAAACAGGCTCAACTTTGCATGGCAGATTAGGAGAGAAACACTTTGCAGATTGGGCTTTCCATGTAAACAGGACACTTGTGGCTCGTCCACACGTGCACAGGGTTGGAAGGTGCTTCCTCTCATCTGCACTTACAGCTTCACAAGAGGATGGTCTGCATTTTGTTTTCATGTCTGTTGCTACTTGCTGCTCTGCAGGTAAAGCTGCGGGAGATATTTTCAAAGATAACGCGGTTCTGGCAAACCCTGTGGCTGGCCTGGTGATTGGTATCTTGGTCACAGTTCTAGTTCAAAGCTCCAGCACATCGTCTTCTATTGTGGTCAGCATGGTGTCCTCTGGCTGTGAGTACACTGTGTTCTCAGATTAATCACATTGGCACAGAGTTTGTTGTTTGAAAAAACAATTTTAATTTTGGAGAGGTGTGGCAGCAACAGACACCTTCCAACTTTCCATCTCCCGCTCATCTCACTTTCCCTATTTACGTTTTTCTCCTCAGTGTTAGGAGTGCGATCAGCCATTCCTGTGATAATGGGAACCAACATCGGTACCTCGGTGACCAACACCATCGTGGCTCTGATGCAATCTGGAGACCGAACTGAATTCAGAAGGTACGCCATACCCGGGTGGACTCTTGTTTTTAAGTTCTGAGCTAACAGCATCTGAAACATAGAAACATAGAAACATAGAAAATAGGTGCAGGAGTAGGCCATTCGGCCCTTCGAGCCTGCACCGCCATTCAATATGATCATGGCTGATCATCCAATTCAGTATCCCGTACCTGCCTTCTCTCCATACCCCCTGATCCCCTTAGCCACAAGGGCCACATCTAACTCCCTCTTAAATATAGCCAATTAACTGGCCTCAACTACCTTCTGTGGCAGAGAATTCCAGAGATTCACCACCCTCTGTGTGAAAAATGTTTTTCTCACCTCGGTCCTACAAGACTTCCCCATTATCCTTAAACTATGACCCCTTTTCTGGACTTCCCCAACATCGGGAACAATCTTCCTGCATCCAGCCTGTCCAACCCATTAAGAATTTTGTAAGTTTCTATAAGATCCCCCCTCAATCTTCTAAATTATAGTGAGTACATGCCGAGATTATCCAGTCTTTCTTCATATTAAAGTCCTGACATTCCAGGAATCAGTCTGGTGAACCTTCTCTGTACTCCCTCTATGGCAAGAATGTATTTCCTCAGATTAGGAGACCAAAACTGTACGCAATACTCCAGGTGTGGTCTCACCAAGACACTGTACAACTGCAGTAGAACCTTCCTTCTCCTATACGCAATCCTTTTGCTACTCAAATCCTTTTGAACAAAGAAGTTTAGGAGGGGAGAGGTGGAAAAACAGAAGTCCTATTCTTTGAGGCAGGCAGTCCACGAATATATTGGTCTTTTTGTTTTGTACGGCCGTTGGGAAGTTCACTGCCCAAAGAGGCTGGTAAGAATATGCAGATTAGATTTATACAGAGAGTTTTAAAGTGATTGATCTTGAAGGAGGAGAGAAAGTAGAAATTAATTGGCATATTTGTAAAGAGGCTGGAGTCTACCTGAGATGTGGACTGTAGCAGGACAATTTGAGAAGGCTGTTCAGTACCATCCTGGGGTGTTGTGGAGATTTACCAGAATGAAACCAAAGATGAACTAACCTACATTTGTGCAAGGGAGTTCTCCTTTGGGCCGTGACATGATAGTGGTGTTTCAAATTTCATGTGATTTTGATGGACTGAATCAGGGGAAACTGGTTCCCTCGGCAGAAGGATTGGTGAATAGAGGACTTGAATGTAAGGTGCTTGACAAGAGAAAACAAGAAAGAAAAAAGTAATGCACATTGCTATTCAAGGAAAAAAGGAGGGAATTTATGCTTGGACTCAGAGGATGTAGGCGTGATACCAAACAAGTACCTTGCATCAGTATTCAACAATGAGAAGGGCATAAAGGATAGTGAGATCAGAGTGGTGGTGGGGCTCTCGTGGATCATTAAGGTGGCAACTCCCAGGACCTCATAGAGTCTATGCCAGGTTATTAAGGAGATTGCTGGGGCCTTGACAAAGACCTTTCCTCTCAAACACAGGCGAGATCAGGTAGGTTAAGATGGACTGAACGGAGGTGTTCAGCGAAATGATCGTCGAGCCTGCGCTTGGTCTCGCCGATGTAGAGAAGATGACACCTGGAACAGCAGATACAGTAGATGAGGTAGGTTGGAGGAGGTGCAAGTGAACCTCTGCCTAACCAGGAAAGACTGTTTGGGTCTTTGGATGGAGTCGGGGGGGGGGGGGGGGGTAAAGTGACAGGTGTTGCATCTCCTGCGGAGGGGGTGGTTTGGGTGGGAAGGGATGAGTTGACCAGTTTCAGAGGGAACGGTCTCTGTCGAAAGCAGAGGAGATGGGAAGATATGGCCAGTAGTGTGATCCCGTTGGAGGTGGCAAAAATGTTGGAGGATTATATGCTGTATGCAATGGCTGATGGGGTGGAAGGTGAGGACAAGGGGGACTCTGTCCTTTTTACGAATGGGGGGAGGGGGAGCAAGAGCGGACCTGCGGGATATCGAGGAGACCCTAGTGAGAGCCTCATCTCTAATGGAAGAGGGGAACCTGGCATGGTACACCTCATCCTGGGTGCAGATGCGGCGTAGACTGAGGAATTGTGAATAGGGGATATAGACTTTCCAGGAAGCAGGGTGGGAAGAAGTGTAGTCAAGATAGTTATGGGAGTCAGTAGGTTTGTAGTAGATGTCGGTCAATACTCTATTTCCTGTGATAGAGATGGTGAGATCTAGAAATGTCAGAGATGGTCCAAGTGAATAGAATAGAAGTATATAAAATTGAGAGGCATAGCTAGGATAGACAGTCAGAACCTATTCACAGGATGGTCAAGTTTAAAGGAGATGTGCAAGGCAGGTTTCATTGCACAGAGAATGGTGGGGGCCTGGGTTGTGATGCCAGGATCAACCTTGTAAAAAATGATTAAGATTATGAATGTGCTAATCATATTTATTTCCTTCCTAGAGCCTTTGCAGGTGCAACTGTACATGATTTCTTTAATTGGCTCTCAGTGCTAATCCTACTGCCGATAGAAGCAGCCTCTGGCTATCTATACCATCTCACTGAAATTATTGTCAAGTCATTTGATATCAAGAGTGGTGAAGATGCTCCAGATATGTTAAAAGTTATTACCAATCCCCTCACAAAACTTATTGTGCAGGTAAGCCATGTGCAGTATTAAACCACTAATGCAAATAACAGGACAGATTGTTTACTTTTGTTCTCTGTGGATAGGTGCAGTGGGGAGAAACACTGAGTATCTAACTGCCAGACCGAGCTCTCCAAAAACTTGTGGTGTGACAGAGAGTCAAGTACAAGACAGTGGCTGCTGAGCCTCAGTTCTGTGCTGGCCACAAATATGGAGGGATATTTTGGGTGCTGCTGATACCCAGGAGATCTTGAACCAAAGGCCTGGTTGGGAAAAGTTTGCACCTAACTTACTTGACTTCCAACTTCTCTCCAGACTTCATCCAGACCTCTTTCCCTTCTCCCTTCACCTCTTCAAACCCAAGGATCCCAGTGTAAACTCTAACTATATAATTTGTAGAATAAGAAGACGGGGGTAGCTCAGTGGGTCAGGAGAAGCATCTCAGGAGAAGATGGATAGTCTTCAGTCTGAAGAAGGGTCCTGTCTTGAAATGTTGCCAACCATGTTATCCTGTGATGCTGCCTGATCCCTGACTTACTCCAGCACTCTGTGTTTTCTTTTGTAAATCAGTATCTGCAGTTCCTTGTTTCTTTGTTTCAGGGGAATATCATTGTAACTATGGTGGGTGTCATAAATGTCCAATCATCTCATATCCCCTGAGTGAGCAATGGGAAGACCTGATTTAACAGGACACCATCACTATGCTTTCCATGGCACCCGCTATGATGATGAAGAATTCACACTAATATTATCAAATAAAATTATGAAAATATTTTTATTGTAGAAGCAAAGAACTGCAGATGCTGATTAATTCATGAAAGGACACAAAGTATTGGAGTAATTCGTAACGTCTCCTATCCATGTTCTCCACAGATGCTACCGGACCTGCTGAGTTACTCCAGCATTTTGTGTCCTCTTAAACTAGTTTTCTTCCTACTTTATCACCTTCATAGGTTCCTACAGGTTACAGTACACAAACTGTAAAATAGTTATTGTGCAAATGAATCTAATAAAAAATATTAGTGCAAGTTATCAATTATTTGATGTAAGATACGAGGGATAAATCATAATGCTTTATAGCATTAAGATAAATAAGATCACTGCAATGATCAGTGTTAGCATGTAATTAAAAATTCCAGAGTTTCCAACTGTGTTATAGGGACAAGCATTTTATTGGGCAGACGTTGTAATATAGCGCTGAAAGTGCGTTGTATTGAGATAAGGGCCATTTCTGGATGAGTGTTTAAACTGAACTTCCTTTATCAATACATGGTTAATTTATACAGTTAATTGTCATCATACTGTCCATTCGAATTTTTGAAGAAAATGGTAAAATCTGTAAAAACAAAAAGGAAACTTTTTGATCCTCCGTATCGCAGTGTCGTTGAACTGATAGCCTGATTAAGTAGGACAAATATTTCCAGCATGAACTTAGGCCGAGTAGATATATCAAGAGACAGCTTTATGAGTTATATTGTTTTTTTGTAAGGAATAAATGTTTCTCTTTGACTGTGAAATAAATTGTATACTACACTATACAACTTGGAGATTAAGTGAGGAATAGTTCAACATTTGCATCAGTTCCTTCTTACTTTTACACAAAAAGAGGCCATCCAATTCATTGGGTCCATGTTACCTTCCAAAATAATAATCCCATTAGTACCATTGCCCCTCTACTTATTTCCCTGTAGCCCTGTACCTTATCCTTTCTCACATGCCCATTGACTCTCCTTGATTCCTTTTGCCATTGACAGGGTAATTCACAACAGCTACTCAACCTCCCAGTGCATATAGGGAATGTGGGGTGGAACCAAAGCACCCAGCAGAAATCCACACAGTTACATGCAGCGGCACAACCACGGACAAATCAGGGTCTCTGGACCTGTGAAGCAGTCATGTCATAGAAACATAGAAACATAGAAAATAGGTGCAGGAGTAGGCCATTCAGCCCTTCGAGCCTGCACCGCCATTCAATGTGATCATGGCTGATCATCCAACTCAGTATCCCGTACCTGCCTTCTCTCCATACCCCCTGATCCCTTTAGCCACAAGGGCCACATCTAACTCCCTCTTAAATATAGCCAATGAACTGGCCTCAACTACCTTCTGTGGCAGAGAATTCCAGAGACTCACCACTCTCTGTGTAAAGAATGTTTTCCTCATTTCGGTCCTAAAGGAATTCCCCCTTATCCTTAGACTGTGACCCCTTGTTCTGGACTCCCCCAACATCGGGAACAATCTTCCAGCATCTAGCTTGTCTAACCCCTTAAGAATTTTGTAAGTTTCTATAAGATCCCCCCTCAATCTTCTAAATTCCAGCGAGTACAAGCCGAGTCTATCCAATCTTTCCTCATATGAAAGTCCTGACATCCCAGGAATCAGTCTGGTGAATCTTCTCTGTACCCCCTCTATGGCAAGGATGTCTTTCCTCAGATTTGGAGACCAAAACTGTACGCAATACTCCAGGTGTGGCCTCACCAAAACCCTGTACAACTGCAGTAGAACCTCCCTGCTCCTATACTCAAATCCTTTCGCTATGAATGCTAACATACCATTTGCTTTCTTCACTGCCTGCTGCACCTGCATGCCTACTTTCAATGACTGGTGTACCATGACATCCAGGTCTCATTGCATCTCCCCCTTTCCTAATCTGCCACCATTCAGATAATAGTCTACCCTCATGTTTTTGCCACCAAAGTGGATAACCTCACATTTATCCACATTATACTGCATCTGCCATGCATCTGCCCATTCACTCAGCCTATCCAAATCACCCTGCAGCCTCCAAGCATCCTCCTCACACCTAACTATACCCCCCAGCTTGGTGTCATCTGCAAATTTGGAGATGTTGCATTGAATTCCCTCGTCCAACTGTTGTGCCACTGTACCAGCACAGATAATGTTGCTGCCTCACCGTTCCAATGACCTGGGGTCCAGATCTTGGGTGGGTCTGTATACAGTTTGCATATTTTCACTGTTACAAGATGAGATTCTACTGGGTGCTTCAGATTATCCCATTATCCCAAATACATGATGGAGAGTTAATTAATTACTGCAATCCATACCTTTAGTGCATGTAATTGGCAAAGCAATCAAAGGAAAGAGGTTGGTCATATACAAGAGGATACATCCCAGGGCAGCAGGGACAAACAGGAGGAGGGGTGGGATTATTCTGTTAACATGAATATGATGGGTTAAGTGATTTCCTTCTGTTTAGTGCTGCAAAACTTAATTTGTTTCACTATTAAGCTTTGTAATTCCAGTATTGCATCATTTTATTTTATGCAGAATGCATTCTTCTGCACGTTGAGCATATTTTGAACTGCAGTCATTTCACTACTGCAATTATAATTGTTCACTCTGCAAGCAGAACATTTGCATATTAACACCATCATGAAATCTGGAATGCTGATTTATTAATTTAAATTGGTATTCTTCCTTATCCCCTGTCAACATTTTGAAAGGAAACCATGATAGATTGGAGTTTATAGTGAAAAGTTGGATATGGTTGTTGTCATGGTTATATTTTTCAATCATTCTCCCTAAACTTCTCTCCTTCTATAACCCTGCCCCCCACATCCCTAACTCTTGCTCTAAACCAACATTAAACCTTCGGCAACCCGAACTGCTATCTCTTTACTATCTCAGAGTCTTGATCCAATCCTACTTGATAATGGTCCTTGGAAGGACATTAAGATTTTGTTTTTCACTACACCAAACTCAGTATGCAAATACATGGCAGTAAATCTGTGAACATGAGTTCAAATTCCACAATGGAGTTGTAATTCAGCTTTAAAATAAGAAAGTGATATTTGTAAAAGTCAACTTGAAGCTGTCGAACCTCTGTCAATGCTTGCCTACTTTAAGTGTGTGTCTTGGGGATCAGGGCCTGAAGTCTTTACCTCACCTGACTCTTTTGTCAAACTAATAAAGGCTTATTAAGTATCCCAACTATCAAAAACTGCAGGAAAACACCAGAAGATCTGCAGATAAGCCTTGTCCATGAATAACCAAAAATGAGCTTTGTCAGTTTGTGTCCCAAGGCCTGTGCTCATTTCCTTAAAGCATGAAATCCATATTCAGTGTGAATCAAAAATCCATGACTTGGCATTTTCTGACATGTCTAAATCATAAAATAATTACTTCATTTCAGTTGGACAAATCTGTAATAAATGATATAGCAACGGGAAATCCAGCAGCAGCAAACAGAAGCCTCATCAAACAATGGTGCAAGACCACAATTGAAATGGCAAGTGAACAAAAAATTTAGTTACCTCATGCCTATTATAATTATAATTAATAACCAACAATGATTAAAAGCTTTGTCAGTCTCATTCAGTGACTGCTTACATATGATACATGATCATGAAAATGAGCACAATTTGTTATTGAATAATAGTCAAGTGGTATAAGCAAACTATAGAAACTTTTACATGCTGCCACCTTTGTTACTCTGGCCCAGATACAATTTGTGGAATCTCTGTGTGAGAGAGGTATTTTGGGGGGAACCTCTCTTTGTTTTTTTCTGGCAAGAAGATTCTGACAGGAGAAGGGTGTTGGGTGACAGAGTGAACATATATGTGATATATGTTGTTGTAAGGTTAGGGGTGTGATGTATTTTTGGGTGACAGAACTCCTCCATAAACAAAGCTGCCTCTGCTCAGGGCAAGACACAGTCACAGTGGAGGAGTATTTGATACACAGTAGTTGGCTTTGAGCTTGCAATATTAAATCTAATAAGTGATGCACATCCTTTCAAAAACTTTGGTGACTTTAACCAGTGTACCTTTGCCAATTGCTTGCCTTCCTCCAATGTAGCTGCTGAGTTGTTGCTTTGAAATTCCAGTGCCCAGTCAGAATAGGAGTGCTGTAGAATTGGGCTTTAAATATTCTTTCCCTAAAATTGTGTACAGGATTTACATCAGAACTTACAATAGACAATAGACAATAGGTGCAGGAGGCCATTTGGCCCTTCGAGCAGCACACGATCATCCCGAATCAAGTACCCTGTTCCTGCCTTCTCCCCATATCCCCTGACTCCGCTATTTTTAACAGCCTTATCTAGCTCTCTCTTGAAAGCATCCAGAGAACCTGCATCCACCACCCTCTGAGGCAGAGAATTCTTACAGAAGACTTGCCCACTGCATTTCCAGCTTTTAGGCAATTTTAACCTATCCCTCCCCCGCCTCCACCTCCAACTCTTCTACCTCCATTTGGCGTTAGCTTGAAAAATATAAATAGTATTGAATGATAGTGGCATTGGATCAGATAGTATTTAAACAAGGCTAAAGGCAAGTGTAATGTCTGTAGGGTTTTTTGTGTTGCGGCCCATACAAACAAGTAAACGACATATCCTGTATAAACAACAGTGACTCTCAGCTAATCAACGCTTGTGACTGGGTACCACAATATACCAGTTATGTACATTGAGTTCTTCAAGGTGCCCAGCCCATAGCTACATCTACATGTATGCTATTTGTCTTTTTTTCCTTTATAAAATGCAGCCATTTGCAAACACTGTTTGAGATTGATTTATCTCTTTTATGGTAAATTGTAGCTCTTTTTGAATAAATGCAGGTGGCGATATGTGGACTTATAAGACCACAAGAAGTAGGCAAGGAGTTTGAGCCTGCTCCACCATTCAATATAATTCTGAATGATCCAACATGTTCAGGTCCACTTTCCTGCTCTTGCCCCCAGAAGTCTTGATTACCTTATTGTTTAAAAATCTTATTTCTGGTTTGAATAAATTCAAGGATTCAGCCTTCACAGTGGACTGGAACAAAGGCTCAAGGACCATTGAGAAGAAATTCACCCTTATCTTAATTGTGGCACCTTCTTATTCTGAGATTCTGCCCTAACATCATGGAGTCACCTGAAAGGATGACAGAGATACAAAAGTTCTGCAATGATAAGGAGTGATTAAGGAATGTCAAAAGAAATAAATCAACCAATGAAAAAAGTACAGGTTAAAAACTGTGAGGAGGAAGGTATAGAAGAAAATAAGAAAACAAGAATGAAAATCTTAGCAGATGCTGAGAAAGATATGAATGTTGTTGCTGCATATAAATTAATGCCAAAGCAGAAAGAAAATAAAAGATTATTATAATGGAAAATTGGCAATAAATATTAATTTAAAGATAGGGGACTGAAATAGTTCTAAGGTTGATAGAAAAGGGTACTTTACACGTACTTTAATGGTTAGGGAACATCTGGTACTGCTGATGTAATTGTGTAGAGTTTCAGACAACATTTGCTACGGAAAGGTTTACTGAAAATGATTGAAATGGTTGTTCGTCTCTCGTAGGTTGAAAAAAACGTGACTGTCCCAAGTTCACTCAATTGCACATCACCCGAATTGTGTTGGAGTGATGGCAATAATACTTTGACTCTGAAAAATATATCAGAAACAATAAATATTCAAAAATGTAAGTGAATGTTTCATCCGGTTATTTTTATATTATTTAAGAAACCGAAAGCAAAAAATGAAGAGGTTTTTGTAATGTTTGTATGGCATTGTGTAGAATAGTGTTGGCATAGTGTAGAATACTGGTAGATATGAATAAATGAAAGAAGACACTCTTTAAAAATTGTTGAGCTTATATTTCTTTCTTTAGCTCTGTCAACTTTTGGCTTGTTGGCAATTTTTATCTAATTACTCAGCTGTGAAGCACATTCGGACGTTTTGATATGATGTTTGCTAAATATCAAAAGCAGTTTCAAAGTATGGATGCTGTACTCTGCGATAAAAAATATTCCTGAACATAAGGATATTTAGAAGCATTTCAGTATATAAATTAGATGAATTAACCGAGATGTTGCTTCTGGTTTACCTTTTTGATTTTAGGTCACCATTTATTTGTGAATACCACCATATCAAATTTAGGAGTTGGCCTCATCCTTCTTGCAGGCTCCTTGTTTATTCTGTGCAGCTGCTTGATACTCATTGTCAAACTTCTCAACTCCATGTTAAAAGGACAGGTCGCCAGCGTTATCAAAAAAATTATTAATACAGGTAAACGGAAAAAATAAAGTTCAAATATCTAGGATAAAATGTATATTTTTCTTCGCACTTCACCTGCATACTATATAGTTTGTGATTTTGGCTCTTTTCATTTGGTGCTATTCTGGATCTACTATTGCTTATTTTAAATAATTTATTATATTTTGCACTATGAGACATTTGGACATTGAAGGTTGTGAACTGTAAACAGTTCTGGGCATTCTAGGTATTTATCAACTTCGGAGTTATTCTTTTTGAGAATATTAAAATATGTTTTAAAATACAAATGTATTTAAAAATCTATAAGAAGCTGCAGAAATGCTGATCTTTTTAATTTGGCCATTAATATAGTGGAGTGAATTCCTGCAATTTACAATTCCTGATTGTCGTCCGCCACAGAAATCAATGAAATAAAAGGAGTATAACCATTAAACAGTCTTGGACTATGCCCTCAGACAACAATACTCTCTTCTAGGAGAATTCTAGGGTACACAAAAAGCTGGAGAAACTCAGCGGGTGCAGCACCATCTAAGAAGCCGAGACCCGAAACGTCGCCTATCTCCTTTGCTCCTTAGATGCTGCTGCACCCGCTGAGTTTCGCCAGCCTTTTGTGTACCCTCGATTCTCCAGCATCTGCAGTTCCTTCTTTAACACAATACTCTTCTAGGTTGTTGCCAAGGCAAAGATGGTTGAAAGTTATCTCAATTGATTTGGTGATTTTTAAAAAATTGATGGAACACATATGCTGTAAAATTCCAATATAAAAAGAGATTCTCTATTGTTAAAATAATGCCATGTTAAATGGAGACACTATTGGGTTTTACAATAGTTTTAGATATATTGTTTCCTTCATGTAAGATATAAATATATTTTACAATCTTGGATCAATACAGTTTTATTGTATCCCTTTCAAACATATTGCAAAAAATGTACAATAAATAGGACAGATTTGGCAAAGACTATTGTCATAAAAAGATAAAAAACTTTTAAATGTTTTTTTAAATATTAAAAAGGAGAATTTCAAAGCAGTGGCTTTCTATTGTACAGTAATGTAATTTAATTGCCACCGTGACCGTTAATCATTTGAATACATGTAACAAAATTAATCTGTATGTCAATGTCTAATGTACATGCAATAATATCAAAACATCTATTAGTTATTTTACCATAATTTACATGTTGTCATTTCTAACAGGCAAAATAACTCGTATTCACTTAAATTTGAATCTTTTTGCAGATTTCAAATATCCATTTGGTTGGGTGACAGGCTATATCGCCATTCTCGTGGGTGCTGGAATGACTTTTATTGTTCAAAGCAGTTCTATTTTCACCTCTGCTCTTACTCCATTGGTTGGTAAGTTTTGAGGAAAACATTTATGGGGAAATCAGAGTGGTTAAAAATGTCTAATATTTCCCTTTTTGTGTGTTTTATGTATCACGTTTGTATTTTTTCCCCTCTTGTCAGGAATTGGTGTGATCAGTATTGAGCGAGTGTATCCCCTTACACTGGGTTCCAATATTGGTACAACTACTACTGCTATTATAGCTGCTCTTGCCAGTCCAGGAGAAACCTTAGCTAATTCTTTACAGGTGAGCACAAACAACCAGTCTGCTTTAGTAATTGTTATTTTATATACATGACAGACATTGTTCAGTGGTATAGTCTGACAATCCAGAGGCCTGAATTGATAATCAGAAAACATAACTTTCTCGTAGACATCCTTTTCCAAATGAGGCAACTAACAACAATGAACCATTCCAGGATCAGATCCAGTCTTTCCTTCAAATGGGTTTTTTTTCCCCCCCCGTGTGTGATTGTGGTCGCAGGGATTATTAATCCTTTGCTCTGACAGTGATTGGCTCAAGAGTGACCAAACGCAATAGTCCTGGCTGATGTCTTCATCCCCACCTCCATAATTGCCTGTCAATTGTACCAGGCGCAGTTGCCTCTTTCCAAGGTTAACCAAGAATATAAATGTTTTTGATTGAACATTTAGGGAATTTTAACCATCTGACGGGTGAGTTGATAATCATATTTGAGATATGTTGCAAAAGTACTCAGGAGGTTTTCAGGTAGGAAAGGGAACAGAGACAATTTACAAGAATGTTGCTTGGACTCGATGGTCTGAGTTATAAGGAGATGGTGAGCAGGCTGGGACTCTATTCCGAGGAGTGCAAGAAGATGAGGGGTGATTTTACAGAAGTGTATAAAATCATGAGAAGAATAGATCAGGTAGACGCACAAGGTCTCTTGCCTAGAGTAGGGGACTCCAGAACCAGAGGACATAGGTTTGAGTATAGGAGCAGGGAGGTTCTACTGCAATTGTACATGGTCTTGGTGAGACCACACCTGGAGTATTGCGTACAGTTTTGGTCTACAAATCTGAGGAAATACTTTCTTGCCATAACGGGAGTACAGAGAAGGTTCACCAGACTGATTCCTGGGATGTCAGGACATTCATATGAAGAAATACTCGGCTTGTACTCTCTAGAATTTAGAAGATTGAGGGGGGATCTTATAGAAACTTACAAAATTCTTACTGGAGTAGACATTTTAATGTTTTTGAACATAGGTGGGGAGGGATTTAACAAAGGGGGATAGGATGGAGTCAAGGTATGTGGAAATGTGTTCGGTGGGGCACGAACAGGCAGAGACAATGGGTCTGCCGGGGCAGTCGGGTTTGTGGATTTTGGGGAGAAGGTAAAATCGGGCTGTGCGACAGAGGTTCACCTGCACCTCCTCCAACCTCATCTACTGCATCCATTGCTCCAGATGCCAGCTGATCTACATCGGTGAGACCAAGCGGAGGCTGGGCGATTGTTTCGCCGAACACCTCCGCTCGGTCCGCAGTAACCAACCCGACCTCCCGGTGGCTCAGCACTTCAACTCCCCCTCCCACTCCGTATCCGACCTCTCGGTCCTGGGCCTCCTCCACGGCCAGAGTGAGCAACACCGCAAGTTGGAGGAACAGCACCTCATATTCCGCTTGGGGAGTCTGCATCCTCTGGGCTTAAACATTGAATTTTCTCAATTCTGTTAACCCAGACTGCCTCCTCCCCACCTCTCCCTCAGCCCTCGGGCCCTGACATTCCTTCTCCATCTCCCCCCCCCCCCCCCCCCAGTCGCACTAGCTTCTCATTTTCACACCACAAACAGCTTACAATGGCCTGCTTCCTTTATCACCAATACTTTTTTGCATATCTTTCACTCATTGTTCTTTATCTCTCCACATCACTGTTTATATCTCTCGTTTCCCTGATCCCTGACCAGTCTGAAGAAGGATCTCGACCCGAAACGTCGCCTATCTCCTTCGCTCCTTAGATGCTGCTGCACCCTCTGAGTTTCTCCAGCTTTTTGTGTAACCCAAAATTCTTACTGGGTTGGACAGGCTAGATGCAGGAAGATTGTTCCTGTTGTTGGGGAAGTCCAGAACAAGGGGTCACAATTTAAAGATAAGGGGGAAATCTTTTAGGACCGAGATGAGAAAAAAAATTTTCACACAGAGAGTGGTGAGTCTCTGGATTTCTCTGCTACAGAAGGTAGTTGAGGCCAGTTCATTGGCTATATTTAAGAGGAAGTTAGATGTGGCCCTTGTGGCTAGCGGGATCAGGGGGTGTGGAGAGAAGGTAGGTATGTGATACTGAGTTGGATGATCAGCCATGATCATATTGAATGGCGGTGCAGGCTCGAACGGCCAAATGGCCTACTCCTGCACCTATTTTCTATGTTTCTATTTTTAAGGTGAAGGGGGGAAAGATTTAATAGGAATCTGAGGGGTACCTTTTTCACACCAAGGGTGGTGGGTGCATGGAACAAGCTGCCACAGGAGGTAGTTGAGGCAGGACTATTGCAATGTTTAAGACATAATTAGACAGGTTTAGAGGGATATGGACCAAATGCAGGCAGGTGGAACTAATATAGATAGGACATGTTGGTCGGTGTGGGCAAGTAGGGCCGAAGGGCCTGTTTCCACGCTGTATGACTATGACTCTATGAGGAAGTATGATGTTTTAGTTTGACATTGGATGGTGGAAAAACCAGAATCATTAGTGACTTTAAAAATACTTCAGAAGGAGAAACTTCAATTTGCAGCTTTGTGGATAGAGCAGCGAGGTGGTAGTGGGATTGATAAAATACTTTTTTCAAGAAGGTGTCATTGGCATGTTGTGCTAAACATCCTCATGGTTTCAAATTTTATTGCAGCTCAGAAGGAGGCCATTTGGTCCATCAGGTTCATACCGGTTCACTTATTTTCCCAAAATAAATCGAGATCACACACAACGATTTAAAACCCCTTGATTTCCTTCAGCGACATTTACTATTATTAATTTACCCACAAACTAGCATGTCTTTGGGAAGTGGGGTGGAACAGGCGGACCCAGGGAAAGCAACACAGTCAGAGAGGAAATGTGCAAACTCCATCACCAAAGGTCAGAATTTAACCCAAACTTCTAGAGCTGGAAGACTGGTCACTACCACCACTGCACTGTACAGCTTACGGTGTGTAGCAAGAAATGAAGTCAAAGATCTTTTAGTTCTATGTTGCTGAAACCCATAACTCATCAAAACATCCAATTTGGGGCTTCAAATATGGTCTTAATTGTTCTGAAAATTTAATTCTTGACAACTGTAGAGGAAGGACTGAATAATAACATTAATGGTCATGTTTTGATGTTCAATACATGAATGGCTATCTGAAGTAAGAATGTATACGTACATAGTACTAATAGTTCTAATGATAACAAATTCTAATTAATAGTTCTAATGATAACAAAAGTATTTAGTCAATCTTCAATTATAATTTTTTTTTTGAAAAATAGACTTTAAATGTATACTAAAAGTTGTTTTTTATTTTTATAGATTGCTTTGTGTCATTTCTTTTTTAATATCTCTGGGATCCTCATTTGGTACCCTCTGCCATTCATGCGCCTGCCCATTCGTCTAGCCAAAGGCCTGGGCACTTATACGTCCAGATATAGGTGGTTTGCTGTTATCTACTTGATTTTGTGTTTCCTGCTGCTCCCTCTAATTATATTTGGGCTGTCTGTTGCTGGTTGGCAGGTTCTGACTGGAGTAGGTGTTCCTATTTTGGTGCTTATAATCTTTATTATTGTTACCAACATTATGCAAACAAAATGTCCAAGGTACTTGCCAAAAGTTTTGCAAACATGGAACTTCCTTCCAATTTGGTTTCGTTCTTTAAGACCATGGGACAGAGTGGTACAGCGTGCTACAATATGTTGTTCCAATCGGTGTTTTCGTAAGTGTGGTTGCTGCAAGAAGAATGATGAAAATGTTGATAAAAAGGAAAAGCAGGACAGATCTTTGGAGGTTTATGATAATCCAGTAATTTTAGAGAATTCGGAAAAAGATATCAAGACATTTCCAGCTAGTGAAAGTGAAACAAGAGTTACTTCAACAGCTATGTAGCATTTGAACCACATAATTGCTTAAACATGCCTTTGTAAAGTGGTGCAGTATTTTGTAAGGGTTAACCTATATGAGTTCCTATCACTTATGGTATCCTGAATGGTTAGTGCCATTAACAAATTTTGTGCTAAAAGTGATTCCTTCACCAATGTATACGATTTTGTATTCAATTGTTGCTCTTAAGTGCACACCTTCATTATAGTGTATACTGGACCAACGCGGGGGGGGGGGGGGGGGGGCAGCATCGGCGTTTACCCCGGGGGGGGGTGGGGGTGTGCGGAGGGGCAGGAGGAGGGGGGATGGGGGGGCGGGGGGAGTGGATTGGGGGTTTGTGGGGGTGGGTGCGATGAGAGTTCCCCCCCCGATCATCCCTCCCCACTCCCTGCCTTGTGCCCAAACACCAGGATTGTGGGACCAAACTGCAACCAGACCTTGATGAGCAGCCCCTTCAGATATTGTTAGAGGGGCTTCAACCTCGTTACCGTTGGCAATGTTCCATTGTGATGTCATCATGGCAGCTGACAGCCAGCTTGAGAGCCCATTGTGATTGGTGCACTGTGAGAGGCATTGTGACATCATCACTGTGAGAAGGCTGGAAGCTGTCTGCGAGTAGGGGGTTTGGCTGTTTTTAAAATTTCAGCGATTAAAAACATCGGAAATATAGGTGGAAATGCGACGGGAAGATGTTTATCGCCATCAGGGGAAAAATGTGAGTAGGATGTGTGAAAATGGGAAGGCTGTGGCCTAGCATTTGGAAGAAGATAGGAATTAACCAGATTGGCCCACACACACACAAAGACAAAGACTTTTAGTTATATAGAGATGAAGAGAGAGGTGCTAATACAAATTCAAAGTGAAGCTATGAAAAAGACACAACATCTTTATCCCAGGTGTTATTTGTAAAATGTTGACCGGAGTCATTTTATTTAGTGCTTCCTTGCTGGTTTCTATTTAGTGGGGGATTCATCATTTAATGGTGACAGAAAATTCTCTCCCACTGGTAGAAAATAACTTCAAACTACATTTATTTGGTAAACGTCAGCAGCTGTGCCCCATGTTGACACATTTAGTTCCGTTGGCTGCAGTGGAAGCGAATGTGTAGAGGTTGAGTACAACTTGAGACAGATACTCTTGCACGTCAACGACCAAAGGTGTATTTCTGCCCCTCAGATTCAACCAGTCACAAGCTTGGGGTTCCAACAATAAATCAATGAAGGTCAAGTTCCAAGTATTCAAGGGTACATTAGTTCTGCTGGATGGTACTGGAATAATAACTCTTGCTTGCAGAGTTCACAATGAACTGTTTTATTCACTTCCAAGTTTTCACAACCTGATTTATAAAAACAATGAGAAACTATTGGAAACCAGTCTGAAACGATTCCATCACTTTTCCAACCAGTGATTTCACTTTTAGAGATTGAACATATTATGATGACTGCAGAGTTGCATTAATACCTCTCATATGCTACTTTCACAATGTTTGAAAACAGTGACGAGAAAGGGGCATTCAAACAAGGCAGCATAGACCTCATAGTCCTGGCTGAATATCAGGGTTTTATTGGCCAGAGGCTGTTCATTGCCGCTATGGGAACGTAAGGATTTCTTTACGAAGTTATACAAAACTGTGGAATAATCTGTGGGTAAAACCACAACTGACGGGGTGGTTCCTCTCTGATGGCAGCTCAGCTCCGAGAGAACAGCAAAAGTTATGACAGCCTTAGAGAGAGTGGTTAATTTTGTTTATGGAAGCAGAACTGGAAATTAGGATTCTATGGTGAAATAATGTACTATATAAAAATGTATAATGACAAACTAAATGGACTCCCCTAAATTGTAAATTTGTCAGGAGACAGTGAAGAGACATATTAAATATTTTATTGTTTTTATAGAATATATATAATGTATGTATTGAATGACTAGTTGCCTAACAACGCACTAACTTATCAGTTTGAATAATGGACATCTGTGTATATTTTGTTACTTATTTTTCTATTGTACTGTAGATTTTAAACAACATTTAATGTGTGATTTGAAATATATATATATTGCAAGTACATTTCTGAAAAAAAATGTTGCTGTGATTTATTTTACTAACCTGCTTTCATTCATGGGAATGCCACCATTTCTCTGTGTAAGTGACGGTATATTTCCTTGTGGTTATTGGCTGTGCTGTGCCAGCTGGGCTGTAGAGATGGTCTTCCTCAGGTTCCCCACATATACCCTGGGTAATTACCCTTCACTGATGGGGATTTGAATGAGGATTACAGGGCTATGGGGAAGAATAAGAAGTATAAGTTATGCTACTTTTATAAATTATTTGTGGTAGGTTTAAGAAAAATTATAATTTCAAAAATGTTGATCTTTTTTATTTTTAAATAATTAATAGCATAGCATTTTTAATTCTATATTTCACTTTTAAGCTTTCAATTGTTTCTGAATGGCAGTCCTTAGGCACAGTTTCCTGAGAGCATATTAATTAAAACATTGAAATGTTCCTTAATTCCACACCACCTAATAATTTCCTTGCACACAAAAGATCCAGTTTAATATTTAGATCCTTTTCAAGGGCAAGGGCTTTGCTGGCTCTCATAGACTTCCAGCAGAGATTTGTGGATATGACTTTTATTTAAGACCACCTATATGACCCAAGATAAGTTAGCTGAAGTAAGTTCAGGCAAGTGGTGATTTCAGGCCTTACACTTCTTTGCATGTCTTCAGGAGATTTGTACAATTAACCAGGCTCGCTTCAGTGTAAGGTGCTAACATGTACATTTTGAAAAGTTTTGAATTCTAGTAAATAAAATAATTGTTCATCAGATTACTTGTCTATACAGATAACCCAGTGATACATTGTGACTGATTGGCATCCTTGTAATTTGCATGAGATTTTGGATATGCAGCAGTCAAGCTGAAGTTCAATTTCATAAAGCTCAATTGAAACCATATCTTCCCAGGTGCTTTCCTACTTCAAATAATCAGTAGCCTGTCCAAGCTCATTTGCTGAAGGCACTCCGTCCAGCTGCACAAACACAGCTCAGAATTATGTCTCTCCTTGCTGAACATCTGCTTGTTTTCATCTGGAGGTTTCAGTTGAGCAAGTGTGAGGTAGGGCCAAGTCCATTCTTAATACAAGGGCAGAGATCCCTGTTGTCATAGCAACCTGCGTTTCCTAGCGTAAGTTGAAAGAGTGCAGCTTTTCAGAATATCTTTGCCTTTTTACAATAGTATTGAGTGCAGTTGTAGAGTTGTGCAACAAGCAACAGCACCTTTAGCTCGGGTGACAGATGCCATTTCTCTTGGATGGGTTTCAAAGCAAACTTTATTCAAATTTTCTTTAACCACAGCCTGCAACCTCATTGTTCCCCAGCCCCGCATGGCCCGTTTCTATCCCCTCCCAATAATCCACAAACAGAATTGCCCTGGCAGGCCCATTGTTTCTGCCTGTTCCTGCCCCACTGAGCTCATGCCCACACACCTCGATTCTATCCTATCCCCTCCCCCTTGTCCAATTCCTTCCCACCAATGTCGAAGATACATCACATGCTCTTCAACGCTTTCATAGCTTTCAGTTTCCATTCTCCTGTTCACTGATCTTTACAATGGACGTCCAGTCCCTCTACACCTCCACCCCCCACCAGGAGGGCCTTAAGGCCATCCCTTTCTTCCTCGATCAAAGACGCAACCAATTTCTCTCTGCTAACTCTCTGCTCCGCCAAATGGAATATCCTCCCCCACAAATAACCTCTCCTTTTTCACCTCCCACGTTCTCCAAATCAAAGGTGTAGCCATGGGCACTAAATGTTTAAGAAGGAACTGCAGATGCTGGAAAATCAAAGGTAGACAAAAATGCTGGAGAAACTCAGCGGGCGAGGCAGCATCTATGGAGCGAAGGAAATTGGCAATGTTTTGGGCCGAAACCCTTCTTCAGTCTGAAGAAGGGTTTCGGCCCAAAACATTGCCAATTTCCTTCACTCCATAGATGCTGCCTCGCCTGCTGAGTTTCACCAGCATTTTTGTCTACCATGGGCACTAACATGGGCCCAAGCTATGCCTGCCTTTTTGTCGGTTACATCGAACAGTCCTTTTTCCAGGCATAGGCGGGCCTTATCCCCCAACTCTATCTCCATTACATAAATGCCTGCATCGGAGCTACCTCCTGCACCCCTGTAGAACTCATGAACTTTAACTTCACCACTAACTTCCACACTTCCCCTAAATTCACCTGGACTATCTCGGACACCTCTCTCCCCTTTATTGATATCTCTGTCTTCATCACAGGAGATGTGTATTTCAGACCTACAGACTCCCACAGTTATCAGGACTACTAGTCGTCCCACCCTGCCTCTTGTAAAGATGCCATTCCCTACTCTCAAGTCCTCCGTCTCCGCCGTATCTGCTCCCAAGATAAAGTGTTCCATACTTGGACATCCGAGATTTCCTCATTCATCAGGGAACATGGGTTCCCCCCTTCTGCATACATGGGGCTCTCACACATGTCATCTCTGTGTCACATAGTTCTGCTCTCGCTCCCCCTTCCCATCAAACACAACAATAATATAAACAAAGACTATAAAGCAGGACAGTAAAAGCTTATTTAGGTATGTGAAGAGGAAAAAATTAGTTAAGACCAAAGTTGGACCGTTGAAGACTGAAAAAGGTGAATTTATTATAGGGAACAAGGAAATGGCAGGTGAGTTGAACAGGTACTTTGGATTTGTCTTCACTAAGGAGGACACAAACAATCTTCCTGATATAGTAGTGGCCAGAGGTTCTGGGGAGACAGAGGAACTGAAGGAAATCCACATTAGGCAGGCAATGGTGTTGGATAGACAGATGGGACTGAAGGCTGATAATTCCTGAGGGCCTGATGGTCTGCATCCCAGGGTACTTAAGAAAGTGGCTCTGGAAATCGTGGATGCATTGATGATAATTTTCCAATATTCTAGAGACTCAGGATCAGTTCCTGTGGATTGAAATGTAGCTAATGTTATCCCACTTTTTAAGAAAGGCGGGAGAGAGAAAACAGGGTATTATAGACCAGTTAGCCTGACATTGGTGGTGGGGAAGATGCTGGAGTCAATTTTAAAAGATGAGATAGCCACACATTTGGATAGCAGTAACAGGATTGGTCCGAGTCTGCATGGATTTACATAGGGGAAATCATGCTTGACTAATCTTCTGGACTTTTTTGAAGATGTAATTAGGAAAATGGGCAAGGGAGAGCCAGTGGATGTAATGTTTCAGAAATCATTTGAGGAGATTAGTGGGCAAAATTAGGGCACATGGTATTGGGGGTAGAGTGCTGACATGAATAGAGAAGTGGTTGGCAGTCAGGAAACAAAGAGTAGGGTATAACGGTTCCCTTTCAGAATGGAAGGCAGTCACCGCAAGGCTCGGTGCTGGGACCGCAGCTATTTACAATATACATCAATGATTTGGATGAAGGGATTCAAAGTAACATTAGCAAATTTGCAGATGACACAAAGCTGGGTGGCAGTGTGAATTGTGAGGAGGATGCTATGAGAATGCAGGGTGACTTGAACAGGCTGGGGGAGTGGGCAGATGCATGGCAGATGAAGTTTAATGTGGATAAATGTGAGGTTATCCACTTTGGTAGCAAAAACAGGAAGGCAGATTACTATCTAAATCCAAGTTGGGAAAAGGGAAAGTTCAACAGGAACTGGGGGTCCTTGTACATCAGTCTGTGAAAGTAAGTATGCCGGTACAGCAGGCAGTGAAGAAAGCGAATGGCATGTTGGCCTTTATAACAAGAGGAATTGAATATAGGAGCAAAGAGGTCCTTCTGCAGTTGTACAGAGCCCTAGTGAGACCACACCTGGAGTATTTTGTGCAGTTTTGGTCCCCTAATTTGAGGAAGGACATTCTTGCTATTGAGGGAGTGCCACGTAGGTTTACAAGGTTAATTCCCGGGATGGCGGGACTGTCATCTGCTGAGAGAATGGAGCAGCTGGGCTTGTACACTCTGGAGTTTAGAATGATGAGAGGGAATCTCATTGAAACATATAAGATTGTTATGGGCTTGGACACACTAGAGGCAGGAAACATGTTCCCGATGTTGGTGGAGTCCAGAACCAGGGGCCACACTTTAAGAATAAGGAGTAAGCCATTTAGAATGGAGACGAGGAAAAACTTTTCTCACAGAGAGTGGTGAGTCTGTGGAATTCTCTTCCTCAGAGGGCAGTGGAGGCAGGTTCTCTGGATGCTTTCAAGAGAGAGATAGATAGGGCTCAGCCATAATCACATCAAATGGTAGTGCTGGCTAGAAGGGCCAAATGGCCTACTCCTGCACTTATTGTCTATTGTTTAACAAGAACAGTTCCCCTGGTCTTCATCTTTCACCCACCACCCTCCACATCCAACACATTATTGGTGAAATCATTGGACAAAGTCAGCATGGATTTATGAAAGGTAAATCATTTCTGACGAATCTTATAGAATTTTCCAAGGATGTAACTAGTAGAGTGGATAAGGGAGAACCTGTGGATGTGTTATACCTGGACTTTCAGAAGGCTTTCGACAAGGTCCCACATAAGAGATTAGTATACAAACTTAAAGCATATGGTATTGGGGGTCCAGTATTGATGTGGATAGAGAACTGGCTGGCAGACAGGAAGCAAAGAGTAGGAGTAAACGTGTCCTTTTCAGAATGGCAGGCAGTGACTAGTGGGGTACCGTAAGGCTCAGTGCTGGGACCCCAGCTATTTACAATATATATTAATGATTTGGACGAGAGAATTGAATGCAACATCTCCAAGTTTGCGGATGACACGAAGCTTGGGGGCAGTGTTAGCTGTGAGGAGGATGCTAGGAGGCTGCAAGGTGACTTGGATAGGCTGGGTGAGTGGGCAAATGCATGGCAGATAATGTGGATAAATGTGAGGTTATCCACTTTGGTGTCAAAAACAGGAAAGTAGACTATTATCTGAATGGTGGCCGATTAAGAAAAGGGGAGATGCAACGAGACCTGGGTGTCATGGCACACCAGTCATTGAAAGTAGGCATGCAGGTGCAGCAGGCAGTGAAGAAAGTGAATGTTATGTTAACATTCATCGTAAAAAGATTTGAGTATAGGAGCAGGGAGGTTCTACTGCAGTTGTACAGGTCTTGGTGAGACCACACCTGGAGTATTGCATACAGTTTTGGTCTCCAAATCTGAGGAAAGACATTCTTGCCATAGAGGGAGTACAGAGAAGGTTCACCAGACTGATTCCTGGGATGTCAGGACTTTCATATGAAGAAAGACTCGATAGACTTGGCTTGTACTCGCTAGAATTTAGAAGATTGAGGGGTGATCTTATAGAAATTTACAAAATTCTTAAGGGGTTGGACAGGCTAGATGCAGGAAGCTTGTTCCCGATGTTGGGGAAGTCCAGGACAAGGGGTCACAGTTTAAGAATAAGAGGGAAATCTTTTAGGACCGAGATGAGAAAAACATTTTTCACACAGATAGTGGTGAATCTCTGGAATTCTCTTCCACAGAAGGTAGTTGAGGCCAGTTAATCGGCTATATTTACGAGTTAGATGTGGCCCTTGTGGCTAAAGGGATCAGGGGGTATGGAGAGAAGACAGGTACAGGATACTGAGTTGGATGATCATATTGAATGGCGGTGCAGGCTCGAAGGGACGAATGGCCTACTCCTGCACATATGTTTCTATGTTTCTATTATCCTCCAACATTTCTGTCACTTCCTATGCGATCCCACCACTAATCATATCTTCTCATCCCCACCCCTTACCGCCTTCCACAGAGACCTCTCCCTCCGCAACTCCTTGGTTCACTCATCCACTTCCACCCAAACCCCTGCCTGCTCAGGCACTTTCACCAGCACTCAGTATTACTCTGTTCCATTCTAACCAGAATTTTTGAAACCATTTTTTAGCAGCCATTTTCAGTCATTTTCACAAGTGAAAAATTGACAGTGATAGTATATGCTTTTTTTGTCACAGAGTAAAAATCGCAGAAACAGGCCCTTTGGCCCAACTCAGCCATGTTGACCAAGATGCGCCATCTAAGTTAGTCGCATTTGCCCAAGGTTGGCCTGTATTCCTCCAAATCGTTCCTATCCATGTTTGTGTCCAAATGCCCAGCACTGGATCTGTCTCAACTACTTCACTTGTCAGTTTATTCCATATATCCACCAACCTCTGAATGAAAAATATGCCACTCAGATTCCCACAATCTTTCCATTTTCACCCTAATCCTTTGCTGTCTAGTTCTTAACACCCCTAATCTGGGTAAACGTCTCTGTGCATTCACTCTATTTCCTTCATGATTTTATCCTCCTCTATAATATCACCGCTCAGCCTCCTGCGCTCCAAGGAACAACATACCTCTCACTATATCTCAGGCCCTCATATTCTTCCTGCATCCTCAAATCTTCTCTGCACTCTTTCCAGCTTAATGATATCCTTCTTATACAAGAGTGACCAAAACTGAACACCATACTCCAAATGGGGTCTCGCCAGTGTCTTGTTCAACTGTAACAAGCATTTTGGTAGTAGGAATAAACGCGTAGACTATTTCCTAAATGAAGAGATAATCCAGAAATTGGATGTGCAAAGGGACTTGGGAGTGCTGGTGCAGGTTTCCCAAAGTTCATCTACAAGTCGAATTGGTAGTAAAGAAAGCAAACTCAAGAGGGATTGTATACAAAAATAGGGATGTGATGCCGAGGCTCTATAAGGCACTGGTAAGGCCCCACTTGGAATATTGTGAGCAATTTTGGCTACCATATCCTAGGAAGGATGTGCTGTTTCTGGAGAGGGTCCAGAAGAGGATTACAAGAATGATCCCAGGAATTGGCACTGAGCTTATACTCGCTGGAGTTTAGAAGAATGAGGGGGTACCTCATTGCAACATACAGAATAGTGGAAGGCTTGGATAGAGTGGATGCGGAGAGGATGCTTCCACTAGTGGGAGAGTCTAGGAGTAGAGGTCATAGCCTCAGAATTAAAGGAAGTTCTTTTAGGAAGGAGATAAGGAGAATTTTCTTTAGTCAGCGGGTGGTGAATCTGTTCAATTATTTGCCACAGAAGGCTGTGGCGGCCAAGTCAGTGGATATATTTAAGGCAGAGATAGATAGATTCTTGATTAATACAGGTGTCAGGGGTTATGGCAAGAAGGCAGGAGAATGGGGTTAGGAGGGAGAGATAGATCAGCCATGATTGAATGGCAGAGTAGACTTGATGGGCCGAATGGCCTAATTCTACTCCTATCAATTATGACCACATGACCCTGACTTCTATACTCAATTTCCCGACTGATGAATGCCAGCAACCAAATTCCTTCTTCGCCATTCTATCTTCACAGGGCACACAATGGTGCAGCAGTAGAGTTGCTGCCTTGCAGGGTTCAATCCTGCCCTACTGTCCATTGTAAAAATCCTGCCTTTTTGACTTCCCTAAATGCACCACCTCACACATATCTGAATTAAACTATTCTATTTGTCCTCTTGTCCTGCTTATTAAGATCACTCTGCAGTTCTTGATAACCATCCATGATTCACAACTCTCTGGGTGAAAACATTTTCCTCATCTCAATCCTAAATGACCTACTCCTTATTCTTAAACTGTGACCTCTGGTTCTGTACTCCACTTACATTGGAAACATTTTTCCTGCATGAAATCAAAAATCACCTTATCTGAAAATTTCATGCATTATTTCTCGAGTTATTTATGAAAATGTTCATAAATCACAAATAACTTAGAAAATAAATGAGATGGTCTCGCTGATGACATCACAATGGATCTGACTGCCTGCCTCTGCTCGCGATGCGAGTGACGTCACCCCTGTTCTGTCTTATGTACTTCTTGGCTTCACAATGTTTATGAAACATTTAGACAGGTACATGAATAGTATAGGTTAAGAGGGATATGGGCCAAATGCAGGCAAGTGGAACTAGTGTAGATGGGACATGTTGGTTGGTGTGGGCAAGTTGGGCCGAAGGGCCTGTTTCCACACTGTATGACTCTGTTTATCAGGAACATACATACATTGAGTTGTAACTATTACCCATTCAAAACCATAGCACTGTGTGGACATACAGATGTCTCTGGGCGAACTCGAGCATGCCGTCCAAGATGCCATCTAAGAGAGTCCCATTTACTTGCATTTGGCCAGGAAATATATATGTATATCTTTCCAATTATCTTTTACATCTTGTTGTCATTGTACTGGGCTCAACTATTACCTCTGGCAGCATTTTCCATGTACCCACCACTGTATTAACAAATTGCTCTCAGGTTCCTATTAAATCTTTACCCTTTCACTTTAAACCTATACTCTCCAGTTCTTGATTTTCCCTGCCTTGGGAAAAAAAAATCTGTATTTACCATGTATTCCCTCATGATATTGTACCCGTCTATAAGAACATCCCTCACCCACTGCTCTCCAAAGAATGTAGTCCAACCTTTCCCTACAGCTCAGGCCCTAGAATTCTGGCAACATCCGCATAATTTCTGCACTCTTTCCAGCTCAATGGCATTTTTCCTATAACTGAGAACCTAAAACTGAACATTAATACTCCAAGTGCAGAGTCTTGTGCAACTGTAACAGAGTTTCCCAAATTCTATGCTCAATTCCTGACTGAAGGCCAGGGTGCCAAATGCCTAGTTACCATTTATCGACCTACCTTCCACTCTCAGGGAATTATCTACTTGTACTAGATCCCACTGCTCTGCAACACTTCCTGGGGCCCTAACGTTCACGGTAAAAGTCCTGTCCTAGTTTAACCTCACAAAATACACCATACATATCTGCATTAAATTCTATTAGCCATTCATTAGCTCACTTGCCCAGCTGATTAGGACCCTGCTGTAATTCTTGATAACCCTCTTCACTGTTTATGACACCACATATTTTGATGTCATAAAGTTTTCAAGTGCCATAATTTTAAGTATGAAAGTATTTTTGGCTGTATTAATCAGCAAGTTACTGTCCTTGAATATACTGCGTAAAAAGAGATGAAACAAAATTTTAAAGTACATTTAAAGTACATTCTAGATGCTGACCAATTTTATACATATTTTATGTAATTTTATGCAGGGTTATTCTAATTGGTTTCAACAGAAATATGGGAAGAAAATATATTTTCAAAATAGGGGCAATTTTGCTAAGTTGGCAATTGCATTCTAATCAAAATCTTTGCTCCCCCCGTGGTGTCAAGTGAAACTACACTTACAGAGAGGGAAAGGCCCGAAAGATCAGGAGCCAACTGTAATGTCACTTGGAAAGGAAACAACAAAGATTGTCATTAAGAATGGAAGAAAGTAGTGAAAAAGTATGAAACAGGTTCTAGAGCGGAACGGAGGATGGAATAGTAATTCAGGCGATTGCTGTAACTGAGAACAGCTCCTAGCTCTCACGGCAGATATGGGGACCATGAATTAAGTAAGAAACCAGTGAAGAAGTGAATCAAAGGATTGTGCAGCCTAATGGAATTAATTGATAAGAACAGTGAACATTAAAATAAACTGCTGGACAGTGAGCTGCTACAGAAATTAGACCTGCGTAAATTGAAAAAAAAAACATGGGGGATACAGACATATGGGGGGAGCTATAGGTGCTGGTTTATTCACTTAAAGGGACAGAAGACCAGCCAATGGTGATCAATGTAAGAGTTATTGACATGGGAAACAACTGGAATGAAATGGTTAAGGATACCCAACCTTGGATTTCTAAAGCATCTTTCACAACTATAGTTCAAGTTTAAGTTTACATTTATTGTCACTGCACCAATTGGTACAGTAAAATTTGGGTTGCCATACAGGGTAGGCATATACATATACGAATAGAACGAACACACGATAGAATTTAACATAAACATCCCCACACAGCGGAATCAGCGTTTCCCACTGTGAGGGAAGACAATAAAGTTCAATCATCTTCCTTCCTCTTTGTTCCCCATGGTCGGGGCCTCCGCAGTCACCGCTACTGCGGCCCGATGTTCAGGTCCTCTCGCCGGGATGGTCGAAACTCCGACGTCGGAATGGAAGAACATTCTCAGCGGCTTGAAGTTTCCGAATCGGCCACTTCCTACCGGAGACCCTGGCTCCCGAAGTCTTCAGGCCAAGCTGGGCAGAGATTCAACACTGGCGGCCCTTAGCAAAGGGATACCAGGACTCCACGATGTTAAGGTCAGTGCCGCCCATGGTTGGAAGCTCCGCAGACCACAGCCTTAAAATCGGCAGTTCCAGCACTCCGGAGCTCCACACAGCGATCCCAGTAAGGCATCGCTTGCTCCGCGATGGTACTTTAGTGCTGCGCCACTGCTGAAGATGAAGGTCTGGCCGGCATCCGGCAGGAAAGGCCGCGCCAATCCAGATGGCAGGCCACGAGGAGGGGGCGAAGATGCGGCTTGGACGAAAGACCCATTCTCGACCAGGTAGTGGCTAAGAAAAAGTTTCCCCCATCCCCCACATAAAAAGACTAAAAGATCTCCAAACAAAACTTTTTGACGGACTAATAATTTAAAAAAGGATGAAAGGACGAACAGCTGCAAGCGGGGCAGCCATACTCAACGGCGCCACCCTAGGACATCCCAGTGAAATACAATGCTACTTCCAATACAATAACTAAAATATTGTATGTGCATGAAAGAACTGCAGACTCTGGTTTAAATCGAAGGTAGACCCAAAATGCTGGAGTAACTTAACCTTATAGGCAGCATCTCTGGGGAGGAGTGGATGACATTTCGGGTCAAGACCCTTTTTCAGATGGATGTCAGGGGAGTGGGTGGTACAGAGATAAAATGTAGTTGGAGACAGTAAAAATGATAGAAGAATTTGGAAGGGGGAGGACTAGTTCTCTTCCCAGTTCTCCTACCAGTAATTTGTATCTTGGACATGGAAAGGAAATAAGCTCACTCTACAGTAATGCTACCATTTAAGCTCAAAGTGACTTAACAATCTCTCATCCCTCAGGACACGATGGATTGTCATTAAATTTAAGTCCAAGGACGAGCCCCTGCATGTGAGGGTGGCACGGTGGCACAGCGTTAGAGTTGTTTCCTTACAGTTCCAGAGACCCGGGTTTGATCCTGACTGCACAGAGTTTGTAAGTTCTCCTCCTGACCACGTGGGTTTTATCCGGATGTTCCAGTTTCCTCCCACACTCCAAAGACTTACAGGTTTGTAGGTTCATTTGTTTTGGTAAAATTGTAAATTGTCCCGAGTGCTAATGTACAGGGATTGTTGGTCGGCGTGGACTCAGTGGGCCGAAGGGCCTGTTTCCTTGCTTTATCTTAAACTAAACTAAACATTGTGCTGCCCGCTGTGACTTTTTTTTTTCTGCTTGTGAGCATCAGGCCGCTCAGTGGAATTTTTCTGTGGAGAGTCAGCACAAAATTAACCGATTTAAATGCCTGTTGGCTGCGCTTGATTTACATTTAACAGGTCCACACAGATTTTCCCTCAGATTGAGAACCACAGCCTTGAAAATTATGAAGGAGTTGGCTCCAGATGCCAATCACTCAATGTCATTACTCCTTCATTGTTGGGAGATGGACAGTGCTTTCAGTAATGTATTTATTTCTCAGCGTGCGGGCATCGCTCACAAGGCCACCACTTGCTTCCGATACCTAAGTGTTCTTCAAAAGATGGTGGTCAGCCAACCTCAGAACAGTTGCCGTCCTTCCAGTGAAGATGTTTGCATGATGCTGTTGGGTCGGGTGCTCCAGGGTTTTTTCACAGCAACATTGATGATGAGATATTCCCAAATCAGCATTTCAAGCAATGACCCAAGCAAACCCTGTCCCTGCACCACCCTTCCAGCTGCAGAATTTTTCCATGACTAAAACATTTAATCATGATATTTGTCCATGATTAAAACATTCACGCAGAGAGCTTTACAAGGAATACCATTAACTCTAACAGAATCTTGTGATCAACCTCACCAACATAAAATTGGCAAAAAAGATTGATAAAAGTATAAATCATGTACGATTAGACTGATACACAATGTAATGCTAATTCAGCCACATGGAAGCATTGTTTACTACATTTATAAGAGAAAGCAATTTAATCAACAGTACAAAAGGAAAATGGTGCAGGTGCTGGAGGCAGCAAATTGGGCAAATAGGCAGCATCTTTGGAAGTGATAGTTTTTCTGTGTTATTTAACATACTGAGCAATATATATATTCTTAATAAGAGAGGTTAAGTGTATTTAATCTAATGGACAATATCAGATTTTTGACAATGATTACCTAAAGTAATTAATTCAAGTGAATAATTATTCAGTGTTTTCAGCATTTAGGATTAGTTAACTTTTTTTTCCACTTAATCAGTTTCACCAAATAACTTACTGTAGCTCAATTGAAAGTGCGTGATATGAATCAATATTTACATTGGCTCATATGATACTGAATATGTCTTTATGTCAGTGATTTCTAGCCACTGATACTTAACACATGATTTGAAATTACATCCATTGACTGCCTACCTTCATTAAAACGTGTGGATGGTGAAGTAAAACAAAGTGACAGAGGAAAACCATCGTAAAACATTCAAATACCAGATGACAAATCTGTAAATCTATAAACATTGCCCTGGGGAAATTTTTCATGAATAGAACAAAATAGTGAAATAGTGTTAAGAATGCATAGAACTCTGGCGAGACCAGAGTTGGAATCTTCATCTTAGCTCTGGTCTTCCTCTCTATAAAATTATTTACAAGGATACTAGAACTGAGGATCTGGAACGTATCATGAAATAAAGAACTGGACCCTTAAGGCTGAAGATTTCCTGATGGAGGTTCCCACAATTATGAAGGGGTTTAACAGAATAAATATAGGGAAGATAATAATTGTTATTAGAACATAGGACGGTACAGCACAATGACGCCCTTCGGCCCACAATGGCAAACATGATAATGACTAGACTTTCAGAAAGCCTTTGATAGGGTCCCACACGGGAGACTGGTGACTAAAATTAGAGCACATGGCATTGGCGGTAGGGTGTTGACACGGATAGAAAATTGATTTCCAGACCGGAAGCAAAGAGTAGGAGCGAATGGGTCCTTTTCAGAATGGAAGGCAGTGGCGAGTGGAGTGCCGCAAGGCTCTGTGTTGGGGCCGCAACTGTTTACCATATATATTAATGATTTGGAAGAGGGAATTAGGAGCAACACCAGCAAGTTTGCGGATGACACAAAGTTGGGTGGCAGTGTGAACTGTGAAGAGGATGTTAGGAGGTTGCAGGGTGACCTGGACAGGTTGAGTGAGTGGGCAGATGCGTGGCAGATGCAGTATAATATAGATAAATGTGAGGTTATCCACTTTGGCGGCAAAAACAAGGGGGCAGATTATTATCTCAATGGGGTTAGGTTAGGTAAGGGGGAGGTGCAGCGAGACCTGGGCTCCTTGTACACTGGTCATTGAAAGTTGGCTTACAGGTACAGCAGGCAGTGAAGAAAGCTAATGGAATGTTGGTCTTCATAACAAGAGGATTTCAGTATAGGAATAAAGAGATTCTTCTGCAGTTGTATAGGGATCTGGTGAGACCAGATCTGGAGTATTGTGTCCAATTTTAGTCTCCTAATTTGAGGAAGGACATCCTTGTGATTGAGGCAGTGCAGCGTAGGTTCACGAGATTGATCCCTGGGATGGCGGGACTGTCATCTGAGGTAAGATTGAAAAGACTAGGCTTGTATTCATTGGAGTTTAGAAGGATGAGGGGGTATCTTATAGAAACATATAAAATTATAAAAGGACTGGACAAGCTAGATACAGGAAAAATGTTCCCAATGTTGGGCGAGTCCAGAACCAGGGGCCACAGTCTTAGAATAAAGGGGAGGTCATTTAAGACTGAGGTGAGAAAAAACGTTTTCACCCAGAGAGTTGTGAATTTATGGAATTCCCTGCCACAGAGGGCAGTGGATGCCAAGTCAGTGGATAGATTTAAGAGAGAGTTAGATAGAGCTATAGGGGCTAGTGGAGTCAAGGGATATGGGGAGAAGGCAAGCACAGGTTATTGATAGGTGACGATCAGCCATGATCACAATGAATGGCGGTGCTGGCTCGAAGGGCCTCCTCCTGCACCTAATGATGCTAAATTAAACTAATCTCTTCTGTCCACTTGTGAATCATATCCCTCTATTCCCTGCATACCTGTGTACCTATCTTGCAGCCTCTTAAAATACACTATTGTATCTGCTGCCATCAGTACGCCAGCAGCACATTCCAAGTACTCAATAAGTATTGCCCGACACATATACTTTAAATGTTGCCCTTCTCACCTTTGAGCTATCTCTTCTGGTCTTTGACAAATGTAATAAAGAATTCGGAAGAAACTTGTTTAACCAGGGAATGGTAAGAACATGGAAGTTGATCCTATATCCAGCATTTGAGGCGATTTATGAAATAATTTAAGGAAAACGGATTAGGCATATGAGGAACGATGAAATAGTAGAAATGTGATGATCGGTTTAATGGAGTAGAGTGGGAAATGGTTCACGTGGAGCAGAACCACTAATGTAGGTCAACTTCGATGGACAAGATCATTCTGTGCTAAATGCTCGGCAATAGGTAGAAATATTCCAAAAAGCACTCAATTAATTTCTTCATAATGGTTCCGATCAGACTGGTGATGATGCAATTAGTCCATGGTCTTTGTCTCATTCAGTTCCAGAGATTCTGTTGCACCTTTGAGGTCATGATGCTTCTTCAGACAATGCCTCGCCCGCCTGAATGTTTTCACTGGAAGAGTTCAAATCTGGAGGATGTTCATTTACACTTGAGGCCACTGCTAAAAGCAAATAAACACAGCACAATTAATTTAATTATATCATATAAATTGTCACAAATATAGTGATTTAAGTTTTTTTTAATATCAAAATAGCAAAAGATTATTGCAAGTTGTGGTGTTTAAGAAAGAACTGCAGATGCTGGAAAAATCGAAGGTCGACAAAAAAGCTGGAGAAACTCAGTGGGTGAGGCAGCATCCATGGAGCGAAGGAATAGGCGACGTTTCCGGTCAAGATCCTTCTTCAGACTGTTGGAGCACTCAATTAATTTCTCCATAATGGTTCCGATCAGATTGCCAATGATGCAATTAGTCCATGGACTTTGTCTCATTCAGTTCCAGAGATTCTGTGGCACCTCTGAAGTCAAAATTCAATGCTTGAGAAATTAATTGAGTGCTTCATCAGTCTGAAGAAGGGTCTCAACCCGGACCGTCGCCTATTCCTTCGCTCCATTGATGCTGCCTCACCCGCTGAGTTTCTCCAGCTTTTTTGTCTACCATTGCACGTTTTAGGTACACCTTCCCTTTCACAAGCTTTTTTATCTCTTGTTATGACATTGACCCATCCTTTATCTCAATTGTTTAGACTGGCAAAACTCTTTCAATTACAGTAACAATTATTAATGGGTTCACCATCCACTGGTTTTTGAAGATTTCACATCACTATCGCCCTCTGTGTTCTCCCCTCAATGGCCTGCATCCAACTCTAAGCATATGCCTTCAGACCTGTAACACTGCCCTGGAACTTTCTTCCAAGTACATTACATCTCTTCCATGGTGTGATTCCCAGAACTATATACAGCACATCAGTGTTCTAACTATTATTTTGAAAAACTTTTGTATTCTAGCTCTAAGGATATAAAGTTTAATGCTCTAATAAGTCTTTGATTTTTTTTCCCTCCAATATCTCATCCTCGCAATATTTTTAAAAAAAAGTGACTATTGTTACTTGATATCCAAAAAAATACTTGGATCTAATATTTTTGAGCCTATAGTTGACCAGAAGCATCACCAGCTTTAGTGAATTGGGTTCAGCAATCACGATATGATCGTCTCTACAATGAGAAAACCTCCTGGTGTGGGAGAGGGGAAGGATTTAATAAGATCCTGAGGGGCAACTTTTTTACTCAGAGGATGGTGAATATATGGAACGTGCTGCAAGTGGAGGTTGTTGAGGCAAGTTCTATAACAACATTTAAAATACATTTGGATAGGTACGTGGATAGAAAAGATTTAGATATGGGCTAACTGCAGGCAAATGGGACTAGCATAGATGGAGCATATTTGCCAGCATAGGCAAGTTTGGCCAAAGGGCAAGCATCTTTGCAGAAGGACATATCTTTGCCTCCTGTTCAGCCCTCAAACCAGTTTTGTGAGGCCATTCATTGCCAGCACCTCCATTAACAGATTGCTGACAGCAGTTGTCATGACTGAGGCAATCATTAGCTAAGGATGCTGGCGGATTACTGCTGAATATATCAATCTCTATCAGTTTAGTACTCAATGGGTTTGAGCACCCTTTATAGTAGTATGGAAATGCTTCAGTCTAAAAAGAAAAGGACATAAAATAAATGGCATTTAATTTAACCTTATCAACATTGAACAATTTTGTCAAATGTTGGCAAGTAATATCCTTGGAGTCTTTAATGGAAACCCTAATCCCATTCATGGACAGGGTTTCCACCCTTCTGGCTCTATTGTGCCATTGGAGAGGTCAAGGCTATGTCAAGACATTCTCATATTATTACCACACGGGGAAAGATAAAAGTAAACAAAACTCAAATTGTACCTCTGCACTTCAAAAAAAATAACCAGGTAACTCATGCCTTCTACATCTCAGAACCTGCCAATAATGCACAATAAATGTGGCTCTTTGTACTGTATGTGGCATTGATACGATCTGAAGGAAGAGGGAGAAGAGCACAGAGAGAGAGAGAGAGAGAGAGAGAGAGAGAGAGAGACACACACACACACACACACACACACACACACACACACACACACACAGAGTACCACAGTGCCGGTGTGAATCAGGGTAGTTTAAAATACACAATCAATCTTTTACGTAATTTGAAATGTCAATATTACTACCTGAAATGAAAATGATAATCACAATCCTACGGGTTAATGCGTTGAATTGTCTTGAAAGCAAGAGCACAGGGAGCAACAAAAATTGCAGTTTTGGAGGAGGAGAATTGTGACACAAAAGAGTGTATATGATGGAATCTGAAGCAAAATGAAAGAGCTGGAGTAATTCAGTGGGTCAGGCAGCATGTTGAGAGGGAAACCGAGTCGACATTTCAAATCGTGACTCCTTGACCGTTTGGAAGATAATTGCTTTTCTCAAGCACTTTTGAAGCTGGTACAACTCATGCAACATTGACCATATTTTCCCTTTTCCAGAGCAAAACATCCCAAGGCATGCCTTGGAATTCTTGTCAACTGACGGAGATATACCTCTGCTTGATAATAATTCACTAATGCAAGGTCAATGTCTAGGAATGCCCTGCATGTCTCTTTCTCTGAGGATGCAGCCTGCCACTTTCTATTCTTCCCTGATAGGTCAGCAAGTTTGTTCAAGCTACAGGGACATATGAGCACATGACGTCCAATGTTCAATCTTTAATCTTGTCTGAGTTGGTTTAATACCCATGGGGACGTGGCACTGCACTACCATTTATTTCATTTCCTTGTGGCTGGGAAACTGGAAGAACAACTTGGCTGAGCTTCGCAAGTCTATTCTAATGCCATTCTGGAAATATGTACCAAACCAGAACCTCCACTAATAGATTGGTGCCAGCAGTTGTTATAACTGAGTCAATCAATAGCTAAGGATGCCGGCAGATAACTGCTGAATATATCAATCCCTTTCAGTTTGGCACTCTATGGCTTTGGAAGGTGCTTGAGCAGCCTGTTATGATTTCTGAAGCTGCCAGGCAGGTATCCCAATACGTTAAATACAATACATGTAGCAATGTTGCACAATGTGCTCCTGGTTGTGCTGTAGCTGTTTATCGATGGTCGAGGATTGTATCCTAAAGCTCAAATTTATGCTTTTAGTGATGAAAATGAACACTGGAATAGTGGACAGAAATAGTCAGTCTTTCTGACGAATGCTGTTTGACTGTGTTATGACCATCAAGGTGATCGACCCCGAATGGAGTTAAATTACATTTTCAGTAATTTGACATGAAAAGCAGATACTAACATATCCAATTTCTAGGTTTATTTATCTTGTTTTAACATATTTTTATGTTTATTTTGTATCATCAAATTACATATAACATAGAACAGCAGTTTGGCCTAAATTGTTCGTGCCAAACAGGCTGCTGTTAAACTAGTCTCTGCTTGCACCTGATTCACATCCCTCCAATCCCTGCATATCCAAGTGTCTATCCAAAAGCCTCTTAAATGCTGCTAATGTATTTGCCTCCACCACCACCCTTGGCAGCACATTCCAGGCACCCACCATTCTCTGTAAAAAAGAAATCCACACACATTGTCTTTAAACTAGCCCCTCTCACCTTAAGGCTATGCCTTCTAGTCTTTAATATTTCCAAACTGGCAAAAAAAGTTGTGACTATCTACCACGTCAGTTGTTCTCATAATTTTATAAACTTCTATCAGATCTCCCCTTATCCAGGGGAAACAATCCATGTTTGTCCAACCTCTCCTTATCGCTAATGTAAAGGGTCCAAACTCACACGGCCAACTTCAAATGTACCATCAATGAACAGACCAAGGACTTGCTATTTTGCATTGTTCAGCCAAGTTCTGAAACCCTGCTAGGCATCGATGCATGTCATGACCTGGGTTTGGTTTATTTCGGGCGTGCTGTCCACAAACTCTGTTTGACAGAAGAACCAACCAGACAGATGCTATCCAACTACAAAGATTTGTTTGACAACAAACTCGGCAAACTATCTACAATATATAAGATCATTGTTGACTATACAGTCACCACAATCGTACATGCCCCTCACGCATCCCGCATGCTATGCATGAGCAAATACACGATGAACTGAAATGTATGGTCTCCATCGGAGTTCTTGCCGAAGTCAGCGAACCCTCTGATTGGGTATCCACCACGGTTGTCACCACAAAGACAGACAAAAAGGAGTTGCGTATCTGCATCAATCCGACTTCTGACACCATGTAAAGAGTCCAAACTCCCACAGGTTGAAACGCAAGCATCTTTATTGTTCAGGTCAGTAACTAAGCAGATCATCACACGTTCACACTGCTACTCTAACTGGTAGACAGTGGGTAGTATCTTACACTATGAATGTTATAATCAGGCAGGGTTATAATTACTAAGCATTCTAATTGGCTAACATGCTATAGCCAATCTACATCTCTTCTTCTATAAATGAAAAGTAGATAAAGCGTTATCACTACGATGTGTAAATAAATTGTTACATACAAAATGCCACATCTAATAATAATGGGGTTACACATAATCACCGTACCTAACAGGCGGCATGCTAACCCACCCGGTCCTCGTACGGTAAGGAGCTGCCTTATCAACCTTTTCTTCTGAAAAGTGAAGGGCACATTTGGGTAAGCCTAGGGGGCTCTAGGGAGACACCGTAGGGGAAGACCATCACGGGGGTACTGGTGAACCGGTTACAAAGGGGGAAGGAGCCGCAGAGAACTGTGTGACCTGCCGTCTAACAGAATCCTTGAGAGAACAAGATTCTTTGCTCGTATGCAACAGGCTGACGAGCCTGTGGAACGATTCATCAGTGATCTGAGATACATCAGCTCTCGATGCAGATTTGGTGAGTTGACAAATGAGTTAGTTCGCGATAAAATTGTGGTAGGAATGAGCGACCGATGCAGAACTGACTTTCGAGCAAGCTATTCATGCTTGTCGGATGGCTGAGACTGTGGCACCACTGGCTCATTTTGATAGCGCAAATGCTAATCAACAGTTAAATGTGAATTTGGCTAGTTACTCTCCGCAAAGATTTCGCAATGCGTCCAGCAAAGCTCAGAACATGCCTAACACGAGGTGCACAAACTGTAACTATTTCCACCCCAGGGGGCGCCAATTTTGCTTAGCCCATGGGAAAGTATGTCATAATTGCAAAAAACTCAACCACTTTGCTAATTGTTGTCGATCCAGTGGGAGCACAGTTCCAAGGACAAAGCTGCACCTGATTCAACAAGATCAATCTGATTCCGATTCCCATGAACAAGATGAATCTTGCCATGGGAACAACTCTGACAACACAGACACTGAGTCTACCGTACTTTCCCTAAACCTGTGCACCCCAGGCAAAGTGACTGATCCTGCTGTGACCATGATGATCAATAACAAACCACTGATCACCAAAGTCGATACCGGTGCCCGCGTGAACGTCATGTCACTCAAAGTGTTCAACAAGATAAGAACCACTGAACTCATGAAAAAATACTCCTGCACACTACATGCTTACGGAGGGGAAATTCTTCACCCGCTGGGCAAAGCTGACTTCAAATGTACCATCAATGAACAGACCAAGGACTTGCTATTTTACATTGTTCAGCCAAGTTCTGAAACCCTGCTAGGCATCGATGCATGTCATGACCTGGGTTTGGTTTATTTCGGGCGTGCTGTCCACAAACTCTGTTTGACAGAAGAACCAACCAGACAGATGCTATCCAACTACAAAGATTTGTTTGACAACAAACTCGGCAAACTATCTACAATATATAAGATCATTGTTGACTATACAGTCACCACAATCGTACATGCCCCTCACCGCATCCCGCATGCTATGCATGAGCAAATACACGATGAACTGAAATGTATGGTCTCCATCGGAGTTCTTGCCGAAGTCAGCGAACCCTCTGATTGGGTATCCACCATGGTTGTCACCACAAAGACAGACAAAAAGGAGTTGCGTATCTGCATCAATCCGACTTCTGACACCATGTAAAGAGTCCAAACTCCCACAGGTTGAAACACAAGCATCTTTATTGTTCAGGTCAGTAACTACTAAGCAGATCATCACACGTTCACACTGCTACTATAACTGGTAGACAGTGGGCAGGATCTTACACTATGATGTTATAATCAGGCGGGCTTATAATTACTAAGCATTCTAATAGGCTAACATGCTATAGCCAATCTACAGCTAATAACCTCTTATCCAGGCAGCATTCTGGTAAATAGAATATAATCACTTCAATTCTACTTCCCCATTTTTCTAAAAGTACATGGTACAAAATTAAAACTGCTGAATTTCTTCAAGATATAACAATATGTTACCTGTAGAGTCCCGGTAACGTTTCATAGCAAAACAAATCAACGTGGACAGGAGCATTGAGATTGCAGTATATAACTGGAAACAAAAACATACATCATTTAATAGATAATTTTTGAAAGCTTCAACAAGTATAACAATTACAGAATGCACTAAGTTTTTCAGACCATATTGGGGAATAAATATTCTGCAGCAGATACCATAGACCTTTAATTTTTACGTGGAAACTGCAACTTGCTTTAGTTCGATAAACCATTGGCAAATATTTGACCGTTTGGATGTTCAGCAATAGCTGGGCACAGAACACAAATGTAAAAAGATTGAATGTGTACACATCACAGAAACCTTATTAATGGAGAGGCACACTGCATGACAATTTATTTGGCAAGTATGTTTTGTTTGCTAACACATACGTTGCTGTGAATTATATTGTGAATTATCGAGATGACAACATTGCAAACCTCAATTAATGCAAATATACAAAAAATGATTCCAATAATGTCATGAAGATGATGCCGATTAAAATTCAAAATCATTTTCAATACATGATTTGGAAAATATTTTGCATGTTCAGTCATCTGTATATTAAATATGTAGAAGCAATACATAAAGAGCAACCGATCAAAGGTGTTTGTTGGAATACATACTAAAACTGGAGTGTAGGTATTAATCCACATTGTTTTCAAGTGAACACGAAGCAAAGCTATCGAGCATGGGATAAAAGCCTCTTCAGCATCAACTGTTATACACCTAAAAACAAGGAAATTTAATGAAATCATGATGGTTGTCACTTAGAATTCAATTACTGTGTTAATCTGTAAATATTCTCAGTTCAGAGTATGAGCGGTTTTAAGTTACTGGTCCCAAAAGGATTTATAGTGGCTACCTGATTAACTCGTAGCCATTGCTGGTTTTCACACATTCATCTGAATGGTAATGTGCAGAAAATGTAAAATATTCATAAAATAGTTCTCATTTTTTTCATCAAAGGGCACAGAATAATTTTCTTTAATTTAGAAAAAGAAAATTTGGTGACTGAACAAGGTGATGGTGGATTTTCCAATCGTTTTCCCGCTCATTCCTGTCATTTTTATATTATCGTGGTCAACCTTTGCCTTTTTTATCTCTTTTTGCAGCTGACGTGACTTGAATCTGCGTTTAACTTCTTTCACAATTTGAAAACGTGTTTTAGATTGATAACCCAATTAATCCTCTCTTAATTCATAATAGCATTTTTGAAATCCTGAACATTTTCTTTTTTTCTTTGTCCATTACAATTTCCTTGGTCGATTTTAATTTTGAACATGCTATTTTCTTCCATTACAACAGTTTTCTTTTACTAGGTTGACAACGCTTGACAGGATTTGATTGTGCAACGGTATTGAATGACAAAGACGTAACAGTGTGATCACTGTATAATATTTTAAATTGTTAGTTTGCATCATTAAACTCTGTGATACACGACTCGACAATCTGACTGCTGATCAGAATCAAACAAAGTTTAAGTTGTTTAAATATATTTTGCTATTACCTCTCATATAATTCCTGCTGAAGCGTGAAGTTGGTGAATTGGTTTCTTGTGTTCAGGTTCAGGAGATCTGAAACACTCTGTGGAATGTGAAGACCCTCCTCTGCCAGTGAGCCCAAGTTATAAAATGCCTGTTAGGAGGTAAATGAAGAATGTAACTGCAGCACTTTTGTCCATCACAAAAAATCATGTATATTAATTATCTTCCTCTCCCCCCCTCTCCCCCTCCCCCTCACTCTCCCCCACTCTCTCATTGGATGTGCTGGAAATCCCTTGTCCCCCTTGCTCCGTCTGTCTGCACAGCTCTCCACAGCCTTGGGATTTTACTACCATAAGAGGTTCATCAGTAGTCATTGATCAATGCAGATTGTACCAGCAGAGGGCCGGGGTTAACGCCAGGCTACTTATCTCTTTTAATGCTGATTCAAATGATGCTTGTTCTGGAGCATGCATATTGAACACCAAGGTACCAGAGTATTAAATATTACAACATTTACTGAAGTGTGCTTAACCATGTTGGGACATACTTGAGAATAATTCAATAAAGCAGCAGAGGTGTACATCTCAATTGACTGTTCGATGTCCTTTTCATGGCTCTTGTGGCCATAATAGTAGAAATCGCCCATTTTCACAAGAACTAGAATTCATATAAAATTAAGAAACGTTAGTGTATTGTCGCATGCAGGGAGTGCAATTACAGGTTACATCTCCGCAACATACGTACCGAAAGGATGTACATTCTGCTGAAAAGTTGATAAATTATAATATCTCCAAGTAAAATCAGCACAGCTGTTCATGAGTTCCTAAGTAGAAGAAACACAAAGGGACATTATTAATCTGCCTGTTATGCAGCACAGTGGCGCAGCGGTTGAGTTGCTGCCTTAGAGCGTCAGAGACCCTGCATCGATCATCACTATGGCTGCTGTCTACAGAGTGTGTATGTGCTCCCTGTTACTGCGCAAGTTTTCTCCAGGTGCTCCGGTTTCCTCCCACATTCCCACAACGTGCAGTTTTGTAGGTTAATTGATTTCTGTAAATTGTCCCTAGTGGGTAGGATGGAACTAGTGTTTGGGTGAATGCTGGTCAGTGCAGACTTGGTGAGCCAAAGTGCCTGTTGCCATGCTGTATCTCTAAACTAAAAAATAAGCTAAATAAAAGATAAATCCCTAATTCCCTAATAAATCCCTAATAAAATCCCAAGATCCTTTTTAGTACCATTACCATTATCATATGTCCTGCCCCCAGTACCAGCTTAGCTGGGTCCCCTGCTAAGTGCGAAGAATTTACTACATTTTTCACCAGCAAAGTTAAGAACATCAGAACGAATATTTCCCCTCCCATCCGTGACCTAGCTATCTCATTGGTCTGTTCTTCAAAATTAGACTGTTTCCAACCCGTTACTCTACCCTCCCTCGTAAAGCTGGTCACTACTATGAAACCTGCTACCTGCCCCCTCGACGTTGTTCCCTCTGCCATTCTGAAGGATGTCATTGCAATAGCCGGTCCCAGCATCCTCGCTATCATCAACAGTTCTCAGGCTACTGGCACTGTTCCTACCTGCTTCAAGCACGCGGTGTTCCAGCCCCTTCTGATAAAACCTAACCTGGACCCCACCTTGCCTAGCAGCTACAGACCTATTTCCAAACTGCCTTTCCTTTCAAAAGTTCTTGAAAAGGTAATTTTAAATCAACTTATGCCTTACCTACACCAAAATACCATCCTGGAAACTTTCCAATCAGGTTTCCGGGCCCACCACAGCACAGACTCTGCATTGTTGAAGGTACATAACTATCTACTTCTCACCATTGACTCCGGCGACTGTGCAATCCTTCTCGACCTCGGCGCAGCATTTGATACTGTCGACCACACCATCCTAATTGACCGTCTCCGGTACGGGGTTGGTATTGATGGCACTGCCTAGAGCTGGCTTGTCTCCTACCTCAAAGATAGGAGTTTCTCTACAAACATAGGCAACTCTTTCTCCTCCCCAGCTAGCCTTTGCTGCGGGGTTCAACAAGGCTCCATCCGAGGCCCCATTCTCTTCTCCCTGTATATGCTCCCCTTAGGCCAAGTCATTCAAAGGCACGGCATTTCCTTCCACTGCTATGCAGACAATACACAACTCTAACTCCCCCTGAAACCCAACAACCGATCAAATCTACGCAGCCTTATCCACTGCCTCGATGATATAAAGTGTTGGATGGCCCAGAACTTCGTCCAACTAAATGAGAGTATGTCCGAGGTCATCCTACTCGGCCCCTCGGGCTCCATCAAAACAATAACAGGCAGCCTTGGAACCCTTACCCCATTAATCAAACTAGAACTAGAACTAATCAAAATCCATGGCGTGATATTTGACTCCACGTTGAATTTTGACAAACAAGTCAATGCCATGGTAAAAGCTAGCTGCTTCCAGCTTCGGACGATAGCTAAAATAAAACCATTCCTCCAATTTGACGACCTCGAAAAAAAAGATCATCCACTCAGTTATCTCCTCCCGCCTTGATTACTGCAACTGCCTTTACACTGGCATCAGCCAATCATCCCTGTCCCACCTGCAATTGGTCCAAAACGCCACAGCGAGACTCCTGACTGGCTCCCGAAAAAGGGACCACATCACCCCGATTCTGGCCTCGCTCCACTGGCTCCCTGTGCGGTTCCAAATCAATTTCAAGCTCCTTCTTTATGTATACAAAGCCCTTAACGGGCTTGCACCAACCTAGATCAAAAATCTGCTTACCCGCCACACCACCTCCAGGTCCCTCAGATCGGCCAACTTGGTGTTACTGACCATCCCGCGGTCTAGGCATAAGCTCAGGGGCGACTGCAGCTCCTAGACTATGGAACAGCATCCCTCTTCCCATCAGAACTGCCCCCTCCATCAACTCTTTTAAGTCTAGACTTAAAACATATTTCTACTATCAAGCCTTTCTTGAGGTCCTCTGAGGAGCGCTGTATGTATGTATTTATGTACGTATTGTTGATCTATGTACAACTGTTTGTAGCAAGTTAGTACCTGCAACAATGTAAAGCACTTTGGTCAACGAAGAGTTGTTTTTAAATGTGCTTTAGAAATAAAATTGACTTGACTTGACTTGACTAATTTCAAAGAGGAGAAATCTCCATTCTGTAACTCACTGTTCTTTCTTCACAGAGATAGGCAATGTTTGTCTGGGATAATTCAATTCCTGTTTCTGCTGTGATGAGGAAATACAGAAGAGCTTCATTCCTGGGGCAGAAGGGAACATGGGTTTGGAAAGAGAATGTGTCAATTTAAGATATTTGAATTAAGGTACAGAATTAAAATACAGACATTCATGATGCATTTAAATATGAATATTACACCACGTGAACATTCACCAACTGAAGCTCAGATATAGCAACATGGTAGAACAAGAATTACACAATCTAATTTTCAAAAAACATGGACAATGTTTTTCAGGTTCTAAATCCAGTGATAGTGTTGGTGCTGGTGTAGGTTCAGTAATTAAAAACAGGTGAGTATAAACATGGAAATCAAGACCTCAGCCTTGCCATTCCTAAACAATTTAAATAAAACATCATCCGTTGCCCACATCATCACATTGGGCTGGACCTCGCTTACCGCTGGCTGCAGAGATAACAAAACTACTGGGTACATTCTGTTTGTGTGGCAGTTGCATTGGGTGTTGTGAGTGTCGGAGACAAAGTGGTGGTTAGATGCCCATACAACCACCTTCCCTTCACTGGGCACAGTACAGAGTCTGGTCCCTTGGCTCTATGCTGCCTGTAGTCCATTCCCATTCATTTGAATGCAGTCACTGACATCACTGCAGGTTGTGACCAAAGCTGCATATTATCCCTGCTTCTTCATTGTTTCCAATCCTGGAACTCACTAGGCAACAAGATCTCAAGAGTACCTTCAACTGATGGGTTACAATGGTTCAAAAGGCAGCTCAACACCATTTCCCCAGGACAGTAAAAATGGCAATAAATGTTTAACTTTCCAAAGATGCTCTTGCACCATGAATAAACAAAAGCTGATGCCACCATTGTCTCTTTACCCATTTCATATGAAAATACCTGCCATAAAATACCATGTCTACTAACTGTGAGATATGCAACTATAACTTATCTGCTGGTAGCAAACAAGGCTACATGCTGATGCTTCGGAAAAGCAGCAACGGAATACAATGACATTTGATCCTTAGAAAAATAATATACTTGCTTTCTCTAATTCAAGGGCATGGCTCTTAATCTTACCAAGAATTCTGAAGATAGGCATCCAGAGCTTTTCTCATGTTATAACCCAAGAACCCATTTTGCTCAGCGACATATCTGGCCCAGCTGTCAAAGGGGAACAAAAATCTGTGAGGTTGAATAGTTGTTTCAAGGTAAATATTGCTAAGAATGAATGTGAAATAGATATCTTACAGGACTGCCTGTTTGGGGTCGTGTGGAATCGATTCAAAATTCCCTGTATTCCAAAAGAAGGAACAACGAACTAGACTTTCAAAATGTCCACCAAATCCAGCTTTATAGTAGTATGGAAATGCTTCAGTCTAAAAAGTAAAGGATATAAATAAACAGCATTTAATTTAACCTTATCAACATTGAACAATTTTGTCAGATGTTGGCAAGCAATATCCTTGGAGTCTTTAATGGAAACCCTAATCCCATTCATGGACAGGGTTTCCACCCTTCTGGCTCCATTTTGCCATTGGAGAGGTCAAGGCTATGTCAAGACATTCCCAAATTATTACCACACGGGGAAAGATAAAAATAAACAACACTCAAATTGTACCTCTGCACTTCAAAAAAATAACTAGGTAACTCATGCCTCCTACATCTCAGAACCTGCCAATAATGCACAATGAATGTGGCTCTTTGTACTGTATGTGGCATTGATACGATCTGAAGGAAGAGGGAGAAGAGCAGAGAGAGAGAGAGAGAGAGACACACACACACCCACCCACCCACCCAAATTGTACTCTTGCACTTCAAAAAAGAACAACTAGGTAACTCATGCATTCTACAATAGAACAACAAAGACAAATATTGAGAGAATACTTTTGTGAAATGTCCCATGGTCATTATCAAACATGATGTGACATGTGGAACTACTGAAAGATTTGACCAACTTCTTGATCAAAGAGATTAGTTTTATGGAGAATTGTAGGTGAAGCCAGAGTGGGAAAGGGTTGAGGGAGGGAATTCCAGAGCTAAGGAATTTGAGAGCGACTTGGCCACCAACAGCGAAGATAACCTAAATTCGGGAATGCAAAAGTTTGTGACCAGACGTGGATGACATATAGAGACTGCAAAGTGTTGATGAGTAATCAGAGGTTAAACTATAAAGGCCAAGGAGGGTTTTAAAAAAAGATGTGAATATTAAACAAAACCACTACCATACCAAGAATTAGGCAAACACAGAGGTGTTGTGCAAATTAGGATGTGGGCAGCAGCGTATTTAAAATCAATAAAAAATTTTCAAAAGGAGAAAGGCAGGAGGCTAATCAATAGTTAGAAATAGAAGACTTTGATGTTGAAGTAGATTTGTGGTTGGACACATTTCAGAGTCAAATATATCGCAAGGGTTGCAGACAGTCTAATACTGTGTAATACAGACAATTGCCATGACAATGATGAGCCAGTGCCAAAGGATGGCTGTGCCATGAGAATGGCTTTCATATCCTCAATATTTAGCTGCAATAAATTTCTGCTTGTCCAGGACTGGATGTTGGACAAGTAATCGCAATAATTTCCAGTTTAAGAATCAAATCTTATTCTACTTACAGGTATTCTACCTTTGCCACTAAGGTTTGAGTAGCACAGCACTGTAACTAATAGAGCTGCCGTCTCACAGAACCAGAGCCTTGGGTTCAATGTGGCCTCAGGCACCATCTATGTGGAGCAACCCAAGTGGGCTTACTGGGTACTATGTATCCTTTTGGATTTCAAGGATGTACAGGTTTGTAAGTTAATTCAGGGGCTTAATCGTGGGGGGGAGGGGGGGGCATGGGGGGGGGCATGGGACACATGCTCCCCCCCCCCTGCTTTGAGAGGTGGGAGATGACCCACCCCCCCCATGTTTTGTTATCCAGAATTTATCAGACGCTTTCTAAGGGCATAATCGGCCCATTCGCGGGGCCTTTCAGCACCGGCGCGGCTTAAAATCAAACTGCTGTATCGAGGTGAACGAGGCTCCCGATGTTGAAGTCCCCGCCGAGGAGGGAGGAGAGAGGGGGGAAAGGGGGAGAGAGGGGGGGAGAGAGGAGGGGGGAGAGAGAGGAGGGGGGAGAGAGAGAGGAGGGGGGAGAGAGAGAGGAGGGGGGAGAGAGAGAGGAGGGGGGAGAGAGGGGGGAGAGAGAGAGGAGGGGGGAGAGAGAGAGGAGGGGGAGAGAGAGGAGGGGGAGAGAGAGAGGAGGGGGAGAGAGAGAGGAGGGGGAGAGAGAGAGGAGGGGGGAGAGAGAGAGGAGGGGGGAGAGAGAGAGGAGGGGGGAGAGAGAGAGGAGGGGGGAGAGAGAGAGGAGGGGGAGAGAGAGAGGAGGGGGGAGAGAGAGAGGAGGGGGGAGAGAGAGAGGAGGGGGGAGAGAGAGAGGAGGGGGGAGAGAGAGAGGAGGGGGGAGAGAGAGGAGGGGGGAGAGAGAGAGGAGGGGGAGAGAGAGGAGGGGGGAGAGAGAGGAGGGGGAGAGAGAGGGGGAGGGAGAGAGGGAGAGAAGGAGAGGAGAGGGAGGGAAGGAGAGGGAGGGAAGGAGGGAGAGAAGGACAGGGGGATAGGGGGAGGAGAGGGGAGGGGAAGGGGGAGGAGACAGTAGGGGGGCGAGGGGAGGAGAGGGGAGAGAGAGAGGTGGAGAGAGAGAGAGAGAAGAGAGAGAGGGGGAGAGATAGAGCAGTGGGGGAGAGAGGGGGGAGGGAGGGGGGAGGGAGAGAGGGAAGGAAGTGAGAGGGGGGAGGGAGAGGGAGAGAGAGCGAGGGGGGAGGGAGAGAGAGAGAGGGGGAGAGAGAGAGGGGGAGGAAGTGAGCGAGAGAGTCTGGAGAGAGGGAGAGGGGGGGTAGAGAGTGAGAGCAGAGAGAATGGCGAGAGACAAAATGAAAGGGGCAGAGACAGAAGGGCAAGAGACAGATGGAGAGGGGGTGGAGGGGAGGAGGAAAGGGAGGGTGGGTGAGGGGGGGAGGAGGGGTGAGAGACATGGGAGGGGAGAGAGAGAGGGTAGAGAGAGGAAGAGAGGCGGCTGAGAGGGGGGAAGGGAAGGGGGAGGGAGGAGGAGATGGGATAGGGGAGAGAGGGTGAGAGGGGTGGGGGGAGAGAGGGGAAAGAGTGGGGAGCGAGGGAGGGTGAGAGGGGTGGGGGCAGTCCATCTATTCCCCTCTCCCTATCACCCCACTCCTCTCCCTCTATTCCCACACTCTCCCTCCTCACCTCCCCCATTCCCCCCTCTCCCTCCTCTCCCTCAATCCCCAAACTCCCCCTTTTCACCTCCCCAGGATCGGGCCTTACCCCACCCATCGACTTATCTCTTCTCCCGATCTGCAGTGCATGCCGGCGTGAGAGTGGAGCTGTGGGCTTCTGACCAAAGATCCTGCTTGTGACCACTCTCCTCTATATAGGTATGTTACAAAACTTACCTTTAGCGGCGCTGCAGTTCTGCCGCTCCCCGTGTGCGTGACTTTGGCGCCTTTCAGAGGGGGGCGGGCTTAAAGTGCCGTTTTTCTTCAGACTGGGCAAATCGATCAATGTCAGGCGATTTCGGTGCGGAAGAAAAATCGCTCCGACATTTCATTAATGAAGGTATTTTTAAATTACGATAGATTATTTATTAACTAGAGTAATTTAAAAATCACCTTCAAAAGCCGTGAGAGCCAACAAAGGGAAGGATTTTGCGTAGGGGAGAAAAAAAGGTAAATAGTTTATTTTTATATTAAAGTTGGTTTTTATGGAGGCTTTAATAATATTTTCATGTTGCGAAATGGGGTCCAAAAAAAATGTATGAACCGGCTGTATTTTTTATACCGACTTCACAGCAAACCACAACGTTCCAATCCACCGCATTCGCTAAAACCCACTCGCTAGTTGATTTAAATGGCCATTAATTTACAGGCATTAAACACTAAATTCATTCAATTTGGCCCAGAAATTCATGAAAATGAGATTTAAAAATTATGTTATATTGTGGATTATTGTGTGAATGTTATTTGGACACTTAGGCAATTTTTAAAAAGTTTATATTTTCTTAAGAAATGGATAGATGTTTAGATCTACTCATTGAATTTTGTAATTAGCTACAATTAGATAACTAACTAATTATATGCTTTAATTTCAGGTCATCCAAGTAAGATGGTTTCATATTTGTTTCAGAATGCTTCAATCTATAATAACTGAAAATTTCATTGAGCTCTTAATTTTAAGAAAGTTATGGGCTTTTTACGGTTCTAGATCACAGCTTTTGAGTTAAGTCAATTGAAAGGCAATGGGGAACAAGATGCAAATTTCCGAGTATGAAAATGGTCATAACTTTCTTAATACTGAAGATATGAAAGTGAATTAGGTGTCAAATTAAACTTCTTTTATGCTTTATCTGATGGGATAAATTGCAGACTTGATTTTTTAAATCTCAAAATTTTGTAACATTGCTACTCTATAATCTTTGTTTGTGACTCTCAGGAGCGTGTAGGGGACGGGAGGGGCGCGCAGGCAGGCGGGGCTTCGCGAGCTGCGCCAGCTTCGTGGAACTGGCGCCTTATCTCTCCTCCCGATCGGCAGAGCATTTGAGAACGGGGGGGGGGGGGGGGTTTGAGCGGGCACGCGCATGGGCAATTCCAGCCAAAGGAATTTTTGATTCCAGCTGCAGGAGGCGCGTGCACAGTTGGAGGGGGGAGGGCGGGAGGGGGAGCCGGGCTGGCAAATGAAGAGAGAGACGCGGCTTGGGATTGGTTGGACCATGGAATCAAAGGCCAAAGATCTTATCAGAAAAAAAAATGGAATGTGACATATACGCACAAGCCACACACACACACACCACCGACACACACACACACACACACACACACACACACACACACAGTTTTAAAAGTATATTAGACCAAGTGCAGACCCGTTGGGTCTGTTCCCCAGCGTGCGGTTGCAGGAGAGGGAGGGCGGGGCAGCATGTCCCTGAGGGTGGGTGAGGGGGGTAGGGATGGGTGGGGTAAGGGAGAGGAGAGGGGAAGGTGAGAGGAGAGGGGTTATGGCGAAGAAGGAGGAAAAGGAGGTGGAGGGGAGGGGAGAGGAGAGGGGGAGAAAGAGGGGTAGGGGAGAGGTGGAGAGAGAGTGGAGGGGGAGGGAAAGAGAGAGAAAGGAGAGGGAGAGAGGTGGGGAGAGAGAGGGGGTGAGAGAGGAGGGAAGAGAGATAGAAAGGAGAGGGGAGAGGTGGGGAGGGGAGGGAGAGGGGAAGAGTGGGGAGTGAGGGGAAGAGGGGTAGCAGGGAGTGGTGCAAGAGCGAGGGAAGGGGGTGGGGGGGAGATGGGGGATGAAGAGGGTGGGGGAGAGAGGGGGTGGGAGTGGTGAGGAGAGAGGGAGATGGAGAAGGGAGAGGGAGGAGGAGAGGGGGTGGGGGAAGGTGTGAAAGGGTTCAGGGATGGGTTGAGAGAGGGGTGGAAGGGGAGAGAGGGGGGAGATTGTGGAGGGAGGGGGAGAGGGCTAGGGGAGAGAGAGGGAAGAGTGGAGGGAGGGGGGAGTGATAGGGGGAGGGGGAAGAGTGAGGAGGGAGGGGGAAAGCGGAGAGAGGGGGAAGTGGGGAGGGGGAGGGAAGGGAGGGGAGGGGGGAGAGAGGGGTGGGGGAGGGAGGGGGAAAGGTGGGGAATGGGGGAGAGAGAAGTGGAAGTGGGGAGGGAGGGTGAGAGGTGTAGGGGAGAGTGGTGGAAGTGGGAGAGAGGGAGGGGAAAGGGGGAGTGGTGGAAGAGGGAGAGAGGAGCAGGGGAAAGGGGTGGGGGAGATAGGGAGGGAGGGGAGAGAGAGGGAGGGGAGAGAGAGAGGTGGGGTGGGAGAGGGGTGGGGGAAGGGAGAGAGAAGTGGAAGAGTGGGGAGGGAGGGAGAGAGGGGTAGGGGAAGTGGTACAGTGTCCCCCTAGTCACATGTGTGGGGGATATTAGGTGGTACAGTGTCCCCCTAGTCACATGTGTGGGGGATGAGGTACAGTGTCCCCCTAGTCACATGTGTGGGGGAAGTTGTGCAGTGTCCCTCTAGTCACATGTGTGGGGGAAGTGGTACAGAGTCCTCCTAGTCACATGTGTGGGGGATGAGGTACAGTGTCCCCCTAGTCACATGTGTGGGGGAAGTTGTACAGTGTCCCTCTAGTCACATGTGTGGGGGAAGTGGTACAGAGTCCCCCTAGTCACATGTGTGGGGGAAGTGGTACAGTGTCCCCCTAGTCACATGTGTGGGGGAAGTGGTACAGAGTCCCCCTAGTCACATGTGTGGGGGAAGTGGTACAGTGTCCCCCTAGTCACAAGTGTGGGGGATATTAGGTGGTACAGTGTCTCCCTAGTCACATGTGTGGGGGAAGTGGTACAGAGTCCCCCTAGTCACATTTGTGGGGGAAGTGGTACAGTGTCCCCCTAGTCACAAGTGTGGGGGATATTAGGTGGTACAGTGTCCCCCTAGTCACATGTGTGGGGGAAGTGGTACAGTGTACCCCTAGTCACAAGTGTGGGGGATATTAGGTGGTACAGTGTCTCCATAGTCACATGTGTGGGGGATGAGGTACAGAGTCCCCCTAGTCACATGTGTGGGGGATGAAGTACAGTGTCCCCCTAGTCACGTGTGGGGGAAGCGGTACAGTGTCCCCCTAGTCACATGTGTGGGGGAAGTGGTGCAGTGTCCCCCTAGTCACATGTGTGGGGAAGTGGTGCAGTGTCCCCCTAGTCACATGTGTGGGGGAAGTGGTGCAGTGTCCCCCTAGTCACATGTGTGGGGGAAGTGGTGCAGTGTCCCCCTAGTCACATGTGCAGGGGGGGGGGGGCAGCATGTCCCTGAGGGTGGGTGAGGGGTTTAGAGAGGGGTGGGGTAAGGGGAAGGGGAGGGGAGAGGGGAAGGTGAGAGGAGAGGGGTTATGGAGAAGAGGGGAGGAAGGGGAGGTGGAGGGGAGAGGAGAGGGGGAGAAACAGGGGTAGGGGAGAGGTGGAGAGAGAGTGGAGCGGGAGGGAGAGAGAGTGAAAGGAGAGGGAGAGAGGTGTGGAGAGAGAGGGGGTGAGAGGAGGGGGAGAGAGAGGGAAAGGAGAGGGGGAGAGGTGGGGAGGGGAAGGAGAGGGGAAGAGTGGTGAGTGAGGGGAAGTGGGGTAGCAGGGAGTGGTGCAAGAGCGATGGGAAGGGGTTGGGGGGGGAGATGGGGATGAAGAGGGGTGGGAGAGAGAGGGGGTGGGAGAGAGAGGGGGTGGGAACAGTAAGAAGAGAGGGAGATGGCGAGGGGGAGAGGGAGGAGGAGACGGGGGTGGGGGAAGGTGTGAGAGGGTTCAGGGAGGGGTGGGAGGGGGAAGGGGAGAGAGGGGGAAGAGTGTGGAGGGAGGGGGTGGGGAGGGGAGAGAGAGGGAAGAGTGTGCAGGGAGGGGGAGATTGGTAGGGGGAGGGGGAGGGGAGAGAGAGGGAAGAGTGTGCAGGGAGGGGGAGATTGGTAGGGGGAGGGGGAAGAGTGAGGAGGGAGGGGGAAAGCTCAGAGAGGGGGAAGAGTGGGGGGGAGGGAAGGGAGGGGGAGAGAGGGGTGGGGGAGGGAGATGGGGAAAGGTGGGGGATGGGGGAGAGAGAAGTGGAAATGGGGAGGGAGGGTGAGAGGTGTAGTGGAGAGTGGTGGAAGTGGGAGAGAGAGAGGGGGAAGGGGGTGTGGAGGGATAGAATAGAGATTTTTTTTAAACGGATTTTTAATGGGGTTTTTTTAAGCATTTAAAAAAAATTACTTGTCTAATGTAAAGTATAGATACGCAATGAAAACCAGAAAATGAAATAAAATTAACACTTGTCTAAAGATAACATTTGATAAACACGGCTGTGGAAATCGGCAAAGAAAAAAGCAATCTCTTCAAAGTGGAGTAATGGAGTCCTTTGAATAAAGAGAGAATATTAAAAAAACGGGCAAATGTGTGTTAATTTGGCAGAGCAAATAACGGAGAACTTAATAAAAAGAATTATTCAAATTTAAATAAATATTGAAAACATTGTCTACGTTTACCTTTTGAAAAAAGTGTAAATCGATAATAAGATTTTCAAAACAAAAGTGTCAAATCAAAAATGAAATAACGGCAGAAATCCAGCGTTTAGATCGATCGCTGTCGAGAAACGAAGTCCGAATGACCGTTGGGGAAGAATGTTCTTGAAAAGGTTTCCAAGGCAACGCGAGCCGGCAATGTCCCCCCAGACACATGTCCACACAGGCTGCTGGGGGGAGGGGCTGGGGCTGGGGCCAAGGTAGATGTAAATGAAACCCGTTCCGATTGGCCATTTGTGAGGGATGGCATTGTGACATCACACAATGGAACGTGCTGGAACATCAGAAGGCTGGGGGGCTGGGGCTGGGGCAGATGTAAATGAGATCTGTTCTGATTGGACATCTGTGAGCCTTGGGCATTGTGACATGGCACGATGGAATGTTTACCAACATTCTGTGGGTGAGAGCAGTTTGAAAAAGGGGGGGGGGGCGACGGATTTTATTAAAAACGGAGTAGGTAACGTCGTCCAAACGTGACGGGGAGCGCCGTCGGGAAAGCGCGAGCGTAACGTCCGGGCCGGTGGGAAAAACGGTGGCGTCCGAGGGTCCTGTTTCGGCGGAGCGCGACATCAAAGGGCGGAGACGCGGCAGACGGTTGTCGGCAGTCGGCCACACAGTTTTAATATATATATGATAGATAGATTACTGCTTCCATTGAGGTCAAGGAAAGAGCGTTCACGTTGCGGCCCTGTTTCCACCAATCTTTCCACCACCACACACAAGAAGCACAAGAAGAGCAAGACACCATTGTATGCAGATGCCGAGAAGTGTGTTCAGCTCTCGCTGAACAACTTCTAATCTTGTGTGTGGACTCGATAAGAAGAAGAAGACTGCTTCCATTTAAGATAAAATGGTTTTCCTTCAGAGCTGAAGTCTCTGAAAATCTCTTCAAGAACCTTAGATTATTTTTAAGGATGAGGAATATAGGAACTTGATAATTAAAGGATGATGGGAGTGAAAGGTTACCCGTGGGTAGACAATAATGGAGAGTTGAGAGTAGAGTCACAACACTCATGTTTTTATTGAATAGCAGAGCAAATTTAGGGGACCAACTAGCCTATTCCTAATTCATAAGTTTGTGTATAGATACGTGTAGGTCCACCTGAACATTTCCAGTAGTCCTCGCTGATGAAGAGACATAGGCCCCACCAAGGTACAATTCGATCAGTATTTACAACATTAAATGGCCAGAAGGGACGCTGCTCCATGCAAATTTTAGCAGTTGTATCAAGACCAAATTGTCAAGTGGATTGCAAACGGACATAGCAACAGAAATCATAGTTCAGCAGAGTGTCTGGCTGAGGTCAAGGTTCTATTGATGCACACTGGACGTTTCCCGCAGGAATGGCCTGCTTCATGTTCCATTGCTCTGTTCTATAAGGAAAATGTGAAGTATTTTCAAGAGCGACTAAATATGTTACTTTTGTATCTATGAAGAAATATATAAAGAATGCAATATATTTTAAACAATGAAGCCTAATGTAGTTTCTGACGATAAATAAAGTATCAGTATACAGAAATTTGTGTAAATTTACCAAATTTTTTTGCGGCTTGCCAGGATATGTTCCACTCTCATAAAGCACCCCGAGATTATGAAAGGCATCGAGGTTGCCCTTTTTCACAGCTTCATTCCAATATGCTGCCGCTTTCACATAATCCTTTTGATGGGTTTCATAATACCATCCCAGAGCGTTAACTGCTTCAGGGATTCCCTGTTTCAATAATAAATTATATTAATAATTGCAATTACAAAATATCTGGATTATCTGAATGTGTCCATCTGGATAGTGTCACTATGGGTTTGGAGCATTATTTTACTGATCAAAGCATGGTTCCAAATCAAAGGCAGTTAGCTCAGGTAAAAATCCTTGCTTTTCCATGTCCACTAAGAAAACAAAATTAAACTAAATTAACCAGTCCTGAAGCGTTTTAACAGTATTAAAGACATAATAGGCCAGCACTACTTGGCACTCTTACTTTGATAGGTCATTAAGACAGATGGTTTAAAAATCAGAAAATAGATGCTGGCAATGAGGCTTAAAAGGAGATCTGATAAAGATCTCCAATCACTGATCTCAGCCATGATCACATTGAATGGCGGTGCTGGCTCGAAGGGCCGAATGGCCTATTGCACCTATTGTCTATGTATTTATGACATAAAATGGCACAATTGCAAATAAATGTTTTTTATTTGCAGGTTTGCTCACAACAAGGAGACATAAATGTAACACCTAAGAATAAAAATGAAGAATTTAAAAGGAATGACAGGATGACAGGAGTGGCATGGGCTGGGGCAGAATTGCGGGTAGCCTGTGTTGGACATGGAGTGAAGAGAAGCACTTCAGTACAGTGTATATGCCCATGTTTCCTGGCAAGTGTATTACCCATGCAGAATTTCTGTTGTGGATATGGGTAAAACTGATACACTTCATGGGAGGTTTGTTGCAAATCTGAAGAGAAAATGAATAGGAATTGAGAAATAGGTTGGAGTAGCTTGTGTGATATTCAAGTGCTGGCAAGGAACACGCAGACTTTTCTGTTCAATTGATTCCACCTTATGTTACGTACCAAATGCTTTTCAATGTTCATGGTTATGTTGTAATATTCAGGATAGAACTGGGCCTGTACGATGCACACTGGGAAGGCTTGACTATTGTTTAATTCTTATAATTTTCATTATTAAATTCACATTAAACAAGAAACAAACAGTAAACAAAAGAAAGCTTAGCACGTGGACATAGTTAGTTTATATGAACACTTACCTTGGAAGCTGCTTCAGTGATCAATTTTAAACCTAATACTATATTCTTTTTCACACCTTGACCCTAAAAGTAATGTTAGAACACAGTAGAGTTAATGATTTAAACTCAAGGTATTTTACCGATTTTATCAATTCCCGCAGATCAGCACCCCTTCCTGAATACAAACATTTGCCATGAAGCCCAATCTCTTTCCAGTGAGATATCTCAGAGGTACAATTAAATAAAGAAGCACATTTTCAATTGAGCAGTCCCAAGAAGGGACAACTGAAGATGAGAAAATGTAAGGAACTACTATATTGTTATTTCACCTCCGCCTTGTCCATTATGCAATGGTAATTGTTAATGGTTGTTTTTGGATTGGTTATTCTTCTAGTGAGCTCTTACGCGGATCATGTGTCAAAAGAGAACTGTTTTTAAGCCCATGCATTAACCTACTGCCCAGTCAAATGAAGGTCTGTCGGGTGTAACACTGACAAAAATAAAACAACTGAATTCACTACGTACGAGTATCTACATTCAACAGTGCCACCAACCTTAATAAGAAAAAGTCCATACTCAAACATTGATGCGGGATGTTTTAATTCCATTGCACTTCTGGAATACCATTTCATTGCACTTTGCACATCACGTGTTATGCCCTGCTGGCCCCAGTACAGCATTCTTGCAAGTTTTTGCTAAAAAGGAACATTTTATTTGATTGAATTATTAAATTAGATTGATTCTTTGATTAACTTCCATTTTTATTACAGTTAATATTTCCCCCTTTTTTTTTTCAATGAATTAAAAATAAAATTTTCAATTCTGGTTGAACAACTATAAAACCCAGACTTAATTCCTGCCACTTAATTTATTGACATTGCTTGGAATATATTACGCTACTATTACCAATTCCTTCTTCTTCATCTTCAGGTGCAGCAGGCAGTGAAGAAAGCGAATGGTATGTTAGCATTCATAGCAAAAGGATTTGAGTATAGGAGCAGGGAGGTTCTACTGCAGTTGTACAGGGTCTTGGTGAGACCACAACTGGAGTATTGCGTACAGTTTTGGTCTCCTAATCTGAAGAAAGACATTCTTGCCATAGAGGGAGTACAGAGAAGGTTCACCAGACTGATTCCTGGGATGTCAGAACTTTCATATGAAGAAAGACAGGATAGACTCTGCATGTACTCGCTAGAATTTAGAAGATCGAAGGGGGATCTTATAGAAACTTACAAAATTCTTAAAGGGTTGGACAGGCTAGATGCAGGAAGATTGTTCCCGATGTTGGGGAAGTCCAGAACAAGGGGTCACAGTTTAAGGATAGGGGGGAAGTCTTTTAGAATCGAGATGAGAAAAAAAAAATTCACACAGAGAGTGGTGAATCTCTGGAATTCTCTGCCACAGAAGGTAGTTGAGGCCAGTTCATTGGCTATATTTAAGAGGGAGTTAGATGTGGCCCTTGTGGCTAAGGGGATCAGGGGGTATGGAGTGAAGGCAGGTACGGGATACTGAGTTGGATGACCAGCCATGATCATATTGAATGGCGGTGCAGGCTCGAAGGGGTGAATAACCTACTCCTGCACCTATTTTCTATGTTTCTATCTCCATCATCAACATCTTTATATGGTGTCTTTAGAATAAAAAATGAATCACTTCAGAGAAGATTTTAAGAAAACTGTAAAAGTTTGAAGAGAGAGAAGCTGGGGATTAAATAGAGAATTCCATTGGTAATGAATGGCATAGGAGTGAAAAAAAATCCAAAAGGCATGCTAACCAAATAGTTTACGAAAGAGTAGAATGCGCATCTCTATCAGTGAACATCAGAGAAGTGCTGAAGAAGAAGTAATCAATATGTCATTGGCTGCAGAGAGATAGGGGAGATAAAATGCAGCCATTTGCTTCTTTGGCCAGGGCCTAGAGTGGTTTGGTCGTAGGATTTGAGCTGCCGGTGCATCAGTTAATCACAATTCTGATATAATCAACTACAGTGAGATTGAGGACAGAAAGTGTCTTGTTTCCAAGTGACTTGGGGAGATGCAAGTGATTTTTGGATTCAAAGCTGCATTGATTGGGATCAGTGGATGAGGAAGAAGAGGGTACACAAAAGGCTGGAGAAACTCAGCGGGTGCAGCAGCATCTAAGGAGCGAAGGAGATAGGCAACGTTTCGGGCCGAAACCCTTCTTCAGACTGATGGGAGGTGGGGGGGCGGGGAGAAGAAAGGAAAAAGGAGGAGGAGGAGCCCGAGGGCTGAGGGAGAGGTGGGAAGGGGAGGAGACAGCAAGGGTTAACAGAATTGAGGAAATTCAATGTTCAAGCCCAGAGGATGCAGACTCCCCAAGCGGAATATGAGGTGCTGTTCCTCCAATTTGCGGTGTTGCTCACTCTGGCCGTGGGGGAAGCCCAGGACAGAGAGGTCGGATACGGAATGAGAGGTTATTGCGGACCGAGCGGAGGTGTTCGGTGCAACGATCGCCAAGCCTCCGCTTGGTCTCACTGATATAGATCAGCTGGCATCTAGAGCAGCGGATGCAGTAGATGAGGTTGGAGGAGGTGCAGGTGAATATCTGTCGGACCTGGAAGGACTGCTTGCGTTCCTGAAAGGAGTGGAGGGGGGAGGTAAAGGGACAAGAGTAGCATCTCTTGCGGTTGCAAGGGAAAGTGCCTGGGGAAGGGGTGGAGCGAGAGGGAAGGGAAGAATTGACAAGGGAGTTGCGGAGGGAGCGGTCTTTGCGGAAGGCAGACAGGGGGGGAGATGGGAAGATATGGCGAGTGGTGGGGTCACGTTGGAGGTGGCAAAACTGGCGGAGGACTATGTGTTGTATGTGCCAGCTGGTGGGGCGAAAGGTGAGGACCAGGGGGACTCTGCCCTTGTTGCGAGTGGGGGAATAGGAGATAGGGCAGTGTGCGAGCCTCATCTATAGTGGGGGCGGGGAATCCCCGTTCTCTGAAGAATGAGGACATTTGTGATGACCTGGTGTGGAACACCTCATCCTGGGAGCAGATGCGGCGTAGACAGAGGAATTGGGAATAGGGGATGGAGTCCTTCCAGGAAGCAGGGTGGGAGGAAGAGTAGTCCAGGTAGCTGTGGGAGTCAGTTGGTTTGTAGTGGATGTCGGTCAGGAGTGTATCACTGCAATAGAGATGGTGAGGTCAAGGAATGGTAGGGAAGTGTCGGAAATGGTCCAAGTGTATTTGAGTGCCGGATGGAAGTTGGTGGTGAAATGGATGAAGTCAGTCAGTTGTGTGTGGGTGCAGGAGGTGACACCAAAGCAGTCGTCGATGTAACGGAGGAAGAGGTCGGGGATGGGGCCCTGGTACGCCGAGAACAAGGATTGTTCGACGTACCCGACAAAGAGGCAAGCGTAGCTCGGGCTCATGCCGAGGAAGAAGACATGACTATCCCCTACCTGTGCACAAAACTGGAAATTTGAAGGGAGAGGAAATCGAGCAGATAAAATAGCTATTAAATTGGGAGCAACAGGTAAATCAAGATAATAAGAATATAATAAGGCAGTGAAGCCATGTTGTGGAAAGGACTGGGAAAAGGGAGTCAAATTGCCCAATGGACAGGAGATAGTAGGAATGCTTGGAGGGAGCCAAAGGAACAGCTAAAGTTGGGTACAGATCAGCACCTGAAAGTGGACATAAATGGTGCCGTGTAAATTGTGGCTAGATATGGAGGAACATTTACAGTGTATTACATCCCAGTGGCTGTGGATCGAAGGCTAATAATGAGAAATCTAATTATTATTTTTTGTGAGTTATGTGAAATTGACAGATCCAATGATGGTTGCTAAGTAATCTACATTATGTGGTACAGTTGATAGAAAATAATCTGAACATGTCCAGAAAAGGCTGACTACTATTAGTCTGCAGCTACATTTATAAATTCTTAATGAATAAGAAAAGGATACCTATATTTTATATTTTTACAGTGATTTAGTAAGTCCTCACAACCATTTTGTTTAACCATTTTGGGGAGAGAGCATCACCTACTGGCTGCTGGGTAAATCCAAGGTAGAAGTCCCTTACACCTCCTTGACCTCCTCATCCCAGCGTAGATTAATGAAAAGTTTACGAGAAAGGGTACATCGTTCACCTTCTCATAGTCTTTCACTCACCAAGCCATATTGTGACAATATGCAAAACTTAGAAAATAGAACATTTGGCAGAGGAACAGGCTCTTTGGCCCACAATGTCTGCTAAACAATTAATGTCACAATAAACCCATACTTGGATCCCAAGATCCCCCTGGACACCAATACTGTTAAGGATTTGGCTATTAACTCTCTACTTCCTCCTCACATTTGACCTCCCAAAGTGCAACAGGTCACACTTGCTGCAATCAAAATCCATCTGCCATTCTTCCCATCCATATCTATAACTAATCTTATCCTGCTGGATCCTTTAACAGCTATCCTCAATGGCCATTGGTGTTGTCTGCAAACCTATTAGCCAACCCATCCAAATTTACGTTCTGGTCATTTCATGATCAACAGAGGTCCTCGTAAAGATCCCTACAAAACACCACTGGTCACAGACCTCTAGCCATAATAATGCCCTTCCACTATTACCCTTGTTCTTCTATCTGGTAAACTAGTGTGGAATCCAAACTACCAAGTCACCGTTGCTTCCATGCATCATAATCTTCTGGATCAACCAACTGTGAGGGACTTTAACAAATGGCTTACTTAAATCCACATAGACAATATCCACCTTACTACCTTCATCAATCACCTTCATCATCTCCTCAAAATATTTATTTGGACTTTATACAAACCAACATGGGCTCATCTGACGCATGTTCATTGTAACCAATACATAATTATCAGAATTATAAATATCCCCCAATCAAAAAATAAGAAAACAATTGCATACACAATTCCTGCAAAGAATACTGACTCCGGTTGGCAGTGCAACAATGCCAACTATCCACCTCTTTTTTTTTTAAGTACCTGTTGTTGCTATTCCTGTTCCTGCTGAGAATTGCCCTGCCTTCATTGTGATAATATATCCAAATTCTCGTCAGCCTCACCTTTCATCTAATCACCAGAATAGGCAACTAAACTTGTGGCAGAACCAGGCACCTCATCTATAACCAGTGTGTAAATCTTCCAAGCCAAATGAAAATGACGACATTTCTAACGTGTTCAGTAAAATATTGATAACAAGTACAGTAAATCCTCATGAGTTAGTGACATTTCCGAATAGATCAATTACAATGTACAATGTATACCTGAGCATATGCATCTCCACGTTTTGCTTGATATCTAAGCCATAAAAAGAAGTCATCATTTTCTTTAGTTTGACGCTGCAAAACCGAATCGTCCATTAGCCTTACATGTTCAACAAGTGCCTGAAAAATAAGAACTCATTATTGTAGAATCATTGAACATTGTCATGACAAAAATATTGTAAAGGTATAGAAATCCAGTCATCTTTCAGTGATTATATTTCTCTATAATGTACACCAAAAAACATGCATTCCCTGCATTGATCGTAGTCATTTCTGGAGGGAATGATGCTATTAATCATTTTTGAGCTGATAATTTGCCTTCTGCACAGTTGTACATGGGTCGACATCTTTTGCCTGGTAACATTTCTTCTGTGCATTGCCTGAGAAACGATATAGCTTTGTTTTGCCCACCGCAAAACCTCTTTTTATTCCAATTGACAAGTTTCCCTTAAATCCCAAGAGAAAAATTGGTTGCTTCTAAAATGAGTTGTCATTGGCGTGATGGGTCCTCTATTGGCCATATGGCATGTAAAAACCTACAGTTAACACTTACTGTTAAGATTTAAGACAGGAATGGGTGCAACGGAGAATTATGCCAGAGTGCATAATACACAATGAGCAGTCATTGATTTGAAGATAAAAAGCACAAAGTTGCCTTTTTGAAAAACGTATGGAAATTTAAAAAGAAAATTTGCATTAATTCATCCAATCTATGAAACAAATATACAGGTTGGGATTCCGAGCAGAATATTTGCACACAACTCAGACGGTAAACATATGCCTCTTCCTTTGACTCCAGAGCCCTACAATCATCATGAACATCAGTGCTCCAGTGCCACTCTCATCTTACTTCAAAGTCCAAGGATGTGGCTTTGAATAGATAAACAGACAATTGTTCAGTCACTCAGGTCTGATCTAGTTGGACCAATATGTACTGTTGGGCCAATAATGCTATCTATATAATTAAAAGTCTCATCTTGACCACTTCCTGTCTGCGCTGTATATTGATTTTAGAAAAACCACTACCCTGTATCGCTCTGATTTTTGGCCATCTTACCCACAGTCCTCCTCTGCTGAGCCAGCCCCGAGGATTTTTCCCATCGATTAAAAATAAAAAGTTTATGAGTGTTTAATCTAAACCTTGAGATTAGCTGATTGGTCCTCTCGCCTGTCAATCACCGCAATTAAGGTAACGCCCCTTCCGGGGGGTGGGGGGGGGGGGGGGGGGAAGTTACCATCATTGCGGTGATTGACAGTGTGAATGTATGTGTGTGTGTGAGTGTATGTGTGTGTTTGAATGTGTGAGTGTATGTGAGTGTGTGAGTGTATGTGTGTGAGTGTGTGCGTATGTGTGTGCGTGTGCATGTGTTTGTGAGAGAGTGTGTGTGTGTGTGTGTGTGTGTGTGTGTGTGTGTGTGTGTGTGTGTGTGTGTGTGTGAGTATGTGTGTGTGTGAGTGTATATGTGTGAGTGTGTGTGTGCGCGAGTGAGTGAAGGGTGTGTATGTGTGAGTGTGAGTGCATGTCTGTGAATGTATGTGTGAGTGAGTGAGTGTGTGTGTGAGTGAATGTGTGTGAGTATATGTGTGTGTGAGGTGAGCATGTGTGTGTGTGTGTGTGTGTGTGTGTGTGTGTGTGTGTGTGTGTGTGTGTGTGTGTGTGTGTGTGTGTGTGTGTGTGTGTGTGTGTGTGTGTGTGTATTGGATTTGGTGGAGAGGGGGAATATTGCATTGGGGGACCAGCCCTCCCGTGTGACGCTTGGACCCAACGGGTCCCACTTGGTCTAGTCAATGACTAAAACTGCTCACTATTCCAGTATCATTCTGAAATATAAATCAATAGACTTCTAGTTAAAGTGTCTTCTTCAAACCTCTCCTCCCTGTCTCCTCTACGCTCACTTCAAACGCTTATGCAAAGGGGTCATGGATTTTTTTTTTGTCCGGATGAGACCAAACACCTCCCCACCACCATCTGCTTCCTCCACCAATTCCAATTATTCATGGAGAAATACAAGATGGAACAGGTCCTTTATTGTACCAACTCCACACCAATCACCAAGCTCCCATTTTAATATTAATGCTCCCCGACCTATTTTACTCCCCCCACCTTCCACATTTCCCACTATGACTTTCCACACACCTTAGATTCTATCAGCCGGTGCAATTTGCAGTGGTCATTTAATCTACCAACCTGCAGGCTTTTGCGACAGAAAATAGAAAAGTACAGCACAGGAACGACCCTTTGACTCACAATGTTTAAGTTAGACTGATCTCATCTGCCTGTACATGATCCATATATATTGGAGGAAACTGTAGAACTCTGAGGAAACACACACAGTCACAGGGAGAACATGCAAATTCTGCACAGGTAGCACCAGAGGTAAGGAGCAAGCTCCGCTCACAGGAGTTATAAGGCAGCAGCTCGACTAGGTGTGTCACTGTGCAGCCTTAACTCACTAGATCAAACTTCTAAGGTTCAGTCTCAGAAAAAACATTGCCTTCACTATAATGAGAAACTCATTACAAGTCACAGAACCTCAAGGCAGGCCATTTGTCCTTTGCGATGGGACCATCAGCATCTTCATCCATTCTTATCCATCTGATCAAAGCCAGTCGCAGCTTATTCCCAGCACACACATGATTGGCATTGATATTTCCCAATGATCAAACATGGCCTAAAGCACTGGGTTAAGCTTTAGGCCATATATCCATGCCATATAACCATATAACAATTACAGCACGGAAACAGGCCATCTCGGCCCTTCAAGTCCGTGCCGAACAACTTTTTTCCCTTAGTCCCACCTGCCTGCACTCATACCATAACCCTCCATACCCTTCTCATCCATATGCCTATCCAATTTATTTTTAAATGATACCAACGAACCTGCCGCCGCCACTTCCACTGGAAGCTCATTCCACACCTCTACCACTCTCTGAGTAAAGAAGTTCCCCCTCATGTTACCCCTAAACCTCGGTCCCTTAATTCTAAAGTCATGTCCTCTTGTTTGAATCTTTCCTATTCTCATAGGGAAAAGCTTGTCCACATCAACTCTGTCTATCCCTCTCATCATTTTAAAGACCTCTATCAAGTCCCCCCTTAACCTTCTGCGCTCCAGAGAATAAAGACCTAACTTATTCAACCTGTCTCTGTAACTTAGCTGTTGAAACCCAGGCAACATTCTAGTAAATCTCCTCTGTACCCTCTCTATTTTGTTGACATCCTTCCTATAATTGGGCGACCAAAATTGTACACCATACTCCAGATTTGGTCTCACCAATGCCTTGTACAATTTTAACATTACATCCCAGCTTCTATACTCAATGCTCTGATTTATAAAGGCTAGCATACCAAAAGCTTTCTTTACCACCCTATCTATATGAGATTCCACCTTCAAGGAACTATGCACGGTTATTCCCAGATCCCTCTGTTCAACTGTATTCTTCAATTCCCTACCGTTTACCATGTAGGTCCTATTTTGATTTGTCCTGCCAAGGTGTAGCACCTCACATTTATCAGCATTAAACTCCATCTGTCATCTTTCAGCCCATTTTTCCAACTGGCCTAAATCACTCTGTAGACTTTGGAAATCCTCTTCATTATCCACAACACCCCCTATCTTGGTATCATCTGCATACTTACTAATCCAATTTACCACCCCTTCATCCAGATCATTGATGTACATGACAAACAACAAAGGACCCAACACAGATCCCTGAGGCACCCCACTAGTTACCTGCCTCCAACCCGACAAACAGCCATCCACCATTACCCTCTGGCTTCTCCCATTCAGCCACTGTTGAATCCATCTTGCTATTCCTCGATTTATACCCAACAGTTGAACCTTCTTAACCAACCTTCCATGAGGAACCTTGTCAAAGGCCTTACTGAAGTCCATATAGACAACATCCACTGCTTTACCCTCGTCAATTTCCCTAGTAACCCCTTCAAAAAATTCAAGAAGATTAGTCAAACATGACCTTCCAGGCATAAATCCATGTTGACTGTTCCTAATTAGACCCTCTTTATCCAGATACTTATATATATTATCTCTAAGTATCTTTTCCATTATAATGCCATCATTATATATTATCCACTCTGTAATATCATCCGACTCTGCTAGGCTCACGTATTTGCTGCTGAAACTATCTCCAGTATTGATGCTTCTAACACAGCCCTGCTGTCCTACCTCATTCTCCCCTCCACAAACCTCAGGTCATTCAGATCTTGCACCATTCTGTTCAATATGTTAAAATGTAATGTAATGTTATAGGCGTGGAAATAGGCAGTTGTAGTGACATGCTGCCCGAAACTCAACTTGGAGTTAAATAAGACAGCAGGACTGTAAACAGCCTTGACCAAATCACAAAGTAACTCAGTGGGTCAAGCAGCATCTGTGGAGGGATGGGAAGGTGACGTTATGGGTCAGGATCCGTCTTTAGACTGATTGGAGTGGGGGGAAAAAGCTGGAAAGGAGATATGGGGGTGAGGCGTTCCAGCAGTTGTCAGTAAGAGATATGTTATCAATAGCAGCTGAACATGTGAAGGGGACCAAAGGCAGTAGCTTTCGTCCTCCCATGATTAATTGGTGGAAGTTGCTACTCATGTCCTGCAAGAAATCAGATAAACTTAATGAAACTGGATGAGATAAGTGTATAGTGGCGAGGAAAAGCTGAGTGTGTAATTGTAGAAAATGACCTTTCTTCCTGAGGTGATGCAAAAATAGAAGGGAGATAAGGATGGGAGTTTGAGTAACACCTTAAGGTCATAAGTGATAGGAGCAGAATTATTTCGTTCGGCTCATCAAGTGTGCTCCGCCATTTAATCATGGCTGATCTATCTCTCCCTCCTCACCCCATATTCCTGCCTTCTCCCCATACCCCTGACACCCTTACTAATCAGGAATCTATCTATCTCTGCCTTAAAGATATCAATTGACTTGGCTCCCACAGCCTTCTGTGGCAAAGAATTCCACAGACTCACCGCCCTCTGACTAAAGAAATTCCTCCTCATAGAGCACACCAGAGAAAATGATGTGGGGATGAGAAGAAAAGCCTTTACTGCTGACTCTCTAGTGGTGACCAAGAAAGTACAAAAATACAAAAACAAAACAAAATAAACGGAGAACACTGTCGACATGCAGCAGATCAACGATTTTTCACCAGAATTAAATGATCTGTGACCTAAAACGTTTGTTTCAGTCTCCAGAGTTGTTATACATTTTATTTATGGGCGCATTTCAGAACACTCAAGGAAATTACAAATTATTTAAATAAAATGAAACAAAAATAACACATCAATAATACATAATTCGGAGAGAGAGAGAGAGCAGCGGCAGCTAATCGCGCCAGCGTTCGCTTTCACTTCCGGCAGCCATCTTTTAGACACAACATTAAAGAAGAATTTAACATAAAACATAACAACATCCCCCCACAATGGTTCCCACTGTGAGGGAAGGCAACAAAGTCCAGTCCTCTTCCTCACCCCGTGGTCGGGGCCTATTTGAGGCCTCCGCCGTCACCGCGATGGCGGCCCGATGTTACAGGCCCACTCGCCGGATGAGGGAGCTGCGGCGTTGGGAGAACACTCTTCAGCGGCTTGGAGTGTCCGGAACGGCCGCTTCCTCCCCGAAGACCGCGGCTCCCGAAGTCCACAGGCCGCGCTGGTCGGAGCTCCGACTCTGGCGATCTCGGCGAGAGATCCCAGGCTCCGCGGTGTTTGAAAGGCAGCGCCGCCCGTAGCTGGACGCTCCGCAACCACAGCTCCGCGATGTTGGAGTCGGCGATTTCAGCACTCCGGAGCTTACCACACGGCGACCCGGGTAAGGCATCGCCCGCTCCGTGATGGTGCTTCAGCACGGCACCGCCGCCGAAGCTGAGGTACTGGCCGGTCCAGGCAGGAAACGCCGCTCCAGTCCCGTTGGTAGGCCGCGAGGAAGGGGCGAAGATGTGGCTCGAAGGAAAGCCGCATCTCTGACCAGATAGGGACTGAGAAATACAGTTTCCCCCTCCCACCCCCCACACAGAAAGACTAGACCTCCAAAACAAAACTTTTTAACATACTAAAAATGAAAAAAAAGGGTAAAGGACGGACAGCTGCTGGCTGGGCAGCCATACTCGATGGCGCCCCCACTCGTTGACTGAGCCACAGAGTATTTATTTTAGTTTATAGTTCAGTTTAGAGATACAGCACGGAAACAGACCCTTCAGCCCACCAAGCAAAGAGTAGGAGTGAACGGGTCCTTTTCAGAATGACAGGCAGCGGTGAGTGGAGTGCTGCAAGGCGCGGTGTTGGGGCCGCAACTGTTTACCATATATATTAATGATTTGGAAGAGGGAATTAGGAGCAACACTAGCAAGTTTGCGGATGACACAAAGCTGGGTGTCAGTGGATGTTAGGAGGTTGCAGGGGGACCTGGACAGGTTGAGTAAGTGGGCAGATGCGTGGCAGATGCAGTATAATATAGATAAATGTGAGGTTATCCACTTTGGCGGCAAAAACAAGGGGGAAGATTATTATCTCAATGGGATTAGGTTAGGTAAGACTAGGCTTGTATTCACTGGAGTTTAGAAGGATGAGGGAGATCTTATAGAAACATATAAAATTATAAAAGGACAGGACAAGCTAGATGTAGGAAAAATGTTCCCAATGTTGGGTGAGTCCAGAACCAGGGGCCACAGTTTTAGAATAAAGGGGAGGTCATTTAAGACTGAGGTGAGAAAAAACTTTTTTACCCAGAGAGTTGTGAATTTATGGAATTCCCTGCCACAGAGGGCAGTGGAGGCCAAGTCACTGGATGGATTTAAGAGAGAGTTAGATAGAGCTCTAGACGCTAGTGGAGTCAAGGGATATGGGGAGAAGGCAGGCGCGGGTTATGGATAGCGGACGATCAGCCATGATCACAATGAATGGTGGTGCTGGCGCGAAGGGCCGAATGGCCTCCTCCTGCACCTATTTTCTATGTTTCTATGTAAGTCTGCGCTGACCAGCGATCCCTGTACACTAGCACTATCCTACACACTAGAGACAATTTAGAATCTTTATAGAAGCCAATTAACCTACAAACCCGTGCGTCTTTGGAGTGTGGGAGGAAAACAGAACCCGGAGAAACCCATTCAGTCACAGGAAGAACGTACAAACTCTGTAAAGACAGCACCCGTAGTCAGGATCAAACCAGGATCAAAGAGTAGAAATGGAATGAGGTGGAGGATAAATGCGTGGCTGAGGGACTGGTGAAGTGGGCAGGGAGTCAAGTTTCTTGATCACTGGGATCTCTTTTGGGGAAGGCATGATCCGTATAAAAAGGACGGGTTGCACTTGAACCCGAGGGGAACCAATATCCTGGTGGGGAGATTTGCAAAGGAGACTTTAAACTAGAAAGGCTGGGGGGAGGGAATCGGGTAGAGGGGGCTAGGGAACAGGGTGAGGGGCAAGAGGCAGAGAAGGGAAGCACTCGGACCCAAAATGTAGGCGAGAAAGACGAAAAAGATAATAAACAGAGAATAAGGGATGGTGGGTTTCTAAAATGTGTATATTTTAATGCTAGGAGCATAGTAAGAAAGGTGGATGAACTTAGATCCTGGATTGACACCTGGAAATATGATGTTGTGGCAATCAGTGAAACATGGTTGCGGGAGGGTTGTGATTGGAAACTAAATATTCCAGGATTTTGTTGCTTCAGGTGTGATAGAATTGGGGGGACCAGAGGTGGAGGGGTTGCATTGCTTGTCAGAGAAGATATTACAGCAGTGCTTTGGCAGGATAGATTAGAGGGCTCATCTAGGGAGGCTATTTGGGTGGAACTGAGAAGTGGGAACGGTGTAGCAACACTTTTAGGGGTGTATTATAGACCGCCAAATGGGGAGCGAGAATTAGAAGAGCTAATATGTAAGGAGATAGCAGATATTAGTAGTAAGCACAAGGTAGTGATTGTGGGAGATTTCAATTTTCCAAAAATAGACTGGGAAACACATTCTGTAAATGGGCTGGATGGTTTGGAGTTTGTTAAATGTGTGCAGGATAGTTTTTTGCAGCAATACATAGAGGTATCGACCAGAGAAGGGGCAGTGTTGGACCTCCTGTTAGGAAATGAGGCAGGTCAGGTGACGGAGGTATGCTTTGGTGAGCACTTCGGGACCAGTGATCACAATAACATTAGTTTCAATATAATTATGGAGAGAGTCAGAACTGGACCTAGGGTTGAGAATTTTTATTGGAGAAAGGCTAACTTTGAGGGAATGTGTAATGATTTAAAAGGAGTGAATTGGGACATTTTGTTTTATGGGAAGGATGTAGAAGAGAAATGGAGGACATTTAAAGGGGAAATTGTAAGAGTACAGAATCTTTATGTCCCTGTTCGACTGAAAGGAAATAGTAAAAATCGGAAAGAGCCATGGTTTTCAAGGGAAATTGGACACTTGGTTCGAAAAAAGAGAGATATCTACAATAATTATAGGAGGCATGGAGTAAATGAGGTGCTAGACGAGTATAAAGAATGTAAAAATAATCTTAAGAAAGAAATAAGAAAAGCTAAAAGAAGATATGAGGTTGCTTTGGCAAGAAAGGTGGAAGTAAATCCAAAGGGTTTCTACAGCTATATTAATAGCAAAAGGATAACGAGGGATAAAATTGGACCATTAGAGAGCCAGAATGGACAGCTATCTGCAGAGCCAAAAGAGATGGGGGAGATATTGAACAATTTCTTTTCTTCGGTATTCACCAAGGAGAAGGATATTGAACTGTGAGGTAAGGGAAAAAAGTAGAGTAGCTATGGAAACTATGAGATTCAAAGAGGAGGAAGTACTGACACTTTTGAAAAACATAAAAGTGGATAAGTCTCCAGGTCCTGACAGGATATTCCCTAGGACATTGAGGGACGTTAGTGTAGAAATAGCAGGGGCTATGACAGAAATATTTCAAATGTCATTAGAAACGGGAATAGTGCCGGAGGATTGGCGTACTGCGCATGTTGTTCCATTGTTTAAAAAGGGTTCAAAGAATAAACCTAGCAATTATAGACCTGTTAGTTTGACGTCAGTGGTGGGCAAATTAATGGAAAGGATACTTAGAGATAATATATATAAGCATCTGGATAAACAGCGTCTGATCAAGAACAGTCAACATGGATTTGTGCCTGGAAGGTCATGTTTGACAAACCTTCTTGAATTTTTTGAAGAGGTTACTAGGGAAATTGATGAGGGTAAAGCAGTGGATGTTGTCTATATGGATTTCAGTAAGGGCTTTGACAAGGTTCCCCATGGAAGGTTGGTTAAGAAGGTTCAATCTTTGGGTGTTAATGGCGGAGTAGCAAGATGGATTCAACAGTGGCTGAATGGGAGATGCCAGAGAGCAATGGTGGATGGCTGTTTGTCAGGTTGGAAGCCAGTGACCAGTGGGGTGCCTCAGGGATCTGTGTTGGGTCCACTGTTGTTTGTCATGTACATCAATGATCTAGATGATGGGGTGGAAAATTGGATAAGTAAGTATGCAAATGATACTAAGATAGGTGGTGTTGTGGATAATGAAGTAGATTTTCAAAGTCTACAGAGAGATTTGGGCCATTTGGAAGAGTGGGCTGAAAGATGGCAGATGGAGTTTAATGCTGATAAGTGTGAGGTGCTACATCTTGGCAGGACAAATCAAAATAGGATGTACATGGTAAATGGTAGGGAACTGAGGAATGCTGTGGAACAGAGGGATCTAGGAATAACTGTGCATAGTTCCCTGAAGGTGGAATCGCATGTAGATAGGGTGGTAAAGAAAGCTTTTGGTGTGCTGGCCTTTATAAATCAGAGCATTGAATATAGGAATAGGGAAGTAATGTTAAAATTGTACAAGGCATTGGTAAGACCAATTCTGGAGTATGGTGTACAATTTTGGTCGCCTAATTATAGGAAGGATGTCAACAAAATAGAGAGAGTACAGAGGAGATTTACTAGAATGTTTCCTGGGTTCCAGCAACTAAGTTACAGAGAAAGGTTGAACAAGTTAGGTCTTTATTCTTTGGAGCGCAGAAGGTTAAGGGGGGACTTGATTGAGGTCTTTAAAATGATGAAAGGGATAGACAAGAGTTGACGTGGATAAGCTTTTCCCATTGAGGGTAGGGAAGATTCAAACAAGAGGGTATGATATGAGAATTAAGGGACAGAAGTTTAGGGGTAACATGAGGGGGAACTTCTTTACTCAGAGAGTGGTGGCTGTGTGGAATGATCTTCCTGCAGAAGTGGTGGAGGCAGGATCGATTTTAACATTTAAAAGTAAAGTGGGTAGGTATATGGACGGGAAGGGATTGGAGGGGTTTGGTCTGAGTGCAGGTAGATGGGACTAGGGGGAAATGAATGGTCGGCACGGACTGGAAGGGCCGAGAAGGCCTGTTTCCGTGCTGTAATTGTTATATGGTTATATGGTTAAACCTGGTCTTTGGTGTTGGAAGGCCACTCTGTAACTCTACCGCTGCACCACCATGGCGCCCTTCTGCGGCACCTTGCCACCTCTGTATTTTTTCGTTTGTAATTTAAAGTAAGGAAGCATTTGGGGGAGGTTGAAGAGGAATACCCTCACAGGAAAGGGAACACATTGAGAAGTGATGAAGGTTGGAATAATCCGGGATTACTGCTCTGTGCAACGACTGAGGGAGAAGGGCAATGAAAATATCGATTACACTTGACTGAGCAACAGCAAACAACAATTTAAGATCAGAAGCCGGGCCTTTTTCTCATAAACAGATTTACTGACAGAATCCACAGGGTCCACAGCACAGTCAGGAAGGAGCGTGGCAAGAGTAGAGTCTGGTAGTCCCACTGGTGAGAGGGTAGAGAGCAGTGAGGTGGCTGTTTGAAAGAACTAGTGGTGAGTTGCCTCAATCGACCATCAGGAGTCTGACAAAAGAGGTGCAGAGTGAAGTCTTGGGCAAACCCAAAAAGAGTTAGGACTGAATGTGGGGCAAGGCAAATTGACCTGGCTGGTAAAGATAAGAATTGTGAGATCTCTGCAGTGGGAAATGAAGGGTGGCTAATCAAAATAAAAGTAAAAAGAGATGAAAGTGCCAGCCCACATGTGCACAAACAGACTCAAGAACAAAACCTGCACCAAAGATTCACATTATTTCAAAAATGCCATAATTGTGAGGTCCATAACACTCACCTGTTCTACATTAAAATTATGCCGATCTTTAACTGTGCGTTGGGCAATGTTTATGTAGTAACCATATGACACATCATAGTCCAAGGGGTAACCATCAATACCCTGATCATGCTTATATCCAAGATGTAGTAAGGCAAGTCTGTCATTTCCTTGTGCTGCAACCAGACTGTACAACATGCCCTGATGAAATATCAATAAGATTATTACTTTAAAAAATGTTTTGCAATAAATATTTATCATGGTTGCACTTTGTGGTTGTATTATCAATGATAAGCCCAATGTATTTACTAAACAAGGGCATATATTAGTGAACTGTTCTTGGAAGTTAGCCAGTCATTACAACTCACCCACAAATCGTCATACTTGCTTCGATATATATAGAAAGTGTAAATGGTTTGTCATTTGAAAGATAATCATAAATTGAAACAATGTCAAATATTACAAACAAGGTGTGTAAAATAAATAGATGTGCTTTTTATTTTATAGCAAAGTGAACAGCCAGCTGAGTTCACTTAGTCCACCCGTAGAAAGCAACTTTGGTCCGTGCAATAAAACAAAGTGAAAGCCATACTACAATTCATTTGAATGAATGCACTTAATTGAACCAAGCAAATTAACTTGGCCCTACCCTCTTGCCTCCATGCAACATTTGGTTGTATACCTTATTTTCAGCACAATGTCGGGATTGGGATCGAACCCGGGTCTCCGGTGCTGCAAGCGCTGTAAGGCATTTGAGGTGAGTAGTTGGATCCTGACACTCAGTCAGTCACACGATGAGCAGTGCGTCTAAAGTTAATCGGATTCAGAGGGAATGGACTGGTGTGACCTTGCAAGCAAAGATCCTATAGCTCCGCTATAGGATCTTTGCTTGCAACCCCAGTAGCCAACCAGCAGTGGAATAACAGGATTACTGAACTCAACCATTTCCTCATTAGTTTAGTGTTTCGTTTTCAGCAGATTCCACCAGAGGTGAAATTGCATGTTGGTTTTCTTAAGTGGTGGAAGGGGAAGGAGGGTTTGAAAATACCTTTGACATTTAGGTATTATAGTTTTTTTCCTTTTGAGTTTGCAACTTTCAGTCTGCAGTGAGTGCAGGATAGGAAAGAAACCAAGATTCACAGGTGTATTTTTGTCTCCTTTAAGTTGTTGGACCGGGTAACGTGTGCAGTATGTCCTTCGGCTCCATCTGTAATCTTCCCCCTGAGCATAAAGTGCTGGAGTAATTCAATGGGTTAAACTTAAGAGATCCTATAGTATTGTGTAAATTACAAACTGCCTTGAATGCACTAAGGACTGAGTTCAGAATTGTTTACGCAAGTGTGAGTTTACACAAGTTGCATATTGCGCAAGGCAGGGAATGACTATGTGTGGAAGAAAAATAAGTTAACGTTTCAGGTCTTGGACCCTTCATCTGAACTGGGAAAGAGAATTTTTAAAAGTTTTGATTGAAGAGATTGCGGTAGAGGGAAATGTAGAACAAATAGAATAATTTTAATTATCAGCACATTAAGGTTCTTTGTCCTTTTGTTCTACACATTTTCACTCACCTTTTCACTTATGTAAAACTAACTTGTTCATCTCTCTTTCCATGTTCTGATGAAGCATCACAGTCCTGAAATATTGACTGATTTTCTTTCCACAGATACTGACTGACCCCCAGCTTTTTCTATTTTTTGCTTCATAAGCATCTTCAAAGCCGATTATTTTGGATTTGAAATAACAAATTTCAGTAAAATACCATACCATGTCACACCTTTACAAAGAACCTTTCCCCCTAATCCTCCCCAAGAAACATAGAAACATAGAAAATAGGTGCAGGAGTAGGCCATTCGGCCCTTCGAGCCTGCACCGCCATTCAATGTGATCATGGCTGATCATCCAACTCAGTATCCCGTACCTGCCTTCTCTCCATACCCCCTGATCCCTTTAGCCACAAGTGCCACATTTAACGCCCTCTTAAATATAGCCAATGAACTGGCCTCAACTACCTTCTGTGGCAGAGAATTCCAGAGACTCACCACTCTCTGTGTAAAGAATGTTTTCCTCATTTCGGTCCTACAGGAATTCCCCCTTATCCTTAGACTGTGACCCCTTGTTCTGGGCTCCCCCAACATCGGGAACAATCTTCCAGCATCTAGCTTGTCCAACCCCTTAAGAATTTTGTAAGTTTCTATAAGATCCCCCCTGAATCTTCTAAATTCCAGCGAGTACAAGCCGAGTCTATCCAATCTTTCCTCATATGAAAGTCCTGACATCCCAGGAATCAGTCTGGTTCCTATCTATCCAGCATCTCTGGAGAGAAGGAATGGTGATGTTTCGGGTTGTGACCCTTCTTTAGAAGTTTGAAGAAGGGTCTCTACCCGAAACATTACCCATTCCTTCTCTCTAGAGATACTGCCTGTCCCGCTGAGTTACTCCAGCATTTTGTGAACATCTTTGTAAATCTTCTCTGTACCCTTTCCAGCTTGATAACATTCTTCCTATAACATGATGGCCAAAACTGAACATAATGCGCATCCAAGAAAGACATGTGAATATTTTTTAATTGGCGAACCCAGCAACCCTGGAGGAGCGAAGATATTTGTGCATCCATTAATACTAAGAAAGATAGAAGATCTAAGAAATCTAGATCTTATCTATCTAAGAAAGACAAATCATCAAGAGAAAACAAAATATGAAGGTGACTTTAGACAAGCTCTGTGGGCTTTAACATGTGGGCACAGTTACAACAGGACTAATGATGCTACATTGTTATCAGTGTACAATCATTCAACAGTTTGTGCTAAAGAAAAGATACCCACAGATTGTTGGTGAAAACAGCAACCATTACCATATAATGATCTGCCTTAGAGGGCGGTGGAGGCAGGTTCTCTGGATGGTTTCAGGAGAGAGCTAGATAGGGCTCTTAAAAATAGCGGAGTCAGGCGATATGGGGAGAAGGCAGGAACGGGGTACTGATTGGGGATGATCAGCCATGATCACATTGAATGGCGGTGCTGGCTCGAAGGGCAAATGGCGTACTCCTGCACCTATTGTCTATTGTCGTCCTCAGAATGACAATGGATTTATGAGTTCATAGGTGTATAAGTTCTAGGTACATAATTGGACTATTCGGCCCATCAATTCTACTACGCCCTACAATCATGGCCGATCTATCTGTCCCTCTCAACTCCATTCTCCTGCCTTCTCCCCATATCATTTGACACCCTTACTAATTAAGAATCTGTCAATCTCCAACTTAAAAATATCCATTGACGACCTCCACAGCTGTCTGTGGCAATGAATTCCACAGATTCACCACAGTCTGACAAAATAAATTCCTCCTTATGTCCTTTCTAAAGGTACGTTATTTTATTATGAGGCTATTGCCTTTCGTCCTAGACTCTCCCACTAGTAAAAACATCCTCTCCACATTCACTCTATCCAGGCCTTTCACTATACAGTAAGTTTCAATGAGGTGTCCTCTCGTCCTTCTAGACTCCTGAAATTTAGAAATTGCTGCTTTTGTGCAGTAAGTACTATTAAAACTCACCAGAGAAGCGGAATTGATTAAATGATCAAGGACACTCTTATTTTCCCACAAAGTTTTAATTTCTCCAGCCCAGAAAAGGGATCAATTGAAACCGTGAATTCTGAAACCATGCATAAAAATATATATATATATTTTTTAAATTTTACTTTCTTGTTCTCATTCTCTCTGCACACTCCCATAACCCCTTCTTTCTTATCCTTTCTTTATTTCTCTTTCTATGCTTGTATATGCGTCAAATTCACTATATTTCACCATCATTTCTCCTCTCTAAAGTTCCTTGGTAAAGGAACATGTGGGCACAGTTGCTTTATTGTGGTCAACAGTGACACAGTGGTCACTGTTGCTTTATTGCTCTTACCATATAATTATCTCCTTGCTCTTCCTACAATCTGCAAAGCAATAATTTTGAGCCATGGAATCGGTCTAATCAAAAGTGTGCTGTAATATCCTAATCCAAGGATCTGAACCATGACTGCTTTCCTAACCACCAGCTAAAGGTCAGGCCAGAAACTTGTTGAATTATTTTGGGAAAGTTTGTAGTTAAATTCTGTAGGACTTTCAGAAAGCCCATGCTTTTGTTTTCCCTCTGAGATCCATAATCGATCACCACTCTTTTTCCAGGCAAATAAATATGGGGGTTATTAGTGAATCAATGCCTAGTTCCCACACTGGGAAAGATAAAAATATATTATATCATTCCAATGCAGGTTGCACTTTGTTCAAAATGTATTATGGAGAAATATAGATATTTGTATATTCAAAACATAGGAGTCTAACACATTATGGAGTCAAAGGTGACTTTCAACACTTTCAGGTTTTCTTCATTCACATCTGGATCTTTTTGTAAACGGAGAACAATTGATTGCTATGGGTGCTCAGCAAATCTTTCAGTTATGGATGGTAGAAGATACATTATATAGCTTTGGTTCTTTGTTGATCAAATCAAACCAAATTCATCTCGACACTACGAATGTCAGGGAATGTTTCATCGGTCTGTTGCTATCAAACATTTATTACGAAATGTTGGGTATTTGTTGCAGATGTCAAGAAGTCTACACTGTCATAATTGCTTGATTGTCTAGTTGGAGAACTTGAAATCTGGATGAAGATAAAACTATCTGAGATCTAAAATCAAAGCATGTGAAAGGCGTATTTATTGTCCAAAAGATTGCATTACCTTTGAGGGTTGTACATCCACACCCAGACCTGTCTCAAAAATGACTCCCAGCAAGTAGGCTGCTTTATGATAGCCGCAGCAGCTGGCTTCTATTAGTGAAGTTATATGGTGTCCAATTTGCTTGATACCATTTGCACCAGTAAGTTTCTCCATTGCCTTCCAGTAAAGCTTCTCACCAACTTCAATAAGTATGGAAGGTAAATTTGGTAAATGAGTGGCATCTAGGCACAAAAATAAATTGTTAAAATGTTAGATAAAAGCAAATACAATGAAATACACAATTCGCAATGACGAACCACATTTCTATTGCCCCTATATGCTTTAAGCTAATCTGGTATATTTTAACCACTTCTTTTATAGTTCCAATAATATGTCATCATTTTGAGATGCTACTCCTTTCTCTCACCATAAATCTTGCCTGACTTACTTCCAACAGTCTCTGTTTTATTTTCAGATTTACAGCATCCCCAGAACTTGCCTTCTATATAACAATCAGCTTCATGTATTGGTTTATAATTCTTCCCATGCCTATTTTAGCAGAGGCATTGAAAAATACATGTGTAACCACGGCTGTTTGTATCACGTGTAGGAATTTCAACTGCAATGTTCTTTGTAGAATGGAAAATATAAACAAGTGTTGGAACAATTTAATGTTCCGATCTATAAATTGAGATATCACAACACTCGATAGCATGCAATAAATTACTCTTCTGGAGATGCTGAGACTACATTTTGTTCCTTTCAAAATTATCTCTGAATTATAGTTCTCTGTTTTAATTTGAAACAGAATATCACAGAAATGAATGAATGAATAAGTTTATTGGCCAAGTATTCACATACAAGGAATTTGCCTTGGTGCTCTGCCCGCAAATGACAACATGACATACAGTGACAGTTAGGAATGAAACATAAAACATTAATAATAAAACATTATTGATTAAACATGTGAATTAAATAAAATACCAGAGCAAAAGGAGGCGACAGATTTTTGGTTATTGAGTAGAGCTACTACTGGTGGAAAAAAGCTGTTCTTATGTCTGGCTGTGGCAGCTTTGACAGTCCAGAGTCGCCTTCCAGAGGGAAGTGATTCAAAGAGTTTGTGGCCAGGGTGAGAGGGGTCAGAGATGCTCTTACCCGCTCGCTCCCTGGCCCTTGCAGTGTGCAATTCGTCAATGGAGGGAAGGTTGCAACCAATAACCTTCTCAGCTGATCGGACGATTCGCTGCAGCCTCCGGATGTCGCGCTTGGTGGCTGAGCTAAACCAGACCATGATGGAGAAGGTGAGGACAGACTCTACGATGGCCGTATAGAATTGGACCATCATTGCCTGTGCCTCAGCTGCCGCAGGAAGTACAAACTCTGTTGTGCCTTTTTGACTGTGGAGTCAAAACTGCAATGATTCATTTTATGTAGTTATTGAATGAACTAAAATGCTTCCCTGATAAAACTTAGAATGAATGAGACCTATCAGCAGCTTTTTGTCCATCATTTGTAACAAAGTTACTTCCCATCAAGGCATACATGTTCATTTGCAGGTGAAAGCCAATGGCACATATATACTCTTAAGGAATATGAGAGAGGGAAGGTTCACCATAACCACAGATAGAATTAACCTATTCAATAGAAGTAGAGTCCTAGAATAGTTTCAAGGCAAAGATAGATAGATACCTGTTTAACTAGAGGGTGAAAGGCTACCAGAGGTAAGTGGGAATGTGGAGTGAGTTACAACAGATCATCCATGATCTTATTAAATGTTAGAGAAGGTATGAGGGGTGTGGCCTACACCTGTTTCTAATTCATACATCGTTATACGTATTTCCACACAAGGAAGGCAGAAACCAAAAAGCTTTTCATTATACCTCATTAAGCATGACAACAATAAACTAAACTAAACTAAAAATATGATTGTGTAGAAAGGAATTGCAGATGCTGGTTTATACTGAAGAGAATCACAAAGTGCAGGAGTAACCCAGTGGGTCCAGCAGAAATTAACATCAGAAATTAACATCTGCCTAGTGTATTGAAAATGAAGATGAATCAAAGCTGAAAATAATGGGTATGAATGTGGGGTGCGGTGAAGGAGCTAAAAGGATTGGATGCACTTTTGTTTTTACATTATGCAAATAATTTGAAGTTACCTATTAAGGAGTCTGAAGCCATTGTTTGAAGCAGATCAAATAGTGCCTTATAACGTTTCTCTGTTCTTTTTCCCCAAGGACGTGCTGGACATTTATTGTCATCATCGTCTTTTTGCCCATTCAGCAACTGGAAATAGTAATAATTATTTCTAGCTGCAACAAAAAAGCATTATAATTAATTACCTTGATTGCTAAATGTGCAAATAATTTTCCATAAATTACATTATGGATACATCTGAAAAATATATGACCAATAAATTCTGTCAAAAATGATTCCACTATTGGAAAATTGATCATGTTGTGCTCAATGTATAAATTGCAAATGTGACTTTGTGTCCTCTGTGGATTGGATGTGTTAACAATCATGTGGTAAAGGCACAATGCCACAGTTGGTAGAGCAGCAGCCTCACAGCGCCAGGTTCGATCCTACCTTCAGGTGCTGTCTGTGTGGAGTTTTCACATTCTACCTGTGACCGCGTGGGTTTCTACCGGGTGCTCCTGTTTCCTCTCACATCCGAAAGAAGTGCGGAAGTTAATTGGCCTCTGTAAATAGTCCCGAACGTGTAAGCAGTGGATGCAAAAGTAGGATAACGTAGAACTAGTGCGAACGATGATCAATGGTTGATGAGGACATGGACGGCAGAAGGGCCTGTTTCCGTGCTGTGGTGGTGGCCCGTCGGTAACGACGATGGCGGATTGTGCTGGGCTGCACAAAAACCTGTGCGTGAATGAGTTTAAGTTGGAGAAGCTGTTGCACTGTAACAACCCCACCCTCTCAGCTGCAATCGTCAGAGTCTTGTGGTATGAAAAATCATCACGGCTGCAGACTTCTTGGCTGCAGTGGATGCCCATGTCGTCTTTAGTGCTCTGACTAGCCCTTCGCATTCCACAGTGTGTTGCTGCATCGTCTTTCCAGCTGTTGGTTCATAAAGATCTCTTCCGCCTGGTCCGCCAAAGCAGACTTTCCATGAAGGATGAGTATGTCTCACAGATTGAACTGGACTACATGGTACCAGTTGCAAGGTTATGCCTTGACCTGACAGCTGTATCGTTGAACTAAACTAAACATACTGAGGAGCCAGACATACATAATAGAGTCACAGAGGCGTACAATGCATGTCTGGTCACTGTTGGACTTTTTAAATGGTCTAGTGCAACTAAGCAGACACACAAACTAAACAAATGCAATTCCTACAGACCAAATTGGATAAATGACTGACAATGTATCTGCACACCTTCTATATCTTCTTGCCTTTCATTTTAGATATGTACAGTATTTGGAGGGATCCTCTACTGGCTTACTACTCAACAATAAGGGGTAAGCCTTTTAAGGGCCTGTCCCACTTAGGCGACTTTTTAGGAGACTCTGTGCTCGATATATGATCGCCACATGGTCGACACATGTTCGCTGGTGGTCTCTGGTGAGTCTCCCGCATTCTGGGAACTAGTCGCAGCCTCAGTATGGTCGCCACAAATTTTTCGGCATGGAGAAAATCCATAATCCTGTAGTCGTAGGTGCGGTTGTAGTGGGGTCGCCATGTAGTTATGGGTAGTTGTTCGTTGTTTTAGTTAATCGCCTTTGCTGACCGGGCATTTTCATTGGCTCATTGGGGGGAAAAAAAAACATAAGCAAGAGTTTTCAGAACCAAGGATAACCGACCGGTAATGTTAAATGCCCACCAAACTTAACAGCGGTGTATCCCTGGCTTATTAAAAGTTGTCTGGCTTCTTAAAAATGTCACCACTCCTTCTCCCCCCCCCCCCCCCCCCCCCTTCTAAAAGGACTTCCAGTGTGCATCTGTATCACCTTGGCTTTGCACTATGTGAATTTCAGACTGTGCTCCCCCTGGTGTTTTGTGTGTGGTGGGGGGGGGGGGGGGTGGGGGTGGGGGTGGGGGTGGGGGGGGGGGGGTGGGGGGGTGTATGTGTGTGTGTGTGTGTGTGTGTGTGTGTGTGTGTGTGTGTGTGTGTGTGTGTGTGTGTGTGTGTGTGTGTGCACTGAATGCTAGAAAACAGCTGCTCATGGTTTTTAACTAGAAGGACGCCTTCAATATTATTGTAGTGGGTATCAGGTGACGCCAGTGCCCTCTACTGGTTGCAACACCTAGTATGAGCATAGAGAACACTGTGTTCACACTAGCAAGTCTGCAGGGTCACACATTGCTCACATTATCGAGTATAGAGAGTGCATGATGCTTAGACTGCCCAGTGTACAAAGAACACATTTCTTGCACTGCTGAGTATAGAGTGCACAGTGCTTATTCTACTGTTTAGAAAATGCATGGTGCTCATACTACTGAGTGTAAAGTGAGCTTGGTGCTCACACTACCAAGTGTAGAGAGCGCATGGTGCTCACACTAAAACAGTCAGCACTCAGCAAACTCATTTATTTCAGTTCAGTGCATTCTCTGAAATCAGCAATGAACTTATTTTCACATGATGTCCTCTGGTTTATATTCTGTGGTCCCTGAACATGGCAGTGTGAGGATAGACACAAAATACTGGAATAACTCAGCGGGCCAGGTAGCATCTTTGGAGAGAAGGAATGGGTGACGTTTCGAGTCGAGACCCTTCTTCAGACCCTCAGTGAACTCAGCAGTGTGATCATTGTGCATTCTTAATTGGCAGTAACAAAACATTATGCGTTCCTTCAATGTATGAATGCCATTGTTCACTTAAAGCATGATTGCTTTTTATTATGTCTTGTCTGAACTTTTTCACATGCCCTTGCAATCACGAGACATAATTGATGTGCAATGTAGAAAATTCTGAACTACACTACTGTATAAAAAATGGAACTAAACAACTGTTCCACCAAACAGTTTGATGTGTTATATCCTCCAAGGAATCAATCGAACATCTAGATCAAAACTCCTATGTTGTCAAACTGATGCAACCAACAATGAATCACTCAACAGTAAAAGCTTGGCAGTCACATAAATGAAGCTGGCAGTCACCTGAAAAATCGATTGTGGAACTGGCCCATTAGGTACAGTGTACGGTAAGTCCTTTAAAAGAGGGAGGGAGAGGAGGGAGAAGTAGGGAGAAGGAGGGAGCTGAGTGGAGACAACTTTTAAGAAGGCAGAGATACACGGCTGTGTAGCTCGGCGAACATTAAACATTACCAGTCTGTTATACTTTGTTCTGAAAACTGCTGCTTATGTTTTTTTTCCCCAATGAGCCAATGAAATTCACCGGTCAGCACCGGCTACAATCTACGAGAACCTAAGAGAACCTTCGACGTCCTGGCAACCCACTAGGACCTCCTGGCGACTCACCTATGGCACGAGAATTCTCGCTACTCTCCATGGCGGCTTCATTCTAATAAGGCCGCGGCTAGTTCCCAGAATGCGGGAACTCTTCACGACCATGAAGGCGACTACCCGGCAACCACCCGCGAACATATGGCGACTGTATAGTCTCCCGCAGTCGCCTAAAAAGTCGCCTAAGTGGGACAGGCTCATGAATGCACCACTGTATATTGCCATTGGTGTGTAGTGGTAGAATCTGGGGGCAGTCGATGATAAAATGGAGAGACTAAAAAGGTGTGGGGAGGGGGAAAATTAGTGTAAATGGGAACTTGATAGTCACCTCAGGCTCTGTGGCTGAAGGGCTGATTTATTTGCTCTATCATTCTATTATTCTACTTCCATGTTTGTACGGTTTAACAAGGATCCACCTCCTTCCTCAGAGCAAAGTAATTTTTTTTTCCATTCAAATATTTTTACAGATGATGACTATCTCTATCTATCCAGACACATTATGGTTTTAATTATCTCCATCAGACCTCCTTTCCTCTGTTCCAGGAAGAGTACCCCAGCCTTTTCAAGCAACCCTCATGGCAAAATTCTCAAATTTCTGAGATGATTCTAATAAATCTCCTCTGCATCCTCTCCAAAGCCTTCAAATTTTCCCACATTATAGAACATAGAATAGTGCAGCACAAGAACAGGAACTTTGTCCCACAATGTTTGTGTTGAGCATGATGCCATATCCTGCCATTATATGCATATTTATGCACCTATCTAAAGGTTTCTAAAACACCACTATCAAATCTACACGCCACTGTCGTATGTGTGGGTATCGTAATATGATTCCCTGAACCAGGTAAGATGTCACACTTTGGGCAAATCAGCATTTGATAAAGGTCCATTGTTATTTCCAAACTCTTATGTTGTATTCTTTGGTTTATAATGCCTAGGACCCTGCATGATTGTTAACCATGTTTTCAACCTGTCCTTCCACTTTCTATAATTTATGTATATGATGACTCAGATTTCTATATTCCCTGAACCCCTCTCAGAAATGCGTCATCAAATCTAGTTCACTTGCCTTTGTTCTTCTTACTGGAATGTAACATTTCATGATTTCCTGGATTAAATTTCATTTGCCAGGATCCCGCCCCCTCCGCCAGCGACACTACATCCTGTTGAAGCCCTTTGCTAACTGCATCACAGTTCTCCACATCGATCATCTACATGTTCTCTGCAGTTTTTCACCTTGCATTTTTCACACTCAACTCCAGGTCAAGTACAACTAGTTAAAATATATTCTGAAAACCAAGTGTCTGAATACTAGCCCCTGGGGTAAACCGCTGACCCCATTCCTTCAGTCAGGAAAAAAAACTCCCTATTTTCAGCTATTCAGCTATTTTTCCAGACTTGCTGTCATTTTATTCATATTTTTCGTAATGTTGAAGGAAGCCATTCGGCCCATTGAGCTCATGCTGTTTCTCAGAACAATCCCATCAGTTATGTCCGTGAGGTTCCATTCCTCCTTCCATTTCTCTGTAAACTATTGTCTCTCACAGGTCCACCAACTCTACCCTGCTTCTCCTACCATCCACTTATGCCAGTGCACCCTGAGGAAGGCTACGAGGTAATGGGGAGAACATGAAAACTCCCCACAAAGGCATCGCTCAAGTTCAGGACCAAACCACACCACCTTATTCCATGAGCTTCAATCCTAATTGAAGCCCAGAGGGCAGCATTTTATAAAGTGTCTTTAACTAACCCATAACAAATGTTGAGCAAACTCCTAAAATAAAGTATGATTTTGTACATAGGATTTGTACATATGCATTTCAAAAGAAAACTGTTTAAAATATAGAAACAAAGAACTGCAAATGCAGGTTTACACAAAAGGACACAAAGTGCAGGGATACCTCAACATGTTAGTGACAACTGTTTACAATATGTTTTAATTTAAAATGCTTAGTTTTTATTCAAAATAGTTGTTCCAATCATTATTTAGGGCTCTGTAAAATGTACAAAGTAAAAAAACTAATGGTACTTTTCTTTACTGATTTGCTATGAATGACAAGTCTTTAATGCAAAAAATTGTTCAGCCACCTGAATAACATTACATTGACTGGACAACAGGATTTCCTTTGAAATTTTGCTAGAAAACAATCTAAATTAGAAACGGTGATATTCATGCCACAAAGCTTTAATGATAGTCAGTAGTGAATGCCCTTGTTTTTGTTCCTACCTTGAAAATACAGACCAACCTACTAAAACAATGGACTCCCCTGAACAAAACACTAAACACGAAAGAACGCTAACAGCACTAAAATTTGGATACCAAATTAACTGAATAGAGTGTTCATTGTTTGAGGATTTGATCAGGGAAATTTTTGCTCCAGATAACTACGCATTATATAGTTGTTATTAATTTTCTTACTCTCTTTCCTTCCAACATAGATGAAGGCCATTTGATTGCAATTAGTGTATGCAGGTGCTCAGAGCAACCTAAATACCACACTTATTACCATGTAACCTGCGTTCCCTCACATTCCCATTATTTGCTCCCCGATTGTCCTGCCACCCACCTACATGAGATATAATGTAAAATAGCCATTGAACTATCAACCAGCATATCTTTTGGATTTGGAGAAAACCAGAGTATCTCAGAGAATCCAGCACTGTTAGAGGGAGAACACGCAAACTCTACATGGACAGCACCAGAGGTCAAGGCCAAGAACTACGTTACACCACCAGGGTTATTAAATTAATTCCCCACTTCATATGGTTAAATTAGGCTTCATATTATGATCCACAACAGTTTTTCAATGATAGTTAATTCTTAAATTTATGTAAAATATTTATTTTGGTTTCTGAATAATAATAATGATACAGCTGTAGTGCTTCCAGCAACTTTGTTTTCCTGGGTAAAAACTGGAAGTTGCCAGTTCACCAGGTCTGGAGAGGGAACTCTCAATATCAATGAGATGTATTTTTCGCTCTTGGCAGTAACATAAAATAACAGAATCTTAAAATAGCTATAGCAAGAAAGACAGAATTATCCAAAAGTGCAGAAGCACTGAAACAGGCTCACCGACAAAACCCAAGTGAAAAATGTACTCTGAAAATATTTAATACCTTCATCCAGATCAGAAAGTTTAATTCCTTTACCTTTATAAACTCCAGACATTGAATTGAATTGAATTGAAGTGAAAACATTTTATTAGCCCAATATGTATACATACAAGAAATTTGCCTTGGTGTTTTGCTCGCAAGTAACAACACGATATACAGTAGACAATTAAGAATAAAACATTATAATTTAAACGTTTAAAGAATTAAATAAAATACCAGAGGAAAAGGAGGCTACACACTTTTGGCTGTTGAGTAGAGCTACTGCTCATGGAAAAAAAGCTGTTTTTATGTCTGGCTGTGGTGGCTTTGACAGTCAATGTGGCCAAAGTGAAAGGGGTTAGAGATGAGCTTACCCGCTCTCTGCCTGGTCCTTGCAGTGTACAGTTCATCGATGGGGGGAAGGTTGCAGCCAACAATCTTCTCGGCAGATCGAATGCGCTCAACCTCCAGATGTCATGCTTGGTGGCTGAGCCAAACCAGACCATGATGGAGAAGGTGAGGACAGACTCTATGATGGCAGATTGTGTTTTCTTAGCTGCCACAGGAAGTACGTCCTCTGTTGGGCCTTTTTGACTGTGGAGTCAATGGTGGTCTCCCATTTAAGGGCCCTGGAGATGATGGTGACTGTGGTGTTGTTGATGGTGAGTGGGGGGAGATAATAGACAATAGGTGCAGGAGTAGGCCATTCGGCCCCTCGAGCCAGTACTGCCATTCAATGTGATCATGGCTGATCATCCCCAATCTGTACCCCGTTCCTGCCTTCTCGCCGTATCCCCTGGCTCTGCTATCTTTAAGAGCCCTATACTCTCTCTTGAAAGTATCCAGAGAACCGGCCTCTACCACCCCCCTGAGGCAGAGAATTCCACAGACTCACCACTCTCTGGGTGAAAAAGTGTTTCCTCATCTCCATTCTAAATGGCTTACCCCTTATAGGGGAGCTGCCCTAAAGTCTACAATCAATTCCACCATCTTAAGAGCATTGAGCTCCAGGTTGTTGCGATGGCACTGGACATGGGAAATGCTTGGATATCTTAAAAATGTTGTTAATCAGGAAAGTACAGAACATGCAATTTAAACATGTGTTTTTCATGCATTGTATGTGGTGGAGATTGACACTTTGTTAAAAAATAAGTGATTCAATTATAAATTTTCTACCTCAGCTTTTAATTAGCTCTTGATTTCTCTGCATTCAGATTCTATAATTATTTACTACTTTTGCATGCACATACTGTATACGGTAGTGTTATTTGACTTACTGATGTAGTTCATACATTTTAGTTTACTTACTCCTTTTCTCTATTGTCTTGAGTAATCCAAGGGACTTGAAATACTTGATGATGAGTAGATTGAAATGTTTGCACTTTCGATAATACCGATCAATATGTTTGTCGACATTGTGAGCACTTACAAGAGGATTTGAAATCTGCAAATTTGACGCAAAATTAATAGGTATGAAATGGTCCATAAATCCATTGCTTATTTGCCATGTAAGTATCATGGTTTAATAAAAAGATAATGGATTATTTTGTTCAGTGGCAAAAGCAGTAGGAAAGAGAGAAAAGGCAGTTACATTTTGTAAGGATATCAACGCTCTTTTAAAAGGAAAAATGTTACACTGAATTCAGTCATGTTCTCAATCAGATAAAGTACCCTGTCTGAACATGCTGAGGTCCTAGTTGGCTCAATATCTTTAGGGCCATTTTCTCCAGTAGTTTAATCTACTCATTGTGATACAGTGAGGCATTTTCCCTTCACCTAGACGTCTTCATTCCTTTGGGAAGCAATCTTTCTAACCTTCATCTGCCCCATCCTCAAAACCATCAAGTTCCTTCAGTTACTATAAGTATTCAGAGTTTTGACCCATAAATTGGATCACAATCAATGTGTACATCTAACAAGTAGCATCCATCTCCTGGCAGAAGCCAACAATAAACGAATGTCATCTTCTCAAAAATGAAATAAATTATCATTTTGGACAGAAAGGAGTAGTCTTACAACTGTAACTTTATCCTTTAGTGGATTAACAACAATAACATTTTGTCAGCTTTTCATAAGGTCATAAGGAATGGTAGTAGAATTAGGCCATTCGGCCCATCTGGTCTACGCTGCCATTCAATCATGGCTGATCTATCCCTCCCTCCTAATCCCATTCTCCTGCCTTCTCCCAATATCCTCTGACTCCTGTACAAATCAAGAATCTATCTATATCTGCCTTAAAAATATCCACTGGCAGCCTCTACAGCCTTCTGTGGCAAAGAATTCCACAGATTCACCACCCTCTGACTAAAGAAATTTCTCCTCATCTCCTTCTTAAAAGAACATCCTTTAATTCTGAGGCTATGACTTCTAGTCCTAGACTCTCCCACTAGTGGAAACATCCACTCCACAACCACTATATCCAAGCCTTTCATTATTCTGTATGTTTCAATAAGGTCCTACCTCATTCTTCTAAACTCCGTCGAGCACAGGCCGAGTGCCGACAAACGCTCATCATAGGTTGCCCTACTAATTCCTGGGATCATTCTTGTAAACTTTCTCTGGACCATCTCCAGAGCCAGCACATCCTTCCTCAGATATGGTGCCCAAAATTGGTCACAATATTCCAAATGCGGCCTTACCAGCACCTTATAGAGCTTCAATATTACATCCCTGTTTTTGTATACAAGCCCTCTTGAAATAAATGCTAGCAACAAGTTTGCTTTCTTTTTTACTGATTTAACTTGCAGATTAACTTTTGGGGAATCCTGCACCAGCACTCACAAGTCCCTTTGCACCTCTGATTTCTGGATTCTCTCCCCATTTAGAAAATAATCTATGCCTTTATTCCTACTACCAACATGCATGACGCCACACACTATATTCCATCTGCCACTTCTCAGCCCACTCTCCCAACCTGTCCAAGTCCTTCTGCAGAGTTCCTGCTTTCTCTACACTACCTTCTCCTCCACATATTTTGATATCATGCGCAAACTTTGCCACAAAGCCTTCAATCCCCTCGTCCAAATCATTAATATACAATGTGAAGAGCAGCGGCCCCAGCACTGACCCTGACGAATTCCACTGGTTACTGGCAGCCAACCAGAAAAAGCCACCTTTATTGCCACTCTTTGTCTTCTACCATCTAGCCAACCTGCTATCCATGCTCGTATCTGCCCATTGATACCGTGGGCTCATCTTCCTAAGCAGCCTAGCGTGTGGCACCTTATCAAAGGCTTTCAGAAAATCCAAGTAAACAACATCTACTGACTCTCCTTTGTCTGTCCTGCTGTTTACTTCTTCAAATAATTCCAGCACATTTGGTAAGCAAGACCTCCCTTTTACAAAGCCATGCTGATTTTTGCCTATTTTATCATTAACTTCAAAATACTCCGTAACCTCATCCTTTACAATGGACTCTAAAATCTTACCAACTACCAAAGTCAGACTAACAGACCTATAGTTCCCACTATACCGCCTTGCTCCCTTTTTGTGCAGTGGGGTAATATTGGCAATTTTCCAATCATCTGGGACCACTCCTGACTCTAGTGATTCCTGAAATATCACTTTCAATGCCTTCCCAATTTCTAAAGCCAAGTCTTTCAGAACCCTAGGGTGCAGTCCATCTGGCCCAGGTGACTTATCCACGTTCAGCCCTTTCAGCTTCCCAAGCACCTTCCCCCTGGTAATAGCCTTTAGACTAACTTCCACCTCTAACTCTCTTGAATTTCAGGCACTTTGCTCGTGTCTTTCACTTTGAAGACTGATGCAAAAAGGCTATTCAACTCCTCTGCCATTTCTTTATTCCCCATTATCGCTTCTCCTGCATCATTCTCCAGCGGTCCATCATCCACTCTTGCCTCTTACTTGCTCTTTATATAACTGAAGAAACTCTTGCTATCATTTTATATTATTGGCTAGCTTACCTTTGTATTTCATTTTTTCTCCCCGCATCTTCTTTTTAGTTATCCTCTGTTGTACTTTAAAAGCTTCACAATCCTCTGGCTTCCCACTAATCTTTGCTTTGTTATACACCTTCTCTTTTGTTTTTATACTGTCTTTCCCGACTTTCCTTGTCAGCCTCGGTCGCCTCTTTCTCCCCCTAGAATCTGCCTTCCTCTTTGGATTGAAAAGATCCTGCATCTCACAGATTATTCTCTGAAATTCCTGCATTACTGTTCCACCTTCATCCCTGCTAGGGCCCCTTTCCAGTCAACTTTGGCTGCTCCTCCCTCATGCCTCTGTAGTCCCCTTTGCCCAGTTGCAATACCGACACATCTGATTTCACCTTCTCCCTCAAATTTCAGATTAAAACTTATCATGTTGTGGTCACTACCTCCTAATGGTTCTTTTACCTTGAGTTCCCTTATCAAATCTGATTCATTACATAACACTAAATCCAAAATTGCCTTTTCCCTGACAGGCTACACGACAAGCTGCTCTATGAATCCATCTCAAGCATATGACACTCTACATATTCCCTTTCTTGGGGTCCAGTACCAACCTGATTTTCCCAGCCTACCTACATATTAAAATCTCCCATGTCCACCGTAACATTGCCTTTTTTACATGCCTTTTTTACATGCAATTTTATCTCCTGATGCAACTTGTACCCAATATCTTGGGTACTGTTTGGGGGCCTGTAGGTAAGGTCTTTTCACAATGAATATAAAAGTTATTTTCTTACAAACCTTGTTTTACAACTAAATACAAGTCATAAAAATCAGAAAGCACTTCTCCAATGCATGCAATACTTAGTTGCTTTTGCAAATTTCAGAAAAACGCTTATGAGTTCAGAAGCCATTATCACAATTTATCTATCCATCGATAAAGACTGGATGTCTTAAACTGTTGTCAGAATAGGTCAGTTAGAAACATGAACGAAAGTTTAAGAGCCCTTGAACAAGAATTAGTTTGTTCAATAGCACAACTGAAATTGTTTTAGAATTTCAATGGAGTTAGTTGTTAATCTGTCTAATATCTGACCATTCAGCAGAAATTCAAGTGATAGTAAATTAACTATTTCATGCATTGTAGTGAAAATCATCGAAAGAACATATTTTTTTTGTGAATGTAAACATGTCCAGAGAATTTGACCTTTACCTTTTCTCCTTTTTGACCCATGACACGGTAAAATTTCACAGGACCAATAAATCCCTCAAAACTCTGTACATAGTTGCTGCCTCCAAGTACAAAGTATCCAGCTAAACCATTGTGATGGACATCTCCAGGAAAGCTAGGAATGGAAGGGATTTAAAGACAAATGACTATTGCACCATTCTGCGCACAAAGGGTTTAAAATATTCCTGTAATTCACACTGTGGTTGAAAAATTATAAAGATGCTATACACATAAAATTAGCTGTTTAGGATTATTAAATCCATTAACCATGGAAGATTAATTCTAACAGTGGTTTTTCTCTGGTGTCAAAGAGTCAATAGATAAAACAAAATATATCTAGGTCCATCTACTACATCCTCTCAGTTGTACGACTAATTGAAATAATCAACCTCTATCAATTAGACTATAACATACCTAGATATGATGAGAGATTTATCAATAGATATGATGCAAGGAAAGAACTGGGACCATAATTCATCAATCGCCTTCTTCATCCCGTGACCAATATACTTTGTCTCCAAAATTATTGAACCCTAACTTAATTAGCAACTTGTTTATGGATGAAATTGACATCAGTGGGGGGGGGGGGGGAGGTGATCAAGTTGGATGAGTGGTCTGTTTTGCCTCATGTGGGTACAAGTTAGCCTTGACGTTTTCCCTTTTCTTCCAGCCAAGATAGTTCAATTTTTATGAATGTGTCCGGGACTCATTTACACTTCCGGATCAAAATATGCCCTGCATACTGAATGATTCTGATGAATAAATTCAAATTTTGTCAGATTAAATCTATTTATCAATGTTTATTATATTTACAGAATGCAAAGTTGTGTTTTTAGCAGATCGGCAGATGCAATGAAACAGCTTTTCATTGCTGTTTGAATATTTTAAGCCCAACATTGAGATGGCCAAGAACAGAAGTTTCATGAAAATTGCATCATTATCAAATTTTGCTACAAATCATGCACCGTCCTGACTCGTATAGATTTCCCATTGCTTCACTGTCAATGGGTCAAAATTATTGAATTCCTGATCAAAGAATGTTGTAGCAGTATCATCGGATTAGTGACTACCGCAATTTAAAGCAAAAGGTTATGTGCTTGAGTCTATATGAGAACTCTCAAAGCTGTGATTCTAAAGTGGGGTGATAACCAAAGATCCATAAATGTCACGTGCAGCTGCAGGTCCCGGTAAGCCGCGTGGGACTGAAGGTCCCGGCAAGCTGCGGTCATACTGCGGCAGCAGGCCAGGCTCACCCGCCATGGAAATAGGAGAGGGAAAGCACCGAGCCGTGCTCGCCCTGAAGACCAGGAAGCGGAGATGAAGGGATTCAGCGACGATGGTGGACATGGGACAAGGGATGGTGGGAAGAATTGGTGGGGTGTTACCCTCCGCATCTTCAAGGTCAGCTGCTGGAGGCACGAAGGCTGAAGATGGGCTGGGCAAGGAGAAGGATGGCAGTTGGACAGTTGGAAGACTGCATGGAGGCGATGGCTGCAACAGGCCTTGATGGCCAGCTGTAGCTGGGACTATGAAATGTGGGGGTGGGGGGTGGGAGTATAAAGATGGAGTTAAAGGGGAAGTGAGTTACAACAGATTCTCGAATTAATGGGAAGGAAAGTTCGAGAAGGGATAAGAGAGTAAGGTCAGAGCCACACCAGAGGGACCGGTGTGAGAGGGGAGGTGAATAACAAAGTTAAAGTGTTGTATATGAATGCGTGAAGTATAAGAAATAAAGTGGATGAACTTGAGGCACAGTTAGAAATTGGCACGTATGATGTTGTGCGAATTACACAGACATGTCTGAAAGAGGACCAGGGCTGGGAACTGAATATTCAAGTGTATACGTCCTATCGAAAAGACAGACAGGTGGGCAGAGGGGGTGGGATAGCCCTGTTGGTGAGGAATTAAATTCAGGCCCTTGCAAGCGGTGACATAGAATCAGGAGATGTAGAGTCAGTATGGATAGAACTGAGGAATTGTAACGGTAAAAAGACCCTAATGGGAGTTATCTACAGTTCCCCAAACAGTAGCCTGGATATAGGATGCAAGTTGAATCAAGTTAAAATTGGCATGTTGCAAGGGTGATGCTATGTTGTTGTTATGGGAGATTTCAACATGCAGGTAGATTGGGAAAATCAGGTTGGAACTGGACCACAAGAAAGGGAGTTTGTGGAGTGTCTCCGTGATGGATTCTTAGAGCAGCTTTCACTGGAGCCTGTCAGGGAGAAGGCAATTCTGAATTTATTGTCGTGCAATGAGCCGTATTTGATAAAGGAACTCAAGATAAAGGAGCCATTAGGAGATAGGAGATATGATAAGTTTTCATCTACAATTTGAGAGAGAGAAGGGTAAATTGGAGGTATCGGTATTACAGTTGAGCATAGGGGACTATGGAGCCATGAGGGAGGAGGTGGCCAAAGTTGACTGGAAAGATACCCTAGCAGGGATGACAGTGGAACAACTATGACAGGCAATGGGAATAATACAGAAGGTGCAGGATCGGTTCATTCCAAAGAGGAAGAAAGATTCCAATGGGAGTAAGAGGCGATCGTGGCTGACAAGGGAAATCAGGGAGAGTATTAAAAAAAAGAGAAGAAATATAACATAGCAAAGATGAGCCGGAAGCCAGAGGATTAAGTAACTTTTAAAGAGCAACAGAAGATAACTAAAGAGGCAAAACGGGGAGAAAAGATGAGGTAAGCTAGCCAAGAATATAAAGGAGGATAGTAAAAGTTTATTTAGGTCTATGAAGAGGAAAAAAATAGTTAAGGCCAAAGTTGGACCCTTGAAGGGTGAAAAAGGTGAATTTACTATGGGGAACAAGGAAATGGCAGATGAGTTGAACAGGTACTTTGGATCCGTCTTCACTAAGAAAGACACAAACAATCTCCCTGGTGTACTAGTGGCCAAGGAATCTACGGTGAACTGAAGAAAATTCACATTAGGCAGGAAATGGTGTTGGTTAGACTGATGGGACTGAAGGTTGATAAATCCTCAGGGCCTGATGGTCTGCATCCCAGGATCCTTAAGGAAGTGGCTCTAGAAATTGTGGAGGCATTGGTGATAATTTTCAAATGTTCTATAGATTCAGGATCAGTTCCTGTGGATTGGAGGGTAGCTAATGTTATCCCACTTTTTAAGAATGGTGGGAGAGAGAAAACAGGGAATTATAGACCAGTTAGCCTGACATCGGTGGTGGGGAAGATGCTGGAGTCAATTATAAAAGATGAAATAGCGGCACACTTGGATAGCAGTAACAGGATTGGTCTGTGTCAGCATGGATTTACGAAGGGGAAATCATGCTTGACTAATCTTCTGGAATTTTTTGAGGATGCAACTAGGAAAATGGACAAGGAAGAGCCAGTGGATGTAGTGTACCTGGGCTTTCAGAAAGCATTTAATAAGGTCCCACATAGGAGATTAGTGGGCAAAATTAGAGCACATGGAATTGGGGGTAGAGTGCTGACATGGATAGAAAATATTTGGCAGACAGGAAACAAAGAGTAGGGATTAACGGGTCCCTTTCAGAATGGCAGGCAGTGACTAGTGGGGTACTGCAAGGCTCTGTGTTGGGACCGCAGCTATTTACAATATACAGCAATGATTTAGATAAAGTGATTAAAAGTAACATTAACAAATGTGCAGATAACACAAAGCTGGGTGGTAGTGTGAACTATGAGGAGGATGCTATGAGGATGCAGGGTGACTTGGACAGGTTGGGCGAGTGGGCAGATGCATGGCAGATGCAGTTTAATGTGCATAAATGTGAGGTTATCCACTTTGGTGGCAAAAACAGGAAGGCAGATTATTATCTGAATGGTGTCAAGTTGGGAAAAGGGGAAGTACAACGAGATCTGGAGGGTTTGTTCATCAGTTACTAAAAGGAAGCATGCAGGTACAGCAGACAGTGAAGAAAGCGAATGGCATGTTGGCCTTCATAACAAGAGGAGTTGAGTATAGGAGCAAAGAGGTCCTTCTGCAGTTGTACAGGACCCTAGTGAGACCACACCTGAGTATAGTGTGCCGTTTCGGTCTCCAAACTTGAGGAAGGACATTCTTGGTATTGAGGGAGTACACCGTAGGTTCACAAGGTGTGAACCTGATGTGGCGGGACTGTCATATGTTGATAGAATGGAGCGGATGGGCTTGTATACTCTGGAATTTAGAAGGATGAGAGGGGATCTTATTGAAACATATAAGATTATTAAGGGTTTGGACACACTAGAGGTAGGAAACATGTTCCCGATGTTGGGGGAGTCCAGAACCAGGGGCCACAGTTTAAGAATAAGGGGTAAGACATTTTGAACGGAGATGAGGAAACATTTTTTCACACAGCGAGTTGTGAATATGTGGAATTCTCTGCCTCAGAAGGCAGTGGAGGCCTATTCTCGGCATGCTTTCAAGAGAGAGTTAGATAGAGCTCTTAACGATAGCGGAGTCAGGGGATATGGGGAGAAGGCAGGAGCGGGATACTGATTGTGGATGATCAGCCATGATCACAGTGAAATTCTCGAAGGGCTGAATGGCCTACTCCTGCTTCTATTGTCTATCGTCTATTCTTTAAAACCTGCCAACTATTACAGATAGAATCAATGGATTATTTGCATAATGTGCAAATCAGGTATTTACTTATGTATGGCAACAATCTTACTGATATGTATGCAAAAAAAGAATCTGACTACCTTGGAGCACGTGACAATAAAGAAACCATTGAGATAATACACAGGCCCCATGTTTAAAAGCAAATAACGTTGATACATATCTTTGCATTGCTAAGGTTATCTCACAGTCACCATAAAAATAATGATTTGGATGTCAAATTCAGCCTATTAAGTATTAAAATACTTTTTAGCTGCATATTTTAAATTAACTTACGTGTATAATGCATTTTCTCTTGCTTGCAGTTTTTCTCCATAGCTGACCGTCAAAGTCATCTATGAAATATGTTGAACAAGCAAAAGTGTAATTGCAAATTGTTATGTACAGACATTTTCACCTAAAATTAGTTGTTGAGTTGGTAATTTACTAAAATAGCTTTTATCGACTATTTTATTCAAATTAAATGTTATTTTCTCTACCATAGGTGTTGATGCTGAAGGCATGAAAGAGATGCAAGTAAGAGAGAAGAGGGAGTTGTCTTTTTAGTCAGGGAGTACATAACTACAGTGATCAAAAAGGATATTCTTGTGGGGTCATCCAGTGTTGCTATAAAGGTAGAGTTTAGAAATAGGAAGGAAATTATCACTTTGAAGGGATTGTACCATGGCCTAATAGTCAGCATGCATTAGAGGAGCAGATGTGTATTAGGGAGATAACTGTAAAAATAACAGGGTAGTATTAGTGGGAGATTTTAACTTCCCTCGTGATGATTGGGTCCGTATGAGTGTAAATAGCTTGGATGGGGTGAAATTTGTTAGACATGTTACCAGTGTAGATGGGACATGATGGTTGGTGTGGGAAAGTTGGTCCAAAGGGCCTGTTTCCACGCTGTATGACTCTATGTGCGAGAACGCTTCTATATAGAGGGCCTTACTAGAGAGGGACATCTTCTCGGGGAACACATAGGACAAGTGGTTGAATCGTCAGTGGAAGAAGCACAACCAGTGATCACAATTCCATTAGTTTTAGTGATGGAGAAGGATAGGTCTGGTTCATGAAGTTTATGTCCTAAATTAGGACAAGGATTCATCGGGTGGGAACTTGCAGAGGTCTATTGGTAAATCTGTTTGCAGGTAAGAGAGTTGCTGGCAAGTGGGAGGCTTTCAAAAGTGAGTTAGCAAGAGCACGTGGACAGCGTGTTAGGGAGAAGGACAAGGCTGGTAAAATTAGGGAACCCAAGTTGATGAGAGATGTTGAGGCTCTGGTCAGGAAAAAGGAGGCATACATCAGATTTGGGCAGTTGGGATCAAGAGAATATCTCCTTGAGTATAAGGAGGGCAGGAGTACACATAAGTAGGCAATCAACGAAGCAAAGAAGAGATGAAATGGAGCTGTCAGGCAAGGTAACGGAAAATTCCAAGACATTCTGCAAGTATATTAACAATAAATGGTTGGCCAGGACAAGAATAGGCCATTTTGTATAGAACCACCAGACATGTGGGAGATATTAAATAAATTCTTCTAATCCATATTGCTGGGTCTATACATTAAATGCATTAAATACATTAATGGCTTGAATCACAATGTAGCGAACATGGATAGTAAATTTGTATATAACACCAAAATTGGTGATATAGTGGACAGTGAGAAAGAATATCTTAGTTTACAAAAATATCTGGATCAGTTGGGAAGGTGAGCCAAGGAATAGCAAATGGAATTTAACTCTGGTGAAGTGAAGTGTTACACTATGCTATGTCAAACCAAGGCAGGACTTATGCAGGATAAAATGGTAGATTTCTGTAGAGTATTCCTGAACAGAGAGATCTGGGAGTACAAGTGCATTGTTCCCTAAAAGTAGCTAGTCAGTGTAGTAAAAAAAGTCATTTAGCATGCTTGCCTTCATTGGCAAGGGTGTAGTGTACAACCGTTGGAACATCATGAAATAGCTGTACACATCTTGGTGTGACCACACTTTGAGTATTATGTGCAGTTCCGTTTGCCCAACTATAGGAAGGATATCAAAAGATGGAATGAGCACAACAAAATATTCACCAGGGGGCAGGCTTGAATTAAAGGGAGAGGTTGGATGGGCTGGGACTTTATCTTTTTTGCGTAAGGGGTGACCTTATTGAGGTGTACAGGATCATGAGGGGCAGGGATAAGGTGAACGCACTCAGTCCCTTTTCCAGGGTAGAAGATTCAAAAACTAGTGGGCAAAGAATTAAGGCGAGAGAGGAGAGATTTAAGCAGGACCTCAGGGGCAAATGTTTCCATCAGAGGGTAATCCGTATCTGGAATGAGCTGCCTGAGGAAACTACTGAAGCGGATAAAATTATGATTTTAAAAAGACATTTGGATGGATATATGGATAGGAAGGGTTTACAAGGATATGGGCCAAATCCAGGCAAATTAGACTATCCCATTATGTCAACTTGGTCGGCATGGACATGGTCTATGAGTATGAAGAAAAGAATGTGAAGAAATGATAATAGTAGTTTATCAAACAGCAGGAGTTCATTAATAAAAATATGTGTTACGTGTCTTCCTTGCATGGTGAGATCCAGTCGACACCATTGCCTCAATACCACTTTGAAATTCGATAATCCTGCAATGTTTTTTCCAGAGGATAGCATCATCTGAAAGTGAATATTACCTAAAGAAAATTACAATAGCATAGTTATTAGCAATTAATGGAACTTAAATATTATATAGGTCGAGATGTATTAGCCTACTCTTCTGCATTGCGGTAATTATGTACTCAGACCAGGAATCTCTTTGTTGAAAATGGGTGGCAGAGTGGTAATTACAGGTAATTGCAGGTAATTGTAGGGAGATGACCAAAGATGGCAATATTTGAGGAAACGGAATGGTTCAACTATTGCAGAAGTTGCTAACTAGACAACCCAGAGAACCCAAAGAACTAGACACATCAAAGACGTCTATATGATGATCGGAACCAGGTGATTGCCCTATTGCAATATAGAGTATGTTGAATTGAGAGAGGACACTGGTGATAGTTTGCTGGTCCATGCAATGAATTAGCAGAATTCTGTGGAATCATCATGGATGGTATTTTCTCTATGCCTTGAGGTGCTTGTTGTAGGAAGTTCGAGAGTCTGAAGCATATAGGAGGGCACTGCTGCAAAGTAGATGATTAGTTTTGTGACAGCTCTGGGATCTTGCATTTGAAATACTCTTTTCCTCAATTGACCATATCACCCAGTCAGCAATTTTAAAAGTGAAAGCCCTGAATCTTATCTCGAGCATAACATTATGATTGCTTTGGTTAAATATATTTGGCAATTTCAGATTCTCATTGAAGCTTACCATTTGATGTGAGAAACAACAATGGGGTGCCATACTTCTGTTTTTCATTGATCTTATGAAAGATCCCACAAAGATGCCGTTTGCATGTTTTGAGGACATAAATCCAGATTGATATTGTGAACCTATCAGACATTATTGTAGAAATAATATGATTATATCACACGCAGATCCCTAGGTGTATTTTCATGGTTGAATTGAAGTTAATTGAATTGATTACATTTTAGAAACATAGAAACATAGAAACATAGAAAATAGGTGCAGGAGTAGGCCATTCGGCCCTTCGAGCCTGCACCGCCATTCAATGTGATCATGGCTGATCATCCAACTCAGTATCCCGTACCTGCCTTCTCTCCATACCCCCTGATCCCTTTAGCCACAAGTGCCACATCTAACGCCCTCTTAAATATAGCCAATGAACTGGCCTCAACTACCTTCTGTGGCAGAGAATTCCAGAGACTCACCACTCTCTGTGTAAAGAATGTTTTCCTCATTTCGGTCCTAAAGGAATTCCCCCTTATCCTTAGACTGTGACCCCTTGTTCTGGACTCCCCCAACATCGGGAACAATCTTCCAGCATCTAGCTTGTCCAACCCCTTAAGAATTTTGTAGGTTTCTATAAGATCCCCCCTCAATCTTCTAAATTCCATCGAGTACAAACCGAGTCTATCCAATCTTTCCTCATATGAAAGTCCTGACATCCCAGGAATCAGTCTGGTGAATCTTCTCTGTACCCCCTCTATGGCAAGGATGTCTTTCCTCAGATTTTATTAGCCAAGTATGTATACATACAAGGAATTTGCCTTGGTGCTTTGCTCGCAAGTAACTACACGATATACAGTAAACAATTAAGAATAAAATACTATAATTTAAACATGTGAAGAATTAAATAAAATACCAGAGCAAAAGGAGGCAACAGACTTTTGGTTGTTGAGTAGAGCTACTACTCGTGGTTTTATGTCTGGCTGTGATGGCTTTGACAGTCCGGAGTCGCCTTCCAGAGGGAAGTGCTTCAAAAAGTACGTGGCCAGGGTGCGAGGGGTCAGAGATGATCTTACCCGCGCGCTTCCTGGCCCTTGCAGTGTACAGTTTGTCGATGAGGGGATGGTTGCAGCCAACGGCCTTCTCAGCTGATCGAACAATGCGCTGCAGCCGCCAGATGTTATACATGGTGGCTGAGCCAAACCAGACCATGATAGAGAAGGTGAGGACAGTCTCTATGATGGCAGTATAAAACTGGACCATCATTGCCATTGTGGCAGATTGTGTTTTCTCAGCTGCTGCAGGAAGTACACTCTAAGTTGGGCCTTTTTGACTGTGGAGTCGATGATGACCTCCCACTTAAGGTCCCTGGAGATGATGGTTCCAAGGAACTTAAATGACTCCACAGATGTGACTGTGGTGTTGTTGATGGTGAGTAGGGGGAGGGGAGGGGGAGCTCTCCTAAAGTCTACAATCAATTCCATGTCTTAAGAGCATTGAGCTCCAGGTTGTTGCGATGGCACCAGGACGCCAGCTGTGTCACTTCCCACCTGTAGGCAGATTCCTCCCCAACCTGGACCAGTCAGGGTGTTAAAGAAGGAACTGCAGATGCTGGAGAATCGAGGGTTACACAAAAAGCTGGAGAAACTCAGCGGGTGCAGCAGCATCTAAGGAGCGAAGGAGATAGGCGACGTTTCGGGTCGAGACCCTTCTTCAGACTGTCTCCTTAGATGCTGCTGCACCCACTGAGTTTCTCCAGCTTTTTGTGTAACCCTGGACCAGTCAGGGTTGTGTCGTCCGTAAACCTGAGAAGCTTGACAGAGGAGTCTGTAGAAGTGCAGTAGTTTGGTGTAGAGAGAGTAAACAAGCAGGGAGAGTACACAGCCGTGCAGCGCTCCTATGCTGAGGGTCTGAGATGTGTTTGCCCAGCCTCTCATGCTGCTTCCTGTCTGTCAAGACGTTGATGATCTACTGACAGAGGGGTTTCGGCACAGTCAACTGGGAGACTTTGGAGTGTAGTAGCTCTAGCACAATAGTGTTGAATGCAGAGCTAAAATCCACAAACAAAATCCTTGCATAGGTCCCCTGTTGGTCTAGGTGCTGGAGGATGAAGTGCACGTCTAGGTTGACTGCATCATGCACTGATCTATTGGCCCGGTATGCAAACTGCAGAGGGTCCAGCAGGGGGTTTGTGATATTGTTCAAGTGAGCCAGCACAAGTCTTTCAATGGTCTTCATGATTACAGAGGTCAGTGCAACAGGCCTGTAGTCATTAAGACCAGTAATCCTTAGCTTTTTGGGTACGGAGACAATAGTGGAGACTTTGAGGCATGTTAAGTGCCTCTCTGAAAACATTCATTGTTGTGTACACGTTCTGCTTTGCTTAAATTTAAATTAGTAGAGGCTAATTAGAATATATATTTAACTCTTCTGCAGGTATCTGAAGTATACAATAAAAACTCTGAAGTTTGTAATTCTGCAGTTTGTAATTCTGAAGTATAAATTAAACACTTCCTAACAATAACTATTTTACATGTGGATGTAAATTGGAATATTTGAAGTTGTTGGGCATACCTTGGGTTATTGAGAAGTTGTTTACCAGTCAGTTCCATTTCTATGTTATTAAATTGTTTTAACCTTTTTGTTATTCCATAACTCAACCCTGTTGATGCAAATGGAAAACGAAGCAGCTCCACCACATCTAGGGAAAATTAAAAAAAAGTTGATAACTCAATTACATAACAGGAAAAGTCATTCAAGGCCTATTATCTATAATTTACTAGAATTTTATTGGAAGTCTACTTGTCCGAGTGAAAAGAAAAATCTGAACCTGAATCTGCTGGATTGGTGGCACTTAACAGAAAATAAAATAGTTGGAATATGAGCTCACTTTACAATACATAACACACTTACAAATTACTCTGAATGGGTGGAACATTGGCACAACTGGTAGGGCTGCTGACATAGCAACAGAGACCTGGGTTCAATCCTGACCTTAGGTGCTGTCTGTGTGGAGTTTGCATATTCTCCCTATGACCATGTGGGTTTCCTCCGGGTACTCCAGTTTCCTCCCACATCCCAATGACATGCAGGTTTGTAGGCGAATTAGCCTCTTTAAATGCCTCTAATTTGTCGGGAGTGGTTGCAAACTTGGGATAAAATAGAACTAGTTTCAATGGGTGATCGATGAAGGGCCTGTTTCCATGTGGTATCTCTGAACTAAATTATACCATTTCCAATTAAAAATAGACTCAATTTTTAAATTCTCAGAGCTCTCCTCCAATACTAGCCTGTGGGACATACTCAAATTGAATTGGTCCCTACACAGAGAAATATTGATTCATCAGCAACATGTTCTCATGTCTGTGATTGACCCGAGGCCAAAGGACTTCATAAAAGCCTGAGATGAATATTCAGAGCAAGGCCATTTTCCCAGGGCTCTGATGCCAGCACAGCCCTGGTGGTAGGACAGGATAAACACAGAGTACCGATGGAAGAATAATCTAGGATGTTAGATCAAAGATCTTATTCTGATCCAGTCAAGCTTCTGCTGGACTAGTCCGTGGCTACCTCTTTCACACTGGCATTCTAAGCATGTTCATTTGGAAGAGATTGTAGGGTTGACTGTGCCAAATGTACTCGCTTTTTTTTGGGTCAAATCCAGTGTCTATATCAACCCCAGATGTTAAGAGGAGCTGAAGGGTCTTGACCCAAAAACGTCACCTGTTCCTTTTCAGAGATGCAGCCTGACCCGCTGAGGTACTTGAGTATTTTATGTCTATCTTCGGTATAAACCATCATCTACAGCTCCTTCTACACGTAAAAAGAAGCAGGAGTGGTCCCTTGTGCCTGCTCTACTATTCAGTAAGGTCATGTCTGTTACTTCATCCTGTTTAGCATTTATCGTACTTTGAAGCTGCAATTTGTTGCAGTCAAATGGTTTGCTGAGCCACCTCGAGTAAAGCTAAACTTAATCACATTGCTAAGGTTCTGACATCACTAACAAGCCTGTTCACATTAGAACAGCCAATTTCATTCGCTCAAGGACTCTGATAACAATCTGGTAGTTTCATGTAAATGGTTCAATATTACCAGACTTTTAATCAAAATAATTTAAATTCCTCCCTGCCATGATGAAATTTGAACTATTTGTCTGACTATTTGTCCAGATATCTGAATAATCATTGCAGCACTGTACCCCAAATAACTTACATGACCAATTATATTTACAACAATAAAATAACTTATATTTGCATAACACGTCTTACGTAGTAAAATCACAAGATGGCTTTGAAAGACCATATTCAAAAAATTATTTCTGTGTGTCTCAAGTTCAGAGACAGGAGGACAGGGATGGTTGGAGTTATATGAAGAGGTAAAGAGGTAGGCTACAGGAAATAATTCAAGAGGGCACAACTGGTGGTAGAGGAAGACAACATTTTTCTCAAAACTAAAGTTATATTTCCATAGTATTTTTTCAGTCCTCCCACTGACAATAAAAGTGCTTTTTGAAGTTAAGTGCAAATGTAGAAAGCAATAGCCAATTTGTGTACATCAAGTTCACAAGAACATTAACACAATAATGATCATTTAGCTTTCTTGACATGATGGTAGATGGCGAGGGTGAGATGGGTCAGGCAAGGAAAGGAAGGTACACCTAGTCTGAGGCACCAGTGATAACTCCCTAGCTTTTCTTCCATATTGGTGTCTTGAGAATTACTTCAATGATTAGAAGCGGAATGGGATGTCAATTATTTGTCTCATCCAAAAGATGGCACTTCCAACATGGCCTCACATTTTCAGAACTTCATTGAAGTGTGATCCCAGATTTACATGCCAAGGTGTAACTAAGAGCCAAGTAGGTTGGCTGTAGGATACATCACAGATACTGATAAGATATATATAGCATTCATGGGATTAGATTCATAGCACAGCTGTGCAGGCAGATATTGGCTGATATTGAATCAGTACGTTGAAGCCAATGAAGGTTGTTTTCAATATTATGCTATTCAAAGTGAAATGAAAATTTGGGACACTTCTAGTGGAAAAATACTTCAGTTTCTGAAATGCAACTTCCGAAAGATGCAAAATAATTGCCTTAATAAAAATATTAATTTCACAAATGATATTGTAACTAAATATTTGTAACAAAATTATAGACTTTTCATCTTTGACTTCTGGAAACTGATCAGGCTGAATCTAAATGAGTAGCAGACATATTATTAAATCAGTTGATGCAAAGCCAGTGAAGGCAAACATCAATGTGATAAATTGAAATGCACATTCATGTAGCAGTTTCCTATCTGGATTGTGCAAATCTGAGAGAAAAGATAAACATGAGGACAACAAGGACATTTCATTGACAACAAGTACCAGTAATTGTGATTATTCATTTGGAAACATTTTTAGAAAATGATTTCTCCACACATTTGAGGACAGAAAATTAAAAAGCAGGGAGATAGAGAAAGAAAAAAAAAATTGAGTTTTTACTTGGAACCTACAGCACACAGTCACACTGAACCAAATGGTTTACTTTTTTGTTGAAAGTTACCTTCAGTCAAGTGAGTGAAGTAAAATACACATACCATTTTCAAGCAAGCATTGGGGTATATGCTTTTCTTTTATTGCTTCTATCTTCTCTGTGTCCCACTGAAGGCAGTGTTTATAATCTTTGTAAGGCCTTTCAAAAGGACTGAATGTCTTCAGCAATTTGTAGGTTCTCGCAATTGCTTGTTCATAAAAAGTTGCCTCACGATTCTCAGATGCTCCCCGGTTGGTATTTATAATCCAGGCTCTTACTATTACATTGTTAATGACAATGGAGTGTTTGATCAAATTATCAGGTCTGTATAACATGATGCTTGGAAATTTCACCCACAGTGTCCGATTGCTGAAGGTATTAACATGTTTCTTACATTTCCATTTTTTCCTGTAAATAGTGACGCCAATTTTGACATCAGTCGAAACTAACACCTCAACGCCAACAGTACTCGGTTCAGAACATAAATATTCAATAGAAAGTTTATACTTGGCCTCCACCACATCAGTTGCATTAATGAATCGAATGAAATCTTTGACCGCTCTATCTCCTGATAATTTCAAAACAGATGTAGTTTGTGTGGTATCTGCACTGTAGGAAGGTGCTGGTACCTAAAGAAATCCACAAACATCAAACTTCTATTAGATCACCATCACCATTGTCATGATGTTTTTATATTTTAATGTTAATAGTTTTTAATCTTTCACGTATCTCATAATAAATTACCTAAAATGGCCCCTTAGAATTATGAAAAATAAATTTACTTAACACAAACAAAAACTGAGAATTAAACTTGAAGAGTGATAATCTTGGCATTATTGTTTTCTCCAAAATTTAACAATCATACTTCTTGGAATTATTTATACATGCAATAGTTATAATCTTTCATTCTCTTTATTATTTTAATACCTTCCAGATATGCTAGATTATGATTGAGTAAACAACAGATGATGGCAACTGCTGAAGATAAAAGTTTCCAAGAAGTTCAGCTGTGGTGCTTATGTGCAGCATAAGTGGGAACATGGAGGCAGGTGGAAATACAAGGACAACATATATTTTTGATGAATCACACTCCTCCCCTGTCTACTGGTTTATAAAATCCAGTTGATTCATCAGAAAATGATTGGAGTATGGGATCAAACTATAAATATCAATCTTACCTCTGTCCCCAACAACCAACAAACCTGGGCTTCCATGCCCCACAATGGTCAATATATAAATTACAAATATTAATGTCACATTTATGAGGCATTGTAATCCATCTGATTTTTTGTGACATTTTGAGATCTTTTTCCCAAAATTAATTGGCTTTAATCTAAGATGACATGTGAATAGATGACAAGTGAAACTCCTTTAGAGACAGTTGTAAAGCAAAATAATTGACAACCAAATTTTTGTGGCTAAGTCAGAACAAGCTGAATACAAAACAGAAACAGGATGCATAAAAATGAATTGCATAATAAGAGTAGGAATAGGCCCTAGAGTGATGTATTGCTATACTAATCTCTCTTTTACATCAATTACCATATTCCACGATTCACAACAGGAATAAATCTCTAAAGATTTGCAAACAGAAGTGAAGGAATTTTTCCTAATTTCAGAAATGGCCATTTCCCATCCCATAATCTCAGAATATTGGTGAATAGTAAATGCCAAGCAATTTCAGACTACGGAGCACGGGTCACAAGCTTCCACTGACTAGATCAGGGGTCGGCAACCTGTGGCCCCCGGGGCGAATGCGGCCCGTAACCTGAAATCAACCGGCCCGCAGACTTCCATTATCTCCGGCACCTCCCGGGCCCGAGGCGCCCAGGCACGGTCGCAATGACAGAGCCGCCGAGCGCCGAGCTCTGTCTGTACAGCATCCTGCGCAAAGCTGCCGGCATGGCCGCGCACCTTCTGTGTGTGGACTTCACTGTCGGGATCAAAGAACCGCTCTATGATCTTTGGTCGGGATCGGGGTTGTCAATAGGCTGGGGATGAGCGATTATGAGTGGCGTCCTCGAAGGGGCGGGATCCATGCATACACATGATAGATGTGGCCCGCCATCTGTTCACAAACATGTGTCCTGGCCCCTATGCAGAACAAGGTTGCCGGCCCCTGGACTAGATGAATAGTTGCAATTGAAGCAAGTGCTATGTTGCAATGGTTAGTTGCAATGTTGCAATAGACAATAGACAATAGACAATAGCTGCAGGAGTAGGCCATTTGGCCCTTCGAGCCAGCACCACCATTCAATGTGATCATGACTGATCATCCCCAATCAGTACCCCGTTCCTGCCTTCTCCCCATATCCCCGACTCTGCTATTTTTAAGAGCCCTATCTAGCTCTCTCTTGAAAGCCAGGTTGCAATGTCAGGTTCACACATGTGGCACATGATATAACTTGGATATAGCTCCAAAATCACCAGAGATCCAGTAATTTTTGCAAAATATCAGTGATCCTGTTCTATATGTCATTTGGTGAGACCATAATTCCCAATTCAGTTATTTTCAGCTGAAGAAGAAATCCTCCAGCATATATATTCCTAGCCACATCAACATTCCTTGTAGGCAAAGTATCTACACCTTTAGGGAAAATAGCACCCTATAACTATAGGTGGCCTCATCAAAGCCTGATAAAAGTGCACAAACAGTAACTCTTACACTTATTGTCAAACAAAATAACACTTCACTTTCTGTACCTGTACATTAACTATTCTTGAATTCTTTGCATTAGCCCCATGTCCTCCCCTTACCAATGTTTATTGATCTCACACCTCAGGAATATTCTGCTGTGCCATATTCTTCTTTTCCATTTTCCTTCCAAAGTGGATAACTTCATATTTTACTGAATAATGTGTTCAATCACTCAACCCAGTTTGTATATCTTTCCAACCATTTTATATCCTTCTCTAGACTTATTTCCCCATTTATCTTTGTGCCATCAGTCCAATACAATCAGTGATTGACACATGTTATAAGTTCCTGATATTCAAAGACCAATTCTTGTAGTACTCCAGTACTCAGGCATAATCAACCTGAAAAAAATACCTTTATGTTCACATCCTGTTTTCCAATTATTAACCAATTCCCGAGCGATACTACCATGCTGCCATCAATCACATGACCCCCAATCTTGTGTTACATCATCAGTGACACTTTTGTGAAAGTCTTTCAAAAATCCAAATCTTATTTTTATTTATTCATTTATTAAATTCATAAATTGCTAGCAGGTCCCATATCCAATTGTCTTTGGAATGGCACAGTGGTGCATCAGGTACAGTTGCTGCCTCACAACTCCAGCAACCCAGATGCGACCTTGACCTGAGAATTTAAAGATACAGCATGGGAACAAGCCCTTCGGCCCACCTAGACAGTGCCAACCAGCAAATCACCCCGTACACCAACCTACACACTAGGGACAATTTTACAACTTACCAAAGCCAATTAACCGACAAACCTGTACGTCTCTGGAGTGTGGGAGGAAACGGGAGTACCCACAGAAAGCCCATGCAGTCACAGGGAGAATGTACAAACTCCATACAGACAGCACCCGAGGTCAGGATCAAACCTGTAAGGCAGCAACTCTACGTCTGCGCCACTATGCCACCTCAAAACGACCTGCAGTGCAATCTGTACGTTGTTTATACTTTCTCCCTGTTATGATGTGGGTTTTATGGCTCTATGACTATAATCTATGGGTGACCCACCTTCTTGAATTGGTGCAGCCTTCCAGTATAAGTAGCTGCATAGTGTTGTTGGTATAGGCAGCTTCAGAATTTACATACAATGGAAATGAAGGAAAGATGTTGTATTTTTATGTCACAATACTTTCATTGGGAGGGAGCAACAAGGAGAATTTGCAGGTGATTGTGGTGCCGTAATCCGACTACATTTACTAGTTATTTATTGGTGGCAGACGTTATGTGTTTGGGAGGTACCATCAGAGTGGCCTTGGGAAGTAACTATAGTGCATGTTGTGCTTTGCACTAACTGCAGCCGTACTATGTTAATGGCAAAATTAAAATTAAAGACAGTGGATAGGCGAGCCAATTACTGAGCGTTGTATGTTGCAAAACATACTTGGCTAATAAATTATGATAAAGTCTGAAGAAGAGTTTCGGCCCGAAACGTTACCTATTTCCTTCACTCCATAGATGCTGCTGCACCCGCTGAGTTTCTCCAGCAATTTTGAGTACCTTCAATTTTCCAGCATCTGCAGTTCCTTCTTAAATAATATAATAAATTATGATTATGATCAAGTCATGAATAGAGTTAAGCTTTTTTATTGCTGTTGGGAATTGTGCTGATCACACAAAGCTGTTTTGGCTTCGTAGATCATAGAAAGTCTTTGGGGAGTCAGCAGGTGAGTCACTTATCAACCCATACCTGAATGTTGACTACTTTTGCTACATGCACACACTGCTTATTCTGTTTTAAGGACTTGTGAATTAAACTTAGCATTGTGTAATCACCAGTGAAAATGCATAATTTCAACATTATGATGGGAGGAAGGTTATATGTGAAGCAGTTAAAGGTGATTAGGCGGAGGCTACTGTCCTAAATAATTTCCAATAGTGATACCTTTGTTGAATATAAAGTATGACCCCAGTTTGTGGCAAATTTCATCTCTCATGCCATTGTTATCTTACATCTGAAATTATGATCTTTAATCTGCGTTTGGACTAAGACTGGGATGAGATTTGGAAATACGTGGCCTTGAGAAATCCAAACTGAGTATTAACAAGTACGTTACTGGTGAGTAAATGCCATTTGATATCACTGTCAATTACAGATTCCATCACTTTGCCGATAATTAAGAGTAAACTGATTGGGAGGCAAGTAGTTGCTTTAGATTTATTCTACTGCTGCAGGAAAATAAGGTACTTAGGCAATTGTCTACCTTCTTCGGGGTAAATGTTGTAAATGTACTACAGCAGCTTAGTGAGAAGCACAATTACTTCTCGAGTGCAGTAGTCTTCAGTACCACAGCTGGGATATTGCCTGGTCCCATAGGCTTTGCTGTATCCAGCGTTCTCAGAAATCAATAGAGATTAAAAACAAGGATACTCACCAACAACTAACAAATCAGCTCCACCGTGTGACTGATGTACTATTGTTTACTGAGTACTATGTTTACATGTTCTGTTGTGCTGCTGCAAGTAAGAATTTCATTATTCCGTTTCGGGACATACGATAATAAAACACTCTTGACCTTGCTTTCCCTTGAGGTGGCACTGCATTTTTTGATTCCCCCTTTTGCTTTCCTTGTCCTGTTCTTTCATTAAATTCCTTAACTCCCACTTTCAGTTGTCACTACCTTTTCTCTTTTGAGTTACTCCTTGTTTTTAAATAAAGAACTGGGCCTCCTCCATTGCCAGAGTGAGGCCACGTGCTAACTGGAGGTACAGCACCTAGGGTCGCTTACAACCCAATGGTATGAACATTAAATTATCCAATTTTAGGCTACCATTCACTAACCCTTCCCCCCCCAGCCCCCACAACAACCTCCCCCCCTCCTTCTGCTGTGCCCCATCTTTGGCTTTATAATCTGCAACTCTTCAAACTTCTTTTACGCTTTAATTTCTTATCTCTGGCTTTTGTTCCAACCATCTGCTGATCAAACCCTCCTGCCTATGTCCCCCCCCCCAATCAATCTGAAGAAGGGTCTCGACTGGAAGTGTCACCTATCCATTTTCTCCAAGGATGCTGCCTGTCCCGCTGAGTTACTCCAGCATTTTGTATTTTTTACTACTGTAGCCCTCCTTCCCCCAATCACCATAAGCCTGAGCTTTTCATTGAGTACGACTAGTTCCCTGTGCTACATAATCCAGGTTTGGAAGAAGCCTATAGGAGATGTGAGCGAGTCACCATAGCAAAATGTAAATCTAGCATCAATTAATGGGTATAGGTGAATAAGTGCTGCTTGACCGCATTGTTGATAAACCTTCTATACATTGCCGATGATTAATAAGATGGCAATTTGCCTGGAGGGATTTAGCCTGCTTGCTTATGGACAGAGCACTTTTGGACAATTTTCCACATTTGATTGATAGGTGCCAATATTGCAGCTGTTTCGTGACAAATTGGCTGGATTTGTAGCTAATTTTAGAGCATTACAGCAGGTATTTTTCCCAGTCCAATTGTCTTTTCAGCTGTTCCATAATACTGAGTTAGCTGAAGGTTAGCTTCTGTGATAGCGGGAGCTTCAGGAAGAAATAGAGAAAGAGCATCCGCCCAGTACTTTTGAATGGTTTGTTGCAAATGATTCAGCCTTGTCCTTAAGCACTGACATATTGGCTTCTACCAAAGACAAGATTGGAAATGTTCTTACAGCCTCTTACAGCTGTTTATTTGCCCACCTATACTCACAAATGATTATGACAGGACGAGAGAACTTTGATCTGTAAACTGCAAAATAACTTGCCTCTGTCCATTGCATAACACTCTTCCTGTTTAATGTGCAAACATTCCAATCCACAGCAGGCAAGCCTAACTACACTCCTCATTGAACCATGATTGGTCTACTGGTTTAAAGTAATGGCACAATGAGAGATATTCATGGAGTCCCAGAATTGGTTCTGCACATATCCCCTTAGACATAATGAAAGTGCCACATGATACATTAAAGGGTATTTCCAAAGTTGGTGCATTGCCTCCACAAGGCCTATCTAGTGGTTCATTCCTGCCATAATGTAATGAGTCTGATACAGGTAGATTGATGGGTACAAGGTCAAAAACGTTTACCTATGTGTTGCTTCATTCATAATTTGCTGTAAACCTAGTTTTGATACAATGTTCGATGGCCCTGGTCAAATTGGGCAGTATTATGACTGCCATTGGGTTTGGACCACCACTGGGTTTGGAGGACTCAGTCCTGCTGGAATTCTATTGGGCCACTACCTCAGAGGGCTTATTCTGCCACATGGATGGGATGTGCCCAAGGTTGATTAGAAGTCCATTAGTACAATTAGTAAATCTGTACAATTAGTACAAAGATTAATTAAGTACAATTATGACAACTCTATCAATTTAAATAACTGTTCCCGAGTGTTTGTTTAAATGACTGCAAGGTTGAACAAGCTAGATGCTCAGGTCAATGTTGGGTGATCTGTCTGGTTTTATTTTTATTGTATTTCAAACATAGCACATTTGCTAGACCTACTTGGCTTCCAAGACCATTTCAGAGGGCATTTTAGAACCAGTGCATTGCTGTATAGATAGGATAGTGAATTTCCTTTCCTAAAGGATATTTACAAATATAGATTTTATGCCATTCGGATGGCATAGAATAAACTAGATAGAAAAAATAACTAGGATCACCATTAATGAACCTAGTTATCTTTTTAAATCCCATGGATTGGTTCCTCCTCAATGTTTGCATCTTTGAGAAACTACCCATAATTATTAAACTTAATTCCACTATCATGAAACCATGTTAGCTCTGTCCCGTTATCAACCTGTTGGTTGTCCAATGACCAATATCATGCTAACTGACCTGTGGGTCTCTATTATCCCTCTCCCTATTTTTTTGAGAAGTAACATTCTCGTTAAATGGCGGCATGAGAAACTGCAAATGCTTGAATTCATGTTCCATGCTCAGAACTCAGCCAGTAAGGCATATCTGTAGAGGGATATAGACAATTGTAATTTTGGGTTTGAGACCCTTTATCTGTACTTATTATCATTAAAACATTCCAAGTCAGAGATTAATGATTAAAATTAAAACATACTTTCTCTGCGTAGCCATTGGGATTAAGCCATTAATCAGTTTTTGACACAACAATATTTATCAGCTTTATGCTAAATAAAAAAAAGATAATATTTATTGTTAAGTTCTTTGCTCTCATAAGACTTATAGTTCTCCACAATTTCTGATAGGACTATTTGCTTATATGGAGCCTAAATTGACCAAATGACCCGTTTCCCTGTGGTAAATTTTAATTATTTCCAAAAGGGTACAAAAAAAGGATTTGGATTTGGCTCAAAATTCAATTCCCTCAAGCAGTCTGCCTTGTGCTATCCTTCCAAATCTCAGGAACATAGTCACTATGATACTTCCTCAGAGGAAGCAAAGAGCTAAATATGACTCCATCTTCTAAATGCAGTTTCATTTATATCCACTTTTGGGCTCCGAAATTGAATATTATCTCATGACTATAAATCATTTCATTAACTGCACTTTTTGGGACATCAAATACCAGTCACTTTTGGGACGTCAAATACCATACTACAATGTCTGTATAGTACGATTTATTCAGTTCTATTGATCAAATGCAAATGTTTCTTGACTGTTAAACTATCCTTGTAACAGGGAGTTGAACCATGAACTTTGTGAGAGCAAAATTAGACGGTCCCAAATTGCAAAGCAATTTATAGCATTAACAACATGCCTTTTTCTTATTATAAGTGCAGGTATGCTGGACTTTTTGATATTTTCCAGTAGGTTTTGGAGCATGGAAACTACTTTTGTTGTGATTTTACTTTGAGATGAATGTCAAACCCATGGATAGAACCTGCAGTCATAAAAATGGTATCAAGAATCTGGAATTGTATCTGAGAAAGCAACAGATCTACACTCTTTTTATACAATAAAGGCCAAATGGAGATTAGATTGAAGTACTGACAATTGTAAAGGTTCACAATAGGGTAAGTCAGTAGAAGCTATTAAAACTGATTATTGGGTTGATAAGCTGACTCATAATTTCAAATAATTAAAATGAAACTGTTTGAGGTGACTTTTAGTTAAAGCTCATTGTGGGGAAGAATAATTTCCCCAAACTGCCAGAATATGAATCCAAAATAGATTTTAAAAAATATTTCAATTAGAAAACTGATGAAAAATGGGAAACTGCAATGGAGTAAAATCAGATTTTTCTTTCAGACAATGATTTAAATCTCATTTCATTGGCGCACGATCATCCAGCTCACACAACCTGTCACCAGCAGAGCGGGGCAAAAGAACAGGATGCAGTTGAACCTGGAAACACTTATGTAAACATTGATCTAGGCGTCAGCATACCCTATTTTCTCTGTTTAATATCACTTACCAGCACGAATAGCCACCCGAGGCAGTGCAGCCAGTGAAATGACCTTATTCTCCTGCAAGTCGCCATGGCACACAATCTGGTCACCATCCTAAATCCAATTGCTTTGCATCTTCCATCTGTATGTTTTACTTCTTTGAATTGGACACTACTTTAAGAAGAACTCAGTGATTAGAGGCTTGCACATTTCAACTGTGTACAAATCATTTCGGAAGTTCTAGGAAAGATAGTCTGACTTTCCCCCCCCCCCCCCAGTTTGGTGACCCGTTCACACTTACGTGATCTCAGGTGGGGAGCAGCAAGCAACAGGTGAGTCTCGCCTGGTGGCCACAGCCCGGGTGAATCTGACAGACGTGGAGCAGCCCAAGGTACTTCCGGGAGCTGCGCGGCCCAATAGGAGAGACAGCCACAGCGCAATCCAGGAAGATCCAAGCGTCTCCTTGGCGCAAAGCAACCCCTGGGTAAATTAAATGAGACTAATCCGCCCGAATTTTAACAGTATGAGCGGATTTTGATCTTCTACAATATGTGAGGCTTTCTTCCTTGGTGATCTAACGCTCCATTTTCTTTGTGTAGGAAAGAACTGCAGATGCTGGTTTAAATCGAAGGTAGACACAAAATGCTGGAGTCACCCAGCGGCTCGACCCGAACGGTAACCCATTCCTTCTCTCGAGAGATGCTGCCTGTCCCGCTGAGTTAATCCAGCATTTTGTGTCTACCTCCCTTTTATTTTCTCTCCCCACTAAAAGCTATGGATATGTGTGTACAGTTTGGGGGCGGGTATGCAAGCAAATATCAAACAATCACCAAATCTCTTGTCATTTCCCCCAATTACGGTGGATGTGCATTTTTAATTCTACCTATGCCACATGTTCTCAAACGGGGAAAGACAGTTTTAACCTTGTCACTGCCCAGGAGTCGCTTGAAACTTGTTCACTCATGAAACAACATGTTGTTTTCTTTCCTCTCTCATGGACTACTACAGTTCAAATTATTAAACTGATGATCTTTGATAAGAGATAAGTACAATTGAGAGATACAAGCATGGCGTAGACTAGAGGATCTTTAGTGAATTTAGGAGGAGGTTAAAAAAAATGCAAGGAAAAGAATACCATGGTGGGCATATAGGACACCAAACAGTAACCACATTGTACAAAGGAGTATGTATCACGTAACAGGAGGTGGGGAGGGAGTGGTGTAAACAAAATCATAGGTGAATCTAATGTTCACAAAGATTGGGTTATTTGAATTGGAAATGGAAACCACAAGAATGAATTCACAGGGCACATTCGGTAGTTTCCCAGAACCGCACATTATCCAGCTAACCAGAGCAGGCTACTTTGGATCGGATAATGTCAAATTAGATCGTTTTAATAAATAATCTCAAGAGTAACAGACCCCCAAGGAAGTAAAGTGCACGTTAGCATTAAGCGAGAGAGTAAGTAACTCTGGTCTGATACAAATGCATTAAATTTAAGGGAATTCTACAAAGGAAAGTTAGCTAAAAATAGCTAAAATGGTCTGGGAAAAACAATATATAGGCAAAACAATGGACAGGTAATGGCAAATATTTAAGGATATAATTTGTAACTATCAACAAAATGTATGCCAATGAGGAGTAATGATTCTAAGAGAGCGGGAGAGATTAACTAACTTTTGAACTGTTTCGATTTTTGGTGCCCTTGGTTAATGAATTCCCCAGATGGAAATTTCCCAAAGTTGGTTAATGAATTGGCTGGGCAGAGTTGATGAATAATTTGTTCAGATGGAGTTGGTGGGAGGTTGCCTCTCAGTAATGTCTGAAGACTCAGGAGTCTGAAGAAGGATCTCGACCTGAAATGTCACACAGAGATGCTGCCTGTCCAGCTGAGTTACTCCAGCATTTTGTGTCTATATTTTGTGCCTATCAGTAAATGCTGGGAGGATGGTTCCCCTCATGGGAGAGAAGAAGACCAGAAGGCATACTCGCAGAATGAGCAGGTCTCCATTTAAGACTGAGATGAGGAATGCCTTATTTCACTCAAACAGTTGTGGATCTTTGGAATTCCTTGTCCCTGAAAACCACGGAGGCTGCATCAAAGAATATATTCAAACCTGAGACTGATAGCTTTTTAATTAGTGAGGGAATCAAGCATTCTGGGGATGGGTGGAAAAGTGGACCTGATGAAAGTTTAGTTTAGTTTATTGTCACGTGCACCGAGGTACAGTGAAAAGTGTTTGTTGCATGCTAACCAGTCAGCAGAAAGAGCATACATGATTACAATTGAGCCACCCACAGTGTACATATACATGATAAAGGGAATAATGTTTTGTGCAAGATAAAGTCCAGTAAAGTCTGATTAAAGATGGTCTAAGGGTCTCCAATGAGGTAGATAGTAGCTCAGGACTGCTCTTGGTGATAGGACGGTTCGCTTGCCTAATAACAGCTGGGAAGACACTGTCCTTGAATCTGGAGGTGTGCGCTTTCACACTTCATCTGTACCTCTTGCCTGATGGGAGAGGGGAGAAGGAGCCACAATCATGGCTGAACAGTGCTGTTTTCCTGCACTAATCCTGTTTCCCTTAATATCTACGAATCAATGAATCTCAGAAACACTGAGCTTAGAATCAGGATGCATAGAAGATCCTGGCACCAAATCATTAGTGTTTTGCCAAGTTACTTCGAGACTGTCCTTTCCAGCATGCAAGTGGTGACGAGCTTCATTAGCACTGTTGTGGGATCAACCTAGGTTGAAAATGACAGGTCTTGATCCGAAACATCACATATTCCTTTTTTACAGAGATGCTGCCTGACCAGCTATGCCACTCCAGCCCTAGGTGTCTACGTTCAGCTAGCATTGCAACCCCTATTCAAGCACAATTAGCTGCCACTCCAAGCTGGAGTGCCACTCCAAGTGGAAATGCAGACTTCTCCAGCAGTGGTGGGATGAATGAGTTATTAAATTGGACTATGTTTCTTGTTATCTCTGGTAGCTTAATTAAGTTGCTAAAACTAGCTTAACATTGACAAATTAATCAGAACCAACACTGTAAATGCACAATTACATTTTTTAAACACATTTGGATAGACACATGGGGTGGGGGGGGGAGGGGAGGTGAGCAGGCAGAGGGATATGGTCCAAACACAGGCAAATGGGATTGCCCTGTATGCCCACTTGGTCGGCATGGACAGGGGGAGCCAAAGGGCCTGATTCCCGACTGTACAGCTCTATGACTCCATGAGTACATTTCTACTTGCCTTTCTGCCAGCTTTTGCACTTCAAACTTATTTGAAGATTTGATTGCAAGATTTTAAAACATAACAATCACTTTGGATCAGCAATGATTTTATTCAATGGCAAGCAGGTTTGAAGGGGGTAAATTATCTGTTCCTGCGCCCGCACCCATCCACCCCCCCCCCCCCCCCCCCCACCTTTTCCTTACCATCAAAATCATTTCTTGGGCTAACTATCTTCAGCTGTTTCATGAATGGTCATCTGACTATGACATTTGTGGGGGAATTATCAATGATGTTGACCACCACTATTTACAATTACTTGCATGCAGTGAGACTTGGTGGGCTGATAAATGCCAATGAACTTTCTCACCTCTCAAGTATCAAACAATGATCATCTCTCTTGGAGTATCTAATCATCTCTCATTACATTCTCCAAGGTTATTGTAGCCAAATCTCCCACCGCATAGATCGCCGACTGCGGGAGCTTCATTTGCCCCGACTGTGGATGTGTCGATCGTGACAAATGTTGAAAATCTCTCTCATGTCAGTCACGCCATGAAGGCCATACATTTTCCGGTGAGAGGGGGAGGGGTTATAAAACCCGGAAGTGTAGGTATGGCTCAGTCTCTGCATGATGGGGGAGGGAGAAGTCATGACTCTGTATGAGCTGTGAATCAACTGAACACACTGAATGTCTACTGAACTGTGAGTTTGGTGTTTTGTGTGGTTTTATGGTGGTTTCATTCTGCATGAAATGGTATGAAACTGCATGTGAATGCGATGGCCTTGCACCCTGCATGAAATGGTATGAAACTGCATGTGAATGTGGTGGCGTTGCATCCTGCATGATATGGTATGAAGCTGTATTTGAATTTCGTGGCCTTGCACCCTGCTTGAGATGGTATGAAACTGCATTTGAATTTGGTGGCCTTGCACTCTGCTTGAAGTGGAATGAAACTGCACTTGAATTTGGTGGCCTTGCACCCTGCTTGAAGTGGTATGAAACTGCACTGAATTTGGTGGCCTTGCACCCTGCTGAAAGTGGTTTGAAACTGCACTTGAATTTGGTGGCCTTATTACTAACACTACCTAAAGATATAAATAAAAGATTTGCTCAATATTATCAAAATTTATATACATCAAAAACCTCTGCAAATAATACTCAAATTACAAATTTTTTAGACAATTGTAAGCTTCCAAAATTAAATATCGTGGAACAAGTGGGATTAGGAGCTCAGATTACACTTCAGGAAATAGAAGAAACAATAAGTTTGTTGAAGAATGGCAAAACGCCAGGACCAGACGGCTTTAGTAATGAATTCTATAAAAGATTCCACGAGATAATTTCTCCACGTTTGCAAGAATTATATATATATGCTTTTAAAGAAAATAAATTACCAGAAACACTAACTGAGTCAACTATTACACTTATACCAAAAAAGGATAAAGATCTAGAAGACCCAGGCTCATATAGAGCTTGTGCACTCCTTAATACAGATCAAAAAATATTAGCAAAGACACTAGCGAGAAGATTGAGTAAATATATTAGCAAACTAATAAACCCGGATCAAACTGGGTTTATACCAAAGAAATACTCATTTAACAATTTGAGACGGCTGTCTAATATAATGTACTCACATAATACAGAAGAAGACCTAGCAATTATTTCATTGGATGCAGAAAAAGCTTTCGATCAAGTAGAATGGCAATATTTATTCAAAGTATTGCAAAAATTTAACATGGGACATAACTTCATCTCATGGGTAAAATTATTATATGATAAACCAATGGCTAGAATACTGACTAATAATTTATTATCCCCGAAATTTCAATTGGCAAGGGGCAATAGGCAGGGGTGTGCACTATCACTTCTGCTATTTGCACTAGAGATAGAGCCTTTAACAGAAAGTATAAGAAGTCATCCGAATATTCATGGATATACCAAACACTCAAATAATAAAATATCATTATATGCAGACGACATATTATTATATATTACAAATTCACAAATTAGCATTCCAAATATACTAAATTTAATAGAGGAATTTGGTTATTTTTCTTGACATGGAATAAACTGGAACAAAAGCAAAATTATGACGATAAAACCTCAAGAGCCGCTACATCTGTTGAAATTCCCCTTTAGAATTACAACAGAAAAATTTAAGTATTTGGGCATCCAAATTACTAGGAAATATAAATCATTATTCAATGCAAACTATATGCCTTTAATAACTAAATTAAATGGGTTGATTAAATTCTGGAAAACACTGTCGATGTCCTTAATAGAATAAATGCCATAAAAATGATCTTCTTACCACAAATACTGTACCTATTTCAATTAATACCAATATACTTACCTAAAAAATTATTTTAAAAATTAAACTCTGATATTATAAACTTCATATGGGATTATAAATCACATAGAATTAAGAAAAAACACTTGTGTAAATCTAAAGAATCAGGGGAACTGACACTCCCTAACTTATTGTATTACTATTGGGCAGTGAATATTAAAAATATAATCTACTGGTTGGACAGTTCTGCCCAACAGGTAGATTGGATAAGAATGGAGAAAGAGGATTGTTCCCCTTATAATATAGGAGCGATCCTTCTTTCCCCGATGAAACTGAACAATATAATATATAAGAAGAATCCAATTATTCACAGTATAATACGAATTTGGAATCAAATAAAATTATCTTTAAAATTAAGAATATTATCGCTTCTTTCTCCAATAACTAACAATTCCTCATTTAAATCATCCATTATTGATAAAACGTTTATCCATTGGGAAAGATTAGGAATTAAAACAATGGGAGATATGTATGATATGGGAAAACTTTTATCATTCCAACAATTACAACTAAAATATAATTTGAAAAATAATCAATATTTCAAATATCTTCAAATTCAAGATTATTTGAAGAAATATATGTACAAGGATATCAAACCTTAACCCCAGATTTATTGGAGGAAAAAATGAATAGAAAGGCAGAATCAAGCAATTTAATATCTTACTTATACAATATAATTTTAAATATAGAAACGCCAACGACAATTAGAAGGGACTGGGAACAAGAGTTATTGATAAAAATTTCTAACGATAGATGGGAAAAAAATCTATTATATGTAAATAAATGTTCAAATAATGTAAGACATAACCTAATTCAATTTAAAATTTTACATAGATTATATTATTCTAAAACTAGACTGAATAAAATATTCCCAAATGTTTCCCCCATCTGTGACAAATGTCTTACTCAAAATGCCACTATAGCACATTCCTTTGTCTCGTGTATAAAACTGTATACATTTTGGAATGAAATTTTTGGAATTTTTACAAAACTATTTAACACAAAATTGAACCCCAATACAGAACTGATTATCTTTGGATCAATGGAAGAGGGAAGTAAACTAACTATATTCCAAGAAGCTTTTCTTAATTATGGTCTAATAACAGCAAAAAAACTTATACTCAAAAGAATTTGGAAAAACGTAATCACGCCAACATTCAAAATGTGGATTTCAAATATGTCTGAAATGCTTCATCTTGAAGAAATGAGATTTCTCCTAATAGGCAAAGTAGACCAATTCTCAAAGACTTGGTCTCCTTTTATCAACTTTTTGCAAGCATATAGTGCAACATAACATAACCTCAGAAATTAAATGGTTTAGAACTGGGTGACGGATGGGCAAAAATACGAAATAGGTAGATCTCTCCTAATCTCTCTTTTCTTTACTTTCTCCTTCTATTTCAATCTTTTCAGCTTCTCTTATATGCCCTTTATTTCTTTTGCTATCTGTTTCTACTCGCTTTTCTATCTATTCTGACACTCTTTATTTCTTTTTTCTTCCACTGTTCTTTTATTATTAAATCAAAAGTATGAAGTTGTACAAGAATGGAAATATGTATGTATTAGGTACTTAAGTACCACACTATTGTACTTACTTCTAACAAAAATAAAAAAAATTAAAAAAAGAAGAATTTGGTGGCCTTGCACCCTGCTCGAAGTGGCAATAAACTGCACTTGAATGTGGTGGCCTTGCACCCTGTTGAAATGGTAGGAAAATGGATTTGAATTTGGTGGCCTTGCACCCTGCTTGAAATGGAATTTCAAGGAATAGCCATGAGTCAACTGCCAGCCCACAAGACGTGAGTGAGCTGCCAGCACATCAGGTTTGAGGGACTGAGCTGCCACCCCAAGAACCCATACCAGTGCTCCAGAAAGCACCCCCACTGGCCACCAATATTGGAATTGGTGGACAGGTGAAATATTGCATCGGAGAACCAGCCCTCCCGAGTGAACGTGGGACTCAACGGGTCCCACTTAGTCTAGTATTTTCTAAAAGGGGAGAGAATACAGAAATCTGAGGTGCACATCCATTATGGAGTCTCTGAGATCTTCCATTTCTCAGATGTGTTCAGTGAGATTGTGGAGACACAAGAGACTGCAGATGCTGGAATCTGGAGCCAAAAATTAAATTAAACTCAGTGGGTTAGGCAGCATCTGCGGAGGGAAAGGGACACTCCAAGTTTTAGGTTGAGATTCTGCTGCAGGATAAAATGGGGTTTTGGTTGTGTAACTGAGGTGTTGGCTGTGCGACTGATATTCCTCACCAGTGGGTATTCGAACTTCAGCATGTATACCATCTGATGTGCTGGCCATGTTGCTCTTTACATGACTATGGCATTAATAACTCAGTGTCGGTAAGAAGCAACGGCAAAGCTGGATTGAATAGATTTTAGCAAGGTACTTTATTTATCACATGTACCGAGGTGCAGTGAAATTAATTTTAGTCTACAGTTCAGTACAAGTATCACTATATATTAGCACTTCTATAATATCAGATAAGCATCTCAGATAAAGTACAAGTGTATGGCAGTAGTAAACTGAGACAGTATACAGAGTCGCCAGATTTTGGTGCCATTTTCAATTCTCAGTTCCATGTGCAGGGTTCTTGACCTGACCATGAAGGTTCGTTGTCATGGCGGCGTTGCAGGGTCAGCCCAGACAAGCATGGTCATTGGTGTTCTCCAGCGCTGCTCCACTGCTCCATGCTACTGTAGACGGTGTGCATCCATGCACTTGGCCTCTTGGAGTGGCGCCCGGTTCAGCCTAGCACCAGGATGTTGCAGGGCCTCCAGTGGCCTGCTCCACTGTCGAGCCACTGCATTGCCTCCCACAACTGGCCTGCTCCATCCAATTCCTTCCACTCTGGGCAGGTGAGCCGGGCCTTCCAATTGGGTCTGCAGCGCAGGTCGTCAATCCACGGCGCAGGCCCTCGATCCACGCCGGTGAGCTGGGCCTTCCGGGCAGGTTCCGGAATGTGGCGTGGGACCTCTCTCTGTAGCGGGTGAGTTTCCGGTCTGTGGCAGGCGAGCTGGGCTTTGAGGTGGATTCTGGTATGCAACGCGAGTCCTCCAACCAGCGAGTTGGGCCTACCAGGTGAGTCCTCTGTACACAGCAGGCAAGTCCCAAGTCTTCTGCAGGCGAACTGGTCCTTTCGCTCGCCGGGATACTTTGGGATGGGAGTCAAGCAAGTTCATATGAAGAAATGTGTCAGGGTTGAGGAAGCCTTTGAAGTGTCTGTTCAACTGAGCATACACTGCCTTTTTGTCTTTGATAAGTTCACCTCTGTTCTTGGATGAGGCCTTGGTATATCTGGTCCTTAGCCAAGGGGAACCAAGGGCATCTCAACCTAAGCAGCTGAGCTGCAGACTGCAGGTAATAAACACAAGAGACCACAGCTGTTAAAATCCTGAGCATAAAACAATGGATTAACTGGTCAAGATGGACTTCACCATGGCTTTCAAGTTAAACTGAAGAAACAAATAAGATACTTTAACTTTAAAAGGGTTACAAAACTCACACTTTAATGAGCAGCACTGAACCTCACCTTCGTATATGCTCCCAGCGAGTCAGGCAACACCCTTGGAGAAAATGAGCAGATTATGGACATGTGGAGACAGATGATGTTGGGCATTTTCATGTTCAGAGCATCATTCATTCACTGAAACATGAGAAAATAGGTCATGCATTTAACATTTACAACACAATTGTCCTCCACCAACCTGCCGCAATATTTTGATAATAAAGGTTTAAAGCAAGATAATTTTAAACGTACTGTTTCTTCTACCTTGAGAGCTGAACAGCACCAGAGGCCCGGGTTTGGTTCTGACTTTGGGTGCACTCTGTGCGGAGTTTGCACGATCTCCCTGTGACCACATGGGTTTCAATAGACAATAGGTGCAGGAGTAGGCCATTCGGCCCTTCGAGCCAGCACCGCCATTCAATGTGATCATGGCTGATCAGTACTGTGTTCCTGCCTTTCCCCCATATCCCCTGACTCCGCTATCTTTAAGAGCCCTATCTAGCTCTCTCTTGAAAGCATCCAGAGAACCTGCCTCCACCGCCCTCTGAGGCAGAGAATTCCACAGACTCATCACTCTCTGTGAGAAAAAGTGTTTCCTCGTCACCGTTCTAAATGGCTTACTCCTTATTCTTAAACTGTGGCCCCTGGTTCTGGACTCCCCCAACATTGGGAACATGTTTCCTGCCTCAAGCGTGTCCAAACCCTTAACAATCCTATATGTTTCAATAAGATCCTCTCTCATCCTTCTAAACTCCAGAGTGTACAAGCCCAGCCGTTCCATTCTCTCAGCATATGACAGTCCCGCCATCCCAGGAATTAACCTTGTAAACCTATGCTGCACTCCCTCAATAGCAAGAATGTCCTTCCTCAAATTAGGGGACCAACACTGCCTGCTATAACTTAAGATGAATGGGGGATCAGTACAGGATGAATGAGGGGTTCAGTATAGGATGAATGGAGAATCAGTAGAGGATGAATGAGGGGTTCAGTATAGGATGAATGGAGAATCAGTAGAGGATGAATGAGGGGATCAGTATGGGATGAATGAGGGGATCAGTACGGGATGAATGAGGAGATCAGTACAGCATGAATGAGGGGGAGCAGTGCAGGATGAATGGGGGTGCAGTGCAGGATCGATGGGAAGGGGGGTCAGTACAGGATGAACTGAGGGACCAGTGTAGGAAGGATGGGGGGGGTGGCAGGAGAATCAAACCAGTATCTGCAGTGTCAAGCCGGGCAAAATGACTCGGCGTTTAGGTTGCCCGGTGGCACTTTGGAGGGTCATTGGCACCCGGCAACTGCTAATTTCGAGCCCTGAAATAGGCGCAGGAGGAGGCCATTCGGCCCTTCGAGCTAGCACCGCCATTCATTGTGATCATGGCCGATCGTCCCAAATCAATAACCCGTGCCTGCCTTCTCCCCATATCCCTTGATTCCACTAGCCCCTATAGCTCTATCTAACTCTCTCTTAAATCCATCCAGTGATTTGGCCTCCACTGCCCTCTGTGGCAGGGAATTCTACAAATTCACAACTCTCTGGGTGAAAATGTTTTTTCTCACCTCAGTCTTAAATGGCCTCCCTTTCTTATAAGACTATGGCCCCTGGTTCTGGACTCGCCCAACATTGGGAACATTTTTCCTGCATCTAGCTTGTCCAGTCCTTTTATAATTTTATATATTTCTATAAGATATTCCCACATCCTTCTAAACTCCACTGAATACAAGCCTAGTCTTTTCAATCTTTCCTCATATGACAGTCCCGCCATCCCAGGGAACAATCTCGTGAACCTACGCTGCACTGCCTCAATCACAAGGATGTCCTACCTGAAATTAGGAGACCAAAACTGTACGCAATACTCCAGATGTGGTCTTACTGGAGCCCTATAGAACTGCAGAAGAACCTCTCTACTCCTATACTGAAATCGTCTTGTTATGAAGGCCAACATTCAATTAGCTTTCTACACTGCCTGCTGTACCTGTAAGCCAACTTTCAGTGACCGGTGTACAACAACCCTACAGGTCTCGCAGTACCTCCTCCTTACCTAAACTAACCCCATTGGGATAATAATCTGCCCCTTTGTTTTTGCCACTAAAGTGGATAACCTCACATTTATCTATATTATACTGCATCTGCCACGCATCTGCCCACTCACTCAACCTGTCCAGGTCACCCTGCAACCTCCTAACATCCTCTTCACAGTTCACACTGCCACTCAGTTTTGTGTCATCCGCAAACTTGCTAGTGTTGCTCCTAATTCCCGCTTCCAAATCATTAATATATATGGTAAACAGTTGCAGCCCCAACACCGAGCCTTGCGGCACTCCATTCGCCACTGCCTGCCATTCTGAAAAGGACCCGTTCACTCCTACTCTTTGCATCGGTAATAACGGACGCCATTCCCCTCCATAGTTCGTTACAAGGAGGGTTCACTGTATTCCTGGAAATGGGTCAAGTTTGGAAGCAGAGCTTTCTGCGCCTGCGCCTTAGGTAGTCTATGGGGCCCAGCCGTGACCGTGTCAAAGATGGCGCCCGCCGTCACGTGGTAGCCGGCGCAGTGTGAGAGGCGGAGGGAGAGGAGGAGCCGCCGCTGCAGCCGGTCCGGTCCGGTCCGTGATGGCCAAGAACCTGCGCGCAGTGCTGCTGTTCGGCGGATTTGCGGCCGCTGTCGGAGCTGCGTTTTATCCCATCTATTTCCGACCGCTGATGTACACGCAGGATTACCGTGAGTTGCAGAGGATGAGGGTCAGCACGTCGCGGCGGCGGTTTGCTTTGACGGTTAAGCCCCGGGTACGGCCCCAGCAGGACGGGTCCAGGTCCAGGTCCAGGTCCGGCCCCAGCAGGACGGGTCCAGGTCCAGGTCCGGCCCCAGCAGGACGGGTCCAGGTCCAGGCCCAGCAGGACGGGTCCAGGTCCAGGTCCGGCCTCTGCAGGACGGTTCCAGGCCCAGGCCCAGGCCCCAGCAGGATGGGTCCAGGCCCAGGTCCAGCAGGATGGGTCCAGTAGACCAGGTCCAGGTCCGGGTCCGGCCCCAGCAGGACGGGTCCAGGTCCAGGTCCAGGTCCAGGTCCAGGCCCAGCAGGACGGCGCCGGTTCGCGGTCCCGTCTCCATGAGCTCGGCTGGTGCAGCGACCGAGGGAGGACTGGATCAGGCGCTTGCCCGGCCCGGCGCGGCCGTCAGTCAGTCAGGCCAGCCTGCTGAGTTCCCGAGTTTAGTTTCCGGACCACTAATGCGTTCTCTGTGAATTCCTCCGAATCGACTGGAAGGATAAAGCAAGCAAATGTCAACTCCCAGTATTAAAGGATGGAGAGAGACTAGATGGTAGAATCTCCAAGAACTATCTCTCCTCTACTTCAGTAAAACACAAAGTGTTGGAGGAACTTAGCGGCATCATCTGTGGAGGGAGTCAACAAGCGACGTTGGGGTCGAGATACTCCTCCAGTCATGTCTGTCCATTTCCCTCCACAGATGCTGCTTGACCTGCTGAGTTCCAACAACACTTTGTGTTTTGCCGAAGTCAAGTGGAGACAGCTGATAGAAAGAGACGAGGGGTGAATAGGGATAACATGTCTTAGTCATTTAAAGTTCTTCTTGGGCAAGTTGTAAAGTTTAAATAGAAGCACAAGAGCAAGGGAGACGCAATGAACCTTAAAACAATTTCCTGGTTGCAATTTGAGTCTCCTGTCCAGTTCTTGCGGCTGTTTGTTGTGGAGAACTTCACAATTTAGGACCAAGAGAAGGCCACCTGGCCTTTGCTGCTGCTTTCCAGCATTATGTCCTTCTCCTCGATTTGCTTAATGTCCTGGAATATATTAATTTATGTTTAAATTAACAGAATGACAGCACCCTGAGCCAAGTGGAGTATAGAATTCTAAAGATCAAAAGGCGTCGGAGCAGAATTACGCCAATCGACCCATCGAGTCTGTTCCATCATTTGATCTTGGCAGATCTATATTTCTCCCTCAACCGCATTCTGCCTTCACCCCATAACCATTGGTGCCCTTATTAATCAAGAACCTATCAAACTCTGCTTTAAAAATACTTGACGATTTGGCCCCCAAATGAATTCCACAGATTCAGCACCCTCTGGCTAAAGAAATTCCTCCTCATCTTCCATTCTAAAGATATGTCCTTTAATTCTGAGGTTGTGCCCTCTGGTCTAGACTCTCCTATGACTGGAAACAGCCTCTCCACGTCCACTGTGCCCAGGCATTTCACCATCCTCTGAATAAAGACATTTCTGATCTCAGTCTCAAATGGCCTACCCCTTATTCTGAATATCTGCTCCCTGAACCTGGAGTCATCAGCCAGGGAAAACATCCTTATATCTAGCCTGTCAATCCCTTTATGTTGTGTCTGTCAATCCCTTTATGAGATCTCCTGTCATTCTTCTAAACTCTAGAAAGCCCTCTTTCTTAGGTAGGAGTCAAAAACTACACAGTACTCGCCAAACCCTACACAGTTGCAAAAATACTTCCTTACTTCTGTACTTCTTTGACAATAAAGACTTGGATGCCATTTCTCCGCCCATTTTAACGGTATGTTGCCCCTCAGGTCTAGCACTAGACAAGCACTACCAGGTCCCTTTGGAAATCTCTCACCATTTACCAAATACCATGTTTTTCTATTATCACGGTGGATATTTTCCACTTTACATTCTCTCATTCACTCACTAAAATTGTTTATATCCTCTTCAAGCCTCATTACTTATTTCTCTATATCATCATTCCACATAGTTTAATATCTGAAGCAAACTTGGAAGTATGGCATTTGTTCCCCTTGTGACGAATTGTCAGTGTCGGTTATGAAAAACTGGGGCCAAAGTTCCAATCCCCGCAGTTTGTCACTCAACACGTGTCAACCTAAGAACCATCCATTTATTCCCACTCTGTGCTTTTCATTCAATTATCTACTCTCAAGAAAATAGGAGTGGAAGCAACCCACAACCCCTTTAAGACAGCCTTGCAATTTGATATGATCATAGCTAATCTATGCTGAATTTAATTCCTCTGTCAGTTCCCTATAAGCCCACAATTCATCGATCTTTTAAATATCGATTTATCTGCAGCTTGAATATATCTAATAATCTGGCCTCCCACTGCTCCCTGGGGTGGAGAATTGCAGAGACTCACTTCTGAGAGAATGCTTTTATATGCACAAATGACTGGCCTTTTATCTAGTAGCTTTCTCCCCTTGTTTGTTATTCGTAGTCAATGTCAGAATGTTATTTCCCCAATTTCATGTTCTCAAACTTCAATGACCAATCTCCACTGCAGTTGTTAAAAACCTCCTCAAAATCCTAATGCATCCACTTGTTCCTTCTGTTTTAATTACATTCTCAAAAAAAATCAGATGAATCAAATATGATTTTCCTTTCATTGTGAAGCTAGTCAATCGTATTGTTTTGTGTTATGTTATATCCTTAATCATAGGTTCCTGTAATTCCCCTATTCCTCCCATTAGGCTAATAGTTTGGTGGTTCCCTGTTTTATTTTTCCCTTCTTAAATAGTGAGGTCACAATTACACCCCAATCCACAGAAATAATTACAACATTGATTAAAAAAATCTTGGAAGATGATAGGTGATGGATAGGAAAAATGTCCTTGCTTCAGTGAGGTTGCAGAACAAATTTATGAAAATAATGCCAAGCATGAGGCATTTCAATTATATAGATACACTGGAGAAATTAATATTGTTCTCCTTGGATCAGAGGAGGTGTACATGTTGATTTGAAGACAAATTATGATGGTTGAAGACGGAGAGAGAAAAACTCCTCATTGTCAAAGGGATTCAAAGTAGGAATGTGCTTTCAAAAGCAACGGGAGACAGATTCAAATGCGGCATTCAGAAGGGTGCACTAGTGTAGCGTGTGCCATTGATGAAATGCATACACAAACCAGAAACCTCTCCACCAAGTTATGATAGCTTACAGCCAACCTCAGAAGGACAGATAGACACAAAATGCTGGAATAACTCAGTGGGTCATGCAGCATCTCTGGAGAAAAGGAATAGGTGACGTTTCGGGTTGAGACCGTTCATCAGATCGAAGGGCAGTTTGGGCTGGGTAATAAGTTCTGGCTTGGCTAGTGTTGCCAGTTTCCTGCAAATAAATAAGAAAAAAATATTTACGATGCAATAGAACTTCATTTATCCCAGGAGGGAAATTGGTCTGCCAACAGTCATAAAAAAACACAAGATGCATGAAACATGAAATTATAGTGACGAGTTGAAAGTCCAGGATTGGGGATGTGCAAAGATGGGGGAGGGGAGTCAGTCTACCCCATAACAGAAGGAGGAGATGTTGTACAGTTTGATAGCCACTGGGAAAATAGATCTCATGTGTGCGTCCTGTGTAACCAGTCTGTTGCTGAAGGTGCTCCACAGGTTGACCAGTGTGTCCTGGAGGGCGTGAGCTGTATTGTCCAAGCTGTTCTACAGATTGAGGACCATCTCCAGTGAATCCAACTCCACCCCCAGACGGAGCCAACATTTTGAGGAGTCTTTAAAGGAGTAACGCTTTATAAATGGAAAGCTGTTTTCCTTTTAACTCTGTACCTTCATCCCAATCGTTACTCATGTTTCCAGGTCCAGGATAGACACAAAAAGTTGGAGTAACTCAGCGGGACAGGCAGCATCTCTGGAGAGAAGGAATGGGTGATGCTTTGGGTCGAGACCCTTCTTCAGACCCTCTCTCCAGAGTTACCCCAGCTTTTTGTGTTTATCTTTGGTTTAAACCAGCACCTGCAGTTCCTTCCTACATATGGTTCAGGGCTTGACTTGCCATTACTGCATTGTTGTCACAAATCAAATCCTGTGCTCTCCCCACCCCATTTATTACATAGGCAGCACCTCTCCAAGGAAACATTGGGCCTTCCTCAAAATGGCTACACTCAAGCAAAATCAGTCACTCATGCTCCCAATTGTGATTCTGGACCCCAAGAAAGGGACTTTGTTGAGTGCCTTCATCTTGGATTCTCAGAACAGCTTGTATTGGAGCCTACCAGGGAGAAGGCAATTCTGGATTTAGTGTTATGTAATGAACCGGATTTGATAAAGGACCTCGAGGTTAATGAGCCATTAGGAGGCAGTGACCATAACATGGTCAGGTTTAATCTACAATTTGAGAGGGAGAAGGGTAGATTGGAGGTGTCAGTGTTGCAGTTGAATAAAGGGGACTATGGAGCCATGAGGGAGGAGCTGTCCAAAGTTAACTGGAAAGATACACTAGCAGGGATGACAGTGGAATAAAAATGGCAGGTGTTTCTAGGAATAATACAGAAGGTGCAGGATCAGTTCATTCCTAGGAGAAAGAAAGATTCCAAGGGGAGAAAGGGACGACCATGGCTGACATGGGTCATCAGGGACAGTATAAAAATTAAAACGAAGAAGTACAAAGTAGCAGAGATGAGCGGGAAGCAAGAGGATTGGGTAATGTTTAAAGAATAACAGAAGATACCCAAAAAGACAATACGGGGAGAAAAGATGAGGTACGAAGGTAAGCTGGCCAAGAATATAAATAGGATAGTAAAAGCTTCTTTAGGTATGTGAAGAGGAAAAAATTAGTTAAGACCAAAGGTGGGCCCTTGAAGACCAAAAAAGGTGAATTTATTATGGGGAACAAGGAAATGGCAGATGAGTTGAACAGGTACTGTGGATCTGTCTTCACTAAGGAGGACACAAACAATCTTCCTGATATAGTAGTGGCCAGAGGATCTGGGGTGACGGAGGAACTGAAGAAAATCCACATTGGGCATCAAATGGCGTTGGCTAGACTGATGGGACTGAACGCTGATAAATCCCCAGGGCCTGATGGTTTGCATCCCAGGGTACTTAAGGAAGTGGCTCTAGAAATTGTGGATGCATTGGTGTTAATTTTCCAATGTTCTATAGACTCAGGATCAGTTCCTGTGGATTGGAGGGTAGCTAATGTTATCACACATTTTAAGAAAGGCGGGAGAGAGAAAACAGGGAATTATAGACCAGTTAGCCTGACATCGGTGGTGGGGAAGATGCTGGAGTCAATTATAAAAGATGAGATAGCCGAACATTTGGATAGCAGTAACAGGATTGGTCCGAGTCAACATGGATTTACGTAGGGGAAATCATGCTTGACCTAATCTTCTGGAATTTTTTGACGATGTAACTAGGAAAATGGACACGGGAGAGCCAGTGGGTGTAGTGTACCTGGACTTTCAGTAAGCATTTGATAAGGTCCCACATAGGAGATTAGTGAGCAAAATTAGGGCACATGGTATTGGGGGTAGAGTGCTGACATGGATAGAGAAGTGGTTGGCAGACAGGAACCAAAGAGTAGAGATGAACGGGTCCCTTTCAGAATGGCAGGCAGTGACTAGTGGGGTACCGCAAGGCTCGGTGCTGGGTCTGCAGCTATTTACAATATGCATCAATGATTTGAATGAAGGGATTCAAAGTAACATTGGCAAATTTGCAGCTGACACAAAGCTGGGTGGCAGTGTGAACTGTGAGGAGGATGCTATAAGAATGCAGGGTGACTTGGACAGGTTAGGGGAGTGGGCAGATGCATGGCAGATGAAGTTTAAGGCGGATAAATGTGATGTTATCCACTTTGGTAGCAAAAACAGGGAGGCCGATTACTATCTAAATGGCGTCAAGTTGGGAAATGGGCAAGTACAACGGGATCTGGGGGTCCTTGTACATCAGTCTATGAAAGTAAGCATGCAGATACAGCAGGCAGTGAAGCAAGTGAATCGCATGTTGGCTTTCATAACAAGAGGAGTTGAGTATAGGAGCAAAGAGGTCCTTCTGCAGTTGTACAGAGCCCTAGTGAGACCACACCTGGAGTATTGTGTGTGTAGTTTTCGTCCTCTAATTTGAGGAAGGACATTCTTGCTATTGAGGCAGCGTAGGTTTACAAGGTTAATTCCAGGGATGGCGGGACTGTCATATGCTGAGAGAATGGAGCAGCTGGGCTTGTACACTCTGGCGTTTAAAAGGATGAGAGGGGATCTCATTGAAATATATAAGATTGTTATGGGTTTGGACACGCTAGAGGCAGGAAACATGTTCCCGATGTTGGGGGAGTCCAGAACCAGGGGCCACAGTTTAAGAATAAGGAGTAAGCCATTTAGAATGGTGATGAGGAAACACTTTTTCTCACAGAGAATGATGAGTCTGTGGAATTCTCTGCCTCAGAGGACAATGGAGGCAGGTTCTCTGGATGCTTTCAAGAGAGAGCTAGATAGGGCTCTTAAAGGTGCGCCGTGGAAAGCATCCTCTCCTATGGCATCTTGGTGTGGTTTGCTAGCTGCACTTTGGCTGGAAGGAAGGCACTACAGAGGGTTTTTAAAACAGCACAGAGCATCACAAACGCTCAACTACCCTCCCTGGAAGACATTTATAAGGCCCGATGTTTACGCTGGACGACAAACATCACACAGGACTCATCCTATCCTGCCAACCACCTTTTCACTCTGCTGCCCTCTGGGAGGCGATACGGGTCTTTGAAGACCCGCTCTTGCAGACTAACTAACAGTTTCTACCCACGTGCCATTAGAGAACTTAACTCAAACAGATAACACTACGGGCAACACTACACAATTCGGGGTGCATATAAAAATTTGTCTGCTAGAATGTGCAATATAATGTGCATTTTTTAATTATCTATTACTTATTTTAAGCATTGATCTTGTAGTAAATGTAAAAGTGAGAGTAAATGGTTGTTTGTGTTATTGTGTTTTGTTCTTTTTAATCTTTTTATCCTGTGTCTTTTATTGTTTACCATTGAAGGGGATGCACATGAAATTTCGTTGTACAGTTGATGTGCAATGACAAATAAACGTATTTGATTTGAAAAATAGCGGAGTCAGGGGATATGGGGAGAAGGCAAGAACGGGGTACTGATTGAGGATGATCAGCCATGATCACATTGAATGGCGGTGCTGGCTCAAAGGGCCGAATGGCCTACTCCTGCACCTATTGTCTATTGCTGTGAAAGCTATTTTGTGGAACTGTTGTTTGTTACTTAATAGTAGTTATGCAAAACAAATTAATTCTGAATAATTTATCAATTCAATGATGATTACATTGTTATTGTCATGAGGTGGATATTAAACAATTGCACAAATACTTTTAAACAGAGCAGGAGCAAAAGGTGAATCGAACTGGAATAAATCAGGACGAAATTCAACCTGGAGGTGAGCTTTTCTGAACTTGCTGCACAGTCATTGATTATGCTAATACAGTAATCATTTTAAGCTTATTCCAAATTATCTTTATTAAATAGTTCTTTTACATTTGCTGTGTCAAGAAAAATTGCAGAGATGAAAGAAATTAAAATATCAGAGGGAATCTTTGCTTGGAGTTGGCGGATATGGGTGAGGTACTAAATGAGTACTTTGCATCTGTATTCACTGAGGGGGAAGAGTTGGAGGACAACTTGATCAGTGTAGAAAATGCAAATATGCTAGGTCAATTATAGAATGAGAAGGAGGTGCAGAGACTCTTGAAGAGCATTAAGGTGGTCGAGTCTCCACGGCCTGATGGGCTCCATCCCAGTTTATTGAGGGAAACCAGAGAGGAAATAGCAGGGATCGCTTTTTCTTCTCTAGCCACATGCGAGGTCCCAGAGAACTGGATAGTGGCCAATGTTGTCCATTGTTTAAGAAGGGGAGTAGAGAGAATACAGGGACCTATAGTAGCAATGTTACAAAATTTTGAGATTTTAAAAATCAAGTCTGCAATTTATCCCATCAGATAAAGCATAAAAAGAAGTTCAATTTGACACCTAATTTACTTTCATATCTTCAGTATTAAGAAAGTTATGGCCATTTTCATACTCGGAAATGAGCATCTTGCTTCCCATTGCCTTTCAATTGACTTAACTCAAAAGCTGTGATCTGGAAAAGTTAAAAGTCCATAACATTCTTAAAAATTAAGAGAACTCAATGAAATTTTCAGTTATTATAGATTGAAGCATTCTGAAACAAATATGAAACAATCTTACTTGGATTACCTGAAATTAAAGCATATAATTAGCTAGTTATCTAATTGTAGCTAATTACAAAATTCAATGAGTAGATCTAAACATCTATCAATTTCTTAAGAAAAGATAAACTTTTTTAAAATTGCCTAAGTGTCCAAATAACATTCACACAATAATCCACAATATAACATAATTTTAAAATCTAATTTTCATGAATTTCTGGGCCAAATGGAAGGAATTTAGTGTTTTATGCCTGTAAATTAACGGCCATTTAAATCAACTAGCGAGTGGGTTTTAGTAGAATGCGGTGGATTAGAACGTTGCGGTTAGCGGTGAAGTCGGGGGGAAAAATACTGGGGGTTCATACATTTTTTGGGGACCCCATGTCGCAACATAAAAATATTATTAATGCCTCCCGAAAAACCAACTTTTAATATAAAAATAAAGTATTTACCTTTTTTTCTCCCCTACGGAAAATGCTTCCGGTTGTCTGCGCTCACGGCTTTTGAAGGTGATTTTTAAATTACTCTAGTTAATAAATAATGTAGAGTAATTTAAAAATACCACCATTCATGAAATGTCGGAGCGATTTTTCTTCAGCAACCAAATCGCCCGACATTGATCGATTTGTCCTGCCTGTTGAAAAACGGCACTTTAAGCCCGCCCCCCTCTGCAAGGCGCGAAAGTCACGCACACGGGGAGCGGCAGAAGTGCAGCGCCGGTAAAGGTACGTTTTGTAACATACCTACCTGTAGGCTGGTGAGCCTCACATCAGAGGTAGGGAAACTATTGGAGCGAATACTTTGAGATAAGATTTATTCTATTTGGAAGAGTATGGACTAACTAGAGATAGCCAGCACTGCTTTGTAGTGGCAGATAGTGTCTAACTTGATCGAGCTTTTTGAGGAGGTGACAAAAGGGATTGAAGAAGGTATACATGAATTTTGGTGAGGCTTTTGATACGGTCCCTCATGGTAGGCAGATCCAGAAGATTAAGGTCTATGGGATTCAGGATGGCTTGGTCATATGGATGCAGAGCTGGTTTATACATGGAACAGAGGGTTGGGGTGAAAGGTAGATATTCTGGCTGGAGGTTTGTGACCATTGGAATACTGCAGAGATCTGTGCTGGGACCTCTGTTTGTGGTACATAATTGAACAAGTAGTGACTGTAGATGGGTTGGTGAGTAAGTTTGCTGACAGCACTAAGATCGGAGGAGTTGCAGACAGTGAGGAATGCGGTCAGAAGGCACAACAGGATATAGACCAGCTGCAGAAATGGCAGATGGAGTTTAACCCGAAACGTGTGAATTGTTGCACTTTGGGGAGTTGAATGTAAGGAAAGAATATACAGTTAATGGCAAGACCCTTAACGGCATTGATGAGCAGAGGGATCTTGGAGTCCAAGTTCACAGCTCACTGAAGGTGGCAGCACAAGTAGATAGGATGGTAAAGGTGTATGGTATGCTTGCCTTCATTGCCAGGGGCATTGAATATACGTCAGAAAGCCACGATGCAGCTCCCTGTGACATGTCATATTTGGAGCACTGCATGGAGTTCAGGTCACCCCATTGCAGTAATGATGTGGAAGGTTTAGAGGGGGTGCAAAGAAGGTTTACCAGAATGTTGCTTGGATTAATGGATTTCAGCTGCAGGGAGAGATTGGATGGACTTGGATTGTGTTTTTTTTGTCAAAGGTTGAAGGGAAACTTGATAGAAGTATATAAAATTATGAGAGGCATAGATTGGATAGACAGTCAGAACCTTTTTCCCCAGGGTGAAAAAGTCCAAAATTAGTGGTGCCTAGCTATAAGGTGAGAAGGGAGATGTGTCAATGGAGATGTGCAGGGCAAGTTTTTTTTTTATAGAGAGTAGTGGTGGCCTGGAACACATTGCCTGGGGTTGTGTTGGCGGAAGATAGGATAGTGGCGTTTTAGAAGGTTTTAAAGAGGCACCTGGAAGTGCAGGGAATAGTGGAATATGGATTATGTACAGGCAATGAGATTGGTTTAACTTGGCATCATGTTCAGCACAAACATTGTGAGCCGAAGGGCCCATTCTTGTGCAGTATTGTTTGATGTTCTATGAATTTTGTTTTGATTGAATAATCAAAAGTATCTGTGATTAGTGTTTTTTGTTTTTGTTTGTTGTTGGAGCATTATATTTCGTATACTTGTATTTTATTTGGATTCAACCTTCTGAAAATGAAAATTGCAAGTAAAAATACGTTGGCAGTATTCAACAAATTATATTTATTTGGTTCATTCTTGAATGCTTGTTGATCTTTAGTCCTGGCACTAAATTTGTGATGTGAAACAGCATTATCAATGTTTACTAGAATCTCCTTTCATTTATGAACTGTAGGTATTTATGTTACAAAAGAACATAGGCACAACAGTCTTTATTTTGTGCAATAAGGTACAACATCTATTGTGTTGCTGCTCACACATTTTCACCGTTTGGGCAGTTTGGCACTACAGACGTCCTCACAATTTTATCAGAAGCAGGCGAAACTCCATTTAAATTTTCAAAAATATGTACACATTGGTGAATCTAATGAATGATAGCTATTATTAGCAATTTGTATAATATTTAGCCATATTTGCAAGTGCACATGTGTTGTAAAGTCTGCTCTCACTTTAAAATTTGAAAGTACTTTATGTAACATTGCATGTATGTGATCATATTTCTGTAACTCATCTCGTACATTTTGCAATTGATTAACATTCTAAGTTTCATGTGATTACTTTTTTGTACTGCTGTTAGCAGAATCATGACTTTATAACCCAGTTTTGTCATTGAAGTTGAATGTCATGTTAGCAGATGTTTCATTTTTTTACCTTTGCCACATTTAAAATCTGAATTCCAATCTTGCAAATGTATATAATCTTGTGTGTGACATATTCCACTTTGACCAAATTTTAATCTCTTTTTAAAGGAATGAAAGTCTGGTCTGACCCCTTCAATCGGAAATAATCAAACTGTTGATGTTATCATGAAGAATGCTTCAGCGACCTTTTGTGCCTTACCATTCTAATTCTATGAGGAAATAATTGTCAGTAATCATTGTAATGCTAGTCAATTAATTGGGTAATGGCAGGATTTGTATATAAATTGATATTTCTATTTAAATTTGCAATATTGACTGATGCCAGCTCAACACCACTGAAATAAATTATCTGGTCTTTATTATGGGTATCAAAGAAAATGTATTGTGCACATCTTGGCTACTGCGTTCCCTACATCACATTGCAATTGCTCACACATTCATTGGGCATAATGCATTTTGAGGCACCCAGGGGAGTTTATATTCTGTACTATAGCCCGTGTGCCGTTTGCATGTTTTCCCTGTGATTGCGTGGATTTCCTCTGGGTCCTCTGGTTTCCTGCCACATCCCAATGACGTATGGGTTTGTTAGTAATTGGGCTCTTGATGTGTATGGAGTGGATGAGAAAGTGGGATAAGATAGAACTAGTATGAACACCTGATCGATGATTGGTGTGGACACTAAAGGCAAAAGGGCCTGTTTTCATGCTGTCTCTAAAACCCAAACTCTTCATTTGGTGTACTATACCTTTGTCTGATGTATGCTTTATATACCTTTGTATGCTGTGAAAACGTTTTATTAAACAAAGCATAGTTACTCATCTGACTACATTTCTTTGCATCTACTCATACAGTATTGTTTAATTACTTTTTCATCTGTATTTGCACACGATCATGTTATTCAGAGCAGCATTGTTGGAAATGATCGACTCACACATAGCGATTAGAATTCATAGTCTTTTATTAACAACTCTGCAGAGGAAACACAAGGTGCTATCATCTCTACACGCATAGTACTAGTTTGCCAGAGAGAGAGCTCTCTAATAAGCCTGTGGGCAGAGCAATAGTATGAATGACACTAATCTACATCCTCCCTCTTAAAGAATTAAATGCAAATGCAAAACTACTGAGTACTACAAATAATTAAATGCAAATGTATACAGCCGACTATATAAAGCATACATAGTAAGTATGTGGCAATAAACTGGAGGAAGTTCAAACATAGCCCGGGTATTTTACGGTGGGCTTACAAACACGACCAGCACGTATACGGTACAGTCCATCTCCTTCCGTCACCGGGGACACAATCAGTGATGAAGTGGGTGTCGGAGATTGAAACGGCATTCCCGGGAACGAAACAGGAGACTTTGGCACAGGTGGAGGTGGCGTAGCCATCGGGAAAGTAACCGGATCAGTAATAGGTTGTCGTGCTGGTGCAGTCTAGCCGATGCCGCTGGATGTGGATGAGCCACTAATCTACAGGATGGAAGCATACTTGCGCGATCAGGATAGTACGGAGGTGGTGCTGGCTCATTCACAGGCAGGATATGTTGCCTATTATGTCTGTAGGTGCCGCCATCGGCATTGACCAAGTATGAATTGCTCAGTGGCAGTTCCAGAAATTACACCGATGCGGTCGTGACCTTTGTCGGTTTGCAGACTTGTCCCTCGGCTAGTTGTGGAAGAGGTCTGCTCGTTTTGTCATACCACCCTTTCTGAATGTCGCGCTTTTGCTGTAGTCTGGACTGGACTTCTGATGGTGGGACCACTTGCAAAACTAGTGCCTGCTTCGCCACAGGCAGTGTGGCTCGGGTCTGCCTTGACATTAGACGCAGAGCAGGTGAACCCAATATTGGGTCGTGGGAGATGTTGCGCAGGTTGAGCAGGTCTAGGTTCACATCTGATTTTGTTCTGTGGGATCGTTCCATTAATTGTTTGGCACTCCTGACGGCATGTTCAGCCAGCCCTTTTGACTGAGGATATTCAGGGCTGCTGGTGATGTGACAAAAACCCCAGCGTGCAGCAAAGTCTTTGAAGTACTGGCAGGTAAATTGAATGCCATTGTCAGATCGTATTTGACATGGAGCTCCGTGGTCGGAGAAATGGCGTACCAGCTTCTGAACTACCCCATGAGAAGTGGGGCTACTAAGAAGATCGATATCAAACCAACCAGAATACAAGTCAACAAGGACCAGGTATTGTTTGCCATGCCACTCAAATATGTCAGTTGCCACGGTGGACCATAGAAGGGCAGGAACCGGGTGTGAGAGAAGTGGTTGCTTTTGTTGATGTGGTGCCAAACTGTTGCACACTGCACAGAATTCCACATTCTCGTGAATGTACTCAGTCATGCCAGGCCAGTAGAACATATTTTTTGCTCGCAGGACAGTTGATTCGGCACCTGGGTGTCCTGCATGGACAGCATCAAAATACTTGCTGTGTAGGGAGGCAGGAACAACAGCTTTGTGGCCTTTTACGATAATGCCATCTTGTAGTACTAGTTCATCACGGACGGCAAAGAAGGACCGAACTGGAAGTGGTAGATTGTATTGCTTGTCAGGCCAACCTCGCTTAATGATGGAAGTGATCGTTAGCAGCAGTGTGGGCTACCAGGTCCTCCAAGCAGAACTAGGGAATAAAGGAAACTCATTACCACAAAACCGTCATCTGGTGAGGGTGAACCCTCGGAGGTCTTTAGAGGTGCACGTGAGAGGGTGTCATCCAGGTGCATGTCCTTGTCATGTTTGTAGATCAGAACAATGTCATACTTCTGAAGCTGTAGCAACATCCGTTGAAGGCATCCTGGAGAGGCCTGTATTGGTTTGTTCAAGATGCTGATCAGGGGTTGGTGGTCAGTTTCAATCGTGACCGTGTTCCCGAAGATAAAGTAATTAACCTTCTTGCATGCGAAAACGACCACTAGCAGCTCCTTCTCAATCTGGGCGTAGCACTGCTCCGTGTCTGTCATGGTGCGCGAAGCATAGACAACAGGCCTGTTGCCGTTACCATCATCTTGGAGGCAAGCTGCCCCGAAACCATACTGCAAGTCAGTGTGACTATTAATTTAGCATTAAGTAGGCGAGAGTGGGGTTGAGAGGGAAGAGAGGGCAAGATAATATTGTGAATAAGAAAAATATTGTTCCTATCTTTGGATCACTGGAATTGTCTAACTCAGAACCATATACTGTATCCGACTAGGAAATTAATTATTTTCTTTTTACCAAAATGTATTTGGTTCAAACGTTAGAATTTAGAGGGATGAGAGGGGATCTTATTGAAACATATAAGATTATTAAGGGTTTGGGCACGCTAGAGGCAGGAAACATGTTCCCAATGTTGGTGGATTTCCAAAATGTGGAAAAGTTCAAGGGGTATGAAAACTTTTGCAGGCCACTGTATATATCATTATATATTTTGAGGCTTTAAATATATTTTTTCTTCAATGTTACTAATGGTAAAATATTATGTTTTCACTCATATTGCAAAGCTCCTGACTTGATATTTGAGCCCAATACTAGGTACTGGCCTTTCTGATGCAGCCATTCCCTTTCTGATGAGAGAGCATTCTCTGCTGGCTGAACGGATTTTGTGATTCTCGATTATTCAGTCACATTCTCAATTCCATTTTTATCACTTTTGAACATACACATGAAATCTTCATCTCAAAAGTCTGTGATTTGAATTGACTGAACATTTACCTTTTAGAGGGAGATAATTCCATAATACCAAATTTGATGTAAAATGCTTCTGAATTTAATTCATGAACTTTAATAATTTTATTACCATGCTGGATGATTTGACTGGTACCCGGGCGTGGCGCCGACACACGAGAAGCCGAAGCAAAAGAAGTCAAAGCCATAGAACCGAATGGAAATGAGGCCGAAACGCCAAAAAAACGAAAGAGTACGAAGACAAAACGGCAACTAACCAAAAGGATGGGACGCCTAAATGCGAACTAACCGAAAGGCGGGACGCAGAAAAGCCAACTAACCGAAAAGCTGTGTCGCCTAAAAGCAAACTCACCGAATGGCCGCTCTGTCGAAACGCCAATCTACCCGAAAGGCGGCATCACCTACAGGCCAATGAGCCGACTGCCGCTGAACAGAAAAGTCCAATGACGGACATGACGTTGCCGGGGGGGGCCGAACGTCAGCGATTGGTCTAGACCCCCGCGTCCATCACATGACTGTGGAGGCATGAACATTGTCCCACACCTCCGCTCCACCCGACCCACAACCCGCAAGGGTGGCCGTGAGAGAGTGGGGGCTGTCCCAAGCGATGTGTACCTTCGGCCGCTTGCAACTTGGTTCTTGGGTTCAGATTGCCCAGTCACCTACGGCTTGTGTGGGTAAGTGACCCCCACGCTCCCGTCTCCCCCTTCTTCTCTCTCTCTCTCTCCCCCTCCTTCTCTCTCTCCCCCCTTCTCTCTATCTCCCTTCCCCCTTCTCTCTCTCTCTCCCTCCCCCACTCTCTCCCTTCTCTCTCTCCCCCTTTGCTCTCCCCTCCTCTCTCTCCCCTCCTCTCTCTCCCCTCCTCTCTCTCCCCTCCTCTCTCTCCCTTCACTCTTTCTCTCCCTTCACTCTTCTCGCTCTCCCCCCTCTCTCTCCCCCCCTCCTCTCTCTCTCCCTCCTCTCTCTCCCCTCCTCTCTCCCTTCATCTCCCCTTTTCTCCCTCTCCGCCCCCCCCTCTCTGTCTCCCCCCCTTCTCTCCCTCATTTATGCAGAGCGGCTATGGAAGTTGAGAAAACTGGCAGTGGTCCGTGTGAAAATACAGCATCTACCAACAATGAAGGCATTATGAAAACAGCTACCGCAAGCCCTTAGAAACATAGAAACATAGAAAATAGGTGCAGGAGGAGGCCATTCGGCCCTTCGAGCCAGCACCGCCATTCATTGTGATCATGGCTGATCATCCCCTATCAATAACCCGTGCCTGCCTTCTCCCCATATCCCTTGACTCCACTAGCCCCTAGAGTATCTAACTCTCCTTAAATCCATCCAGTGACTTGGCCTCCACTGTCCTCTGTGCCAGGGAATTCCATAAATTCACAACTTTTTGGGTAAAAAAGTTTTTTCTCATCTCAGTCTTAAATGACCTCCCCTTTATTCTAAGACTGTGGCCCCTGGTTCTGGACTCGCCCTACATTGGGAACATTTTTCCTGCATCTAGCTTATCCAGTCCTTTTATAATTTTATATGTTTCTATAAGATCCTCCCTCATCCTTCTAAAATATAGTGAATACAAGCCTAATCTTTTCAATCTTTCCCCATATGACAGTCCCGCCATCCCAGGTATCAATCTCGTGAACCTACGCTGCAATGCCTCAATCACAAGGATGTCCTTCCTCAAATTAGGAGATCAAAACTGTCCACAATACTCCAGATGTGGTTTCACTAGAGCCCTATACAACTGCAGAAGAACCTCTTTACTCCTATACTGAAATCCTCTTGTTATGAAGGCGAACATTCCATTAGATTTCTTCACTGCCTGCTGTACCTGGAAGCCAACTTTCAATGACCGGTGTACAAGGACGCCCAGGTCTCGCTGCACCTCCCCCTTACCTAACCTAACCCCATTGAGATAATAATCTGCCCCCTTGTTTTTGCCACCAATGTGGATAACCTCACATTTATCTATATCATAGTGCATCTGCCACGCATCTGCCCACTCACTCAACCTGTCCAGGTCACCCTGCAACCTCCTAACATCCTCTTCACAGTTCACACTTCCCACCCAGCTTTGTGGCATCCGCAAACTTGCTAGTATTGCTCCTAATTCCCTCTTCCAAATCATTAATATATATGGTAAACTGTTGCGGCCCCAATACCGAGCCTTGCGGCACTCCACTCGCCACTGCCTGCCATTCTGAAAAGGACCCGTTCACTCCTACTCTTTGCTTCTGGTCTGCCAACCAATTTTCTATCCATGTCAACACCCTACCCCCAATACCATGTGCTCTAATTTTAGTCACCAGTCCCCCGTGTGGGACCTTATCAAAGGCTTTCTGAAAGTCTAGATACACTAATCCACTGGCACCCCTTCATCCATTTTACATGTCACATGCCTTTCATAAATCCATGTTGACTTGGACTAATCCTTATTACTGCTATCCAAATGCCCCATTATTATCTCTTTAATAATTGACTCCAGCATCTTTCCCACCAACGAAGTCAGGCTAACTGGTCTGTAATTCCCCGTTTTCTCTCTCGCTCTTTTCTTGAAAAGTGGGATAACATTAGCTATCCTCCAATCCACAGAAACTGATCCTGAATCTATTGAACATTGGAAAATGATCACCAATGCGTCCACTATTTCTAGAGCCACCTCCCTGAGAACCCTGGGATGCAGACCATCAGGCCCAGGGGATATTATCATCCTTCAGTCGTATTAGCCAACCCAATACTATTTCTCGCCTAATGAAAGTTTATTTCAGTTCCTCTACCCCCTTAGATCCTCTGTCCTCCAGTACATCTGGGAGATTATTTGTGTCTTCCTTAGTGAAGACAGATCCGAAGTATCTATTCAACTCTTCTGCCATTTCCTTGTTACCCATAATAATTTCACCCGTGTCTGCCTTCAAGGGACCCACATTTGACTTTGCTACTCTTTTTCCCTTAACATATCTAAAGAAGCTTTTACTGTCCTTCTTTATATTCCTGGCGAGCTTCCCTTTGTACTTCAGCCCGTATTGCCCGTATTGTTTCCTTCTGTCCTATGAAAGTTTCCCAATCCTCTTGCTTCCGGCTACTCTTTCCTGTGTTATACATCTTTTCTTTTAGTTTTATTCTATCCCTAACTTCTCTTGTCAGCCATGGTTGCCTCCTACTCCCCTTAGAATCTTTCTTCCATTTTGGAATGAAATGATCCTGCGTCTTCCGGATTATGCCCAGAAATTCCTGCCATTGCTGTTCCACCGTCATTCCTGCTAGGATCCCTTTCCAGTCTACCTTGGCCAGCTCCCCTCTCATGCCTTCATAGTTCCCTTTGTTCAACTACATCACTGACACTTCCGATTTAACCTTCTCCTTCTCAAATTACAGATTAAAACTAATCATATTATGATCATACCACCAAGCGGTTCCTTTACCTCGAGTTCTCTTATCATATCTGGTTCATTGGACAACACTAAATCCAGAATTGCCTTTTCTCTGTCGGGTCCATTACAATCTGCTCGAAGAATCCACCTCGGAGGCATTCTACAAACTCTCTTTCTTGGGGTCCTGAACCAACCTGATTTTCCCAGTCTACCTACATATTAAAATCCCCCATCACCACAGTGGCATTAACTTTGTTACATGCCAGTTTTAACTCCTGCTGCAACTTACACCCTACATCCGGGCTACTATTTGGGGGTCTGTAGATAACACCAATTAGTGTCTTCTTGCCTTTACAATTCCGCAACTCAATTCACAGTGACTCTACCTCGTCAGTCCCTATGTCTTCCCTCGCAAGGGGCTGAATTTCATCCCTCACCAGCAGAGCTACCACCCCTCCTCTGCCCACCATTTCTATAGGAGTATAACCCTGAATATTAAGTTCCCAGGCCCGATCCTCCTGCAGCCACGTCTCAGTAATCCCCACAATGTCATATCTACCAACCTCTAACTGAGCCTCAAGCTCATCTACTTTACTTCTTATACTTCGCACATTCATATACAATACTTTTAATTCCTAACGCATCTCACCTTTCACATCGATCCCTATTACACTTGGCCATACTCTCCTATCCCTTTGTGAACTTCCTTTCCCGTCAATTCTGGGGTCATTAACCATCCCTTTACTCTCTTTCCCTTTAACTTCGTCCTCGACTATCCCATTTGACACCCCACCCCCCCCTTATTCAGTTTAAAACCACTCGTGTAGCAGTGGCAAACCTGCCTGCCAGAATGCTGGTCCCCCACCTGTTAAGATGCAATACGTCCCTTTTGTCCAGTTCCCCCTTACTCCAAAACAGATCCCAGTGATCCAAGAATCTAAATCCCTGCCCCCTGCACTAGTTCGTCAGCCACACATTCAGGTCCCGTATCTCCCTGTTCCTGCTCTCGCCAGCTTGAGGAACTGGAAGTCAACCAGAGATAACAACCCTGGAGGTCCTGCTTTTCAGCATTTTTCCGAGCTCTCTAAAGTCACGCTGTAGAATATTCATCCCCTTCTCTCCGGCATCGTTTGTGCCGACATTAACTACCACTTCTGGCTGTTCACCTTCGCCCTTGAGGATTTTCTGCACTCTGTCCATGACATCCTGGATCCTGGCACCATCCTCAAATCCCCTCTGTTCCTGCAAAAACCCCTGTCCGTACCTCTCACAATGGGGTCTCCAACTATGGCATTGCCTGACATTGGCCTCTTTGGTTTTGGCTCAACAGCCCTTTTTGCTCCGCAAGCCAGTCCGCCGCTCAGTGTAATAACGTCTGTCCCGACAGCTTCTAAGTGGATGAACCTGTTCACAAGAGGTACAACACCCGGGGACCTTTGCATTCCATGTTTCCCTCCCTTTCTCACCGTCACCCACCTTCTCTCTTCCAGTACCTTAGGTGTAACAATCTTACTGTAGGACTTGTCGAGGAACGACTCAGTTTCTTGGACGAACCCGAGGTCATCCACTTGCTTCTCCAGTTCCCCAACACGGTCTTTCAGGAGCTGTACCTGGATGCACTTCTCACATTTGTAGCAGCCAGAGGCACCAGCAGTGTCCTTGACCTCCCACATACTGCAAGCATCACACTGAATCAGCATGCTTGACATCTCCTTCTTTCGTCTCTCCCTCTCCAGCGTTTTGCGTAGCCTCCTCTCCTCAGCCTCCTCGCTGAAGACTCTCGAGCCAAAGACTCACACTTTACTCACAAACCTTCTCGCAGGACGGGGTTTTAACTCGGCATTAAAAATCAAAACAGAGCTACATTGATTTAAAAACAAAAATGTTACATGTATAAATCGTTCTTACATTTGGGAACCTGGTGAATGAACTGGTGGCATTATTTCCCTGTCCTAACTGCCTTTGCTTTAGCCGGTGGTCACATCCATTCCATCCCTCCCTCACAAACATGTGAGATTTCAATTTGAGCGCACTTAGTTGAATAAATGCAAACGGCATGTAAAGCGTCTCTTCTACACGCGCAATACACTAAGCCGATGAAATTAGACAACTGTCACACCAAAGATAGACACAAAATGCTGGAGTAACTCAACTGAACAGGCAGCATCTCTGGAGAGAAGGAATGGGTGACGTTTCGTGTCGAGACCATTCTTCAGACCTGAAAACTGAGTCTGAAGAGTCTCGACCCGAGCGAGAGAGGGGGGGGGGGAGAGAGAAGAGGAATTAGAGAGGAGAGAGGAGAGAGGGGGGGGAGAGAGAGGAGGGGGGGAGAGAGAGGAGGGGGGGAGAGAGAGGAGGGGGGGAGAGAGAGGAGGGGGGGAGAGAGAGGAGGGGGGGGAGAGAGAGGAGGGGGGGAGAGAGAGGAGGGGGGGAGAGAGAGGGGGGGGGAGAGAGAGGGGGGGGGAGAGAGAGGAGGGGGGGAGAGAGAGGAGGGGGGGAGAGAGAGGAGGGGGGGAGAGAGAGGAGGGGGGGAGAGAGAGGAGGGGGGGAGAGAGAGGAGGGGGAGAGAGAGAGGAGGGGGAGAGAGAGAGGAGGGGGAGAGAGAGAGGAGGGGGAGAGAGAGAGGAGGGGGAGAGAGAGAGAAGGGGGGAGAGAGAGAGGAGGGGGAGAGAGAGAGGAGGGGGAGAGAGAGGAGGGGGAGAGAGAGGAGGGGGAGAGAGAGGAGGGGGAGAGAGAAGTGGTAGAGAGGGGGGGAGAGGGAAGAGGGGAGAGAAAGAGAGAAAAGGGGGGAGAGAGAGAAGGGGGGAGAGAGAGAAGGGGGGAGAGAGAGAGAAGGGGGGAGAGAGAGAGAAGGGGGGAGAGAGAGAGAAGGGGGGAGAGAGAGAGAAGGGGGGAGAGAGAAGGGGGAAGATGGGAGCATGGGGGTCACTTTCCGACACAAGCCATAGGTGACTGGGCAATCTGAACCCAAGCACCAAGTTGTAAGCGGCCGAAGGTGTGCATCCCTCGGGACAGTCCCCACCTTCCAACGGCCACCCTCCGTGGGCTGTGGGTCGGGTGGAGCGGAGGTGTGGGACAATGTTCATCCCTCCAGTGTCATGTGAGGGACATGGGGGGTCTGGACCAATCACTGACATGTCCCGCCCCCCCCGGCAACGTCATGTCCGTTATTGGACTTTTCCGTTGAGTGGCAGTCAGTTCGTTAGCTTGTATGCGACGTCGCCTTTCGGGTAGGTGGCGTTTAGACAGAGCGGCCATTCGGTGAGTTTGCTTTTAGTCGACGCAGTTTTCGGTTCGTTGGCGTCCCACCCTTTCGGTTAGTTCGCATTTAGGCGTCCCATCCTTTCGGTTAGTAGGCGTTTCGTCTTCGGACTCTTTCAGTTTATTGGCGTTTCGGCCTCGTTTCCATTCGGTTCTTTGGCTTCAACTTTTTTGCTTCAGCTTCTCGTCCGTCGGCACCACGTCCGCACATGGAATAGACTAGAAAAAGGAGCATCTACAATTATACTCTGCACCTTAAAAAATATATATTTCAGTTACATCAATGCTCAACGTCCCCAAGGATGATGTCGGAAATGGACAAAAATACCACAACCGTACACATGGGGGAGCTCTTGAATGGTTGGAAGTTTATCAAGAGTCAAGAAGATTTTCACCCTCCCTTCTCTCTCTTCTCTCTCTCCCCCCTTCTCTCTCTCTCTCCTCCTTTCTCTCCCCCCCCCCCTCCCTCCACTCTCTCCCCCCCCCTCCCTCCAGTCTCTCTATCTTTCTCTCTTTCTCTCCCCCCGCCCCATTTCAGGGCTTCATAATGCTTGGGACACAGCAATGTCATGTAAAGGAAAGTAGTAATGTTTAGTATATTGTTGCATATCCTTTGCATACAATGACTGCTTGAAATCTGCGATTCATGGACATCACCCGTTGCTGGGTGTCTTCTCTGGTGATGCTCTGCCAGGCCTGTATTGCTTGTTTTGGGGGCAAGTGCCCTTCAGATTTCTCTTCAGCATATAAAAGGCATGCTCATTTGGGTTCAGAGTGGGTGATTGACTTGGCCACTCAAGAATTTACCATTTTTTAGCTTTAAAAAAACTCCTTTGTTGCTTTCGCAGTATGTTTGGGATCATTGTCTTGCTGTAGAATGAACTGCCGGCCAACAAGTTTTGCGGCATTTGTTTGAACTTGAGCAGATAGGATGTGTCTATACACTTCAGAATTCATTATGCTACTACCATCAGCAGTTGTATCATTAATGACGATAAGTGAGCCAGTACCTTCAGCAACCATACATGCCCAGGCCATAACACCCCCACCACCGTGTTCCACACATGAGATGGTATGCTTTGGATCTTGGGCAGTTTCTTCTTTCCTCCATACTTTGCTCTTGCCATCACTCTGATATAAGTTAATCTTTGTCTCATCTGTCCACAAGACCTTTTTCCAGAACTGTGGTTGCTATTTTAAGTACTTCTTGGTAAACTGTAACCTGGCCATCCTATTTTTGCAGTTTACCAGTGGTTTGCATCTTGCAGTGCAGCCGCTGTATTTCTGTTCATGAAGTCTCCTGCAGAAGTGGTCATTGACAAATCCACACCCGACTCCTGAAGAGTGTTTCTGATCTGTCGGACAGGTGTTTGGGGATTTTCCTTTATTATAGAGAAAATTCTTCTGTCATCAGCTGTGGAGGTCTTCCTTGGCCTGTCATTCCCTTTGCGTTTAGTAAGCTCACCAGTGCTCTCTTTCTTCTTAATGATTTCCCAAACAGTTGATTTTGGTAAGCCTGTTTGACTGATGTCTCTAACAGTTTTATTCTTGTTTCTCAGTCTCATAATGGCTTCTTTGACTTTCATTGGCACAACTTTGGTCATGGAAAGACTGGAGGAAAGACTAATTTCTGAGAGCTCTCTTATACCTGCATTAAGGGGGAAATTAAACACACCTGAGCAATTACAAACACCTGTGAAGCCATCTGTCCCAAACATTATGTTGCCTTGAAATGGTATCCATTTATCCATACCCCAGTAAACCAGTTTTTTTCCCACATGCACTTTTCCCATTATACCCATATTCTTCCTTCTGGCATCCTGAAATGCTGCCTGCCAGTGACTGAAGAGCTACCCTGAGTTATTGTGAATCCTGTCTATCAAGAAGTACAACACTTAAACTTTGGAGTAGTGGGGTGAGAGAAAGAAAACACTTTTCCAGCTTTCTCCACCCCTACTCCAATAAATATAAAAAAGTCTTGACAGGAAATGTTACCTGTCCATCCCCTCCACAGATCTGCTAAATTCCTCCAGCACTTTGTATTTTACTCAAGTTTCCAGCATGTGTAGTTTCATGTGTCTCCTCTGAAGTCTATTGGAATATTAGTTTTCATCCCAATGTGCTGTAATACTTCAATTTGTTAAACCAATCATTACTGTGCTTTATGCTTGGGCTTTTGATCGCAGTATAGTTTTATTGGACAGCAAGTCTGCCTTTTGCTTGATAAAACAAAGCTAGAACAAGTGAGTTAAAAATCAGCTATGATCTTATGGATGTTGAATCATGCGTGAAGGGCTAAATTGCCTACTCCTTTCTTCCATTTTAAAAATGCTATGCAATGCAAAGTTCAGTTACAGTAAAAGTGTTTCAGGCGAACTGTCAGAACAATTTAGATTTTCTGCATCTGATGCTATTTGATTTTCGCTTATACTAATAGCCAAGGTAAGAGAGGAGGGAAAATACTACATAAAATGGTATTAGCATTTCTAGTTTGTTTTATGAGCTGACTTGAATTAAGTTGACTATGGAATTAATATCTGCTATGAAGTCAGAAAAGGATAATCTGAGCTGCTTTGATAATGAGCCTAAGGGTTGCGTTGGTCTTTTAGGCTGATGAAGGAGTAAATACTTGTTTATTATTCTGCTTATTAGAGACTTCAGTGGGGCAGTTCCTGAGAAAGGATTGTGTCAGTAACAACTTCAAATTCAACTTGGACGTTATTGGGAAAAATGAAACCATTTGCCATCCCTCTGTCATTCATCATCTAAACACACATGTAGAATGTCCACTTGGACAGGTTTTGAGATGTGTTGTCACCCATTAAACTGAATATTACCTGCCTTCACAGAAAATTTAGACATGAATAGCAATATAACCTTTTTCTTCAAAGCATGATGATCAAAGAAGATTGAAGGTTTCTATACTCCAATTTAAAAAAAAATCATGCTGTAGCGAATTTACACATGTGCTGGCTCATACAACCATTGACAAAGAAACAGTAATTGGTAATACTTCCAATTAAATTGCCACATTCTCATTAGTAGATTGCTGGGTGGCATTACCTGTAGAGGGTGAAAGAGGTTATATGTAGCAACTGTTTAACCTGTTCCAACAAGCAGCTCTCCAGCAGCAGTGTTTACTCCACCGCTCTCTAAGAGCACAAACCATTCTCAACCACATATTTTTCCCAATCTGATCCAAATCTCCCTTTTTTTCCATTTAAAACAATTTTTCATCCCTGAAATAGAATGGATTTTTCATGTTTCCTTTCTCATCAACAACATGCTCGCTATCTTATCCTTTAATACTACAAATTCTTTCCACTGTTTTTCTCTTTTCAGCTCTCTCCGTAATCTACCTTTCTCCTGCCCTCGACAGCATATCATACTATATCTTGCCCAAATCCCAATTGTTTGACATGTTTTACTCCATGAGCAAATGGCTCTGTCTTTATCTGCATTTACATTCCTAATTTTCCAAGTCAAGCCATGCAGAAATAAATTAGCTTAGCGATCTTTTATTACTTCTTTTAGGATTGAACGGCAACAAAAATTCAAGGCGATTTCAATCAAAATTGAGCTTAAATACATGATTTAGACATTTTCAGATCATTTTGGACCAATTAACTGAAGAACTACTATAAATGTATTAAAACATGTCAGCACAAATAATCCAAGTGTGAGTTAAAGTTCAGATGTCAATTTAACAAATGACCTGATTTGTTGAAAGTTTATGCAAAACGTAGGAAATACTGCATGCTGGATACATCATGCAATGATTAGACACTCTATAAATTAGTTTTGTGGAGAGGAAACAATTCAGTTTTGCATATATGGAGAAATAATACATTTGTGACTAAACTGAAATATTTCAAGTTTCAGAAGCTAACCTGTGGTTTTCTCTTGTATTAGTCAACAATGTCTAGTTCATTCATTTGAATTAATTACGCTTTGCTCTAGACTTTCCATATGTGGTTTTATCTTGTATTAGTCAACAATGTCTAGTTCATTCATTTGAATTAATTTCGCTTTGCTCTAGACTTTCCATATTTTTACAGAATTTTCTTTGCTCAAGGCTACTGCGGTGGAAAGCAGATTCTCAGTTAGAATTTTTGGAACTTTAATGAAAATGCCTTCCACATTTTCAACGACAGTTATGTATTTGTTTCATCCAGGTTGTTACCACTGCACAAACCAGCCAGTTTATTCCGTACCATTTGACGTAAGCAAGTGATTTGATGTGGTGCTGCATCTGACAATAATGACACAAATTCCTAATTGTATGACATGGTTGGCTGTGCAATCACGCATCAAATAACCTCAAGAAAATTCTGGCATTTGCGTTATAATTGACCATGATCTTATTGATTTCTAGAATGTTAAGTAATTGCCAAAAATAATCCCTTGTTGAAAAAAAACATGCGAGTGGAAAGATAGATAAGCCCTCATATATTACAAGTAGTTCTGCAACAACGTCATAACAACAGGAACCAATTTCATTTAGATATTTCAAAATAATGTAATTCTGACCTCTATAAGGGTGAAGTGAATGGAAAGATCTGGGAAGATTTTTTTATCCCCAGCATACAACAACCCTGCTGGCCAAGACAAAGATTTATCCACTATTCAATTTTTGAATAGTGTGAAATACCAAGGTATTGTAATTTTATTTGTACTCTCCAGCCCGTGGCTTATTATGATTATGTCCTGGGCTCAGGTGATCATTTGTGGCCAGGCACTGAAATTAAATGTACGAGGTACGACTGACAACATTTAAATTGGATAACAACAAAAGCAACCCTACTAGAATTAGCAATGAATAATGAGACAGGCATTAACAATCTGATGGCAAGAAAATGTGTAGGAACTACAGATGCTGGTTTAAACTGAAGATAGACACAAAATGCTGGAGTAACTCAGCGGGTCAGACAACATCTCTGGAGAAAAGGAATAGATGACGTTTCGGGTTCAACAGCATCTCATATTTTGCTTGGGCAACTTACAACCCAGTGGTATGAATATTGATTTCTCTAAGTTCAAGTAACCCCTGTCTTCCCTCTCTCTCCATCCCTCCCCCACCCAAGTCATTCCAGCTTCAAAGTCGTCTTGTTGAGTCTCATTGTACTCGTTCTCACCTAACAAACACCTTACAATGGCCCGTTTCCTTTATCGTTTTTACTTTGTTGCATATCTGTCATTCATTTATTCTTTATCTCTCTACACCACCGTCTATTTATCTCGTTTACCTTTCCCCTGACTCTCAGTCTGAAAAAGGGTCCCGATCCAAAACATCACGTATTCATTTTCTCCAGAGATGCTGTCTGACCCGCTGAGTTACTCCAAATTTTTTGTCTGTAATGGTAAAATAATTTTTTGTCTGTAATCTGTAAAATAAGAGAGCACATTGAGAAAAATAAAAAGATATTTTTATTCCCCATTAAAGATCTGGTATTTAGCAACATAGAAACATAGAAATTAGGTGCAGGAGTAGGCCATTCGGCCATTAAGCCTGCACCGCCATTCAATATGATCATGGCTGATCATCCAACTCAGTATCCCGTACCTGTCTTCTCTCCATACCCTCTGATCCCCTTAGCCACAAGGGCCACATCTAACTCCCTCTTAAATATAGCCAATGAACAGGCCTCAACTACCCTCTGTGGCAGAGAGTTCCAGAGACTCACCACTCTCTGTGTGAAAAAAGTCTTTCTCATCTCGGTCTTAAAGGATATCCCCCTTATCCTTAAGCTGTGACCCCTTGTCCTGGACTTCCCCAACATCGGGAACAATCTTCCTGCATCTAGCCTGTCCAACCCCTTAAGAATTTTGAAAGTTTCTATAAGATCCCCTCTCAATCTCCTAAATTCTAGAGAGTATAAACCGAGTCTATCCAGTCTTTTTTCATAAGACAGTCCTGACATCCCAGGAATCAGTCTGGTGAACCTTCTCTGCACTCCCTCTATGGCAATAATGTCCTTCCTCAGATTTGGAGACCAAAACTGTACGTAATACTCGTAATACTCCAGGTGTGGTCTCACCAAGACTCTGTACAACTGAAGTAGAACCTCCCTACTCCTACACTCAAATACTTTTGCTATAAATTGCTATATATATATTTCCCCTTTTAAGTATAGTTCTCCAGTTTCTGTAGCCAGCACAGCAACTTTGGTAAGTATTCTGTAAAGCTAACTCTGAAGGCAGTAACGAGGAAGAGAGAACAACGTAATGTGAACGGGAAACAGTTAAGTTGTGGTACAACTAAATATGAGAAGTGAGATCGGCATGGAATCCAAAGGAGGAAATGTGTCTTTTTTGTGATCAATGTAATTATTTCAAAGTTTCCATTGACACTAATTGTAACGCCTGTACAAAAGTACCATCTTGAAGGCAGGTTAGATTAAAAATTGTTAAAATTATCATGGGTCTTCTCAACTCCTTATTACAATGTAATTCCTATGATTTTTTTTAAGTTAGCATAGAAGGGGATTTTAAAAGACGCTTGGAAAGATATACTGATATGATACAATAGAACTTTATTTATTCCAGGAGGAACATTGATCTGCCAACAGTCAAATAAACACAAAACCACAAAATACATGCAACAAGAAATTAAAGTGACGAGTGGAGAGAGCTGGGGATGTGCAGAAACTGGGGGGGGGGGGGGGGGGGGAGTCTCAGTCTCAGTCTACCCCATGACAGAAGGGGGAGGAGCTGTACAGTTTGATAGGCATAGGGAAGAAGGATCTCCTGTGGCATTCTGTCCTGCATCTTGGTGGAACCAATCTGTTGCTGAACGTACTCCTCAGGTTGACCGGTGTGTCATGGAGGGGGTGAGCTGTATTGTCCAGGATGCTCCACAGTTTGAGGAGTGTTCTCCCTCCCATGAGTCCAACTCCGCACCCAGGACAGAGCCAGCCTTCCTGATGAGTTTGTTAATCCAATTGCCCTCCACTGCCTTCACCCTGCTGCCCCAGCACACGGCAGCGAAGAAGATGCCACTGGCTACCACCGATTGGTAAAACATCTGCAGCATCTCACTGCAGACATTGAAGGAGCAGAGCTTTTCTCAAAAAGTACAGCCAGCTCTGTCTCTTCTTGTACAGGTCCTCAGCGTTCCTGGACCAGTCCAGTTTACTGTCCAGGTACACTCCAAGGTATTTGTACTCCCTGTTGAACTGCACATCCACGCCATTGATGGAGTCAGGGGACAGGGGTGTTAAAGTACACCATTGTCTCCTTTGTCTTGTAGGTTGATCTGCAGGTGATTCAGCCCACACCACTCAACATAGTCATTGACTACACCTCTGTATTCAGCTCCCCTCCCCTCCCCTCACTGATGCAGCGCACAATTGAAGAGTCATCTGAAAACCTCTGAGAAGTAAACAAAAAAGACTCACAATGCTTCCCAGCTTATCCAGGAACGATGGAGCAGGGGGGTGATGGCGTCCTCAACCTCCATCTTTGTTTGGTAAGCGAACTGCAGGCGGTCCAGATAGGGTTTAACCAGATGTTGCAGGTGAGTGAGCACCAGCCTCTCAAGGGACTTCATGATGTGTGAAGTCAGAGCCACCGGTCTGCAGTTATTGGACGAGCTGGGGTGCCTCCTCTTTGGTATAGGAAGCAGGCACGTTGTTGTCCACATCACAGGAACCCTCTCCAAGCTCAGAATCAGGTTTAAGATATGCTGGAGTACTCCGGCTGGCACACACCTTGAGTACCCTAGGGCTGACACCATCGGGACCCGTGGCCTTGCCTGGGCGGAGTCTGCTCAGCTCCTTCCTCACCTGCTCAGCCTTCATGGTCAGGCGCGACAAAGAATGGTTCAGAGAGCTCACATTGTGAGTCTTTTTTTTTTACTTCTCCAGTGCTTTTTACACTGGGGAGCAAACTGGCTGACTGGATGACCACAGTATGTCAGGCTACAGAACTGTGTCGCGGACATGGTAGTGAGCAACACAGGGGCCCCACAGTGGACGGCCCTCTCTCCCTGTTCACCATCTACACCTCGGACTTCAGATATAACCCGGACTCCTGCCACTTGATGATTGGTGCCAACCAAACCTATATGTCAGTTTGGTTGGCATCAATAAGATGGGCTAAAGATCCTTTTTCTGAACCGTATAGATCTATGTGCCTACTGTGTTATCTCCCTTTCAATCATTTGTTAAGGTGCAATCATTAACCATCCACATTTTTTTCTCTTCTTTAAGGGTTGCTTATTTAAAGATGTGTTGAATTTGGGACAATGGATTTTCAGGTTTTAGCCTATTTTGTAACAAATAACATTGTGCTCAAGTAGCTATTTAGCTCAAATGGCTTTTGTGGTTCATTGTTGATATCTCTTTTGCTGCTAGTTACAGTGACCCAGGTTTGATCCAGTGCGTAGTTTGCATGTTCTCCCTGTAACCTTGTGGTTTTCCTCAGGATGCTCTAGTTTCCTCGCACATAAATGACAAGAGAGAGAGAGTTTTATTGTCATGTGTCCCAGATAGGACAATGAAATTCTTGCTTGCTGCAGCACAACAGAATATTGTAAGCATAATACAGAACAGTTCGGTGTGTCTATATACCATAGACCATATATATACACATAAACAGATAAAGTGCAATAGGCTGTTACAGTTCAGTTTGTTTGATGTTGTGTTTAGTAGCCTGATGGCTGTGGGGAAGAAGCTGTTCCTGAACCTGGATTTTCCAGATTTCAAGCTCCTGTACCTTTTTTCCGATGGCAACGGAGAGATGAGTGTGTGGCCAGGATGGTGTAGGTCTTTGATGATGTTGGCAGCCTTTTTGAGGCAGCGATTGCGATGGATCCCTTTGATGGTGGGGAGGTCAGAGCCGATGATGGACTGGGCAGTGTTTACAACTTTTTGCAGCCTTTTCCGTTCCTGGACACTCAAGTTGCCGTACCAAGCCATGATGCAACCGGTCAGCATGCTCTCTACTGTGCACCTGCAGAGGTTCGAGAGAGTCTTCCCTGACATACCGACTTTCCGTAATCTTCTCAGGAAGCAGAGGCACTGATGTGCCTTCTTTATAATTGCATCAGTGTGCTGGGACCAGGAAAGATCTTCGGAAATATGCACGCCCAGGAATATGAGGTTCTTGACCCTTTCCACCAGTCTCCCGTTGATATAAACGGGATTGTGGGTCCCTATCCTACCCCCTCCAAAGTACACAATCAGCTCCTTGGTTTTGCTGGTGTTGAGAGCCAGGTTGTTGTGCTGGCACCATTTGGTCAATCGGTCGATCTCACTTCTATACTCTGACTCATCACCATAAGTGATTCGGCCCAAAACAGTGGTCTCGTTGGCGAACTTGATGATGGAGTTCGCACTACGTCTGGCTATGCAGTCATGTGTATAGAGTGAGTACAGCAGGGGGCTGAGCACGCAGCCTTGAGGTGCTCCTGTGCTGATTATTATCGAGGATGCCACATTTCCACCAATACGGACATACTGGTTGGTAGGTAGACTGGCCACTGAACAGAGACAGGAGAATCAGGGAAGGTTGATGTGTGTGTGTCAGTGAGTATAGTTTACGGGGGTCAAGATGGTTACAGGAGAATACGTGGGGCAATGAATAAATTCCGCAGATAACAGTTCAAGGGAGGGCAAAGCCCTTTTGCGGGTTTTTGTGACATTTGAGGCTTCAGAAAGAGACTGATGGGTTTGCACAGCAATATTCTTCGTGTTGTGGGAAATCTGTTCGAAAATCCACATCCTCAGAGGGCATAATTTGGCAAAGGGCTTTGGAAGGTGATGAGCCTTTCTAATGTGGGAATGGTTATAACAAGTAATGGCTAGTGTCACATATTCCACTGAGTCACAAGCTGCAGCTATGCAGTCTGTGAGTGCTGCTGTGGGTGTCCAGACTGTGCTACCATGGCATTTGCAGGCTGGTGTCGCATGACACCAATCCGTCCTTAAAGAAGTTACTAAAATAGCAGAGTCATTACCGTGGTTTGCTGAGGGGGGGGCGGGGGGGGGATCAGCAATTCAACAAAGTTCTATTCCATTAGAGCCCATTGCCGTTGGTCAACCAACCAGACTGCTGCATTAAAGCAGATATGATGCAGTAGAGATCCAGGCTTCCCAGGTCCGAGCTACAGTATGTAAGGTCACCTTTTCAGACTTCCGTTCATGTCTCCACCTCTGCAAGTCAGCAGTCTTCCATTGGTTATGCTGGCCATTATCGTGTAAGGATACTGGATAGGGAAAGGCACATTGAAATGATACACAAATGGAATTCACCAATTGATTTGCTAACTTTTGTTAGGTGATTTGCTTTTTTATGTGGGATGGGAATTTGGTGGGCAGGCCGGCATGTATTAACATTCTCTGAACTGAGTGGCTTGCGGCTGCCATTCATGTACATTGATGAAATTGGAGTCAGACAATGGCCAAACCAAGTAAGAATTGCATAGTTCTTCCACTGAAGGACATTCATGCCCCAGGGCAATCACACAGAGAATAGGGCCCCTCAGGAATCAGGGGTTATCTATGTGCGGAGCCACGGGAGAACAAAAAGGTCCTCAAAGAGTATTTCTCCTCTGGTTTTACTGTGGAGAAAGACATGAGGGCTGGCTTACTTACGGCAGTCAATAGAAGTGTCTTGAGGGCAGTCAGGATTATGGTCGAGGAGGTGCTGAAAGTTGTAATGCGTATGAAGGTAGACAAACATCCCGGGCCTGATCAGATATATCTGAGAACACTGTGGGAAGCTTGAGAGAAAATTGCAGGTGCCTTGGCTGGGATGTATGAGTCATAATTAAATATTATGAGATGAGATGCCAGAAGACTAGAGGGCGGCAAATGTTGTACCTCTATTTAAGATGGGCTGCAAGGAAAAGCCTGGAACCAGAGGCCAGTGAGTCTAACATCTTTGGTGGTCAAAATGTTACCAGAGAGTATTCTGATGGATAAGCTCTGCTTGCATTTAGATAGACAATAGCTGATTAGAGATAGTCAGCACGGTTTTGTACATGAGATAGTCAGCACGGTTTTGTACATGTGTCTCACAAAGCTGATTGAGTTTTTTGCAGATATGATCGTAAAGGTTAATGAGGGCCGAGCTATAGACGTTGTCTTTGACATAGACTGCTTTAATACGTTGTCTATGTGGATTCCAACAAGGTATTTGACAAGATTCCACAGAGTAGGCTGCTCTGGAAGGTTAGATCGCATGGAATGCAAGGAGAGTTAGCAGACTGGATAGAAAATTAGCTTCATCGAATGAAGCAGAGGGTGATGGTGGAAGTTTTTTGAACTGGAGACCTGTGACTAGTGGTGTGCCTTAAGAATCTGTGGTCTACAGTATATCAATAATTTGGTTGAGAACATACAAGGCATGATTAGTAAGTTTGCAGATGATACTAAAATGGGTGGTATTGTAGATAGCAGTTGTCAAAAAATGCTGCCAGATCTTGATCGGTTGGGCAGGTAGGCTGAGGAATGGATATTGAAGTTTAATAGAGAGAAGTGCGACATGTTGCATTTTGGGAAGTAAAACTAGGGCAGGACCTCAAAGGTTCAAACTCATTTATTGTCACATACACCAATTGGTGTAGTGAAATTCAAGTTGCCATTGCAGCACATTAAAAAGAATACAAACATAACAAAAGTAAAGAAATGTAAACATAAAAACATCCCCCCACAATGGTTCCCACTGTGAGGAAAGGCCAGTCCCCATCCCCATGTCCACCCATAGTCGGGCCTATTGAGGCCTCCGCAGTCGCCGCTACGGAGGCCGATGTTACAGGCTCTTCTTTGCCAGGTTATGGTGCTCCGGCGTCGTGGGAACCCTCTCAGCCGTGGTTCTGGCCAGTCCCGTCAGGAAACGCCGCTCCAGACCCCGATGGAAGGCCGCGAGGACGGGTCGAAGTTGCTGCTTGGAGGAAGCCGCCCCCCGACCAGGTAGGGACTAAGAAATGCAGTTTCCCCCTTCCCCCAACCCCCACTCCCTACATAAAAAAGACTAAAACCTCCAACACAAAACACTTTAACTTACTAAAAATAAAAAAAAGAGGTGAAAAAACGGACAGCTGCAGGCTGGGCAGCCTTACCCATACAGGACGGCGCCCCTAGACCTGCAGTGTATGGCAGGGTTCTGGCAGTGTTGTAGTGCAGAGGGATCTAGGAGTGCAGGTACATAGTTCATTGAAAGTGATGTCACAAGTAGATAAGGTGGTCAAGAAGGCTTTCGACACATTTGCTTTCATCAGTCTGAATTTTGAGTATAGATGTTGGGATGTTATTTAGCAGCTTTACAAGGAGCTGGTGAGGCCACAGTTGGAGCATTGAGTTCAGATTTTGGCACCACGTTAGAGGAAATTTGTTGTTAAGCTGGTTCGAGTGCAGAGAAGATTTACGAGGATGTTGATAGGACCTTAGGGCCTGAAGTACAGGGGGAGGTTGGCCAGGCTCGGACTGTATTCCTTGAGTCGTAGAAAGATGAGAGGTGATCGTGTAGAGGTGTATGAGATCATGAGGGGAATAGACAGGGTAGATGCACAGTCTTTTACCGTGAGCAGGGGAATCAAGAATCAGAGGGTTTAAGATGAGAGGGGAAAGATTTAATAAGAATCTGAGGGGCAAACTTTTCACACAGAGAGTGGTGGACATATGGAATGAGCTGCTGGAGGAGGTAGTTGAGGCAGAAACAATGCCAACATTTAAAAGACATTTGGACAGATGCATGGATAGGAAAGGTTTAGAGGGACATGGGCTAAAAGTAGGCAGGTGGGACTAGTGTAGATGGGGCACCTTGGTCGGCATGAGCAAAGTGGGCTGAAGGGATTGTTTCCGTGCTGTATGACCCTGTGTCTCGATGACTCTTGGCCCACTGAGTCCACACCAATCATTAAGGACACATCTGGAGGCAATCTGATCGTTTTGTGGTTATTCTTGCTAACATTGCAGTTTATATTCTATCTCCCCCTCCCAAATTACAGATTATGAACTGAAATGATGGGATTTGAACTGGAGAGATGATATATTTGATATTATGTATCATTACGCATATCTGCCTACCCCAATCAGTAACCGTAATAAAACAGACACTCTTTACAGCTAAAGATAAACACAAAATGCTGGACTAGCTCAGCGGGACAGGCAGCATCTCTGGAGGGAAGGAATGGGTGACGTTTTGGGTCGTGGCCCTTCTTTAGACCCACCAGCGGCCACCGTCGATCCAGGGGTAGGCCACAGGCTACGACACGTGAGGCTCCAGGCTTCTCGGCAGTCTCCCCGTCGGCCGTGGGCTCCGTGGAGTACATCCGACCCGCGAGGCTCCGCCCTCTGCCGCTGCAGCCTGTAATGTAGACACAAGGAACTGCAGATGCTGGAATCTGCAAGTGTTGGAGTAACTCAGCAGGTCAGGCACTATCTATGGAGGAAATGGATAGGCAAAGTTTCAGGTCAAGATTCTTCTTCAGACTGATGCAATGTACCTGTCTTAGTAGGGGAGTCTGGAAGTATACAATGAATCAAATTGCATGTAAAGTTGCATGTAAAGTGCAGAAGAAATCAAAGCATAATGTAAGTGGGGGGATCAAGTGCTGTAAATGTTTAGCTGGGAACTGTGCAAGGTGGCAATTCACACTAGCACCAGCTCTATTGGGAATGTTAACATTTATGATAAAGCACTTGGGTCCATGAGTTCTTGTGAAGTCACTTTTATTATATTATTTGGATTAAAAGTAAGGGGCAAGTGTCCGTCCAAGCTTCAAAATGAAGCCACACAAAAAAGTAAGACTGAAACGTCATTAACAGGGAAGGACTCAAATATCGGTGACATTTTGACAGACCATGCAAAATAAACTATGTTTTCTTTGGAGCTTAGAGGAAGTTGCAAAATTGGAACAAAAAACCCCAACATTAAGTGAGGCCGCTGAGTACACAATAGCAACTGGAAATATTGGCACTTCCTGAAATCAGCACTGCAAGACGAAACAATATGATATAACTTTATTTATCCCAGGAGGGAAATTGATCTGCCAACTGTCATAAAAACAAAATAGACAAAACACATGAAACATGAAATTAAAGTGACGAGTGGAATGGTTTGGGGGATGTGCAAAGATTGGAGGGAGGGAGGGGGTGGGGGGGTTGTCGGTCCCAGTCTATCCCACGACAGATGGGTGAGGACTTGTAATGTTTGATAGCCACAGGGAAGAAGGATCTCCTGTGGTGTTCTGTCCTGCATCTTGGTGAAACCAGTCTGTTGCTGAAGGTGCTCCTCAGGTTGACCAGTGTGTCATGGAGGGGGTGAACTGTGTTTTCCAGGATGCTCTGCAGTTTGAGGAGCATCCTCCCCTCCAAGACCACCTCCCATGTATCCAACTCTGCCCCCAGGAGACAGCCTTCCTGATGAGTTTGTTAATCCTATTGGCATCCCCGGCCTTCGCCCTGCTGTCCCATCAGTTAAAATTGGCATGTAGTAAAAGGAGGTAAAATTAGCATGTAGTAAAAGTAATGCTGTGGTTGTTATGGGAGATTTCAACATGCAGGTAGACTGGGAAAATCAGGTTGGTACTGGGCCCCAAGAAAGGGACTTTGTAGAGTGCCTTTGTGATGGATTCTTAGAACAGCTTGTATTGGAGCCTACCAGGGAGAAGGCAATTCTGGATTTAGTGTTATGTAATGAACCGGATTTGATAAAGGACTCGAGGTTATTGAGTCATTAGGAGGCAGTGACCACAACATGGTCAGGGTTAATCTACAATTGGAGAGGGAGAAGAGTAGATCGGAGGTGTCAGTGTTGGAGTTGAATAAAGGGGACTATGGGGCAATGAGGGGGGAGCTGGCCAACATTGACTGGAAAGATACACTAGCAGGGATGACAGTGGAACAAAAATGGCAGGTGTTTCTAGGAATAATACAGAAGATGCAGGACCAGTTCATTCCTAGGAGGAAGAAAGATTCCAAGGGGAGAAAGGGACAACCATGGCTGACAAGGGACGTCAGGGACAGTTTAAAAATTAAAGTGAAGAAGCACAACGTAGCAAAGATGAGCGGGAAGCAAGAGGATTGGGTAATGTTTAAAGAACAACAGAAGATAACCAAAAAGACAAGACGGGAAGAAAAGATGAGGTGTGAAGGTAAGCTAGCCAAGAATATAAAGCAGGATAGTAAAAGCTTCATTAGGTATGTGAAGAGGAAAAAAATTAGTTAAGACCAAAGCTGAACCCTTGAAGACCGAAAAAGGTGAATTTATCTGTCTTCACCAAGGAGGACACAATTCAATTCAATCTTTATTGTCATTGTGCAATGTACAGTACAGAGACAACGAAATGCAGTTGGTATCTCCGAAGGGCGAACTTACGAATGATGTCTATACGTATACAGTGTCCGGGGGGGATGGGGGGGGTGGAGACAGGCAGTCATTGAGGAGCAGCGTTGAGATGTGTGACAGCTGCAGGGAAGAAGCTGTTCTTGAGCCTGCTGGTATGGCAGCGGAAGGACCTGTAGTGTCTCCCGGATGGGAGGAGGGTAAACAGTCTATGGTTGGGGCGTGAGGAGCCGGTGATGCGTTGGGCGATCTTCACCACCCTCTGCAGAGCTTTCCGGTCGGCGACAGAGCAGTTACCATACCATACTGTGATGCAGTTGGTAAGGATGCTCTCGATGGTGCAGCGGTAGAAGTTCACCAGAATCTGGGGAGACAGGTGGACCTTCTTAAGTCTCCTCAGGAAGAAGAGACGCTGGTGAGCCTTCTTGATCAGCGAGGATGTGTTGTGGGTCCAGGAGAGGTCATCGGAGATGTTGACCCCCAGGAACCTGAAGCTGGAGACACGTTCCACCTCCGTCCCATTGATATGGATGGGCGTGCGCGTACAGCCTCTCGATCTCCTGATGTCCACAATGAGCTCCTTGGTCTTCTTGGAGTTGAGGGCCAGGTTATTGTCGGCACACCATGCTGTTAGGAGCTGAACCTCCTCCCTGTAGGCCGACTCATGATAAGGCCAATCACCGTCGTGTCATCTGCATAGTTGATGATGGTGTTGGTACCATGTACATGAATGCAGTCGTAGGTGAAGAGGGAGTAGAGGAGGGGGCTCACCATGCAGCCCTGGGAAACACCAATGTTCAGGGTAAGGGTAGATGAGGAATGGTTATCCTCTCTAATGGGAGAGAGAAAAAAGGGAATTATAGACCAGTTAGCCTGACATCGGTGGTGGGGAAGATGCTGGAGTCAATTATAAAAGATGAGATAGCCGAACATTTGGATAGCAGTAACAGGATCGGTCCGAGTCAGCATTGATTTACGAAGGGGAAATCATGCTTGACTAATCTTCTGGAATGTTTTGAAGATGAAACTAGTAAAATGGACATGGGAGAGCCAGTAGATGTAGTGTACCTGGACTTTCAGAAAGCATTTGATAAGGTCCCACATAGGAGATTAGTGGGCAAAATGAGGGCACATGGTATTGGGGGTAGAGTGCTGACATGGATAGAGAAGTGGTTGGCAGACAGGAAACAAAAAGTATGGATTAACAGGTCCCTTTCAGAATGGCAGGCTGTGACTAGTGGGGTACTGCAAGGCTCGGTGCTGGGATCGCAGCTATTTACAATATACATCAATGATTTGGATGAAGGGATTTAAATTAACATTAGCAAATCTGCAGATGAAACAAAGCTGGGTAGCAGTGTGAACTGTGAGGAGGATGCTATGAGAATGCTGGGTGACTTGGACAGGTTGGGGGAATGGACAGATGCATGGCAGATGACGTTTAAGGCAGATAAATGTGAGGTTATCCACTTTGGTAGCAAAAACCAAAGGCAGATTACTATCTAAATGGCGTCAAGTTGGGAAATGGGGAAGTACAACGGGATCTGGGTGTCCTTGTGCATCAGTCTATGAAAGTAAGCATGCAGGTACAGCAGGCAGTGAAGAAAGCGAATGGTATGTTGGACTTTATAACAAGAGGAATTAAATATAGAAGCAAAGAGGTCCTTCTGCAATTGTACAGGGCCCTAGTGAGACCACACCTGGAGTATTGTGTGCAGTTTTGGTCCCCTAATTTGAGGAAGGACATTCTTGCTATTGAGGGAGTGCAGCGTAGGTTTACAAGGTTAATTCCTGGGATGGCGGGACTGTCATATGCTGAGAGAATGGAGCAGCTGGGCTTGAACACTCTGAAGTTTAAAAGGATGAGTGGGAATCTCATTGAAACATATAAGATTGTTAATGGTTTGGACACGCTATGGGCAGGAAACATGTTCCCGATGTTGGGGGAGTCCAGAACCTGGGGCTACAGTTTAAGAATAAGGAATAGGCCATTTAGAACGGAGACAAGGAGAGTGTGGAATTCTCAGCCTCAGAGGGCGGTGGAGACAGGTTCTCTGGATGCTTTCAAGAGAGAGCTAGATAGGCCTCTTAAAAATAGTGGAGTCAGGGATATGGGGAGAAGGCAGGCACGGGGTACTGATTTGGGATGAACAGCCATGATCACATTGAATGGCGGTGCTGACTCGAAGGGCCGAATGGCCTACTCCCGCATCTATTGTCTATTGTCTATTATCTCACCGCAGTGGAAAAGATAACACTGGTTACCACCAATTGGTAGAACATCTGCAGCATCTTACTGCAGATATTGATCACGCCCACCCGCCCACTCCCCCCTCCCCCCCCTCCCCGTACTCAGGGTCTGAAGCGCCGAGGACGCGAGGCCATGGAGCTGAGGCTCACTCTGAAGCCGACGGCTGCTGGGCCCCTTTCCTCCCTCCCTTCTCCCCCCTCCTTTCTCCCCCCTCCCTTCTCCCCCGCTCCCTTCTCCCCCCTCCCTTCTTCCCCTCCCCTCTCTCCCCTTCCCCTCTCTCCCCCCCCCTCTCCCCACCTCTCTCTCTCACCTCCCCCTCTCTCTCTCTCCCCCCCCCCCACTCTCTTGCCCCCCCCCCTCTCTCTTCCCCCCCCCCTCTCTCTTCCCCCCTCTCTCTCGATCGGCCGGCCCTCTGCTGCTTTTGGTCATCCGCTCCGCTCGTAACAGCAGGGTCTCCCGCTCAAAAAACGCTGCAAATCCGAAATCCCAGCTCCAAAAGGCAGGAAGCTCCCCTGCCTCCATGCCCCTCTCTGTGTGACCCTCTCTATGTGTCCCTCTCTGTGTGTCCTTCTCTGTATTTTCCTCTCTGTGTGCCTCTCTCTGTGTGCCTCTGTGCCTCTCTCTGTGTGCCTCTGTGCCTCTGTCTGTGTGCCTCCGTGTCCCTCTCTGTGTGTCCCTCTCTGTGTGCCTCCGTGTCCCTCTCTGCGTGGCTCCGTGTCCTACTCTGTGTGTCTCCGTGTCCCTCTCTGTGTGCCTCCGTGTCCCTCTCTGTGTGCCTCCGTGTGCCTCCGTGTCCCTCTCTGTGTGCCTCTCTGTACCTCCGTGTGCCTCCGTGTGCCTCTCTGTGCCTCCGTGTGCCTCTCTGTACCTCCGTGTGCCTCCGTGTCCCTTTCTGTGTGCCTCCGTGTCCCTCTCTGTGCCTCCGTGTCCCTCTCTGTGCCTCCGTGTCTTTCTCTGTGCCTCCGTGTCTTTCTCTGTGCCTCCGTGTCTCTCTCTGTGCCTCCGTGTCTCTCTCTGTGCCTCCGTGTCTTTCTCTGTGTCTCCGTGTCTCTCTCTGTGCCTCCGTGTCTCTCTCTGTGCCTCCGTGTCTTTCTCTGTGTCTCCGTGTCTCCATCTCTGTGCCTCTGTGTCTCCTTCTATGTGCCTCTGTCTCTCTCTCTGTGCCTCCGTCTCCCTCTCCGTGCCTGCGAATTGGGGGCTATGTGTAAGTGGATAGGGCAGGGCATGGGGTAAAAGGAGTGAATTAATAATATTAATATAATATCAATGGGGGTGGTTAGTGTGTATGTGAGGGGTGGTTAGTGTGTGTGAAAGGTCGGTTAGTGTGTGTATGACGCCTCAGGCCGTCCCCTCCCATTGCAACCGCGTGTTGGGGAACAGACCCAATGGGTCTGCACTTGGTCTAGTTTACTTTAAAATTTTAACATCACTGCACCTTTTTATTATTAATGCTTATTGCAGATGCTCTGTGATACTCACACCACTTTAACATTACACAAGGCTCTCCTGTATAGTTTGTGGGCATTATTCTTAGTTTAAGCTAGGGGTGTAGTCATAAGCTTAGTCATAAATTAAGGGCGTAGCCCCAATTTCCTAACATACCTCATTGTGCCCTAGAACTTTTTAATGAGCACTTTCTCTGTAACTATAACGCTAAAATGCTGTAACATTATATTCTGCACTCTGGTATTGTTCACTTGCATATCTATTGTACCTGTGAATGGTTTGATTGTAAACTTCTGGAAGAACTCATTGGCTCAAGCAGCATCTGTGGAGGCAAAGAGGATGTGTTTTTAGTGCATTTCAGGTCAAGTCCCTGCATCTGGACCAAGAATTGTGTGAGGGTGAATGGAAGGATGGCCTATAGGCCTATAGACATATCATCTATCACCTCCTGACTCACTTCAGCCCTGCACTTCTATGTAGCAGCCAAACAGGCCATCTTTCCTATTCCCCTACCCTGCCTCCCGGTCCTGATGCAGGGTCTCGACCCTAAACTTTGACATACTCCTTTTGTCAAGAAGCTGCTCGACCTCCTGAGTTTGTCAAGCAGTTCATTTTTTGTTCCAGTTTCCAGGATCTGCAGTTTCTTGTTTCTCCACTGATGACTATATCCAGAAACTCACTGGGTTTGGGGTGACTTTGGTTTAGAACATATGAACCACAGGTGGAATAGTTCTTAATTGACCTGCAGATTAGATTTTGTTTTCATAGGTTACGGCAGTGACTATAAGTGTCAGGATGTCATAATGCAACTTTTTAGGACTTTGGTTGGGCCGCATGTGGAGTATCACATGTGGTTCTGGTTATCCCATTACAGGAACGATGTGGATGCTTTGCAAAGGACGTTTACCAGAAAGATGCTTAGGTTAGGGACAGGGAGAGTTTGGACAGACTTGGATTGTTGTCTCTAGAATGCCAGACATTGTGGGAAGACCTGCTAAAATTATATAAAATTATGAGAGGCATAAATTGGGTAGTCAGTCAAAACGTATTTCCCAGGATGGGAAAATCAAATACCAGAAGGCATTGCTATAAAGTGAGAGGGGCAAAGTTTAAATACGTTGTTCAGGGTAATGGCAAGTTTTTTTTACACAGAGGATGGTGAATGCCTGGAATGTACTGCCAGGGATGTTGTTTGTGGCAGATAGGATAGTGGCATTTAAGAGACATTTGGATAAGCATGTCGATATATAGGGAATTGAGCTATATGGACTATGTGCAGGCAGATAAAATTGGTCTTGGCATCTTGTTTCGCATGGATATTTTTTGTCGGCCGAAGGGCCTGTACTTGTGCTGTACTGTTCTATGTTTTATGTTCTATTAGCTCCACTCCAGGAGGAGGCTTGTTAGAGCTGAGGAACAGACTAGAATGCCTGTGAGATGTTTTGGGGTGGTGACACAGTCTTACTTGACATAATTCATCAAATCGAATCCCATTTCTTTGGCCAGTTGCCTGTGGACCCATTCTCCTTCTTCAGAGTTTATAATTCACCCAGGACACACTCTCTTGCCCTCTCCAGATCTATTTACGTTTGAGTGACGTTGACCATCTCAATTTTGACACTCACTTTTCTCTCCCTAAGCAATCCTCTGAACTCAATGCACTCCACTCATGATGGACCAAACCCAACATTTTCATCAGACCTGCTGACAAGGGTGGCGCTGATGCGGTCTGGCCAGCTGACCTCCATCTTGCAAAGATTTGATGTTAGCTCTCCTCATCTGCCTCCTTACACTTCCCATTGGACCATGACCTCACGAATGAACATCAGACCATTCTCTTCCAGACAGTCACTGAACTCATTTTACTGGCAGAGCCAGTGGTCATCGTTCCCTAACCACACAAAAGCTGCTTCCACCTCCTCTGCAAGAGCCACAACAATGACTGTTCCACTAGATTGCTGTTTCATCCTATTCTTGTTCAATGGAATTTATCTCTTCTGTTGGGGTGGAAGTTTGCAACCTTCACGTGGTCCGCCCTGTTTCGACGAATGCAATCTACCCGGCGTGCACAATCATATAAGATCAAATAGAACTCCAACAACCCATTGCCTTTGCATTGCACACACTCACAAAGACCAAGGGGAATTATTTTAAGATTGAATTTCATTTCGGAGTCACGTGAGTGACTTCGTGAAGAACCTGCCAGCACGCATGCGCGACATATCGTCGCTCGCATTTGCAGTCGACGGCTGGAGGTGGAGCGCGGCTCACCACCAGCCCTTCATAAGGACCGCTCAGGTAAGTATATGCAACCTTGAGTTGGTTGTCCCTGGTGTTTGAACTGTGTTTCTTCAACAGGGATACGGATAAAAGGAATACAGGCCGCAGGACTTCCGAAAGGAGACGTCGGCCATTATTCCCGGAGCTCTCTTCAACGGCAGCACCCACTAGACGGGCCGGGAAAAAGGCGCAAAAGTCGGGGAGCCCTGTGACTACAGGACCCGACTCACCGACACAGCTGTGTACGAGCGGGGATCCCGCAGAGCAGCAAGTGGGAACGGCGCCGGAGCAGGTAGACCCTGACTGCATTTCACTATCTCCTACAGGGAGAGAATCGTTGGCTGATATGAGCAAACGGGTTACACGTGCTGCTGCACGGCCCTTCTCCCCGAGCCCTCGTGGAAGAGCCAGGGATAGAGCTCAACAGCATAGCCCTTTCAGGGCAGAACACTCACCAGAGGCGGGAGTCGTGCAGTTACGCTGAGGCGGCTGGCAGCGACTTTTCGTCACGGCACCGAGATTACCTCGACGAGGTACGGGCCGATGATAGGAGCCTCAGGAGTTCCTTCGGGCATGAGGGCTCTGACCTCCCATTCACTCACGATGAAGGACGCATCGAACAAATGGAGAGGATGATGGAACGGATCCTGCAGCAAAGTCAACGGCAGGGTATGTCCAGTTCTAGGGGACTCTTGGATATATCCCCATCGTCAATGGGTAGCATGAGGGAGCCAGTAGAAGAAGAGGATATCTTGGTACACGAACCAGCAACACCTGAGGTCCCTCAGGAAGAACTTCTGGACGTGGCAGCCAAGTTTGCGTTACCCAAATCATCGGGGCAACCTCTCAAACCAAAACTGGACGCTACCATTGACTTCCTCACCAATCACCAACTACAGGATCAGGTCCTTGCGGAGGCCATGAATAGGTACAAAGCACCAAGTAATTGTAACTCACTCAATGTACCTATAGTAAATGTGCATATTTGGGGCAATATAAGCCCGGGCATAAGAGCACAGGAGATCAAATTACAAAAAATCCTAAAATTGCTCACATCTGGGATTACCGCTTTTGCGAGATCGGTGGACGGGATGGATTTAAGCACCGAACAGGAAGACGCTCTTGCATTATTATGCAACACGCAATATGAAATAAATGCGTTTCGGAAAAGCACTATCAAGCCCACTCTTAATCCCAAATTTGCGGGGCTGTGCAGAGCATCTCCAACGCCACCACCCAGACAACTATTCGGGGAAGACCTACCAAAGCAGGTCAAGGATCTAGACGACCATGCCAAGACAGTGGGTCTTATGCGGTCGCACACCTCGACCAGACAAACGGCCAGGAAAACGCCATATTCCAGGCCACGAGGTCAAACCGAAAGGCCAGCAAGGACCTACATACCGGCACCTCCGCAATACCAGCAAATCCAACAGAGGCCTTTTTTAGGGCAAGGCCCGCAGCGGCCAGCATGGAAGATGCGGCAACCACATCACCAGCACAACCCAGCACCTCCACGTCCCACCAAACATGCCAGGGACCGCCGATAGCCATGGAGGTGAGGCGGTCTGGATTTCATGCACTTGCATGTCTAACCTCACGTGTTGGAGGGAGATTACGGTTCTTTAAGGAGGCATGGGATACCATCACCTCGGATGAGTTTATTTTACAAAGTATTCAAGGCCATGAGATTGAGTTTATAAATGGTCAGCTTCCTCCACCTCAGCATATGCCGAATCGCAAATTTGCACTTTCCAATAAGGAAGTAGCAGAAGGCTATGCTGAAATCTTGAGATTACAAGAAAAAGGAGTGATAGTAAGGACTGTCCACGAACCAATTGAATTTGTATCTAACATTTTCACAAAAACCGAAAAAGACGGTGGATGTCGGGTTATCATAGATCTAACCCATTTGAATACTTTTGTAAAATATACCCATTTTAAAATGGACACGTTCGAGGCAGCCAAATCTTTGATTTCCAAGGGCTGCTTCATGGCATGCATTGATTTAAAAAATGCATACTATTCAGTATCCATTCAGAACCATCATAAGAAGTTCTTAAAATTTACCTGGATGGATAAACTTTGGCAATACAGAGCTTTGCCCAATGGGCTTACCACAGCCCCCAGATTGTTTACTAAATTACTTAAGCCAGTGTTAGCAACACTAAGGAGACAAAACCATACAGTTATGGCTTACCTAGATGATATCCTTATCATTGGGAATACATTGGAATCAGCAAATTTGGCAGTTACAGCCACTGAGAAATTATTTCAAAAAATGGGATTTATTATCCATCCAGATAAATCGAAGTTCTGTCCTTCACAGATCATGGACTATCTGGGATTTACGATTGATTCCAATCGAATGATTACCACCATACCAAATAACAAAGTTGGGGATATCATTGAAGCATGTAATAGTCTGGTCTGCGCCAGTATACCATCAATTAGACAAGCTGCCAAGGTAATTGGGAAAATGGTAGCAGCTTTTCCAGCTGCTCAATTCGGACCTTTACATTATCAAAATTAGCAAAGATCCAAGATTTCAGCATTAAAATTAAATGCTGGACATTTTGATAGACCCATGCAGCTGCCATTCAAGGCAAAAATTGAGTTACAATGGTGGATTGATAATATCCGTAACTCATTCAAAACCATCATTGTGCCTCGTCCGTTGGTGTACTTACAAACAGACGCAATCTCCCATGCCTGGGGAGCTACGGACAACAACACTAGTTGTGGGGGCAGATGGGACTCACTTGAATCTAGCCTTTTGTTAGCACAAGGGATAAATTATTTGGAGATGCTAGGGGCATTCCACGGACTTAGAGCTTATTGTTCAAACATTACTGACACTCATGTCCGTCTCCAAATAGACAACACCACTGCGGTGGCATATCTAAATCATATGGGTGGTACCAGGTAAATTTCATGTGATGAATTGGCTAATACAATTTGGCTCTGGTGCATACAACGCAATATTTGGATTTCAGCGAACTACCTACCAGGTAGGCTCAATACAGTGGCGGACACCAGGTCACGGAAATTTAATGACAACATTGAGTGGATGTTAAATCCCCAAATATTCGCCAAAATTACAGCCAAATTTGGTAAACCGGATATTGATCTTTTCGCGTCACGGTTAAACCATCAGGTACCAACATATGTATCATGGGAACCAGATCCTGGGGCAATGGCAATGGACGCTTTCTTGCTAGACTGGGGGAAATGGTTTTTCTACGCATTTCCTCCATTTTGCCTCATCAGTCGGGTATTGCAGAAAATCCAGTCAGATGCTGCTAAAGGCATTCTCATCATACCCGACTGGCCTACACAGCCATGGTATCCGGTGGTCCTTGGAATGATAAGTGAACCATGGGCCCTCTTAGAGAATTGCCCACAATTGGTGTCGAACCCTGTTTCAGGGGAACATCATCCCTGCCATAGTCATATGAAATTACTGGCTTGCAGGTTCTGAACAGACCATTACTGCAGAATGGTCTCTCGTCAAGGACTATGGATACAATTGGAGCATCATGCAGGGAGTCCACAAGACGGTAATATTTAACGCAAATCAGGAAATGGGAAACCTACTGCGGCCATTGAACATTGCTTATGACTCCGTCACCATAACAGATGTGCTGGAATTTCTTGCGGGGTTACATCATGACGAACACCTCGGCTACAGTGCCATCAATAGCGCCAGGAGTGCGCCATCATTCTACCTCAATATCGAGGTAGGGTCCAATAAACTGGTGTCCAAACTGATGCGGGGAATATTTAATTCAAACCCGCCCAGATCGCGTTACAATGTTACCTGGGACATTGGGAGAGCATTATCCCTACTCAGGACATGGTCGCCCATGGCAGGGCTCGATTTGAACAAACTCACCCTGAAGCTGGTGATGTTATTGGCACTTACTTCGGCACAGAGGGTACAGACACTTCAAAAAATCAAGATTGACAGAATGGTCTCTACCCCGGAGAAAGTAATCTTCTATATTGATGAATTACTAAAGCAGCATAGACCTGGATTCACAGGGCTGCAGCTGGTGTTTCCAGCATACCCCGCTGATGCTAGGCTATGTTTAGCCACTCATATCCGCTACTATATTAAAGTGACGCGGAATTTAAGGGGAATGGGAAAAGTATCTGCTAATCAGCCACAAAAAAAAACACACCATAGAGTGTCGGTACAGACGATCTCCAGATGGCTCAGGATCGTCTTGAACGAAGCAGGTATTGACACTAATATCTTTAAATCCCATTCCACCAGGGCTACATCGACATCGGCGGCAAAGGTCATGGAGGTGCCCATGGACCATATTCTTGCCACAGCGGGATGGGCTAGTGAAGCCACTTTTCAACGGTTTTACAACAAACCTGTTGCCGCTCCTGTAATGTTCGGGAAGGCTGTGCTGAATGCGGGTCAAGAACATACAGCTACTCCCCAGTGAGGGGTTTTTTCTTTGTTATAATTAATAAATATTATTATTTTTCTGTACATCCAGTCTGAAAACTTGATTACTCCTATCCATCCTTATAGTGGTGTGTGTGAGAGCATGGACGTGGTCCAGGGCATGAAATCACAGAGCTTTGAAGTCTTCACGAAGTCACTCACGTGACTCTGAAATAAAATAGTAAGATTAAACGAGAGCTTACCAGTTTGAAGTTTGATCTTTATTTTATGAGGAGTTGCGATGAGGGATTTTGTGCCCTCCGCTCCCAACCCTCGATCATAAAGTCAACTGGTAATTAGAGTCTCTTCAATCTTACTATAACAAGTCATTTCTTTGTTTGTTGGTTCTGTGATTCCACACTGCTGCTTTGAAGAATGTCACGCATGCGTGCTGGCGGGTTCTTCACGAAATCCCTCATCGCAACTCCTCATAAAATAAAGATCAAACTTCAAACTGGTAAGTTCTCATTTAATCTTACTATTATTGCTGAGATCACAAGATTCCACCAATTTTGCAATACAGACCATTCACTTTGGTCACTGACCACAGCTTCTTGTTGTCCATTTTTCGACAAGTCCACAATTCCCACAAAAATGCAGGGCTCCTGTTTCATTATGGATATTATATTTCCTGATAACATTCCTGATAATCCTCTCTGCTGCTATCAAGCATGTTCATATAATTCCCGTAAAATGGTGACCAGAATTATATGCAGTACTCGAACTATGATCTAAACAATGTTGTGGATGCCTCTAGCATGACCTCCATCCTCTGCCTCTTTATCCTAACTTATATCTGCTTGATCATGTACTTCAAGGTCCCTCTGTTCATCCACACTATTCAATATCCCTCCATTTAATTTACAGTTCCTTGCATCTTCCTAGAAATGTTACTTCACAGCTCTCTGGATTAAATCCAATATCCCTGAATGATAAGATCATAATAAAGAAATATTTAATATTTTCATGCCGTATAAAGCTTTTCTCCTCACTGTCAACAATTGGGCCAAGTTTGTATTGCCTGCCAATTGTTTTTCTTATAAAGACCTTCCACTGAGCTAATTTTGCATTAGATGGATCACAGGGGGTTTATTTATTGTATCAGCTTGCCAGTTTGGATGGTGTCAATGGCTTTCTGAAAGCCCCTGTACTCTGCATTAAATTAATTTCCTTCATAGCCCCTCCCTTTCACTTCATCGAAAATGTTTATCCTTTGGTAGAAATAAACTTCTCTTCAAAAAGGCTCCCTGACAGAAGCTTCCTTTTGCCTTATCCTATCATAAGATCATTACATCATAAGATTGTCTACTCTGCCATTCAATCATAGTTGTCTCTCTCTCTCCTAACCCCATTCTCCTGCCTTCATCCCATAACCTCTGACACCCGTACCAATCATGAATCTATCTATCTCTGCCTTAAAAATATCCACTGACCTTTCCTCCACAGCATTCTGTGGCAAAGAATTCGACAGATTCGCCACCCTCTGACTAAAGAAATCGCCCCTCATCTCCTTCCTAAAAGAATGTTCTTTAATTCTGAAGCTATGACCTCTAGTCCTAGACTCTCCCACTAGTGGAAACATCCTCTCCACATCCACTCTATCCAAGCCTTTCACTATTCGGTATGTTTCAATGAGGTCCCCGCTCATTCTTCTAAACTCCAGCGAAGATACGCCCAGTGCCATCAAACACTCATCATATGTTAACCTACTCATTCCTGTGATCATTCTTGTAAACCTCCTCTGGACCCTCTCCAGAACCAGCACATCCTTCCTCAGATATGGTGCCCCTAAATTGCTCACAATGTTCCAAATGCAGCCTGACCAGCACCTTTAGAGCCTCAACATTACATCCCTGTTTTTGTATATAAACCCTCTCAAAATAAATGACAACATTGCGTTTGCTTTCTTTACTACTGATTCGACTTGCAGATTAACTTTTGGGGAATCCTGCACCAGCATTCCCAATCCCTTTCCACCTCCGATTTCTGGATTCTTTCCCCATTTAGAAAATAATCTAAACCTTTATTCCTACTATGAAAATACATGACTCCACACTTTGCCACACCATATTCCATCTTCCACTTCTCTGACCACTCTTTCAACCTGTCCCTTCTGCAGAGTCCCTGCTTTCTCTACATTACCTTCCCCTCCACCTATTTTCGTATCATCCGCATGCTTGGCCATAAAGCCTTCAATCCCCTCTTCCAAAGTATTAATATACAATGTGAAGAGCAGCGGCCCCAGCACCGAGCCCTGCGAAACACGCCTAGTCATTGGCAGCCAACCAGAAAAAGCCCCTTTTATTACCACTCTTTGTCTTCTGCCATTCACCCAACATGCTATCCATGCTAGTATCTGCCCTTTGATACCATGGGCTCTCGTCTTCCATAGCAGCCTCCCATGTGGCATCTTATCAAAGGCTATCTGAAAATCTAGGTATACAACATCTACTGACTCTCCTTTGCCTGTTCTGTTACCCACTTTTTCAAAGAATTCCAGCATTTCTAGCAAGTAAGACCTCCACAAAGCCATGCTGACTTTGCATTATTTTATTGTGAACTTCTAAGTACTCCGTAACCTCATCCTTTATAATAAGCTCTATCCCATTGCACCTTGACATCCATGCTACTGCAGTTTAGGCAATCCCACTCACTTTTTCTCTGGAAATGTATTTATACTGTACCCTTTCAATCTCCTTCTTGTAATCTTGCTATTGCTCTAAGACGGATTAACCTTTATGTTGCTGTTCATTTGCTGTTTAGAGTCATAGACTTCTACGGCACGGAAATGGGCTATTTGGCCCAAATAATCAACACTGACCATCAAGCACCCATTTACATTAATCCTATTCTAATCCATTTTACTCTCGCACGGTTCTCATGAACTCTCTCGCAGATCTGACTACTTACCTACACAGCAGGGCAAATTAATACTGGCCAATTAATCCAAGAACCCACACATCTGTAGAATATGGTAGGAAACAGAAGCACCCAGAAGTACCTCAAGCAGTCACAGTGAGAATGTGCTAACTCTGCACACATGGTACTGGAGATCAGGATTAAACCCAGATCAGTGGAATTGTGAGACAATAGCTATAGTGGCCGTGCCACTGTGCTGCACTGTACCAACACACATTTGCTAAATCACTTTGCAGTCTGCTGAACTCAAACCTACCCCATTTTAAAATCTTTACTCCTAAGTGTCACCCAGTCTATCATGGTCATAACTCTCCCCACCATGGAAAGCATCTATATGAAGTGCCACCTCAGGAAGGTGGCATCTATTATCAAGGATCCTCACGATCCGGTCCGTTCCCTCTTCTCAATGCTACTGTCAAGCTGGAGGTACAGATGCCCGAAGTCACACACCACCAGGTTAGAATTATCAGGTTTTTGAATCAAGTTGCACAACCACTATGGACGCACTAGGTTACTAAAGATAGACACAAAATGCTGGAGTAACTCAGCGGGACAGGCAACTTCTCTGGATAGAAGGAATGCTCCAGCATTTTATGTCTATCTTCAGTGTAAACCAGCATCTGCAGTTCATTCCTACACTAGGTCACTAATTCTATCTCGGCCACACAACACTATGGACCCACCTTGACCTACCTTCCTCTCTTGCGCTACCACACACTTGTTTTATCTAATTGCATTTTGCACTGTCTTTTTTATTTCTTTTTACTGTTTTGTACTTTGAATTTAAGTGTAATTTATGTATAATGTACTCTTGTGTATTGTCTTCATTGTACTAGTACCTCACCATACTTGTGCACATGATAATAAACTCAACTTACCTTGATTTGTTTTTTTTTTGGTCTTTTTTCATAAGCATGTAAAATAAATTTCATTTTAATTTTTATCACAGAACTGCTCTTTGCTGATACTACTATCCACTCAGCTTCATCCCTGAAACATTTTCCACATATTCCACCTAGTAAGGTGTAGACAGTTTCCTGGTGTTGGTGGATTTCTGTTCAAAATAGATTGACACAACGCTTGTGGGTTGATGCATCAGCATTAAGTGCATAATTGACAAATTCTGATCTATTTTCACAATAAATGGTCTTTCTGTTGGATTTTTATACGATAATATAACGCGTTAGTTGTTTTTTTTAAAGAAACACATTTATCAAATGTGGATTTTACTGGACATGGCAACATTTATTGTTTATCCCTAATTGCCTCAGGATTAAAAATCCAACTACATTATTGGATCTGGAGTCAGGTATAACCAGGGCAGATAAAGATAACATATTTCCTTTCCTGAAGGACAGTAATGAACTAGATGGGGTTTTATGACTATTTGGACTTTTATGTGAAATGTAAGATGACCAAACATTGCTTTACATTTCATCATTCAGCCTCAAAAGCAGAGTAAAAAATGAAATAAGCAAGTCAGGTTTTACTATGAAGCATCTTTGTGCAGATTTCACCCAAGCTACAGATCAACGCTGCACTCCATGACAAGAAACACTGCAGAAGAACTATTGAAACCCCAAAGGCAAAAGACATATCTGAGTCTGGTTCGGCGATTCTGGAAAGGAAGATGAAAGGCAGTAAAAACACAAACCAAACATCACAACACAAGCTAGAAAAGAAAGAGGTGCAGATTACAGGATAAGGTTTCTTTGACAGAGACTACCAATCAAGTCAGAGATGAGAAAATGAAATATTGGAAAGATTATGGATATGCACTGTTCCAAAAAAAAATTCATAAGTGTTGGTCAGCACAGAATGGTCTCTGGATATGTGCAGTGACATCAAATATCATGTAGCTCACCTACAATATCACTCATGTAAAATATCATGTGTACATTGAATGACTGGTTTTCCACAAGACTTCTGAACTCTTTTAAGGAAGTACTATAATTGTTGAAGAATAATTAACACAGAACATGACTGAACAGAATGTATGAACAGAATGAGAAATAACACCTTTAAGGAGTCGAAACACAGGATACTCCAATCAATAGCATCTGTTGATATTCTAGTGCAGGTACAAAGATTAAGAAGAATTCAAAACCTAATTCATCAGTTTAAAAAAAAGATTTATAAACACCTTAAACCAGTTTAATTCTTCTAAAGCGCAAAGCAGTGCAGCCTATATAATTATGTGTTACTTCATGGTAATGTTTTTTCAACCATGTCCACAGAATGATAACCTCAAACAAACAAGCCGCACCTTCAATAGCTCCCCATGTTTCCTGTGTATTATTCTGCAAACTTTGCATGTTATCTCATTATACACCAGGATCCCACAGGGCATATACTTTACAGGTTGGAATGTTCAGTGTGTTGTGATGTGTTTTATTTTTGCAATGTGGCCATGCAGATTCTGTGACTATCAGGATCAGGGTATGAAATCAGGCTATAAGGTTGTCGCTTCAGGTTTTCTTGTTCCTATCCCTTCACTTCCTCCTTTTTTTAAAATTTCCCCCTTGTTTCTGCTTCGCAACCTCACTATGTAATAAGTAGCAAAGGGTGCACCTTCATGATGTGAAGTTTTGCAGCGTGCAGAAAGCTAACAACAATCTGTGCCTGGTCCTGCAGCACTCCTTCAGATTAGCCCAGACAGCAGGTGAGCATATCTATACTGTATGTTGATCGAGCTCACCAAAATGCTGTTTCATCACATTCTATGTGCCAGCTTTGGTTTGTGTTATAGACAAGGTGTTGTGATCTGGGATAAACTATGTTGTCAGTTGGTAGCCCATGATAACACCCTTACATTTAACATAACAGCAGCTGGCACTGTGGGCGGATGGGGAAAGAAGGCTTCATAACCTTAACCAGGGCATACAGTCACTCTCACTATGTTCAAGACACCTCAGACACCCTCCGTCGGCTCCGCGCATTCCATTCTCCAGGCCCCCATCCTCTCATCTTCACCATGGACGTCCACTCACTATACACCTCCATCCCCCACCAGGATGGTCTCAAAGCCCTCCGGTTCTTCCTTGACCAGAGGAGCAACCCATACCCGTCCACTGACACCCTCCTCCGCCTAGCGGAGTTGGTCCTTACCCTCAATAACTTCTCTTTTGACTCCTCCCGTTTCCTCCAAACACAAGGCGTAGCTATGGGCACACGCATGGGCCTGAGCTACGCCTGCCTCTTTGTCGGGCACGTCGAACAATCCTTGTTCTCGGCGTTCCAGGGCTCCATCCCCGACCTCTACCTCCGTCACATCGACGACTGCTTTGGTGTCACCTCCTGCACCCACACACAACTGACTGACTTCATCCATTTCACCACCAACTTCCATCCGGCACTCAAATACACTTGGACCATTTCCGACACTTCCCTACCATTCCGTGACCTCACCATCTCTATTGCAGGTGATACACTCCTGACCAACATCCACTACAAACCAACTGACACCCACAGCTACCTAGACTACTCTTCCTCCCACCCTGCTTCCTGTAAGGACTCCATCCCCTATTCCCATTTCCTCCGTTCACTATAGATGAGGCTTGCACCACGGCCTCCTCCATACCCCGCAACACTGCCCTCTCTCCCCATTCCCCCACTCGCAACAAGGGCAGAGTCCCCCTGGTCCTCACCTTTCACCCCACCAGCCGGCACATGCAACACACAGTCCTCCGCCAGTTTCGTCACCTCCAACGTGACCCCACCACTCGCCACATCTTCCCATCTCCCCCCGTCTGCCTTCCGCATGGACCGCTCCCTCTGCAACTCCCTTGTCAATTCTTCCCTTCCCTCCTGCTCCACCCCTTTCTGGGGCACTTTCCCTTGCAACCGCAAGAGATGCTACACTTGTCCCTTTCCTCCCCCCTCCACTCCTTTCAGGGACCCAAGCAGTCCTTCCAGGTCCCCAACAGAGGTTCACCTGCACCTCCTCCAACCTCATCTACTGCATCTGCTGCTCTAGATGCCAGCTGATCTGTATCGGTGAGACCAAGCGGAGGCTGGGCGATCGTTTCGCCGGGCTCTGCTCGGTCCGCAATAACCAACCCGACCTCCCGGTGGCTCAGCACTTCAACTCCCCCTCTCATTCCGTATCCGACCTCTCTGTCCTGGGCCTCCTCCACGGCCAGAGTGAGCAACAACGCAAATTGGAGGAACAGCACCTCATATTCCGCTTGGGGAGTCTGCATCCTCTGGGCTTGAACATTGAATTTTCTCAATTCTGTTAACCCTTGCTGTCTCCTCCCCTTCCTACCTCTCCCTCAGCCCCCGGGCTCCTCCTCCTTTTTCCTATCTTCTCCCCCCCCCCCCCCCCCCCCCCCACCTCCCATCAGTCTGAAGAAGGGTTTTGGCCCAAAACATTGCCTATCTCCTTCGCTCCTTAGATGCTGCTGCACCCGCTGAGTTTCTCCAGCTGTTTGTGTACCCCCATATTTCATTGCATATAGTCAGACACGTGCTTTCAATTGCAGAAGTGGACGGTTCACAGGGAATTTCACGAAAAATATATGCATACAGTCACTGCCAACCAGAACCATGTGGAAACCTACAATCAAGATGATCACATGTGCTTGCTCCACCACAAGTGATGCTGATATGACAGCAGGTGCACCTCATGCTACACATCTGATCACTCTCACTACAAATCTGAGCAATCACTCTCACAATTATACAATTTTCAGATCGGTTTTTGCACCCAATATACTGGTGTCACCTTTGATGTAATCAAAATTGATACTGAACACCTGCATTGATAAATGTTTATCTCTAATAAACTGACAGCAAGGCAACAAACAGAAATACCAACTAAATTACATTGCAGATGTGGAACAAAAAACACTGTAGAAATAACGTATTTTTGCCTGGTTCCTGAATCTGCTTGGCCACATTGCAAATATAAAGCCCAACGCAACATAAACATTTCAGGTTGTAAATTATATGTCCTGTGGGTTCCTGGTTGGCACTGAGACAACATGCAGAGTGTGCAGAGTAAAACACAGGAAACATGTGTATTGCTACAATCTATTTCAGCTTTCCAGCTCAACAAAAAGACACAAGAATCATTCCTAAGTAGAATATTGCCGAGTATTACTGGAGGAAATCTGCTGTTCTTGATTTATAGGCCATAGGCATACCATCCCTCTAAAAAATAACAGCTTTATGAAAAATGTAACTCTTCATTTCAGTTACTAATGGCTTCAGCTCCAGGATATGGTTGTTGTTTTCCTTTATCCCTATCTCTGGACTTCAACCATTTACTTTTCTTGACATAGATGAAACCCCTAACTACAAGCAAAACGCTGCTTTCGGTCTGATAAGTGGTTTACAATCTATTTCAGCAGTTTCCTTTCTTCACATCTGCAATTTTTAGTTGGTGCTTCTGTTTATTGCTTTGCTGTCAGTTTATCAGAGATATATTTGTCAACGCAGGTGTTCAGTATCAATTTAGCTTACATCAAAGATTCCACACACATGTCACTGTGACACTAACTACTCGATCAGACTACTGACGTTGCACGGATACTGAATCTTGCAGTTGCTTTCCATAAATGTACTGACAGCTCAATTGCTTAATCGGGACTTTTGTCTCCTTTGTTTAAATTACACATTTCATTTGTTTAGTTTAGTTTAGTTTAGGGATGCAACACGGAAACAGGCCCTTTAGCCCACCAAGTCCCCGGCGATCAGCGATCCCCATTACATTAGGACACTACACACGAGGGACAATTTTCAATTTTTACCAAAGCCAATTTACCTACAAACCTGTATGCCTTTGGTGTGTGGGAGGAAACCTGGGGAAAAACCACACAGTCACGGGTAGAACGTACAAGCTCCATACAGGCAGCACCCATAGTCAGGATCTGGGACTGGCTCTTTAAGGCGACAATTTTACCGTTGCGCCATTGTGCCACCCCAATGTTTGTAAATGTTTGTCTCCCCAATAAGGAATTATTCAATGCCACTGAACAGTAAAGACTTTGGACAGAGTTCAATGTGCTCATCCTTAAAATGTTTCAGATAGTCAGGCTGTTTACTGTGCATCAAAAGACAACATGAGTTGGTCTTGGATGTCAATGGGGTGGCTGAGGTACACTAACTCTGTTCCTAATTTAACAATTGGCTGTTTGCTTTTCAAACACAAAATAACACAAAATTTCTCACCTATATTTTTCTGAATGGGCATTTTGGGGTTCGTAAGAACAGGAATATCTACATGATATTTTTTGCAGCTTTCCATAAGTAATTGTTTATCTTATTTATCATGAATCCTATTAATGTTAGTATCGGAATTTGATGGCGCATTAACTGAACATATTTTGAACTTTGGATATGTGAGGACAACACCCAATTTAGTTTGAATTTAAGAATATGGCCTTTTAAATCCTTATAACTAAAAAACTCTGATCTTGGATGTGTGTGTGTGTATTTATTTATTTGTTTGTGTGTTTCCACATCTTCTCAAAAAAGCGACGCTCTAATGGTAAAACCTTTACATATTCCTGTAGAGATTTATCCTGTGAAATCAAACAGTGCCTCATCTGAAAAATTAATGCATTATTTCTCGGTATTAATCAAAATATTCCAAAATCTCAAATAACTTAGAAAATGATACCGCTGGCTTTGTCTGATGAAGTGATAACGTCACAATAGCTGCACGTTGTGTTCACACGCTGCAAGTCACGTCGCCTAGGGCCGCTCTCTCAAACGACGCCGCAAATTGAAAACCCCAGCTCCAAAAGGCAGCAAGTTCTCCTGCCTCTGTGTCCCTCTCTGTGCCTCTGTGTCCCTCTCTGTGCCTCTGTGTCCCTCTCTGTGCCTCTGTGTCCCTCTCTGTACCTCTATGTCCCTCTCTCTGCCTCTGTGTCCATCTCTGTGCCTCTGTGGCCCTCTCTGTGCCTCTGTATCCCTCTCTGTGCCTATGTGTCCCTCTCTGTACCTCTATGTCCCTCTCTCTGCCTCTGTGTCCATCTCTGTGCCTCTGTGGCCCTCTCTGTGCCTCCGTGCCCCTCTCTGTGCCTCCATATCCCTCTCTGTGCCTGTGTCCCTCCTTGTGTGCCGCTCTGTGCCTCCGTGTCCATCTCTGTGCCTCCCTCTCTGTGCCTCCCTCTCTGTGCCTCTGTGTCTCTCACTGTGCCTCTGTGTCCCTCTGCACCTCTGTGTCCCTCTCTGTGCCTATATGTCCCTCTCTGTGCCTATATGTCCCTCTCTGTGCCTTTATGTCCCTCTCTCTGCCTCTGTGTCCCTCTCTGTGCCTCTGTGTCCCTCTCTGTCCCTTGGTGTCCCTCGGTGTGCCTCTGTGTCCCTCTGTGTGCCTCTGTGTTCCTCTGTCTACTCCCCTCCATCTCTAGCCAAGCCTGTGAGTTGGGGACTATGCGTGAGTGGATAGGGTGGGGATGGGATAAAAGGAGTGAATTAATAATATTAATATAATATCAATGGGGTGGTTAGTGTGTGTGTGGGGGGAGGGTGGGGGGTGGTTAGTGTGTGTGTGTGTGAGGGGTTGGTTAATATGTGTGACACCGCAGGCCGGCCCCTCCCCCCGCAACCGCGCGTTGAGGAGACAGGACCCAACGGGTCCCACTTGGTCTAGTCACTATTAAAAATCATAAACATTGCAAACTTGATGTGAGATATTTCATGCTTTCCCATGGATCTGAGCTATTTTTATCTGCTAATTTGAAAAGTTTGCCAAACTTTACTCATTGACTATATTAAAAAAAACACAAACATGCATGCTTGTTAGAAACAAGAAGCACTTTTTTAACATTTTTTTAGAGAAACATGGAAACATGCCCTTTGACCTAGTGAGTCCATGCCAACCAATGAACACCCGTACACTAGTTCAATCATGCACACCAGGGACAATGTTTACAGAAGCCAATTGACCTACAAGCCCACATGTCCTTGGAATGAAGGAGGAAACCGGAGAACACGAAGAAAACCCATGCGGTCACAAGGAAAACATACCAACCCTTGGAAAATGTTATGCAAATTGGATTACTGAAATGGGAATTTTATACATATGTTTATTGCAGAAGAATATTTTGCAAAGAGAAACTTTTGCAATGTTATTGTTAAAATATACCTTATATCATGATTGTGAGATGTGAGAAATTATGGAGATGAAGCAATATTATAATTTAAACATGAAATGTCATTCAGATTCTTACATTTCTATCTACAGGTACATAGCAGGAGATTCAGTTTTGCATCATTAGTTGTAATATGATCCTAATATTACTTGCAAGGGTCCCCCCCCCCCCCTGTTATATGATAGTATGGGTGTCAGAGGGCAGGAGAATGTGGTTGGGAGAGATGGATCAGCCATGATTGAATGGCGGAGAACTTGATGGGTCAAATGGCCTAATTCTGCCCCTATAACTGCCTATGATCTTATGAAAATGTTACTTCTGACCATTTATTTTCCTACAATTTGCAACATTAGAGAAAGCCACTGAACTGGACAGATAAATAGGATGAAAAAACAATTAGAGAGAAAAACAACTGAGCGACACAAAGGGTAGATTTAGTCTATCAGAAATGGAGGCAATTACATTTGTAATTTTACTGCCCGAATGAATATGGCAACTGCCAGATGTTTACAGAGCCCAATAACTCTGCTTTTTATTTGTGTATTCAGTTTAATTTAGTTTACTTTAGATACAGCATGAAAACAGGCCCATTGGCCCACTGAGCCCAAGCTGACTATTGATCACCCATTCACCCGAGTTATATGTTATCCCACTCCCTATACACAAGGGGCAATTTACAGAGGCGAATTGACCCACAAACCCTTGGGTATGTGGGAAGAAACTGGAGCACCCAGAGGAAACCCACACATTCACAGGGAGAACATGCAAACTCCACACAATCAGCACCCAGGGCCAGGATCGTATCCAGGATTCTGGCGCTGTGAGGTAGCAGCTTGACCAGCAGCACCTCTGTGCCACCCATTTATCACAGTAAATGTTTGTCTTCCCTTTTGACATTTTGTAAAGTAACATAAGTTCTGAGGTGGGTCACAGTTTATGTGTGTGTTTCTCTCTCAAGTATTTAGAAGCTTCGATTTTTTTACACTTGTGGGTTTTCAGGTTAATAGAAACGTTGAAGATGTTTATTTTTTTCCAGGTTGGTACATCTGGATAACCTGTTGTTCAAGAATAATCATGTGTTCCACGCTCAACGCGTAAGCAGAGATTGACATCCAGGATTGTGACATGTTAAGGTGGAAACAAACTCAGCTGTGAGTCAATAGGTGTGAGAATGTTGTTGGGATTGGAAAAGTTGACTTATGAAGATGAAGGTCTATTTTCCTCAGTTTTTATGAAGAAGGAAGATGAGAGGTGATATTACGGAGGTTTATAAAACCACGAGAGACATGGACAGGCCTGTTGGATGGTTACAATCTTTTTCCCAGGGTAGGGAGATCTAAAATCTGATGGCATGGGTTTAAAATGACAGCAGAATGATTTAAAGATTACTTGGGAAGCAAGCTTTTCACACAGATGATGTGGATTGAACTGCCAGAAGTGCTAGAGATGGGCAGAATTTCAATATTTAAAAGATATTTGGATAGGTTCATAGATAGGAAGGGTTTTGAGGGATAAGTGCAAAATACAGGCAATGGGACTAGCTCAGAAAGACACCTTGGTCGATGTGAGCCTGTTAGGCCTAACGGACTGTTTATGTGAAATATAACTATGACTTTATGAGAGATATAGCTCTTAGGGTTAACGGAATCAAGGAATATGGGGAAGAAGTAGAAAACAGGGTACCGATTTGGGATGATCATCCATGATCATATTGAATGGATGGTCACATCATATTGGTGCTGGCTCGAAGCACCTACTTTCTGTTTCTATGACTCAAATACCCCAATATAATTTTAGTTCACTTTGTTGATGTTAGTTAATCAGAATCAGAATCAGATTTTATTCACCAAGTATGTTTTGCAATATACGAGGAATTTCACTGGCCAGGTCAGTCATACAATTAAAAGCAACACACTCAAAAACACATTTTAACATGAACATCCACCAGTGACTCCTACACATTCCTCACTGTGATGGAAGGCAAAATAAAGTTCAAGGCCTTCCTTTTGTTCTTCCTCGGTCGGGGGCCTCGAGCCCTCCGTTGATGGGACGGTCTTGACTCCCGTAGTTGGCAGCGTTCAGGCCCAAAACGTCGAGGCGTTCAGCTCCTGCATCGGGGGGTTATCAGCTCCCCCGCGCCGGGCGATGAAACATCGCGTCGGGGCTGGTTGAACCTTTTGCAGCGTCGGAGCTCCCGAGACTGCGAGCCCTCAATGCTATGTCCGCAGGCCGCGGTGGGAGCGATCCCAGGCAAGGGATCCGCTCCGATGTTAAGTCCGTGCACAGCGGTGGGGATCACGACAGTCCGAGGCGGCTCCCAGCTCCAACGATGGTAGGCCGCAGAGCCCGGAAAATGTTTTTATTTAATTTTTAAATTTTTTTTTATTTATTAGAAGCAAATGTACAAAAAATAAAACAATCGGCATATAAAATTAGACAGTTAATATACAGCTTCAATTTTAGAATGGCAGGCAGTGACTACAATGCACTCCCTCAATAGCACGAATGTTCTTCCTCAAATTTGGATACCAAAACTGCACACAATACTCCAGGTGTGGTTTCACTAGGGCCCTGTGCACCTGTAGAAGGACCTCTTTGCTCCTATACTCAACTCTTGTTATGATGGCCAACAAGCCATTCGCTTTCTTCTCTGCCTGCTGTACCTGCATGCTTACTTTTAACCATTCATCTAAATCATTAATGTATACTGTAAATAGCTGCGGTCCCAGCACCGAGCCTTGCGGTACCCCACTAGTCACTGCCTGCCATTCTGAAAGGGACCTGTTAATCCCTACTCTTTGTTTCCTATCTGCCAACCAATTTTCTATCCGTCAGTACCCTACCCCACTAATCTCCTATGTGGGACCTTATCAAAGGCTTTCTGGAAAAAAAAACTACATCCACTGGCTCTCCCTTGTCCATTTTCCTAATTACATCCTCAAAATATTCCAGAACATTAGTCAAGCATGATTTCTACATCGTAAATCCATGCTGACTCGGACCGATCTTATTACTGCTATTTCATCTTTTATAATTGACACCAGCACCTTCCCTACCACCAATATCAGACTTACTGATCTATAATTCCCTGTTTTCTCTCTCCCTCCTTTCTTAAAAAGTGGGATAACATTAGCTACCCTCCAATCCACAGGAACTAATCCTGAATCTATAGAACATTGGAAAATGATCACCAATGCATTCACAATTTCTAGAACCACTTCTTTAAGTTCCCTAGGATGCAGACCATCAGGCCCTGGGGATTTATCAGCCTTCAGTCCCATCAGTCTACCCAACACCATTTCCTGCCTAATGTGAATTTCCTTCAGTTCCTCCATCACTCTAGGTCCTCTGGCCAATTTCCAAACAAAGGAAAACACAAAAAAGCCGATTATTGGAATTTTAACAGCTTATCAAGTCCATACCGGAGCTGACCTTAATGTGGCTGAATTTCTCCTTAAATACTGCCGTTGTGGCAAGCGTCCTAGTATTTAAGACTAATACTAGGTTTTAATCTTAAGGTGAGATTAAGGTGGAAATGCAGCAAATCAGGAATTTTCATACACATATTTAGCTATTGGTCCTTATTCAGGACCCAGACACCTATTTTAACAGTAAAACTAATGGTTTTCACTCAGGCAGCGCAGTGTTTGTAGACTCCTTAGTGCTGCTACTTGTAAAAACAAATAACATAGATATGGTTTACCACCTTTATTGAAGGTGGTAATGGTTTTCATGTTATGATTTATCTCCAGATTGGGCTGGGGTTGTTGTATTGCTGGATTCTATGATCATTGTACTAGGTTCATACATGAGAAAAAAGCAAAAGTTAGATAGAGCTCTTAGGGATAGCAGAGTTAAGGGATATGGAGAGAAGGCAGGAACGGGGTACTGATTGTGGATGATCAGCCATGATGACATTGAATGGTGATGCTGGCTCGAAGGGCCGAATGGCCTACTCCTGCATCTATTGTCTATTGTCAATTGACATCAAATTTAGCCTTTTTTTCAGTAAAGCCTTCCCATTAGTAAGAACATTCAAATTCCCCTGGTAGTTGTTTTTATATACAAACAAGATCATCATGTTTGCATAGTCATTCATAAATTCAGAATCAAGCCTGAGGCAAATATGTCGATTCATATGTCAATAATTTTGTTTAATTCTCCAAGGAGCATGCAAGTATTGTTTCAACACCTCTCTGTTGGTTACAAACCATCTCCAAAATGTAATTTTAATATTAAGAATGGATATTTGAAAGATAAATGGATGAAATTTGAGAAATTTGTGAGAGGTTCTCTTAACCATTTTTCAAAGTGTATATTCTTTCAGTGATCATACTTGTTGTATGTTGTGATACCTTTGATAAATATTTACTTCACAATAGATCGGCCCAAATTGTTGTCTATCCATTTCCGTCCACACATGCTGTCTGACTCGCTGAGTTTAGTTTAGAGATACAGTGTGGAAACATGCCCTTTGGCCCACCAATTCCACACAGACCAGTGATCCCCGCACATTAACACTACTCTACACACACTAAGGACAATTTTACATTTATACCAAATTAATTAACCTACAAACCTGTACATCTTTGGAGTGTGGGAGGAAACTGAAGATCTCGGCGAAAGCCCACGCAGGTCTCAGGAAGAAAGTATAAACTCCGTGTAAACACACACCCGAGTCAGGATCGAACCCAGGTCTCTGGCGCTGTAACACAGTAGCTCTGCCATGCCCCCATCTTCTAGCATTTTCTAAATAAGGACTTGCTGTCACTGTCAATATATTATTACATAAGTATGCATCAAAATACTCTCAGTGAAAATTCAATAAGCATTACTGGTGCCTCAGAAACTCAGTTCTGAAACATGCAAACAAAATAAACCTCTAAACATACATCTATGGGAGATTACATATTACAATGGATAACGATATTAAGGTGAAAACTTGGGAGAAATTCAAATTGTTCATTATTCAGTACTATGTTGATCGAATATGCAACACACTTAATCTACTTTGACAGAGTACAAAGAATACTCTTCACCTTCCTACTAGTCATGTTTACAATACAAATGTCACTTAGACAAGTAATGTGGTTACATAGTCTACGAGAATCTAGAAAAGAAAACTGCAGGCAAAACAAAGAAATATAGTTTTAACTGAGCAAGTAACAAGGCCATAATGCACATCAAGTCTGATCAGAGCAAACAACATTAATCAGTAATTAATGGTGGGATAAGTAAAGCTTCGAGGAGATAGACGTTATAATTTTGCTGATCCGTTAGTAGAGGCAGAGCTTTATTATAAATTAGACATATGAGTGCACAGAACTCCTCTAGCAACCCCATGACAGATGGTAAAACCCTGCTTCCAGCTCTTGCTTCTGTCAAAAGTATTGATGTTTTCCAATGTTTCAATATCTCTGACATTTAGGCACAATTAAAAACTACCGGAAAAAATATTAAACAATTATTACAAATAGATATAAAATAAAAAATATTAAGTTAACAAAAAATATTTGTAAACCATTAAAAATAATTCAAAGCATGTTATAAATAAATGTCATGTAACTTCTATGAAGAATAAGCTTGCTTACTCTTCCCTGCAGCCCTATCAACCCACTCAATGGAATAGTAAGCCAGATGAATGGTTATGAGCTAATAATTTCATGATCCCTATTATTGGTGCCAGTCTTCCATTCCAGATGTGATACTTTGGATCAATAAATTGTACATGTCACAGAATACCAATCTAGTAACAGTGCCAACATGTTCTATATACTGTGTAGAAAGGAACTATAGATGCTGATTTACACTGAAGATAGCTGCAAAATGCTAGAATAACTTAGCGGGTCAGGCTGTATCTCTGGAGAAAAGGAATGGGTGACGTTTTGGGTCAAAACCCTTCTTTGGACTCCGAGTCAGGGGAGAGAGAAACTAGAGGTGTGAAAAGGTACAGAGCAAATAAGAACCGACACCGATGTACAAGGAAAGGTGGAGCCCACAATAGTCCATTGCTGGCTGTGGAAGATGTGATACTGAAGGGATATATGGATACAAATAGTAGAACTGGCGGGCCAACTGATGTGCGGGAGGGGTGGAGAGAGAGAGGGAATGCAGGGTTTACTTCAAATTAGAGAAATCAAAATCATACCGCTAGGTTATAAGCTGCTCAAGCAAAATATCGCTGGGTTGCAAGCTGCCCAATCTTACACTAAATTAAACACGTGTAAATGAAAACTGGGAATTAAATTAACCTAAGGATGCATTAAAAGCTGTCAAATACTCTTGAGGTTCCAGCAATGTTCTTGTCTTGTTCCACCCTTATTTTCACCGGATCTTCCATCCCAGTTGAATTTCATTCATCTCTGCATTCAAAGTTATTTTTAAAATGGTAAATAATAAATAAAATATACAATGGTATTTTAACCAATGTTTACTTCTGTGAGGGAACCATAAGCTTGTCACCTTAAATACATAATTGCCAAAGTTGCACGTCAGCTTCTTGTTTTTCTCTCTACTTTTTTCATGGTTACTTTCCATTTTCTCATATCACCGTCCTGTTACCCCATTAGAGACTTCATCAATAATGACTGAGTTTCCTGGGGTTTATGTTGTTTAACTGTCATTCACGGTTCTCTGCCAAACAAGCAAGGGGCAAGCCGAAGGTGTTGTATTTCCTCAGGCTCTTACATTCCCATTAAGACTAAGATAAATTGAAGCCATGCAAGCATTCTGTAGATCAAAAATAGGTTGTAATAGATTTAAAATAAGTGCAGATTAAACATCTGATCATATTCAAATTCATTTGAGGGAGTAAATAAGCAGTAAGTGAACTTCTACAAGTTACACTATACTCTTGATAGCGGTCATTAATATCGGTGTTAGAGAGGATATGCCTGATCCCTACTTACTGTATAGTGCTTACAATCAGAGCACATGACTGCATGAAGCTCCAATCAACAATAAACTTTAATGCAAACCTAGTTGAATCTTGAATATTGAAACTGGATGATGATTTCTATCAGTCACATTATCCACCCATATGGCATTTCTGAGTACAATTGATAATATGGGTAGAGTTTGTTCTACTACCTATTAAGGGCATTAAAACTATGCTGTAGGTAATCTTAAGACTATTGGTAAGAGTCGCATAATGATGAAAATCTTCACATACTGTTCACAGGACAGCATGGTTAGATTTCTCTGTGAAATACTATGCTGAAACTGACAGGTGCAACCTCTACAACCAACTCTTAAAGGAACACAAAACAAAGGAACATACTGTACGAGCAAAGTTGTTGCAGCCACAGGGGAGTTTGTTAATGAATGAATGAATGAATGGTCTAGTGATGGGAGTGGGATATAGGAGAGTGCTCCCAAGGGATCAGTGAGGCCTGGATATGCTGGTAACGAACTTTGTCTGCAGGAGATGTTCTTTGTGCAAGGAAGCCACAGAGATTCTCCAGGGGCTACAGCCAGATGCTCCTGACAGGAAAATTAAAAAAAACAGATGCTGCAAATCTAAAAATGACAACAGAATATGTTGGAAATATTCAGTTGGTAGCAGCTTCTGTGGAGAAAGAAAGAGTTGATGTTTCAGATCGATAGTTTTCATTAAAATTGAGGAAAAATAGTAATCAAACATCTTTACAGAGGAGAAGGTTTGTAGAGAACGGGTGTGTTTGTGAATTCGAAAATAGAGGATTGACTGGAAGGTGAACAAAAACTGCACTCAACAATTTCAGATAACCTGTCTTTCCAGTTTCCATCCACTTGCACTGTTAATTCTGCTTTTCTCTCCATGGACCCTGGCTGACTTGATAAGTATTTCCTGCTTTCTCTGTTGTTATTTTAGTGTTTCAGCATCATCTATTTTTTTTTCACGTTTCTAGCATTATTTTATATTTCTCTTTGTTTTTCTTCCTGTTTTCATCTATCTCCTTCCATTGACATTTGCTCCAGATTTTATCAGATTGACTTAACAAATTAGTTTAGTTTAATTTAGTTCATTATTGTCACATGTATGGAGGGAGAGAGAAAAGCCTTTTTGTTATGTGCTATCCAGTCAAGCAAAAGACTATACATGATTAGAATCAAGTCATCCACAATGTATGGATAAAGGGTACATTTAGTGCAATATAAAGTCTGATAAAGTCCGATTACAGATACTTCAAAGGTCTCCAATGAGGTAGACGGGAGGTTAGGACTGCACCCCAGCTGGCGAGAGGGCGGTTCAGTTGCCTGATAACAACTTGGAAGAAACTGTCACTCAACCTGGAGATATGCGTTTTCAAACTTATGTACAGTACCTCTTGTCTGAAGGGAGAGGAAAGCAGAGAAGAAGGAGTGGCCGGGGTGTGACTCATCCTTGATTATACTGATAGCCTTGGCGAGACAGCGAGAAGTAGTCAATGGAAGGGAGATTGGTTTGCGTGATGGTCTGGGCTGCAATCACAACTCTCTACAATGCGTTTCCACCACCATCCCAGGCAACGCTGGTACCACTCTTTGTGAAAAGCACTTGGCCTGCACATCTCGTTTGAACTTTCTCCTTCTGACCTTAAAGCCATACCTTCTATGAATTGAATTGAATTGAATTGAATTGCCTTTATTGTCATTCAGACCTTTCGGCCTGAACGAAATTTTGTGCCTGCAGTCATACATATATAAAAATAACAATACCATACAATAAACACAAAATTAACATCCACCACAGTGAGTTCACCAAACACCTCCTCACTGTGGTGGAAGGCAAAAGTCTTAGAGTCTCTGTCTTTCTTCCCTCCTTATTCTCCCTCTGCGCTGAGGAGATCCAGGCCGCCGCCACCGCTGTCGCCGGAACGCCGGAACACCGCCACAGGGCCCGCCGCCGGAACGTCGCTGGAGCACCGCAGCTCCCGAAAACCAGGCCGCCGCTGGAGCACCGCAGCTCCCGAAACCCAGGTCGCCGCTGGAGCACCGCAGCTCCCGAAACCCAGGTCGCTGCTGGAGCACCACAGCTCCCGAAACCCAGGCCGCCGCTGGAGCACTGCAGCTCCCGAAACCCAGGCCGCCGCTGGAGCACCGCAGCTCCCGAAAGCCAGGCCGCCGCTGGAGAACCGCAGCTCAGAGGGAGCCAGGCCGCCGCTGGAGCACCGCAGCTCCCGAAAGCCAGGTCGCCTCTGGAGCACCGCAGCTCCCGAAAGCCAGGCCGCCACTGGAGCACGGCAGCTCCCGAAAACCAGGTCGCCGCCGGAAGCCAGGTCGCCGCTGAAGCTCTGAAGGCCGTGCTGCCGCCGCTGGAAGCTGGAAGGCCGTCACCAGGGCCTCAGCACAGACGGAGACGGTGTCGGGGGACACGACAGGAAAAGTCGCATCCCCCCGAAGGGAGAGACTAAAACCCCGTTTCTCCCACCCTCCCCCCCCCCCACACACACATACACAACCCAACAAACCAAAAATAAACGCCAAAAACAGGGACGAAGACAAAAATAAAATAAAAGACAGACGGACTGCAGGTGAGCCGCAGCTGCCAAGCAGCGCCGCCACTTCCGGACTATACTTCTCAGAATTTTATAAACTTCTATCAGATCTCGACTCAGCCTCTAATGCCTCAGAGAAAACAATTCAAGTTTGTTGAATTTCTCCTTTTGGCTAAAGCCCTTTAATCTAGGCAGCATCCCGGTAAATTTATTCTGCACTAGAAACATAGGAACACTCTCCAAAGCTTTCACATCCTTCCTGTAATGGGGTGACCAGAGCTGCACACATTACGCCAATAGCAGCAAAACTAGTTGTTCTAAAACTGCAACATGGTGTCCTGATTCTTATACTCAATGGCCCGACTGATAAAAGCAATTATTTTTTTTTTTTTAATATTTTTTTTTTATTTGAAGTAAATAGTTTACAATATATAGCTTACTTTATAAACTAACACCTTAATTCAGTATTACTACAAATAGCATATCAATACATAATATCTTCTATTTTTATGGAAATAAAGAAAAAGATATATAAAAGAATAAAGAAAAAAGGAAAAATAAAAGGGAATAAAAAAATTTTTTTTCGCACATATATCAATTAAAAATTAAAAAGATAATTTGAAAAACAATAATATTACATATATATATATATATATATATAAACAAAAACTAAAGACATTGTACGAGATACTATTTCATTCAGAAATATCTCTAATAAATGCACAATAATATCAATTATAAATAAGTTATTCGCATCGGATCCATAGGGTGCCCGTCGAAGCCGTGATTCCAAGAATAGCTACTTCTCTAAATACTGTATATATGGAGACCATATCAATTCAAAAGAATTATACTTGTCCAAAAGGACAAATCTAATTCTTTCCAAATTCAACGTCTCCAACATCTCTGCTTTCCACATTTTAATTGTTGGGGATAATGTTCCCTTCCAAAATTTAAGTATCATTTTTTTCCCAATTATTAAACAATAATCAAAAAAATTTCTTTGATTAATTGTGAGTACCAAATTTGGCTCCGGGATTCCAAATATTATTAATTTTGGGTCTGGGTCAAGTTTAACCTTAAGGACTTCCGAAATAACTTTAAAAATTTCAATCCAATAAAAATTCAACCGTGGACATGTTACAAAACTATGTATTAAATTTGCTTCAAAATTCTTACATTTATCACAAATAGAGGAAAGGTTAGGAAAAATACTTTTTAATTTGGTTTTCGAGTAGTGTAATCTATATATAACTTTAAATTGTATCAATGTATGTCTGGCATTCAAAGAACACCAATGTATTCTTTGTAAGCTTTCTTCCCAAGTTTCTTTCGTTATAGGTAATCCAATTTCATTTTCCCATGCTTGACGATATGTTTCAGTTGTTGGGTTCTCTTTATCTAAAATAATATTGTAGATATAAGCTATAAGCTTATCCGTATTTGGATGTAAATTAAACACTTCATCTAATAAGCCTGGTCCTTTATTTTTATAGTCGTATGTGTTACATTTAATAAAATCTCTAATTTGTAAATACCTAAAACGATGTTGTGAAGGTAATCCAAAAATATCTTGTAACTCTTCAAATAATAATAATTTTCCATTTCTATAAAGGTGTTCTATTCTTTTAATTCCTAAATCCTCCCACAGTCTAAACCCCGCATCTAAGATTGAGGGCTTAAACAGTGGATTATTCCTAATTGATAACCTAAAAGAAAGATTATCCAGATGTAGGGTCTTAACTATCTGTTTCCAAATACGCCTAATATTATGAATGATAATGTTGTCCCTATAAGTCTTTTTTTGTACTTCCTTTGGTGCGAAAATAATCGACTCTATAGTGAAGGGTAAACAGTCTTCCTTTTCCATTTTTAGCCACATTGGTTCAACATCCATATTTACCCACCAAAAATTCATATTCTTAATCTGGACTGCCCAATAGTAATATAAAAAATTTGGAAGTGCCAGCCCTCCATTTATCTTCGACTTACATAAGTGTTTTTTACCTATTCTATGGATTTTGTAATCCCAGACAAAATTATTAACTATGGTATCAATTTTTTTTAGAAAACTTTTTGGAAGAAAAAAAGGAATTGCCTGAAATAAATATAACAGTTGTGGTAAAAAAATCATCTTTATAGCATTAATTCTACCGATCATAGATATAGGAAGTGTTTTCCAATATAAAATGTTTTTTTTAAGTTTCTCTAATAATTGATAATAATTAGCTTTAATTAATAATTTATAGGATTTAGACACATTAATTCCTAAATATTTAAATTTATCTGTAACTATTTTTAATGGGTATTTTTGTAATATATTTACATTTATACCAGTTATAGGCATTATGTCACTTTTACTCCAATTAATCCTATATCCTGAAAATACACTAAATTCATTTATAACATTGAATAGCTTTGGAATACTACGTTCCGGCTTAGTAATATAAATCAGAATATCATCTGCATATAAAGATATCTTATTATTTGTTATGTCAGTGTTGTACCCATATATTTCGGGTTCTGATCTGATTCTTTCAGCCAGAGGTTCTATCACCAAGGCAAATAATAAAGGGGATAACGGACATCCCTGTCTGCATCCCCTAAAGAGATTAAATTTAGGTGATAATATTTGATTGGTTAAAATTCTTGCAGTAGGGTTAGAATATAATATTCTTACCCATTTACAAAATCCGTCCCCCAGTTGATATTTTTCCATTATATTAAATAAATATGACCATTCCACCTGGTCGAATGCTTTTTCAGCATCCAACGATATAACTGCTAATTCTATATCTCTCCTTCTTCTCGAGTAAATAATGTTAAACAAGCGTCTAAGATTATGTGATGAGTAACGTTTTGGAATAAAACCTGTTTGATCATAATGTATTATTTTGGAAATCACTAAACTTAGCCTCCGAGAGAGTACTTTAGTTAGTATTTTTTGATCAGTATTTAAAAGGGCAATCGCTCGGTATGATCCAGGGTCTTCCAGGTCCTTATCTAATTTAGGAATTAATGTAATTGTAGATTCATTTAAAGAGTCTGGTAATTTTCCTAACTCATAGGTGTGTCTGTACACTGTTTGTAATCTAGGTGAAAGTAGATCGTGAAATTTTTTATAAAATTCTGCACTCAGGCCATCGGGGCCCGCTGTTTTACCATTTTTTAACGATCCAATTGATTCTTCGATATCTATTACAGATATTTCAGCATTTAATAATTGCCTACTCTCAAAATTTAACTTATTAAAATGACATTTTTCTAGAAATGTTTCCATTTCATCTGTTTGCCCTGTTAATTTAGATGAATAAAGATTTTGATAATATTGTAAAAATGTATCATTAATGTCTTTTGGTATAGTCAACGTATTTCCCTGCGCCGATCTAATACTATGTATAGTTTTTTCATCGTCTAATCTTCTGAGTTGTCGTACTAATAATTTTTGAGGTTTATCACCGAATTCAAAATGAACTTGTTTAGTTTGTTGGTATAATTTTATCACTTGGTCAGCATAAATTTTATTTAATCTATATTTTAATATTGCAATTTTATTACTCAACTCTTTTGAAGGGTGTATTATATTTTCACTATCTAATTGGTTTATCTCTTTTTCTAACTTTTGCTCCATCTTTCGATTTTCTTTATTAAAATGAGCTTGTGCTGATATTATTGCACCACGCATAAATGCTTTAAATGTGTCCCATAATAGTAATGAGGAAGTCTCAGGTTTATCGTTAGTTTCAAAAAATAATTTAATCTGTTTCTCCACATAGTTACAGCAGTCTTTATCCTTTAATATCTGTGTATTGAATCTCCAAATATTAGTTTTATTAACCATATCTTTTAATTTTATCTTAAATGTTAAAGGGGCATGATCTGAGATAATAATATTATGATACTTTGCATCATATGTAAAGGGGAGTAGTTTTGAGTCTACTAAGAAATAATCAATCCTCGAATATGTTCCAAATACCGGCGAGAAAAATGAATATTCCCGTCCGGTAGGATTATCCAATCTCCAAATATCTTTAACATTCAATGTCTTACTAAAGGAGTTTATAAGCTTGCTTGATTTAGAGAGAGCCTTAATTTTTGTAGAAGATCTATCCAGATAATTATCTAAAGTACAATTAAAATCACCTCCAATTATTAAATTATATTGGGTGGATATAGGAATACTATTAAATATTTTCTTAAAAAATAGTGGATTATCAAAATTAGGTGCATATATATTCATAAGAATTACTTTTTTTGAATGTAGTTCCCCTGTAATTATTAAATATCTACCCTCCTTATCCTCTATTAATGAATTAAGTTTAAAAGGTATACCTTTACGAATAATTATTGCAACTCCTCTAGATTTGTGTATAAACGAAGAGTGATATACTTTTGAAATCCATTTCGCGGTTAATCTATATTGAGCATCTTTTTTAAGATGTGTCTCTTGAAGAAACATAACTCCAGATTTCAATCTATTCAACTGAGCTAGTACCTTTCCCCTTTTAATTGGTTCATTGATTCCTTTAACATTCCAGCTACAGAAGGTGATTCCATCATCTCCATTCCTTACATTCATATCCTGCATTTTATTGTTAGGGTGGCTTTTTTTGGAGTAGCCTTCTTGGCTCCTCCAGCCCGACACTACACCCCAACTTCAGTCCGATGCGAATTTCCAATTCCGTTAAACCATATTCATTTAATCTGATTATATAAAATAGATAAAAGTCATAATTATATAATATATAATATAATATCAAGTATGTGTTATGCAAAAAATAACAAAAATAATAACAAATGTGAATATAAAAAAAGTAAAGGGTGAAAAAAAGGTGATCAGAAAAAAAAGAAACTACACTTATATAATGTGTAGTGAGTGCAAGTGAAAGCCACACTAACATGGCTACTAATCTAACGACTTCCGTATTAAAAAAAAAGATGTTAAATATTCCAGCTCTTATTTGAAATACTGTGTATATTGGGGTGGGGGTGCTAACTTTATTTTCTTAATAAATTTTTCTATTATTCATATTACTAATTTTTAGTTGTTAATCTCAGCTATAATTATTATCATAATTAGTAATACTATATGAGGGGAGTAAGGGAAATCAAACTAATTAGTAATTAATAATTAATAATTAAAAATTACAAATTAGTATTTATTAATTAATTAGTAAACATTATAAAACTACAAATCGATGTCCATTATTCCGCCTTTTTCTCAGTAAATGATTCACAGCCACAGGTCCATAAAGTTCATTCATCCACTACCCAGTTGGGTCTACTCCTTCTTCCACAGCGTCTCCTTCTTCTCCTTCTTCTCTTTCTTCTGCCTCCTTCAGTATTTTCCGAGCAAATTCCAGTGCCGCTGTATGTTTGGTGAAACGAAGATCCTTATTCTCGTAGGTAACTCTAAGTATTGCCGGGTACACCAAACCATATCTGATCTCCTTTATTCCTTTTATGTCTCTCAAGATGCGTCTTGTTTCTGTAAATAGAGCTCTTCTTTTAGCCACTTCGGCCGGGTAGTCTCTGAAGATACTGATGTTATCTCCTTCGTATTTCAGATTTCTTTTTCTTATGATTATCTTCATCATATCCTCAAAGACACTGTCATAAACCACCTTTACAATTACTTGTCTTGGTGGCGCACCCCTCCTAGGGACCGGTCTTAAAGCCCTGTGGGCACGGCCCAACAGGGGTTCTTCATCCAAATCCAAAATGTCCTTTAGGAGTTTTGCAAAGAATTTACGTGGGTCATAGTTTCCTTCGCGTCCCTCAGACAGACCTACTATGCGCAAATTCTTACGTCTTTGGCGCCCCTCCAAATCAATACATTTCTCATTAATTTTACGTAATAATTCAGAGAGGCGTTTGTTCTCTTCGTTTATCTTCTCATTCTCTCTCGCAGTTGTTAGAGCAGCATCAGTTAATTCTTTAATCGTATCATTTTGTTGATCCAGTACAGTTGACATAGGGCTTAACCTCGCCTCTATTTTCGCATCCATCATCTCTTCCATCAATCGCTCCATCCCAGCAATCTTATCAGTTGCCTCGATCAGTTGATTGTGTATGTCTTCCTCAATTTCTGTTTTCCAATCCGACATCATGGTTTTTACCATTTCTTTAACTTCTCTTGTTAATTCATCTTTGATATTTCGAATATCCATTTTTAAGGCCTTCATTTCATCCTTAGTTTCTTTATAATCTTTCTTCATTTCTGTTTGTGTTTCCTTCAGCATTTTCTTCATATCTGCCAGTAAAGACTTTTTAAAATCTTCCATTTCAGCTTTTCTTTGTGAAATCTCTTCTTGGGAGGCAGCCTGTCCCGAGCCTGAAGCTTTGGTGGGGCCTGCCTCCCTTCTGGAACTTTTCTTCGGCTGTGTGGGGGAGGAGGGATTCATTTTAAATTTCTTACCGGAGTCGCTAAAGTCGCGCGCCTGATGACGTCACGCAGCTTACAATCGCACCCGGAGCCGTTTAAAATCGATCTCCTGCGGTAAGTAGTGTTAGCAACCTCCTCTAACCCCGTTTTTTTTCCAGATTTTTTAAGAGCTGATCTGACGCTGTTCTCTCCTAGAACATGGCGCCACCGGAAGTCGATAAAAGCAATTATACCACACACTCTATCCACTTGCATTGCCACTTTCAGGGAACTCTGTACATCAATGCTATCAATGGTCTTCTGACTAACTGTATAATTTCCACATACATTTAGCCTCCCAAAGTGCAACATCTCACATTTGCGCAAATTAAATTCCATCGGCCATTTGTCCACCTAAATGTGTAACTGATTGATATCCTGTTGTATCCATTGTGATAAATGCTTGTTTTGCTTGTTTTGTAATAAATAAGAACTGTTGTTTTTCAGACCATTTAGATTGACAATCATATTGTAAATACATTTTGCCTGTCGCTCCACTATTGATATCATTTGGGGGAGTTCCGTACAAGAAAAATTATGCCCAGGTAAACATTGTTAAAATAGAAAAGTCAGGATAGTAAGACATCAAGAGATATTACGACAGTGAGAAACATGCACATAATTGTTTTATTCTTTTATGCTAATTTTCAAATGCATGACATCTTTTTGGAGTCTGCGAAAGAATTTCTAGGCCATATACCTACAAATTGGATTTCAGTCTTATTCAGTACTGGACTAAGTGGTCCCTGTCATACGGGAGGCCTGGTCCCTCAACGCAACCCATTCCCCAACGCAATATTCCACCACTCACCCATTCCCCCAACGCAATTACTATCTAAATGGCGTCAGGTTGGGAAAAGGGGAAGTAAAACAGGATCTGGGGATTCGTGTTCATTAGTCTATGAAAGTAAGCATGCAGGTACAGCAGGCAGTGAAGAAAGCGAATGGCATGTTGGCCTTTATAACAAGAGGAATCGAATATAGGAGCAAATAGATCCTTCTGCAGATGTACAGAGCTCTAGTGAGACCACACCTGGAGTATTGTGTGCCGTTTTGGTCCCCTAATTTGAAGATGGACATTCTTGCTATTGAGGGAGTGCAGCGTAGGTTTACAAGGTTAATTCCCCGGATGGCAGGACTGTCAAATGCTGAGAGAATGGAGCAGCTGGGCTTGTACACTCTGGAGTTTAGAAGGATGAGAAGGAATCTCATTGAAACATATAAGATTGTTAATGGTTTGAACACGCTGGAGGCAGGAAACATGTTCCCGATGTTGGGGGAGTCCAGAACCAGGGGCCACAATTTAAGAATAAGGAGTAAGCCCATTTAGAACGGAGACGAGGAAACACTTTTTCTCACAGAGAGTGGTGAGTCTGTGGAATTCTATGCCTCAGAGGGCGGTGGAGGCAGGTTCTCTGGATGCTTTCAAGAGAGAGCTAGATAGGGCTCTTAAAGATAGCGGAGTCAGGGGATATGGGGAGAAGGCAGGAACAGGGTACTGATTGGGGATGATCAGCCATGATCACATTTAATGGCGGTGCTGGCTCGAAGGGCCGAATGGCTTACTCCTGCACCTATTGTTTATTGCAACCCGTTCCCCCAATACAATATTCCGCCACTCACCCCTATCCCCGTCATCAAATCCACCCCTCCCTGTCCACCTCTGCCTCAACTCCCCCCTCTATCCCACCTTGCCCATCACCCTGGACCCCTTCTACCCCCTTCCCTACCCCACTCTACTGCACATACTACCCCTCTACCCCACTCCCTCCCTCTCTCTCTTTCCCCCTCCCTCCCTCGTCCCTCTCTCCACCTCCCACGTTCATCCCTCTCCCCCTCCCTCATCCCTCTCTCCCCCTCCCTCATCCCCCTCTTCCCTCTCCCTCCCTCGTCCCTCTCCCTTCCCGCTCCCTCCATCTTCCCTCCCCCTCAGTGCTGTGTGGTGGGCTGCGGCGCTCCCTCTCTCTGTGTAACGCTGCGGTGCATTAGGGCAGCTCCCGGAGTCCGCGCCTGCGGGCGGGAGCCGCTGAGGTGCTGCCCATTCCGTGTCCCTCACTCCCCCCCCCCAAATCTGCCTCTACTACCCCATCTCTCTCCTCCCCATTTCCCTCATCCTCCTCCCCTCACCCCCATCCAGCACCTACCCTGGCCGTAGAACAGTGCCAGGGCCCGGCCCTGGCTGTATGCGGACGAAGCACTCGTGAACCTCGCTGGGCCGGGGGCGGGGTGAGGAGAGCGGGTTATAGTTATCATTATAACTATTTACTATTACCATTATAGTTACTAGTTACTATTATAACTTTTACAATATACCATGGATCGGAACGAAACTCATTGCTCTCGCAGCACAGGAGAATGGGGAATAAGGGAGCGAAAGATCGTAACACTATCACGCAACGTTTTTGCGCAAATAGAAAAATCCCGCAAACTGGAAAAACACAAGATCAGAGTATTAGTTATGTCGAGAAGATATTAAATGGTCATGTATAGTGATATGGCATTGGTTTTGGTTTATTATCGTCATGTAAACCAAGATACAAGTGACTTTGTTTGCATGTTATCCAGTCTAATCATTGTATACACATGTACGTAGTTAGTACAAGAAAAAAATAGAGTGCCGAAGATAGTGTTAAAATATCATAGTTACAGAGAAAGTGCAGATAGAAGAGTGGAAGGGCTGCAATGAGTTGGGTTGGGAGATTAGGACCACACCCGTAGTTTGAGAGAGCTGTTCAGTGGTCTGATAAGAGCGAGGAAGAAGTTGTTCCTGAATCTGGTGGTATATGATTTCAGGATTTTGTACCTTCTGCCTGACAGGAGAGGAAATTACCAATGTGTAAATGGTTCATGATTATGTTGCCTACCTTCCCGAGGCAGTGTGAAGTGTAGATGGAGTCGATAGGAGGGGTGGTGATGGACTGTGTTACAAGCACACTTCTATGATTTCTTGTAGTCTTTGGCAGGACTGTCCCCAAACCAAGCTGTGATGCATCCCCATAGTAGGCTTTTTACAGTGCCTCTGTACAAGTTGGTAAGAGTCGTTGGAGACTGTTGAACCTCCTTAATCTTCTTAGGTACTGGTGTGCCTTCATGACTGTGGCTTCATTGTAGTTGGGCCAGGACAAAGTGTTGGTGATATTTACGCCTAGGAACTTGAAGCTTTCAACCATCTTCACTTTGGCACAATTGATGCGATTGGGGCGTGTACAGCACTTCAGTTACTGAAGTAAATAACTTGCTCCTTCATCTTGCTGATATTGAGGGAGAGGTTATTGGCTTTACAGCATTTTATTAAGCTCTCTATCTCCCTCCTGCATTCCTTCTCGTCAGTGTTGGAGTTCCAGCCCACCAGAGTGGTGTCATCTGCACACTTGTAAACTGAGTTAGAACTGAATTTGGCCACACAATTGTCAGTGTATAGACAGTACAGTGAGGGTCTAGAATGCATTTGGTGTTTTGATGGAGGATATTTTATGACCCTATGCTCAGTGGTAGTGGATTCTAGGTCAGGATGTTGTGGATATAATTGCAGAGGGTGGTGTTTACTCCTAACTCCAGGAGTTTGAAGTTGAGTTTGGCTAGGATTATGGTATTGAAAGTGGAACTGTAGCCAATAAATAGGAGTAACCATTGCTGTTCTTGTTATTCAGATATTGCAGTGATGAGTGTGGCCAGGGAGATGGCGTCTGTTGCCTATCTGTTGCGAAAGTAGGTGACCTGTGAAGGATTGAGGCTGTTTGGGAGGCTGGAGTTTATGTGAATCATGCCCAGTCTCTCAAAGCACTTCATGATGGTGGATGCATAGTGCTCATGCCAAATCAGGTTAGAAAAATGTCCATGCGACCTTTTTATGAGCCATTTAGTCCCATTAAGACAATTTTTTCCTAAATTAGTTAAATAATTCCTTATTGAAGAAAACATTGTTGACTCCAATGGTCCACCACTCGTTGAGGAAGTCAATTGTTAAAACTACCATAAAGTAGCATAAGACTTCTGCCGACATTTTCCACATTGGTCCAGCTCCCTACAAAATACCTTTGTGTGCACTTTGCTAAGATACAACAAAGAGTTAAAATCTTTTGTTATTAAAGTCAAAATTAAGATCAGATCTTTGCAAAATGCCCAATGGAAAGATAAATCATTCATTTCTGAATTTTGCAATGAATTTCTTAGAGTTAGTATAAAGGGACAAGTAGTAAAGGAGAGAGGGTTTATTAAGAATTTTGCAAAGCTCTGTCCTTAATATTGGCATTAATATGATTAGACTTTAACTCTATTATCCACTACCTTTGCTCCAGGTTTTCTGGGCAATTTGGGATCAGTGTACTGTGTTTTCTGGGAATATGGTTTATTCTTTGGGTTTAAAATCCGCAGTCACAATACTCTGCATTTCTGGCATTCTGTACACTTGGTGCTGATTCATTTTATTTATTTCTTGAACGACTGTGGACTGCTTTGCTCTTGCCAAATTAATCACACAGAATGGAGAGGCAAGTAGGTATCCCAGAGGGGGAAAATTCACACTAGCTGGCAGACAATTAGAAACACGTCAGGGTCATGGAATCCTCTATCATCAAAGCCCAGGACTGGTGCGATGTTTGATCTCTTCGTCCAATTTCTCCATGAGTAAAACTCTTGTCCATTCAATTAAAGTTGTAATTTTTATCTACCTCATCCCTCAATAATGCTTTCAATATCTTTTTTTTTATGTTCACATATGTTTAGTTTAGTTTAGAAATACAGCGTGGAAACAAAACAGGCCCCTCGGCTCACCAAGACCATGCCGACCAGCGATCCCCGCATATGTGTACGTGTGTTTTTCTCCTCGCCCTTACCGTACATTTTAAGTATTTCTATTTTATAATACCAAATATAGTTCCCAATGGAACATATTCGGTATTCTCTCCTGGATCCCGCCTAATTTGTCTGTCAAGTCTTTACTATTGCTAAAATATAGATCATATTGAAGGAAGTCACCTAAAGTTAGGTATATAATAAAATGGAAATGATTTTATGATCTACAGTTAAAAGTGGCTGATCAAAAGATTGGCACGGCTTGGAAATGCCGAGATGTTCATGTACGGAACAGACTCTGTGACTGATCTGTATCTTTGACACAAGGACCGCACAAAAAAAAATCATAGTAGTTATTACATCTCATCAAGAGAAGCACAATAACACAAACCCGTGAGGAATTTCTGCACGTATCATAGCTGCATGATTTTGATCTGATTTATCTGATTAAAGAGATGTAAAATTGTCTACATTCACACTATAGAATCCAAGTTTTTATTTAAAGTGGATATATTGACTGTCAAAGAGACCTAACATTTTTTTATTACATTTCTGATTTAAAAAAATTTAGAGATTCAGCGTGGAAACAGGCCCATTGGCCCACTGAGTCCGTGCCGACCAGTGATCCCCGCACATTAACACATGCCTACACACACTACGACCAATTTTACACTTATACCAAGTAAACAAACCCAAGCCAATTAACCTACAAAACTGTACGTCTTTGGAGTGTGGGAGGAAACTCAAGATCTCGGAGACAGCCCACGCGGTCACGGGGAGAACGTACAAACTCCATACAAACAGCACCCGTAGTCTCTGGCTCTGCAAGCGATGTAAGGCAACAACTCTACCGCTTCACCACCGTGCTGCCCCAATTTTTGGTGATACTATGCAATTCCTATGTTTTTTGATCATAACCACTGATTTCTCATGTGGGTTGGCATCAAATCACACAATTCACTAAATTTACAATGGTGTACAATGCAAGATGTTGCAACAGGTGTTGCTGATGTGTCCTCGCCCATTGTGAATAGAGTCTTGCGTAAACAGGTGAAGAGCTCCCTACCTCAAATACACTAACACACTGCTTTGCAAGGTGCTGGATTCTGGCAGCACGCCCATCTGCAAAATAAATTTGTTGAAGGATTTACGATTATAGAGTGGGTGGGGAAAGTTTGGGACAAATAGGCAGACTTATTTTTGTGGGGGAATGCAAGCCTCCCAAAAAGCTATTCACTAAAATTTACAGGCCTTCGCCTTTTGACTACCTGAGCAAAAACTCTGCCAGAAACAATCCACACGAAAAATACTAAATTCTCTATGAGCTTAGAGGGATAACAGATATATACACACTTGCATGACTTAAATTTTGATTACAAGACAGTTTATTTTTTTTACTTTGACCTCGCACTGTCTGTTCCTTCCCCTTTGTTCATTTTTGCCTGACCCTCTGTTTCACTGTGCCGTTTAATTGTCTTTCTTTTTTTGCTTTGTCTGTCCATCTGTCTACTTCAGGCTTGCACAGATTGCTGTACAAGTGTAACATGTGCAGAGTGGGGACACCCATTCTTAACCACTATGATTCACTTGCATTTGTCTGATTGAACTATTTGTGTTTGTAATATATAGATATTTCAACAGTCTTATGAGATTGTTTGTTAAATTCATTTTGTTTAGCAAGTTTTCATTATCTCAATCCAATAAAGTTTTGAAATTTCACTTACTTTGCCAAACTGTATATTTATATAAATAAGAATATTGCATTGCTAATTCATAGTAGTGATAAAGGGTTGAAAAATGATATCCTTCACAACATAGGGAACACCTCTAATCATTCAGAGACACTTAAGGGTTTCTAACCATTGACAATCCTCTTTAGACTATCTCAACAAGTGCCAATTAAAGTAACTGCAGGAGTCCTTGTAATGTTTAGTTTTGAAAGAGCATTGAATTCATCAGATATCTGGATCTAAAAGGTTGGGCTTTTCCTAACTTATAACGCCACTTCTTCCAGAATAAATTGGTATACTAAAAATACGCTCATTGCTAGCTTCTTGAAATTACTCAAAACTTTAAATGAACTCCAGGATTTATGGATCTATCTTTATACTGAAAATAGATCTATTTTATTTATATGGAATTATAATAGTTGGTCCAGTGCACACACAACACTATGTGTCTGCAGATCGACGCCAAAATTAATACATGCCCTGACCTCAGCAGATGGTTGTACAGGAACACCAATGATCCAGAACTAATAGCATGTGCCATGTCACATTGTTTAAAGCAGAGTGCAGAGACCACGTAATTTCCCATTACAACAACTGTATACTGTATCAACAAATTGAGCAAATTGGGCACTCAGATTGCTTACCAGATTTATAACCAGACAGGTACATTTTGAGAGGCCAGATGTTTACCTGTTACTTATTTTAGATAGCAAAATTGTATCATAAAATCCAATTTGTATGCCAGTGAATCCATACAAGAAATGTTTCTGACACATCTTTTCTTGTTGGTACATTTGGTTTATTCAATAAAATTGGTTCAGTCACGCTGGTTCAGTAACCCCAAACAGTTTTGAACATATTGCATATGAGAGTATGAATTCAATGCATATGAACATAGCACCCAGAATAATTTCTTCAAAAGAGCAATATCATAATGAATATAATGGAAGTGTAGATGTATTATGTTATCTGAAATCTCTTTACTTTGTATATTTTGATGCAAACAATTTTCATTTCTACTAGCATTCTCTAAGTCTCACATCTGTTTTCAGCATCGATCTTCAAAGAATTGCTCCAGAAATCTAGCGATCTCTGTACAGATTATGCTTGGGCTATCTTATTTCTAAACTGATGTGGTTTCTGAATATGGGCAAAACATATAACAATTTCTAGCCCAGATTTCACATACATTTCAAGACAGCATTTTATTCAGTACCAGTACCAACAGCATTAATTGTTTGCGGTTTTCCTGTTTTGAAGCAAGTAAGATTAAAATACACAAATCCTACAGAAATGTTGTTTAGGTACAAAAGATTCAAACTAAAATGATTATCAGGGTGAGGGGATTCTTACCTATGAAACAGTTGGTGCACAATTAAGAAAAATAATTAGGTATGAAATTCTCTTGAAAAGATGAAAACATTTTTCTGTATTAATATAAATTTTATAAATTTAATGTTTTTCATTTTACTTTAAACATTAGACTTTAGAGATACAGTGTGGAAACAGGCCCTTTGGCCCACCAAGTCCACATCGACCAGCAATCACACCATACACCGTACACCAGCACTATCCTATACACGAGGAACAATACACAGTTTTTTTTACTGAAGCCAGTTTACCAACAAACCTGCAAATCTTTGGAATGTGGGAGGAAACCGGAGCACCCAGAGATTAAAATCATGCGGTCACAGGGAGAACTTACAAACTCCGGACTGACAGCATCCATCGTCATGATCGAACACGGGTCTCTGGCGCTGATAGGTAGAAACTCTACCGCTGTGGCACTGTGCCACCCTTGTTTTGGGATTTTTTATGATCTAAGATTGACTGAAAAATGATTAGTTTTGAAGACAATATTTTGGTCAATACCGTTCAACAATTCTTTTAGCTCACATTAGGTATGTTTTGATCTAAACCATTCTATAAATTATATGATTCCAGATGCTATATATATATTTGAAATTGTACCAATATGTCTGTGGATGATCTCCTGCAGAATTTAAAAGAAATCCGATTCTGAAATGTGGTGTGGGTACTTTTTTGCATTTGAAGTGTATAAAATCATGAGAAGAATAGATCGGGTAGATGCAGAGTCTATTGCCCAGAGTATGTGAATCTAGGACCAGAGAGCATAGGTTTAAGGTAAAGGGGAAAAGATTTAATAGGAATGTGAGAGATAACTTTTTCACACAAAGGGTGGTGTGTATATGGAACAAGCTTCCGGAGGAGGTAGTTCAGGCAGGCACTATCCCAACATTTAAGAAACTGTGAGACAGGTACATGGGTAGGACAGGTTTGGAGGGATATGGGCTAAATGCAGGCAGATGGGACCAATGTAGCTGGGACACTTTGGCCAGGTTGGGCCAGTTGGGATGAAGGAGCTGTTTCCACACTGTTGACTCTATGACTCGAAGTGGACTTCCATAAAACACCCATAGTACTATTTTGTTACCATGCATGTCAATGGGTGCATGTGACATCATATGATGTGTAACACTCATTTTGATGTCACGTGCACAAATTTGTTTGAGCTGGGCTCTAGCACATTGAAAGATTGAAGTCTACTTCTGCTTTTGTAAAAAGTCCTTTCTTAACTAGACTGGTGACATACTGTGCATTCCATAATGTTTGGGACAAAGTCCCATCATTTATTTATTTGCCTCTGTACTCCACAATTTGAGATTTGTAATAGAAAAAAATCACATGTGGTTAAAGTGCACATTGTCAGATTTTAATAAAGGCCATTTTTATATATTGCAGTTTCACTATGTAGAAATTACAGCAGTGTTTATACATAGCCCCCATATTCAGGGCACCATAACGTTTGGGACACAGCAATGTCATGTAAAAGAAAGTAGTCATGTTTAGTATTTTGTTGCATATCCTTTGCATGCCATGACTACTTGAAGTCTGCGATTCATGAGCATCACCAGTTGCTGGGTGTCTTCTCTGGTGATGCTCTGCCAGGCCTGTATTGCAGCCGTCTTTAGCGTATGCTTGTTTTGCGATCTAGTCCCCTTCAGTTTTCTCTTCAGCATATAAAAGGCATGCTCAATTCAGTTGAAATCGGGTGATTTACTTGTCCACTCAAGAATTTACAATTTTTTAGCTTTGAAAAACTCCTTTGTTGCTTTAGTAGTATGTTTGGGATCAGTCTTGCCGTAGAATGAACCGCCAGCCAATGTGTTTTGAGGCATTTGTTTGAACTTGAGCAGATATGATGTGTCTATACACTTCAGAATTCATTATGCTATTATCATCAGTGGAGCGGCCTCCGACCGGGACGACCTGGGGGCTCCAGCCACGGAGCCTGCAGAGCTGCGGACTTATCATCGTGGGGCTGGCCGGTCTCGGAGCGTGGGGAGCGGTGGCGGCTCGCTGCTGCGGCCCGACTCCGGAGCTTCAGCTCCAGCTGCGACCCGACTCCGGTGCTCCAGTTGCAGATTACTGCCGGTGGACTGTCGGAATATTGGGAGCTCGCGGGCCCAGGTGGGAGACTGCTTCCCGGAGCTCCCGAAGTGCAACTTCTTTCACCCGTGTCGCGGGGTTGGAACAACCCGGAGCGGGGCCCGCGCGGCTTTAATGGCCGTGGGACTTAACACCGCCCGCCTGGGGCTTCGACTTCGGGAGACAAATGGTGCAGGGGAGAGAGAAGACTTTGCCTTCCATCACAGTGAGGAGGAGATTCACTGGGATGAATGTTTTCTGTAAATTGAATTGTTCATGTGTTGTGTAGGAATTGTTTTGTTTGTATGGCTGTAGAAACAGAGTTTCATTTGAGCCTCTCTGATGACAAGTAATAAAATCTATAAAATCTTTGCTCTTGCCATCACTGATATGTTAATCTTCGTCCCAGCTCCGGGTTTCTGGGAACAGTGAACCAGCCACCGTGACCCAGTTGCAGGCGATGGAGGAAGTGGCGCGCCCAAAAGGGGGTGGAACGAATAGTTCCCCCCAATGACACCTTGGGTTACGCCACCTGAAACCCACCTCATCGAGGATGCCGGCGCTGGGTTCCTGAGCCCAGGAAAGGTGAGGCAATTCACCGAAGCGGTGGCATGAAGGGACAAGAGAATGGTCAGTGACTCTAAAGACAATGGAGCTCAAACTGGCATCTTTAAACGTGCGCAGTATAAAGAGCACTGCGCGATGTGTTAATGCCTTACAGTACCTGGCCAAGGTCAAGGCAGATGTCACTTTTCTTCAGGAGTGTGGGCTGCCACACCTCCGCTGCTATCGGAGGTGGCCCCACGGACTGTCGGTGTGGTTGGGGCGCAATGATTGTCGTGCTTCCGGCCTGGGGATTTTGCTGCGGGGAGGGAACTTCGCCATCACTGAGGTCAGGGAGGTGGTTGGGGGGCGTCTCCTTGTGGTGGATGTTATGTACCGTGGCTCTCCGCTCTGGCTTATTAATGTGTATGCCTCACCCATGCAGAGCGAATGGCTGGCCATTCTCCAGCAGCTCCCAGTGCTGCTGGCCACGTCCCGGCAGCTCGTTCTGGCCGGTGACTTCAACTGAATCATTGATGCGGCTGGACGATCCAGCAGTGCCGACAGCAGACTGGACAGCACGTCCAAGTTCCTGATGGAGATGGTAAAAGACGCAAAGCTGCGCAACGCCTTCAGCAACCCTGCAGGCGGGTCTCAGCCGCGGTTCACCTGGTCGAGATCGGACGGTTTAGCCCGATCTCAGATAGACTTCGTTTTCACGACGAAGGCTGTCACGGTGAGACACACCGACCTCATGCCGGTGTTCTTCTCTGACCACTGCCTCCTTCAGGCTTCCTGTCACCTACAGGAGGACTGGAAGGCAGGCAGAGGGACGTGGAAGTTAAACATGAAGCTGTTGACCCCAGAGAATGTCGAGGAGCTAAAGAGGGACTATGCATGTAGGAGAACGGTGAAGCCCCTCTTTGACTCCCCGACACTGTGGTGGGAAGCAACCAAGGAGAACATTAAGAGGTTCTTCATAGTTAAAGGGGTTCAGAGAGCAAGACAGAGTCAGAGGGAATTGTGCCAACTCCAGACAGATTTGCAACAACTGCTCCATCTGCAGTCGAGAGGGGTGGATGTGAGGGAGGAACTTAGAGAGGTGAAGGACCACCAAGCTCGGCTCTTTACCTCTGAATCCTCCAAGATCATCTTCCGATCCAGGGTCCGCCATGTGGAGCAGGATGAGACGTGCTCACGTTTCTTTTTCCATAAGGTTCACAGGAGGAGCTCTGTGATGAACAGCCTTAGGGAGGAAGACGGCTCGGTAGCATCCTCGCAGATGGACATGCTGAGGATCTGCAAATCCTTTTACACAGATTTGTATGACCAAAGGGCCACAGACAATACCGCTTCCCAGAACTTCCTGTCTTCAATCACGGAGGTCTTGGAGGACAGCAAGCGGGAGAGTCTGGACCAACCACTGACCCGAGACGAGCTGACTGGCTCCATCCGTTCCTTTGACTCGAGTAAAACTCCCGAAAGCGATGGCTTACCAGCCGAGTTGTATTCGGCTATGTGGGACTGGATGGGCCCGTACCTGCTAGAAGTGTACAACAACATGCTTCTAGCTGGCAGCATGTCAGACTCCATGAGGAAGGGCAGCATCACCCTAATCTACAAGCAGAAGGGGAGATGAAGGATATAAAGAATTGGAGACCCATAACATTATTGAATGTAGATTACAAGATCCTGTCTAAGGCCATCGGCAACCGGGTCAAGTCTGCTCTGGGACAGGTGATCCACTCGGACCAAACCAGTGCTGTACCTGGCAGGAAAATCTCAAACAGCCTAGCGCTGCTGAGAGATGCCATTGTCGACGTGCAGGACAGACGGTTGGACGCCTGCCTAGTCAGCTTGGACCAGGAGAAGGCCTTTGACAGGATATCGCACACGTACATGAGGGACGTGCTCTCCAAAATGGGTTTGTTCGGAGGGAATCCGAAATTGGATCACACTGCTCTACACCAATATCCCTAGTGCAGTCCAAATCAATGGGTGGGAATCAGACAGTTCCCTGTAAAATCTGGAGTCAGGCAGGGTTGCCCTCTCTCTCCTGTCTTGTTTGTCTGCTGTATTGAACCTTTTGCCGAATCCATCAGGAAGGATGCGAGCATAAGTGGAGTGACATTGCCTGGCAGTGGGGGCATTCAAGTAAAACCATCCCTCTACATGGACGATGTCGCCGTCTTCTGCTCGGATCCAGGGTCGGTCCGCAGACCGATTAGTATCTGCGATCAGTTTGAGTCGGCCACGGGAGCCAGGGTGAACCGCAGGAAGAGCGAGGCCATGCACTTTGGCAACTGGGCCGACAGATCTTCCGTCCCCTTCACCATCAAGCCTGACTTCTTGAAGGTGCTGGGGATTTGGTTCGGGGGGGCTGAGACGTGTAACAAGAATTGGCTGGAGTGGGTAGCCAGGGTGGAGAGGAAGCTGGAGCTGTGGAGGCAACGCTCCCTCTCCAAAACGGGTAAAAATTTGGTCATCAGGTGTGAGGTGCACTCGGGGCTGCTGTACTTGGCACATGTGTGGCCTGTCCGTCCCTCCTATGCCACAGGGATCACCCGGGCTGTCTTCCAGTTCATCTGGGGGTCGAGGATAGACCGGGTGCGACGGGCCACAATGTACAAGTCAGCAGGCAATGGGGGTAAAAGTGTGCCCAACGTCGCTCTCATCCTGATGACCACCTTCGTGTGTGGCTGCATCAGGTGGAGTGTAGAGCCAAGGCACGTGGGCACCAAATGTCACTACCTGCTGAGGTTCTACCTGTCCCCGGTGTTGCAAAGGATGGGCCTGGCGCAGATGCCATGCAATGTGCCAGTCAGCTGGACATTGCCGCCCCATCTGTCATCTGTGGAAAGGTTCTTCCGAACCAACACCTTTGACCACATGTCCATTGGGCAGTGGTCAGCACGGAATGTCCTGCAGGCACTGCAGTGAAAGGACTCGATGGATCCGGTGGCATGGTTCCCAGAGCAGACTGCCCAGCTTGTCTGGCAAAATGCCTCATCGCCAGAACTCACCAACAAGCACCAAGACCTGGCTTGGCTGGCGGTGAGGGGAGCCATCCCAGTCAGATCCTTCCTGCACCGTCGGAACCTCACTGCCAGCGCACGCTGCCCTCGGGACGGCTGATATGGAGAGGAGACGGTTGCCCACCTCTTTGCAGAGTGTGGATTTGCAAAAAGAGTCTGGAGAAGTATGCAAGGGTCCCTGATACGCTTTATCCTGAACAGCTCCGTCACAGAGGACTCTGTGATTTACGGACTGTTGCCAGGGACACATTCAGAGACTGACATCGAGTGCTGCTGGAGGGTCATCAACTCGGTGAAAGACGTCCTTTGGTCAGCCCGAGCGGTGTTCACCACTCAGCAGAGCGAGATGTCCGTTGGGGAATGTTGCCGACTGGCCCGCTGCAGATTGCAGGAGTACGTGCTGAGTGACGCACTGAAGCTCGGTGCAGCCAACTCCAAGGTTTGGTGGGGGAGGGCCACAGTCTAGGGTCCTTCCGCTGCTGAACATGGGGGGCACGGTATGGTGGAGATGCCCCTCAAAAGTAAGGGAAGGTATCCCACGCCAGTGGGCCACATGAGTGGCACGGGTGGGGGACAGATTTGTGGAATTTGGAAAAAAATGTATAAACGGCACTGATCAATTTGTATAGCCTCCGAAAATGTCGGATGGATTTTCCGCAAGGTTCATGTATTGTATATATTACTTGAATAAAGCCTATTTTGAAATATTTTTTAAAATAATCTTCGTCTCATCTGTCCACAAGACCTTTTTCCAGAACTTGCTCTTTTAAGTACTTCTTGGCAAACTTTGGTTGCTCTTTTAAGTACTTCTTGGCAAACTGTAACCTGGCCAAACCAGTGGTTTGCATCATGCAGTGTACTCTGTATTTCTGCTAATGAAGTCTTCTGTGGACAGTGGTCATTGACAAATCCACACCTGACTCCTGAAGAGTGTTTCTGATCTGTCGGACATGTGATTGGGGATTTTTCTTTATTACAGAGAGAATTTTTCTGTCATCAGCTGTGGAGGTCTTCCGTGGCCTGCTAGCCCCTTAACGATGAGTAACCTCACCAGTGCTCTCTTTCTTCTTAATGATGTTCCAAACAGTTGATTTTGGTAAGCCTAAGGTGATGTCTCTACCAGTTTTATTCTTGTTTCTCAGTCTCATAATGGCTTCTTTGACTTCATTGGCACAACTTTGGTCCTCATGTTGATAAACAGCTATAAAAGTTTCCAAGGGTGATGAAAAGACTTGAGGAAAGACTAGGGACTTGCCATCACCCGGCAGGGGGCCAAACACCGGAGGCCTGGATCGCCTCAACGCAGAGGGAGGCGAGGAGGAAAGAGACATGGACTTTAACACTTTTGCCTTCCATCCAGGGGCGGAAAAAACGGGGAGGGGGGGGGACACGTCCCCCCCATGTTTTGAGAGGTGGGGGACATCCCCCCCCCCCCCCAAGTTTTTGTAATCCGGATTTTAAAATCTCTGCTTTCCGCGAGACAGTGGGGGTAGGTCTGCTGATCGAGGGAGCCGATTGGACGAGAGAGACGTCGGTCAGCAGGCAATGGGGGCGGGACATGATGATTAAGTGCGGTGATTGGAAGAGGGAGGAGTGGGGGGGTGGGACTGAGGATAGAATGCGATGATTGGAGGAGGAAGACGTGGCACAAACCTGCAGTTCATCTGCAGCCAGGATCGATCCCGGCCAGGCCTCCGGCACTGTCCATTCCACACCCGAGTGACCCCCTCCTCCCCCACGGGTGGCCAGAGAGGTCGGGAGTCGGGAGGTCGCGAGCTGTACCCCTAGGCCCACAGCCAGCGCAGAGAAGCAGCGCTAAACCCAGCTCAACTCTGCCTGGGCTTGCGGGAAATATGGGCAGCACGGAGAAGCAGCGATGGTATCCCGTCAGTCCAGTCAGGGCTGTAGTTAACCCGGCAAGACAGGCAGAGTTGAGCTGCATTTAGCGCTGGATTGAACCTGCAAAGCCTCGCGCATGTGTGTGTGAGTGCGCGCATGCGTGCGCGGCCGCCAAAAAGTTGTGTCCCCCCTGTCCCCTCCATGTTTTGATAGCGAGTTCCACTCTTGCTTCCATCACAGTGAGCAGGTGCCTGGTAGACTCACTGTGGTGGATGTTAAACTATGTTAAGTGTGTGTTTTGTTATTTTATTCTATGTTATGACTGCAAGGTATACAATTTCGTTCAGACTGAAATGTCAGAATGACAATAAAGGATGCTTGCTTACTTACTAGGTGCTGAGAGCTCTCTTATACTTGCATTAAGGAGGCAATTAAACACACCAGAGCAATTACAAACACCTGTGAAGCCATGTGTCCCAAACATTATGGTGCCCTGAAATAAACACAGCTGTAATTTCTACATGGTGAAAACAAAACGTATAAAAATGGCCTTTATTAAAATCTGACAATGTGCACTTTAACCGCATGTGATTTTTTTTCTATTACAAATCTCTATTATAAATCTCAAATTGAGTACAGAGGCAAACAAATAAATGATGGGTCTTTGTCCTAAATATTATGGAGGGCACTGTATAACTATAAGCATGGCTGACCACCACTTCCATGATCATCTCCCACACCAACCCTCAACTCAAACCCAGCAAATATTGCCTTCACAAACACCTCCTCCCAATCATGACCCTCACCAACTCATTTAGTTTAATTTAGTTTAGAGATACAGTGTGGATACAGGCCCTTCGGCCCACCGATATTTTTTAATATATATATTTTTATTAGAAACAAACACATATTATGGTAAAAACATTTCATATGTATCAATCATACATTATTAATATTATCAATTGTGGATTCATTCTGCTCTTTTTTTAAAAATATAGATAGAAAGTAAGAAAGAGAGAAAGGAAAAAAAACATAAATGTCAAAATTTAAAAAAAAAGGAATGGAATGATTTACTAATAATACATCGTTGGAGATAGGTTTGAAGATTATAAAGTATAACTTTTCATCTAATCCGGAGTTCAAGTTTCAATTAGGTTCCCGTGCCGAACATTATGGTGCCCTGAAATGGGGGGACTATGTATAAACACTGCCAAACCAAAATGTATACAAATGGCCTTTATTAAAATCTGACAATGTGCACTTTAACCACATGTGATGTTTTTTCTATTACAAATCTCAAATTGTGGAGTACAGAGGCAAATAAATAAATGATGCGTCTTTGTCCCAAACATTATGGAGGGCACTGTATCTGAGGAAGGATGTGCTGGCTCTGGAGAGGGTCCAGAGGAGGTTTACAAGAATGAATCCAGGAATGAGTGGGTTAGCATATGAGCATTTGACAGCACTGGGCCTGTACTCACTGATGTTTAGGAGGGGGACCTCTGAAACTTACAGAATAATAAAAGGATTTGATAGAATGGATGTGGAAAGGATGTTTCCACAAGTGGGAGAGTCTAGATTCAAAGGTCATAACCTCAGAATTAAAGATAGGAGGTGAGAAGGAACTTCTTTAGTCAGAGAGTAATCTGTGAAACTCACTGCTACAGAGAGATGTGGAGGCCGTCAGTGGATATTTTTAAGGCAGAGATAGACAAATTCTTAATTAGAATGGGTTTTAAGGGTTATGGGGAGAAGGCAGGAAAATGGGATTAGGAGGCTGATATCAAAGGACAAAGGACATTTATTGTCACATACACTAATTGGTGAAGTGAAATTTGTCTTGCCATGCAGCACACAGATAAAAGTAAGACATAACATTAAAGAATTTAACAATAAACATAAAAAACATCCACCCACAATGGTTCCCATTATGAGGGAAGGCACAAAGTCCAGTCCCCATTCCCTTGTTCAACCATAGTCGGGCCTATTGAGGCCTCCACATTCGTAGGCCAATGTTACAGGCCCTTCTTCACCGGTTGATGGTGCTCCAGCATCGGGAGAACCCTCTCAGCGGCTCGGGGTGCCTGAAATGGCCGCTTCCTTGCTGGAGGCCGCGGCTTCCGAGCTCCACAACTGGCGATCTCGCCGAGAGATCCCAGGCCCCCGACGTTAAAGTTGAAGTTCAGCGCCGCCCCACAGCTCCGCGGTATTCACCTGCGGTCTTCAGCTCACCGGAGCTCCAGCGCGGCGATACAGGCAAGGCATCGCCCGCTCCGCAATGGCGCTCTAGCGCTGGGCCGCTGCCGAAGCCGTGGTTCTGGGCAGTCCCCCCAGAAAACGCCGCTCCTGCCCCGCGAGGACGGGTCGACGGTGCAGCCCGGAGAAAGCTGCCTCTGCGACCAGGTAGGGACCTTAGAAAGCAGTTTCCCCCTCCCCCTCCCCCTCCCCACATAAAAAAGGCTAGGACTCCAAAACAGAAAAACTCAACTAACTACAAATAAAAAAGAGAAAAAACGGACATCAGGGCCGGATTTACGTATAAGATAGACCAGCTAAAGCTGAGGGAGTCAAGATCTGGGGGCCTCGGCCCGCTCCACCAAGCTGTATAAAACTTTTGACATAGTGGCGTTGTTACAAACCCTACCATCAGTGGCGCTGTGTTTGCAATTTCAGAGGCTTTGGTGGTATGGGCGGGATTAAATTGCCCGCTGACTTTGGCCACTCCACTGCCCTCCAGCAGCACGCAGCCGTCGCCTTACCTGCAGTCTGGACTCAGCACTGGGCCTGAAGTTTCCACGCTGCAGACTCCAACTCCCCTGAGTTTGACTGCGCTGGATCCTAGTGCTAGTCGCCCTAACCCTGGTAACCTCAGTGGCTGTTCCACTGGGTCTTCCCCATTCCCATTAAACCATGTGACCTCAGCACTTCCCCACCCACACTACAGTCCTCATGACCCCCTGACCACCCACCACCCCTCCACCAGACATCGCCTTGGCCTCAGTCCACTCACCTGCGTTCCTCTGGCCCCAACCCCCATCCCTGTCACTCGATGGGCTGAATGGCCTGATTCTAATCCTATGACTTGTGAATTAACTTGTGGTTTCCATTTTTCAGTTTCCCCAACTCCAACCATTCCCCGTAATGACCTTCATTTTCATCTTCATCATTATCTTCCAAAAAAGACATTGCTTGGCATAGATGGTGGTGGTACTACTGCTTCACAGCGTCAGATTCGAACCTGACATCAGGTAGTGTCTGTATGGAGTTTGCAATTTGAACGTATCACATCGATATATTATTTGATCATTTGAATTTCCATTTGAAAATACCAAATCGATATATTAATTCTGCTATCAACCTAAACTATTATAAATGCATAAGATACCCTCGTGATTTCGCTGTCGGAAAAACATCGATAAAGTGTTCCCACGTTATGAAATGTTGGTATTTTTAAATCCTGGGCAGTTGTCTGAAGCCGGGTCTCAAATCGAAACATCGCCTGTTCATTACCTACACAGATGCTGCCTAACCCGCTGAGTTACACCAGCATTTGTGTTTTTTTTACACAGTTAATTGCACAAATTGGCCGACTGGGACAAAAAAAATCCCCAAAATCATGATCAGGTCGTCACAGCAAATGTGTAGAGGGAGCCGATGAGCGTTCTAGCTCCAAATAACATAACTGTCAACTCCCCCTCATGTCCCATGGCAGCAGGGCCTCAGATCATTGCTCTCTCTCTCTGCCACCAACATTGGGGATTGCGACGGGCCTGCGCAGGTTGTTCTGTTCAACGTGTCTGCCGGCAGGTTTTCATCCTCAACTATCCCAAGCTGGAACTCTCATCGGTTCCTTTTGTACATCTGTTGTTGCGCTGCTAACGACCCGATCCAGAGTTCGGGATTTTGTTGTTGTCGCAGTCGGCCAAACCCCCCCATACAAATACTGAAGTAACCCAGCGGGAGTCAAGACCCGGCTGCAGACACATATCTGCTCAGGGTACAGTAAATACATCATTTCACAGTCATGGAGCCGGGCTCTGCTTTGCTCCAACGCCTCGGGATTCCCTCTCCCGCCACTCAGTCTGATGAAGGGTCTCGTCCCGAAACGTCACCTATTCATTTTCTCCAGTAATCAACCAGAAGCAGACACGCTGTTACTCCAGTATTTTGCGTCGAATCCTTCATACCGCCCCCTCCCTCCCTCACTCGCGGCGCCTCCATTGAACACTTGCGACGGTTGCTGTGACGGGACGGGGGGGAGCGTGCCCGCGCTGCGTCTCGGGGCGGGGCGGGGGTGGGGGGGAGCGTGCCCGCGCTGCGTCTCGGGGCGGGGGTGGGGGGGAGCGTGCCCGCGCTGCGTCTCGGGGCGGGGGTGGGGGGGGAGCGTGCCCGCGCTGCGTCTCGGGGCGGGGCGGGGGTGGGGCGTGCCCGCGCTGCGTCTCGGGGCGGGGGTGGGGTGGGAGCGTGCCCGCGCTGCGTCTCGGGGCGGGGCGGGGGTGGGGCGTGCCCGCGCTGCGTCTCGGGGCGGGGCGGGGGTGGGGCGTGCCCGCGCTGCGTCTCGGGGCGGGGGTGGGGTGGGAGCGTGCCCGCGCTGCGTCTCGGGGTGGGGGGAGCAGTTTGTTTGGGGGCGGGGCGGGGATGGGCTGGTGAAGGCGATGGGAGGCGGGACCGAAGCGGAGGGTCAGGCCGGGCGGCTCCTCGCGAGACTAGGAGTTTGGGGAGAGTTTGTGGAAGATGGCGCCTGTTGTGACAGGGTAAGTGTCCGGTTGTATGAGGTCGCGCCGCTCGCTCGGCGCCCCGCTCCCTGCCTGTCTTCCTCCTTCCCCCCCTCCTCCTCCCCCCCTCCCCCCCTCCCTCCCCTCCGGCCGCCCGGGCCAGCGCCCCAGGCCGCCGCGGCGAACAGGGCTTGTTGCTCCGCCGTCCCATTGTTCGCTGCCCTGCCTTTCACGGGCTCCCCCCGGGTCTCCGCTGAGCGACTGACCCGGGCCCCGGAGCCTGGTGCCCTGTCCCGACTGCCTCCCGCTCTCCCGGCGAGAGTGGCCTCACTCCCGGGGCTGGACAGGCCCTTGGCCAGCGCCTTGGGACACTTCGGGGGTTAGTTTTTTTTAGGAGAAACACGGAGCTCGGGAGGGGGAAGCGAGGCCCCGCTGCCCGTCAGGCAACCAGGCTGTTCCCGCAGGCAAAACATTCCGCGTCCGGAGCTGCAAGCGCCGAGCTGTGCCTATGTGAGGATTAGAACCGTCCTTCCTTCCTTCTTCCTCCTCCTCCACCACCGCCTTCTCTAGCTCCTTCCCTTTCCCTTACTCTCCCACATTTAACTCTCTTTAAATGTTCCCATTGAGTTTAAGTGTTTGGTTGGTGGTCCTCTTGGGTGTTTTAGACTTTGTTTGTATGTTTTATTTGTACTCTTCTAGTCAGCGAATTTTAAGCGGTCACCTTTTACTTTCTAGATTAGTGTGGGAACGCATGATGGGGGTTGATGGGGTTATTATCTAGACTTCCACCGTTTATCACTTCGTTACGCAGCGAACAGTGTCCGGAGTGAAAAATCGCAGCTGGCTACGGATTACCTAAATCAAGGGAATCAAGCTACTATCTTGTAACACAAACACATATTCACGTCTACATGGTGTCAATGGGGAATTCCGCTTGAAATGATTGCAGCCTTCTGGGATTCTATTTCTAAATTAACCCTCTCGCTCCATGAATTAAAATGTTGCTTTGTTAGGTGGTTCAGGTAATCATAAAGGCAATTGATTTACCGTAATTAGTGAAACTGTCAGATGCTATGCTGACATGTGTCATGGATAATCATTTTACTTGTATGAACACAATCTAGTGTGTACTATGCTGTAGTGTATGAAGGAACATGCCAGTCAACATGCGTTCCCTCTACTCTTTATATTTTGAACGTCAGATAATTTATGGTATGCTGGTCTTGTTAGGAAGCCAGAATTTAAAGCTATCCTGAATTGCCATGGGAGTTTTAGAACTGAAAATTAGCTAAGCCACTTCAGAGGGCAGTAAAGAGAGAACTAGGTTTGTGTGTCTAGTCACATAATGTGTGCTGGTTTTTACGATTTCCTAGATTATTCTATTTTTAGGGAACAGTTTGTATTTATAGATCTTTAAAAAACAATATGAACTACCATTATGGTATTTTCCAATAGCACTACTATTAACACGAGCCAAATCCTGTAATATTTAAATAAACCAACCTTGAACACTTCAGAATATTCACCGTCAAATATTTGAAATTGAATACCAGATTCAGATGTACCAAAATACAGCTGCTGACATTTTCCCTACATTTGTAACTTATTTTGTAAGTGACTCATGTTGGATTTAAAACATTTATTTTTGCATCAAAGCTTATCTTAAAAAATGAACTCCATGGTCATTCAAAATGCATTCTTCATTTCAAAAGTGAATTTGCAAAAATACTGAATTCTATATTAAAAGTTACAAATAAGCCATGCTCACTTTCAATTAATTAAGTTTCCTAGTTATATTGTCCAAAGTAGCACTCATTCTTGTGCGTTCTTTTTGAATGGGATGACCATTTTGCTGATGGCTAACTTGGGATAAGTAAATATGGATGAACAGAAAAGCCCTTATTCACAAATATAATTCTGAATTAATTAACTCCACTATGGGCACATATGTTATATTCTATGATACATTTAGATTTGGGGACTAATGTGACTAAAATTTATTTGAGCATTGAAGCTAGAATTAATATTCAGGTGTCAGTCAGAGTTGGCAGATTGAAATTGAATGTGATTTTTTTTTGTATTTGGACAAATTGACAAACTTTGTGGTGGTAGGATTTAAGTTTAAGGACGTGTACTGCTAGAAACACTTTGAGTTTGGAATAAGAATGTTTCAAATGTCATGTTATTGCCGTCTTTATAATGCTCTGTGTAAGTTGAGCTATCGTTAGTGCTGTTGGGAATCAGTGGCAAGGGATATGAATATTATTTGAAAAGAAACTTGTGCTTGCCATCTGATTTTTTTGATTTTTTTTCTTTCGTTCCTTATATTGTAGTAATGATTTATCATCTTACTAAAAACTTAGTCGAGCACTGAATGATATGACATTGCCAAAACTATTTTGAAAATAAAAGTTTAAACTAGTGCCATGATTTCTCCTGGAGTCAAATGTAATTAACCCAAAAGGACCGCACATAGGCAGATTATCGTGGAATTTGTCGTGGAAATTCTCTTGAGCCAATAATGCTTGTAATATTTATCATATTGCTCTGCACAAATTGTCTGCTGTATTCATAAGTGAAACAAATACCGCAGTGACCATTAATTGATTTAAGGGCCTCCTTTTTTGTAAAAGGTGACAAAAATACATGTTGTCCCACTTAAACATCTTTAAGTGAATTCCCATTCCGAATCCGACCTTTCTGTCCTGGGCCTCCCCCATGGCCAGAGTGAGGACCACTGTAAATTGAAGGAGCAGCATCTCATATTTCGCTTGGGCAGTTTGCACCCCAGCGGTATGAACATTGACTTCTCTAATTTCAGGTAGTCCTTACTTTCTCCTCCCCTTCTCAGCTCTCCCTCAGCCCACTGGCTCAATCTCTTCCTTTCTTCTTCCTGCCCCCCTCACATCAGTCTGAAGAAGAGTTTCAACCCGAAACTTTGCCTATTTCCTTCGCTCCATAGATGCTGCCTTACCCGCTGAGTTTCTCCAGCATTTTAGTCTACCTTTGATTTTCCAGCATCTGCAGTTCCTTCTTAAACATCATTCTTGTTCTAGACAATGTGTTTAGCAACTAATTCCGAAACTTGAAAGTAACATTTAATTATTCCAGTAGAATGGTCAAAGAATTACTCTGTATGATATTGTAATTTAACTTGAATTTGCAAAGCTTTGCTCTTCCAGAGCAAAATTAATGGGCTGAATAATTGTGATATGTTCAGTTTTCTGAATTATTGTGACTAATTTAATCTAATTATTAATCTGATAAGTTAAATAGCTTTCATTTGACTGATCAAAGCAGGGTTTCAGATGAAGTACTAAAGTAGGGAAGCATGTTAAAATGTTAAGCTTTCGATATTCAAAAGTAATTTGAATGCCTTCTTTGGAGATACTGTAAAAGATAATGTAATTCTAAACTGATTTAGCTCAATATTTGGTTTTGTAATTGAGCTTGCCATTTTTCATTACTTTTGGAGTTTTGTAAAGTTATGTCTGGTGTGAAAGTAGTTTTGTTTTGAAATATTACATCCAAGGAATTGAAACTTTTAATTCTCAAACAAGTTCTTGTGTTGTTCCCAGGTGAAGAGGCTTTATAATTATACTGTAATAGATTCTAGAATCTCATTACAGTGTTGGCTAAGGGCCTGTCCCACTTGGATATTTTCTTCTGCGACTGCCGGCGTCATATTAGTGTTGCCAAAAGATTTTGAACATTTCAATATCCAGCGGCGACAAAAAAAATGTTGAGACATTTGAAAAAATACCATGCGTCATACGTCATCACGCCGCATATTTTTCGGTGACCTGATACTCCAGTCAATGATGCTGGCAGTCGAGAAAAAAATCGCCAAATGGGACAGGCCTTTAAGCTTGACCTCATGCCCTCCTCTCTCATCCATTTTTGGAAAGCACCTAATATCTACAGTGTGCTTGCCAACAAAGCCTACCAGCAGAAAATGCTTCTCACTGGGTAGATTTTTAAAACTACCTGGTTTCATATTTTGAGAATCTTTGGATAGTACACAATGAAATTTATAGCACAAATCTATTTCCCTGCATTATATATTTAATTGTCTGTGAGGAACGTTGAGACATCTTGAGGTCATGAAGGGTTGTATTAAAAAGAGCATCATACTTTCAACTTTCATCTACATAAATGTGATTTGTAGTGCTGTTATTTTTTTCTTGCACTGAGATTTAGTAGATTGTGTGTCAATCAAGGTGTTATTGTTTGGGGAGTGTCAAAAAGGCAAGTTCTTTAACTTGGGAGTTAGGAATCACAAAAAGGAGTGCTCTCTTGGTCATACCTCTCCTGGAGTGTTGAGTAGTTCAGAGAACCACATTTGCAAAACTATGCAGAGGTATAAAAGCATTAAATTATGAGAACATATTGCATAATCTGATTCTAATTGCTTCAATTTAAACAATTAAGATGATGTCTAGAGACATCTTTGCAGACTCAATATCCTACTTCATATAGACACAAAATGCTGGAGTAACTCAGCGGGTGAGGCAGCATCAATGAAGAGAAGGAATTGGCAACATTTAGGGTCGAGACCCTTCTTCAGATATTTGATATTTCATATATTTGGTTGGCAAAATATAGGTTAATGAGAGCATGATCTTTCAAATAACTTAGTTTGAATGCGCAAAAGGCAATGGAAGACTGGAACTCTGTTCATCAAGGCTGTAGATTTTTATCAATTGAAATCTTCAGTATCAACATTATTTGAGATTTATTAGGTTAGGGTACAGGGTGAAAGTAGGTAAATGGACTTGAAGTAAAAATAGGTAAGGATTGACTTTTGCGTCTTTTCTAGCTAATGGTGAGTATTGGAAAGTAGCTAATGTTCCTTTGTTTAAGAAGGGAAGCAGGAAAAATCCAGGGAATTATAGGCCGATGAGCCTCACATCAGTGGTAAGGAAGCTATTGGAAAATATTCTTTGGATATATTCCCCCATTGGAATATAAATTACTTGGAGGTAAATGTAGACAAGTTGGTTCCTAAGTTTGCAAATTACACCAAGATTGTTGGGATCGTGGACTGTGACGAAGGCTGTCAATGCATTCAGCAAAATATGGATCTGCTGCAGAAAAGGGCAGCAAAATGGCAGCTGGAGTTTAATCCGAGCAAGTGTGAGGTGTTGCACTTTAGGAAGTCAAATGTAAGAGGGAAATATGTAATTAATGGCTTGACCCTTAACAGCATTGTGTAGTAGAAGGATCATGGGGTCCAAATCCATAATTTCTTGAAAGTGACACACAAGTAGATAGAGTGTAAAGTAGGCAAGTTGTATGCTTGCCTTCATTGGTCAAGTGATTGAGTATAAGAGTCAGGAAGTTGTGATGCAGCGTTGTAGGACTTTGTTATGTGGTACTTGGGAGTATTGTGTGCCATTCTGGTCGCCTTGTTTCAAGAAGGATGTGGAGGCTTTGGAAAGAATGCAGAGGAGTTTATCATAATTATGCCTGAATTAGAGGGTATTGGGTACAGAGAGAGGTTTGACAGACTTAAATAGTTTTCTCTGGAATCCCAGAAGTGTGGGAGACGTGATAAAAGTATATGAAGTTATGAGAGACATAGATTGGGTAGACAGTTGGAACCCATTTCCCAGGATGGAAATATCATATACTAGAGGCACGGCTTTAAGTTGAGAGGGGCAAAGTTTAAAGGAGATGTGCGGGGCAAGTTTTTTTGTGGTGAGTGCCTGGAACACGCTTGGTGTGGTGTTGGATCCAGATATGATAGAGACATTTAAGAGACTTTTGAATAAGCACATGGAATGCAGGGATGTGGATTATGCACAGGCTGATAAGGGCTGGCCTTGGCATCATGTTCAGCAAAAACATTGTGTTGTGCCTGTGCTGTACTGTTCTATGTTCTATGTAAAGGAATTATGAAATGTGCCCAAGAACTTGAAATTCCTGCTTCTGTTTCTGTTTTTGTTAATGCAGTAGCCCCCAAAATGTTGGAACAGTACCATTAGTGCCATGACTGGTTGTTTTACATTTGCGTATCACCAGATATTGTTAAAGCCTGTTTGCTTTCTATAAAGCAGCCCTTTGAATTGTTTTAGCGGTTGTTTCATAGCAAAATTTGCTTCAGGTAAAATGTTATATTTTTGTTATTGATCATCGATCAGGCTTTGCAGGCTGACTAGCTTAATTCAAAGCTCTGATAAAAGTGGTAATGTTTTTTAAAGTTTACAATAGGCACTGGCTACGCTGCCATTTTAAGAGGTCAAAAATAATGTTATCTCTTTGCACAGTGGTATAATGCAAAGTACTTGCTGCTTGTTGAAATAAAACACATCACTACTTCATACACTTAATTCCTAGAATTGACTCTTGCAAATCTGCAGCTTGTGAAAAGGAAATTGTATTCTTTGCTAGTGCATATGTAAAGAATAACATAGGCGGTACAAGATGTCATGGCGAATGATATATTTTCAGTTCTGACTAGTAAACCACAACAGCAAAACCTTTATCTCTCTTTGTGCCACCTCAATGCAGCACACGTACTCAAGAAGGAAATCGGGATGTTGATGTTTTTGTTCCATGTTCTTTAGTTACCATATACACCAGTGTAATTGTTCAAATTTTGAAGGTACATAATCTGTTTTACAAACATAATGTACAAACGTAGTAGTTGGTTTACTTCAACACATCCTGATTGTTTGTCAAGAAGGGTAGGGGTTGTGAACCAATATTTTAAGCAACTTGTTTAATTTTTTTTAACTGCTTGATTGATGTTAAGGGTACACAAAAGGCTGGAGAAACTCGGCAGGTGCAGCAGCATCTAAGGAGCAAAGGAGATAGACGACGTTTCGGGTCGAGACCCTTCTTCCATCAAAGATTGATGTTAATTTTTGTGCTGTATGAAACATGTTTTATAATTATGTCCTGTATTTTAAAAAAAACCTTTATCTTTGTTTTATTCTTAAACTGTTACAAGACTAACATCTACTCAAAGATAGAATCGCCCAACTCTTCTATTCACAAGAAGTACAACAAGCCTTATCTATTTATCTATCTATTAGTTATATAAACTATTATTCCCTATTAGTTATCCAATAACTATTCGATCAGTCACCAGCAACGCGACATACGGTGTCATCATCAGCACTCTTTAAGTGGTACTTGCCACGTGTAACTGTTGAGCTTTGCCCAATTTGTTTTGTCAGGCTCCTGACGTCATCACTTCCTTGGTCCAAAAATCGTCCTCCGAGCTGAATTCAATGGTGAGATTAGAGTTACCGCTCTTGACATCAAGGTTGTATTTGACCAAGTGTGGTATCAAAGAGCTCTGATAAAACTTAAAATAATGGGGATTAGTGCGAAAGAACTCCCACGGTTGGAGTAATATACAACACGGAGAAAGTTGTTGTTGTTGGAAGATGTTCCATTCAACCCAAGCACAAAGCATGAATTCCTCAGGGCAATATCTTGCGCCCAACCATCTTCAGCTGCTTAATCAGTGATGTATTTTCCTTCGTAACCAATTCTATTTGCAATTTCTCAGAAAATAAAGCAGTCTCTGCCAGCACACAAGCAAGTCCAAGATGACCTTCAGGCATTGACTGATAAGGTCAAAAATAACAGTCACACCACAAAGGTGACAAACAATGATCAGAGAGCGAGAACTAATCACGCCTTCAATCACATCCTCTGGATTCCCATTAATCAAAATTCAAGTGAGGCAGCTGCAAATGCTACAAAGGGTGGTTGAGTATCCAGCAGTGAGTGATTTGCCTTCTCGCACTCTGTAGGCTTTTCACCATTTGCAATACACTTCAGGTGATCACATTTTCTTCACTTGCCTGTATCAGCACAGGATCAACAGAATTATAGTCGGACAACACCATCCAAGACAAGATAGCTCAATTAATTTGTACTCGACTACCAAGTCATTAATTTCCTGCACTACTCGTGCAGTGTAATGTGTAACATCTACAGATGCATTGCAGAAACTCACCTTGGCTGCTGACTGTACCTTCCAAACTCATAACTTCAACTAAGAAATGCATGGTCTTCAGGGACATTAGAACACCACCTCCTACATAGAATCATCGAGGATTATAGTACGCTAACTGGTCCTAGAGCCTTCAAATCCATGTTGCGGAACAACCAACTTATTTTCATTAACTACACACATCCACCCTTGAAATTTAACATTCACCGACATAAACGCATAAAAGGAAATGTTTGGCTGACCAGTTAGCCTACTATTGCATCTTTGCAATACAAAAGTTGACTGGAGTATACTTTGTGGTCATGGAAAATGTGTAGACTGCATACAAACTGCATCTGAGGTCAGAATTGAATCCAGAACGCTATTGCTGGGCTGCATCAGCATAATTGGTGAAAAGGCAGTTAATGCAGTGTTATCTGGTAAACTAAGGGGGATACTAAAATGAAATAAGATTTCAAAGTTTGAACTGAATTTTGTAAATGTTATGCAAGTTAGAATATGTGTTCTCCAACACTTCGGTGCTGGCTCGACGAGACGAATGGCCTACACCTGCACCTATTGTCTATATTGCAGTTTATTTTGCATGCAAAGCAAATTTCATTAAAATTATATAACACAAGGTGCCCATGATCAGGCTTGTGAATACTTGGCAATTTCCATTGCATTGCATTTTTTCAGGAGTCCACCATATGGGATGACCATTCAGTGTAAAATTGATTTGAGCCTCAATAAATTGTGCTGCAGTAGGTGAAATTGATAGGTCATGTTGGAACAAGTGAAGGATTGATAATTAATTGAAGTTGTGATTATAGACTAGTACTTGGTAAAATAGTGACTTCATATTGTCAGCATTAAATATCTGAACAAAAATATTTTAAAAAACAACAGCAGTCAGTATATATGGCGTGAGTGGGTCAAGGGGGTTGCAGAGACATTTTAATGCTTTATGAGAGAATTACTACTATTTTCTAATAGCTAACAATTCCACTGGAAGGATTATTCAAACTTGAAGCAGTGTTCGTTCAGAATAAGAATTAGGGGTGGAACGAAATTGACTGAGGACTGGGAAGCAACGTGTGATGGGTGAAGCTAAAAACAATGCTATTTAATGAGTGCTGAAATTTACTTTATTAGCTGGTCAAATTAGTAATAATAAATGAAGAGTAGCAGTTGAATCTGAGTGGTCATGTTTAAACCGACGAAGTAATTGTAAATTATTTTCCCTTATTTGTCATTTTCAACTGGAAATGGAACTGGAAACTGACTAGGAAGATTATAAATGGTAAATCATGGAGATCTACATCCTTGCATCAAACCAAAATGTGCGGCGAGGTCCAATGGATGCGAGGGCAAGATTCGAAAATGGTGTTTGATGTTTGGAACTTCTTCATGCAGTGCTGGTTATATGAACTGTTTTTTGTAGGAGCACTTTTTGATAAATAAAAAAACAAAAAAAATAAGATGGTGCTGACCAACTGCAAAATCTTTGACTGGGCTGAATAATTTTAATCAGATACCAAATCCCTTGTGACAGATGATAATCCTCTTCAATCATTGTTTGTTTAGTTGATTAAAGACCTTTTGCTGCTCTGAATAAATCCGTTTTCTGTTTTGACAGTATTTAACCATTAATAGTACAAAAACCTTAAATTCTGATTCTCCTTTCAAACTTTTTGAAAACTGCAATTTAAATACAGGTCAACCACCAATTTTCTGGCAACTGATGGTCTGGTACCTCCTTTAATCCAGACAATCAGCGGGTCGAATTTGCTCCTTGCGTCCGAGGCTTTGGAACTCTGGCCCAGCCGAAACTGACACATCCATTCCCATAGCCGACTTCCGCAGCAGATTGGCAGGTTGAATTTGCCCCCTGCTGCCGGGGCTGTGGAACTCTGACCCGATCCAAACCGGCAGATCAATTCCCATAGCCAACATCCGAGGCAGACTTTACGGGTATCTCGGTCCCTAGGTGGACGGATCCAGTACTGTTGGACTCCTCTCAGAGACTGGTGATCGATGGTCGCTTTGGACTTGGTGGGCTGAAGGGTGAATATTTGAGGGCATAGGGTTAAGGTGAGAAGGGCAAAGTTTAAAGGACGTGTGCGGGACAATTTTTTTACAGAGAGTGGCGAGCGCCTGTAACGCGCTGCCAGGGATGGTAGTTGAGGCTATTATGAATGTGGCAATAAGGAGACTTTTGGATAGGTGTATGGATGTGCAAGGAACGGAGTAATATGGAATATGTGTAGGCAGCTAAGAGCTGGTCTTGGCATCATGTTCGACACAGACATTGTGGACTATAGGGCCAGTTTTTGTGCTGTATTGTTCTATGTTCTAAATTATGTTCACCATTTCTGGGTATTTCTGAACCTCTGGCAGATACAGGTAACTCCTGTTACAAAGGACCATGTTGTGGTGTGGGGGGTGAGAATTGTTTATATTATTGCCAATTGCCTACTCTAACAGTCAGGGACCCCCCCCCCCCCCCCCCCCCCAAAATTGACATCACTGTCCTGGAGTCCTGTCACTGAGAGCTCAGTGGGGCCTCCCTCACCACACGGACCACGGTAATCCAAGAAGGCCGTTAGAAAGGAGATGAACAAAATCAGGCCATTTGGCCCAACAAGTCTACTCCCCCATTCAATCATGGTTGATCTCTTTCCCTCAACCCCATTCTGTCTTCTCTCCATAACCCCTAACACATTTACTAACCAAGAATCTGACAAATCTCTACCTTAAAAATATCCAAAATCAGAGGGTGGTGAATCTGTGGAATTCATTGCCGGAGACTGCTATTGAGGCCGTCAATGGATATTTTTAAGGCGCAGATTGACAGATTCTTGGTGAGTAATGGTGTTAAGAGTTACGGAGAAAAGACAGGAGTATGGGGTTGAGGGGGAAAGAGATCAGCTATGATTGAGTAGGGGAGTAGACTTGTTGGGCCGAGTGGCCTAATTCTGCTCCTGTAAGTTATGAACTTATAAAGGCTGCCTGGAACGACCTTGCCCAGCGCTACTAGGGAACAGTAATAACCGCTGCCCCTGCTGCTGATTCATACATTCAGAGATTGAGAGAGAAATGAGACATCAGGGGTGTGGGGCGGCGATGTGAGGAAATCCTGTCGCCACCCCAGTTGTAGCAGTGAGATGCCCTCAACCTATCGCACGCCCGGAGATTGTGGTGAAAGGACATTGACCATAAATGTTAACTCTGTTTCTCTTTCCAGAGACCCTGCATTTCCTGCTGATTGTACAAAGTTCTTTTTAACAGCTAAAAGTGCATTTTTTTGTTACTGTAAGCTAAAAAATACTAAAGGCTGTTATAATATTTAATAGAGTATCAATGCACAACTGTGGATCGAAGCAATTGCTCGTCAATTACAATCATCTCCTGCAGTGTAACTAGCAGCCTGTGTTCACAAAGATTACTGTGGGGGCACTCAGTCCACTACAACATAAACCTATTGTAAAGTGGTCCATAATAACGTGGGAATACTGTATACGGTGATTCTTGTTTGCTGTTGACATTTTTAGAATAAATCTCTTGGAATTACTATTACCACTTGAAGTATGTGAACCTCTTGAATTACATCATCTTGGTTTAAGGATGAGGTGAGGACCAATGAAGTATCTTTACAATCTAACAAAAATAATCTCTTACCATAAATTGTTCAGCCATAAGGTGGATGTCCAGCATTAAAACACATTTGTTTGAGAGTTTGTAGTTCCTGAATGCTGCAATGACTGATTGATATGTGTGATATTTGATGTGGTGAAATGCTAGTTATCTAGAAAAGAGTTATCTTCCACTGAGAATAGAGGAAGTCAAATTTAAATATAGAAAATATCTTCAAACATTGCTTTTATAATCTGTTTAATGATGGCTACGCTGCTAATTTTGGCTATCTGGACCGATCGATAATATGTATGGAGCCTTAAATGTTGACATTGACACTTCATTTTTCTTATATCATGGCCAAAAAGATTACCATTATATGGTGATTTGGAATGGATGAAAGCTATTATTCAAATTGACTTAATTTTCACGCATTATTCAAATTGACTTAAATCCTAATGAATGGTGTGTTGTTGATACAATAAACCCTCATAATAACAGATCCGGGGGAGCGATGTCCATTATTGCTGATTGTCCACTATAGCTGAGTGTGGTATTCTTGTATGTAGTTGAAACAGAACTGTAGATAATTGTTAATACATAAAAGGACACAAAATGCTGGAGGAACTCAGCAGGTCAGGCAGCATCTCTGGAGAACATGGATTTGTGATGTCAGGACCCTTCTTCAGACTGATTCCGTCTGCTGACTTACTCCAGCACTTCATGTTATTTCTTCTTAAACCTGGACGCTGATGCCTGTACCAACTGCCCTTCTTTAGATACTGCATGGTCCGGTTGAAACAACAGTTGTCGTGGCTCACTTTGCAGCGCGTAGCTGACAGCGCTTTCTTCTGGCAGCTGCCACTGACCGACCAGATGCGCTCGGACATTGTTCCTATCAGCCATTGCTTTCTCTGCTCCCTGCTTCCAAGGTGGAGTATGTCGTCTACTCCGGGGGAGAAGGAAAAGGTGGCGAGGAGGAGGAGGCGGCAGTGATGGTGGGGTGGCAAGTGAACAAAATGGCGGCTGGGGAGAGGGGAGTGAGCCACACGGTGACCAAACACATTCTGTTGTTGACCGCTCTCCGAAGAAATCGTTGGCCCCAGGGCTATAACATGAGCCACAACAACAGCCTTGTCAATGGACCTTGCTGTGGCTTACTGGTGCATCTCGTGAACTGGTGGTGCTGTCAGAAACCGGGACTGGTTCGGCGATAGGAACCGGGGATGGGCCAGCAGGTCCATCAGCCATAAGCAAAATAAGTTATAAAGAGGCATTTGAAGCCAGGGTTTACCGTATACCAAAGTGCAATATTCAAGCCATACATATAACTTATTCCCCATTTGATTCCTCATAGATTAAGAGCTTTTGACATGGCTGTTAGATATTGTATTAATATGCATTATTTTTTCCAGCAGCTGTTTTTTGTTGTTGTACATTCTGGGGGAAAGAAATATCTGATAATCTTAAGTCAATGATTGAATGAAACAGCCAGGTTTATCAATATTAGAAACATAGAAAGCAGGAGTAGGCTATTCGGCCCTTCAAGCATGAACATTGCTGATGTTGTTTAAAAATGAAAGCATAAAATATTGATTTTTTTTGAATTCTACAATTAGAAAAGTGAGGTTTATTTAGCAGCCTATGTTACCAGTACTGATCTTAATGATTTTAGATGGATCTCAATAAGTTGGCATTGTGAACCCACATTTTATATGCTATGCTTTTCTTGAAGGATTTGCTGAAGAAATTAGGTCTGGAGCAAAGAGGAAAATGAAAGCATAAAATATTATTGAATTATTCATTCTACAATTTGAAAAGTGAGGTTTATTTAGCAGCCTATGTTACCCCCCCCCAACACCCCCCCTCCCTCTCTTTGCAACTCCTGAGTGATTATATGATTTTTTTTTCAAAATTCTCTGGCACTAATTAAATCAGAGGTCATATGAGTTACTCCAGCATTTTGTGTCTACCTTCGAATTAAAACAGCATCTGCAGTTCTTTCCCAAACAGTAAAGGCTTGTTGCACTTTATTAAAAAATCCCTTAGTTGTATGTCTTGACTCCTAGCTCGCCGAGGCATGCAAAATGGTGCCCAGGATATCAGGGAGAACACTTCAAATCTTTGGAATAGCACCATGGGATCGAACAAGTGTATCAATATATTTCCACATATGAAAGAAGGCACGTCTTGGAACAGCAATGAAATGTTCGTCTTGTTTTAATTTTGTGCTTGTATCTCTGGTGTGGAACATGAACACACAGTTTTGAAATGCTCAATGTGTTTGGCAGCGAGGTGGCAGAAACTGTAAACGCCTTGGGTTGGTGATCTATGTCACTCTCTTGAAATGTTAAATTTTCTCTTTCCGCAAATATGTGTTTTTGGGATCTTCTGTTTATTTCAGATTTCTTATGTTTTACTTGGCTTGGGGTAGAGCAAGCTCTGGTACATCTTGAGTTACACTTTAAAGAAGTGCACAGTGTGCAATTTATAATTGTAGATATATCTTAATGGCTCGCTATGGTGTTTTTATTAGTCATACACTGTTATGACAGCTGCTTAACTTGTCTCTAAAGCATTCTAAGTAATTGAATATGATGGCAACATTATACAGATTTCTTAAGAATATCGAACTTCAGTTTTGGGTGTCATTCATAGTCTATAGTTACACTATATTTCAACAAAAATATTTGATTGGACAGGTTGTAAATATTATGTAAGATGGCGGAGCTAATGAAGCAGAAAAAGTGTGATGCACAAAGGACTTATACGGGCACCAATCGGCTGAATGATCAGGTTAACTGTTTCAGTAATATTGACGGAGAAATAGACTAAATGATGGAAAAATTCCATTGGTGTTCACAAAATAACAGGATCTTAGTAACCTTCGAAAGGGATGGATGGGATGATACCGCATCCAAAATACTGAGAAGTATAATAGTATGGCACTCACTAAAAGCAATTTGACACTTTAGAGATTGTGTTAGAGATTGACAACAGAATGCAGCGTTTTGATGCGTAATAAACAATGTGATGTATGGTGTGTAACCATAGAAAAATAATAGATAGAAATCTTAAATTGCATGGTTATAGTTTAGCTCAGTTGTATTTCTTAAAGTCAATTGGTGTTTAATTGAAGTGTCATAAAATGTAATCGGAATGAATTCTGGTGAGTGTTTTCTTTCAAAGATGCATACTAATTGCAAAGCTCAAAAAGTAGCTGTTTAACATTCTGATTGTTTCATTGAAAAGTGCGTTGTTTTATCAAATGCGTTTGTTGCAAAGTGTGACATCTGATGTACCAAAATTTGATACAAAATTTCTGTTACTGTATCCTTTTAAATTGGGGAAATATGGAGTCACAAGAAACTGCAGATATTAACTTCTTGAACAAAATGTGCTAGAGAAACTTGGGGGATCAGCATTATCTGAAATTATCTGCACTGCTTAGTTGTGTTTTTCCAACTCCAACATTGTGTTTTTTGATGGGGAAATATGCATTATGACCAGGTGACACAAGGTTTCTTCTGTCATAAAGAACAATTGATGGATTTTTTTGTTTGCTTGTGTGCAGGTGTTGGAGGATAGGAATAAAATAAAATAATTCTCAAATCTAATCGCAAAATATTAAAGAGTCATAATTGCAGAATGAATTTTGTTTATTTTATAGATTTGATGTGGATGTTGCTCTCCATTGTTTTTTATCATAGATTATGTTCATTATGTGTTAAAGGTCAGTTTGTTTGCACAGAATAAAATATCAGTTTTGATTGTTAAACCTATGGGCCTGTCCCACTTAGGCGACTTTTTAGGCTAATGCAGAAGAGTATGCAGTCTCCACATGGTCATCACATGTTCGCGGGTGATTGCCGGGGAGTCGCCTTCATGGTCATGAGGAGTTCTCGCATTCTAGGAACTAGTCACGGCCTCATTATGGTCGCTGTGAATTTTTCAACAATGAAGCCGCTATGGAGAGTAGCGAGAATTCTTGAGCCGTGGGAGGGTCGCCAGGAGGTCCGTATGGGTTGGCAGGAGGTCAGAGGTTCTCGTGGGTTTGATTTCCAGCTCAAGCACTGTTTGAAGAACGTGGCATCAGACTGGAGTAGACCTCATGTAATGGTGCCTTCAATCTGATGGTGTAAGATGGGTCTCGATGGTGGGATTTTGTCAACAGATGGAAAACTTAAATTAATTTAATTTTACAAAGTTGGAGAAATGAAAATTTAAATTGTCATCTGGTATGACTTGTGGGAAGTGGGTCTCTTGTGGACACTTTGAAACAAAACTCAAATTTTGAAGATTATTTTCTCAAAAGAGCTATCATTAGGTAATAAGCTCATTCAAACTATTGGAATTTGTTTTCAATGCAGTAATTACTTATATTTGTCTTTATTATTGAGTAACTTGCAGATTTAAATATAGAAAAGGCTTTGTTATGTCAAAAAGGGGCAATATGATAAAGTTGGACCATTTTAGTATTTGCTGTTGTGCTAGTAACGTGTCATAGCCATGAGAAATTGGGATAAAAAAGTATGATGCCTTGAAAAAAAAGTAGAGTTATTGTATCATTTTGAGCATCACAGCTGGAATGCATTATATGAATTAGTTATGTTTTATTTTTGTAAAATATTCTTGTGGAGAAATAGGCTGCAGTTCACCCGCAGGCTCTAAATTAAGAGTTTTGGATTCAATGTGGAAACAGGCGCTTTGTCCCACCAAGTCCATGCCAACAAGCCATCTCCACACACTAGCACTATCCTACACACTAGGGACAATTTATAGTTTTTACTGAAGCCAATTAACCTACAAAACAGTGCATCTTTGGAGTGTGGGAGAAAACCGGAACACCCGGGGGAAACTGGGAGAATGTACAAATTCCTTACAGACAGTACCTGTAGTCAGGATCGAACCTGGGTCTCTGGTGAAAAAATGGTAGCAACGCTTACCACCATGTGACGCGTAGTTGTCCCATGTATTTTCCAGATTGTGGGTGTCATTGACAAAATATTCCTTTATTGTCTACTACAAATTTCCTTTGAGAAGGTATGCTTTTGGTATACTGTTGACCAAACATTATAAACAATTCTTGAGGCAGTTTGTTTTGGAATGGGTGACAATCAATCACAGTCTATTTCCAAGTGATGATGGCATGTGACATTGGAGGAAAATTTAGTGGTAGCTGCTGTTATAATTTTAGGCTTTCAAAATCGCAGTATGTTCTGCATTACACATTGGAAATGGCATTAGAAATGGTGGTGTGTCAGTGGTGAAGGAAGGAGATGCTTAAAGTGAAGAATGAGATGATCAAGCAGACTGCTTTGTAAAAGTTGTCAAACTTGAGTATTGAAACTGCATTTGTCCAGATTGTCGGAGATTATTTTATCTCCCTTCCTGCATGTCTTGCAGGTGGTGGGAACGTTTTGTTGTTTTAGCAGGAGAGCCGATCACCACAGAGCATCCTGCTTTTGTTGCATCACTTGTGTAGTTGACAGTGATGACCGACTGCTCCCTTCAAATTTGATGATGAGGTATTTGGCAGTGATCAAAATATTTCATTGCAAAAGGAGGGTGGTTGGCTTATGGGAGATTGTTATGGCCTGCACTTAAGCAGTACAAATGTATTTTCTCTCAGTTTTGGGCACCAAATTACTTGACTGATGTGAAAGTACAAGAAATATTTTGGGATGTTACCATGGCAGTCATTTTCATAAGTGCAGAAGTATGCCACTCGGTCCATCGGGTCTACTCCACCATTCAATCATGGCTAATCTATCTTTCCCTTTCAACCCTATTCTCCTGCCTTCTCTCCATAATACCTGGCACCCTTACTAATTATAAATCTAACAATCTCCGCCTTAACATACCCAATGACTCGGCCTCCAAAGGCATCTGTGGCAGTAACTTCCACGGATTCACCACCCTCTGACTAAAGAAATTCCTCCATCTCCCTTCTAAAGATACATCATGTTATTCTGAAGCAATGCCCTCTGATTCTAAACTCTCCTGCTAGTAGAAACATCCTCCACATCCCCTCTATCCATTTTTGCCTGAGGAATGATCGTCCAGTGCACAGTTCAGTTGGTTAATTAGATGATGGGACACTAGTTAGGGTGAATAGGAAGGATCAATTTCTCCTCTGCAATCAAAATATTAGACTACAAATTAGGGGATAAGAGAGGAAGTAAGGATAAATGTTTTCATTCAAAGCATCGTGGTGTTCTGAAACTCCTTAACTAAAGAACCATCACATCCTTTTTAAAAATAAGTTTATTTATGCACATTACATGTGCTGGGTAAACCAAGAGCTTGGTAGAGGGCCAATATGGGCTTAATGGGCCAAATAGTTTTGTTTGACACCATAAATTTTTATGTTTCTCTTATCCTGGTCTGGCGCTCGTAGGAAGTAGCAATTTGCAATTTCCTCTTCATATCATCCCAATTTTTAATGGTCTATGGGCCTTGCTGCAGCCAAACCACCTCATTCTCTGAGTTGCAAAAGTAACTGAAGGCAAAATTATCACATTCAATTTTAATCGTAAGACCATTAAAGTTGTTGTAGATGTTTAGCCCATGAACATCTTCTCTGAAAAGACTTAATATTGATGTAATTGACTCTCAAAGATCACAATTTTTTTTTGTGCTAGGTATTAGTCCAGCCTGTAAAGTTTCATCTATGGTTAGCATTTACCTCATATTTACAGTGGCTTCTTGGCGCTACACTAACTTAACTGTTATCTTAACTAATTGCATTAACTTTCACTTCAATTGAGTTCACTCTGGTCCAAGTATTAATTAAAGTTGTGATGAAATCTAGAACTGAAGTTCTTTCTGATTTGAGGATGATACGAGAACGTGAGGCCCTTGGCAACAAGGAGAGGTTGGGCAGACGAGGGTTTTATTCATTGGCACACAGGTAACTGTGAGATGATCTTCTGGAGATGTATAAAATTGAGGTGGATTGATGGGGTGAATGCACAATGTATTTCTCCCAATGTCGGGGAATCAAGAACTAGAAAGACATTAAAAAGACATTTGGACAGGTACATGGATAGGAAATATTTAGCGGAATGTGGAACAAATGTGGGTGAATGGGGCTGGCTTAGTGCATGTTGGTTAGCATGGGTAAGTTGGGCTAAAGAGCCTGTTTGCTGAATCATGGGAAGAAATTCTCCCAAATCTTAAATCAAGCGCCTTTGTTCTGAAGCTGCACTCTATCTGTCCCCTAAACCATTCTGTGAGGAGAAACATCCTTGCGGCATTCACCCTGCCCTGTCCCCTAAAATTAAACTGCTTTAAAATGAAAGTCCTTCATTTCTCTGAACTTCTGGGTTCTATCCTCGTTATGTTGAGATTGCTCATGGAACTGCCTTCTCTTATTAATTGAAAAAACAAACACTCAATTCAATAAAGAAAAGCAAAATGCTAGAAATACTAGAGGTCAAGCAGTATCTATGGGAAGAAAATTAAACATTTCATGTTAATGACTTTCCAGAAGAATCCTTGTTCAGTTTTGAAGAAAAATGCAATATGAATTATTTCTCTCTCCACTAATGTTATCTTACCTGATTGATATTGGTAGCATTTTCTGACTCCTCGTGTTAGTTTAATTGTCTGTTTGATTGACAGTGAGAGGACTCAAGAGAGTTGAGAGTGTTTTATTGTCATATGTCCTGGATGAAATTCTTGCTGCGGCACAACAGAATATGTGATTGTGTAAACATAGTGTATATAACAGGGGAAGAGGAAAAAAAGTACAATAAATAACCAATATAGTGCAATAATAATATAGTCTTTTGCCGTTCAGAGCTCAGAGCTTATTTGTTGTTGTGTTTAATAGCCTGATGGCTCTAGGGAAGAAGCTGTTCCTGAACCTGGCCATTACAGTTCTCATGCTCCTGTACCCTTTTCCTGATGGCGGGGGTGAGATGAGTGTGTGGCCAGGATGGTCCTTGATGATTTTGGCTGCCTATTTGAGGCAGCGACTACGATAGATCCTTTTGTCTTTTTGTAGTCTTCCGCTCCTGGACATTCAAGTTGCCGAACCAGGCCACGATGCAACCAGTCAGAATGCTCTATACCGTGTGCCTGTAGAAGTTTAGGCAAATCCTTTCGACATGCCAAATCCCCGTAAGAAGAGCCGCTGATGTGCCTTCTTTATAATTGCATCGGTATGCTGGGTGCAGGAAAGATCTTTGGAAACATAGAAAATAGGTGCAGGAGTAGGCCATTCGGCCCTTCGAGCCTGCACCGCCGTTCAATATGATCATGGCTGATCGTCCAACTCCGTATCCTGTACCTGCCTTCACTCCATACCCCCTGATCCTTTTAGCCACAAGGGCCACATCTAACTCCCTCTTAAATATAGCCAATGAACTGGCCTCAACTACCTTCTGTGGCAGAGAATTCCACAGATTCACCACTCTGTGTGAAAAATGATTTTCTCATCTTGTTCCTAAAAGACTTCCCCCTTATCCTTAAACTGTGACCCCATCTTCTAAATTCCAGCGAGTACAAGCCGAGTCTATCCAGTCTTTCTTCATATGGAAGTCCTGCCATCCCAGGGAACAGTCTGGTGAACCTTCTCTGTACTCCCTCTATGGCAAGAATGTCTTTCCTCTGCACCTGATGCAGATGTGGACGTCAAGAGGGCCATCCGACACCATGACCTCCCACATCTGACATGCAGTACTCCTCTGCTGGACTCTGAATTTCTCCCAGTCCTCTGGTAGGCTGCTCTTTCTGGCTAATTTGTATGCTTCATCTTTAGTTTTGATACTATCCCTGATTTTCCTTGTTATCCACGGATGCACTACCTTCTCTGATTTATTATTTTGCCAAACTGGGATGAACAATTGTTGTAGTTCATCCATGCAGTCTTTAAATGCCTTCCATTGCATATCCACCGTCAACCCTTTAAGAATCACTTGCCAGTCTATCTTGGCCAATTCACGTCTCATACACTCAAAGTTACCTTTCTTTACGTTCAGAACCCTTGTTTCTGAATTAACAAAGTCACTCTCCATCCTAATGAAGAACTCAACCATATTATGGTCACTCTTGCCCAAGAGGCCACGCACAACAAGGCTGCCAACTAACCCTTCCTCATTACTCAATATCCAGTCTAGAATAGCCTGCTCTCTCGTTGATTCCTCTACATGTTGGTTTAGAAAACAATCCCGCATACATTCCAAGAAATCCTCTTCCTCAGCACCCCTGCCAATTTGAATTTGCACCTGGAAATATGCACGCCCAGGAATTTCAAGTTTTTGACCCTCCCCACCATCGTCCCATTGATGTAAACAGGATTGTGGGTCCTCTTCTTTCCCTTAACAAAGTCCACAATCAGTTCCTTGGTCTTACTGATGTTGAGAGCCAGGTTGTCAGTCGGTCGATTCGTCCAATAACAGTGGTGTCGTCGGCAAACTTGATGATGCAGTTCGCACTATGTCCGGCTATGCAGTCATGGGTATAGAGTGAGTAAAGCACGGGGCTGAGCACGCAGCCTTGAGGTGCTCCTGTACTAATTGTTACTGAGGATGAAGTGTTTCCACTAATTCGAACCAGACTGGTCTGTGGATGAGTAAGCCGAGGATCCAATTGCAGAGAGATGCGCAGAGACGCAGTTTGTAACATAGAGATTGTAACATAGAAAATAAGTGCAGGAGTAGGCCATTCAGCCCTTGAGCCAGCACCGCCATTCAATATGATCATGACTGATTATCCAAAATCAGTATCCCGTTCCTGCTTTCTCCTGATTCCCGCTGTTCAGTATCCAACTAGCATCTTATTTTTCATTTTCCTTCGTGCTGATCCTACCATGCTCTTATTTACGTATTGTTGAACTGGGGTTGGTTCCCTGTCTGGTCGTTAGAGGATGTGAGATGCGGGGGCCATTTAGGTTGCAAATTGTTTTATTTAGCGGTCACGCTGGTCTTATATTTAAAAAAAAGTACATTTGAACAAGCATGAGCAAGCCATCCATGCTTTTAATGTTCAGTATTTTTATAGTGCAGTGTTATTTCAGATTAAATATGGTAGCATGCAAAACATTGCATTATAATCACAGCTGCAAGTAAACTAATATGGGTACAGCATGTCCAATGTGTACAACGTCTTGCTAAAGATTGTTGCCATATTTTTTTCGGACTGATCATGCTATGCTGCAGGTTTTCATGTTCTTCAATAATTTTAAATAAACACATTTATTTCCCATGGTCTCCAGAACCCTGCTCCTCCAGCAGTAAATCATTACCTCCACTCCCTGCAACCATAACCGTGGCTCCTGTCTGCTCGTCTAGACTTTGATTCAATTCTTCCTATTTTAATGGTTCCAGGTTATAAGAAAATTACAATGTAAAAAGCTTTAATATTCAAGGAAATTGTTTGGTTTTCCTTGAACGTGCTAGACATCTACTCAAGTCACTGATGTGAAAATGCACAGCAAAAGTCAGTATCTAAGGTGCTTATTTTTGAAGATTAGTTTTAAAAAAAATGTCTGTTTCAAACATTAAATTATCAAAACATGAGATCAACAGTGAAAATGTTCAGTTCAAATTTGAGCCCTGTTATTGCAATAATGTGCAATTTTGCTTTAATTCCAATCCTAACGTAAAGTAATGGTTGAACAAGTTTGAAAATGCAGACCGTACCAAGTTATGTTTTGAAATATAAAAATAGAATTCGGCTAATTTACTCCAAACACACTTGTCGTCAAGTCACATCAGTCTCATTTTTCCTGCCGCTTAAAAATGCCCAGCAATTTGTAAAAGACGATTTACAAAGTTAGTCCTATTAAACAAGAAATTAACAATTTTTTGCACTTTAAATATCTGAATTATATTTTGTAACATATCTTATTTAGTTTGGAATGTAATTTTTAATGTGATGTGTGAGCTTGATTTTCTTTGTGATTTGCACAAAACGTTTCAAATAGTTTTCTTTTCTGGTGTTTTGGAATGAGCAAATATTCAGTTCAGTTTAAATAACTTGGTTTCTGGTCTTGTCACTTGCACTTTGCACTTCAGTTTACCCTTTGACTAAGGTTTTACCAGAACATCCTCAATTCTTTTACACATGTTTTGGTATGCATTTTAATGAAACTCATTTCTGGAATTCATTTATTTTGTTACAGGAAAAGGTGAAATTTCATATTTAGCTTGCACATTGTTATTTTTTAGTTTTATAAAATCGTACCAATAAGAACACTCATGTTCATGTTTATAACTATGGTATGAAAAATAACACTCATTTGAATAATGAGCTCATCTTGTAGTTACTACTGTGTATGTTGCAAGCACTGTTGTAATATATAAACCATCTTAAAAAAAACATTGAAAATTAATTTTTCTGTGTATAATATTGAAATCTTTTAAAAATTGATCATCTTTGTCCGCACCAGATTTCCATTGTATCACGGCCTGATTTCATTATTATCAGTCTAAATATTAAAAAAGATCAAAAAGCCATTGATAAAATTTAATTAAAAAAGGAGAGAGTTAATATTTCGGGTTGTTGATCAAAGCTCATCCATGACAGAAAGTTATCAATTTTAATTCTCTCTCCATTGATGCAGCCTGAACTCAGTTTCATGCTGAACCAGCATTTTGATTGGAACATAGAAACATAGGTGCAGGAGTAGGCCATTCGGCCCTTCGAGCCTGCACCGCTATTCAATATGCTCATGGCTGATCATCCAACTCAGTATCCCGTACCTGCCTTCTCTCCACACCCACTGATCCCTTTAGCCACAAGAGCCACATCCAACTCCCTCTTGAATATAGCCAATGAACTGGCCTCAACGACCTTCTATGGCAGAGAATTCCAGGGACTCACCACTCTCTGTGTAAAGAATGTTTTCCTCATCTCGGTCCTAAAGGTATTCCCCCTAATTGTTTTTCATAAATCCAGCAATTGCAGAATTCCAAAGCTAGACACAAAATGCTGGAGTAACTCAGCGGGGCAGGCAGCATCTCTGGATAGAAGGAATGTGAGACATTTTGGGTCGATACCCTTCTTCAGACGGCCTCAAGCCTCCAACCTTATCGTTCGTTCCCCAACCACGCAAGGCCCGGTTTTATCTTCTCCCCAAAATACAAACATCCTCAATCACAGGACTTCAACACAGTTGCAAATTGTACTGTTAGCATAAATATTGCATTGTATTCCGACTATTCACCTTTTATCAAATGGTACATCATAATTCTATCTGAGAATTGGGATAATAGTGACAATGCATTCTCACTATTTCTGGTGGTACTGGCACTACTGAGTATAGGCTGCTGTATTCTGGGGTGCCATGTGCCACCAAGACTGTTCCCAACATCTGGATACGTTAAGTGGAGCTGTGGAGGACTGCTGGAGGTGGTAACTACTGAGCAGCAGGACCTGGTCAGCAAGATCAGATGCATTGAGAGATTTAACTCAGGTTTTGCCTATTCTTCCTTGGCAGCAATTGGAACATATTAGGTTTTTCAAGTGGCGTAAAGCTTGTTTTGTCTTGAAGTTTGTCTGCTGTTTTTTAAATATTTAGAAAACATCAATCATATTGATCAATCCCATTGGTGTTATTTTGGTTGTTCTGGAAGGTGTTGCTTTAATTTAGTATTTTTAAGATTTCCATATGCTTAAATTGTAGCTATTGAAGTAGCTTGTATGGTTAATCTATTGGAAATATATATAGTGCCCTCCATAATGTTTGGGACAAAGACCCATCATTTATTAATTGTCTCTGTACTCCACAATTTGAGATTTAGACAATAGGTGCAGGAGTACGCCATTTGGCCCTTTCCAACACCGCCATTCACTGTGATCATGGCTGATCATCCAGACTCAGCACCCTGTTCCTTTTCCCCATATCCCCTGACTCCGCTATCCAACTCACGAAAGCATACAGATAATTGGCCTCCACTGCCTTTTGAGGCAGAGAATTCCACAGGTTCACAACCCTCTGTGTGAAAACGTTTTTCCTCATCTCTGTTCTAAATGGCTTACCCCATATTCTTAAACTGTGGCCCCTGGTTCTGGGCTCCCCCAACATTGGGAACATGTTTCCTGCCTCTAGCGTGTCCAAACCCTTAATAATCTTATGTATCAATAAGATCCCTTCTTATCCTTCTAAATTCCAGAGTAAACGAGCCCAGCCGCTCCATTCTTACAACATATGACAGTCCCGCCATCCCAGGAATTAACTTTGTGAACCTACGCTGCACTCCTCAATAGCAAGGATATCCTTCCTCAAAGTTAGAGACCAAACCTGCACACAATACTCAAGGTGTGGTCACACTAGGGCGCTGTACAACTGCAGAAGGACCTCTTGCTCCTATACTCAACTGCTCTTGTTATGAAGACATGAGAATTCTAGAGAAATACTCTCTAGAATTTAGGAGATTGAGTGGGGATCTTATAGAAACTTACAAAATTCTTAAGGGGTTGGACAGGCTAGATGCAGGAAGATTGTTCCCGATGTTGGGGAGGTCCAGGACAAGGGGTCACAGCTTAAGGACAAGGGGGAAATCCTTTGGGACCGAGATGAGAAGGAATTTTTTCACACAGAGTGGTGGGTCTCTGGAACTCTCTGCCACAGAGGGTAGTTGAGCCCAGTTCATAGGCTATATTTAAGAGGGAGTTGGATGTGGCTAAGGGGATCAGAGGGTATGGAGAGAAGGCAGGTACGGGATACTGAGTTGGATGATCAGCCATGATCATATTGAATGGCGGTGCAGGCTCGAAGGGCAGAATGGCCTACTCCTGCACCTAATTTCTATGTTTCTATGCCATTCGCTTTCCTCACAGCCTGCTGTACCTGCATGCTTCCTTTCATAGACTGATGTACAAGGACCCCCAGATCCTGTTGTACTTCCCATTTTCCCAACTTGACACCATTCAGATAATCTGTCTTCTAGTTTTTGTCACCAAAGTGGATAACCTCACATTTATCCACATTAAACGGTATATGCCATGCATCTGACCACTCACCCAACCTGTCCAAGTCACCCTGCATCCTCATAGCATCCTCCTCACAGTTCACGCTGCCACCCAGCTTTGTCATCTGCAAATTTGCTAATGTTACTTTTAAACCCTTCATCTGAATCATTAATGTATATTGTAAATAGCTGCGGTGCGAGAACTGAGCCTTACGGTGCCCCACTAGTCACTGCCTGCCATTCTGAAAGGGACTCGTTAATCCCTATTCTTTGTTTCCTGTCTGCCAACCAATTTTCTATCCATGGCAGTACCCTACCCCCAATCTAATTTTGCCAACTAATCTCCTATGTGGGCCCTTATCTAAAGCATTCTGGAAGTCCTGGTACACTACATCCACTGGCTTTCCCTTGCCCATTTTCCTAGTTACATCCTCAAAAAATTCCAGAAGGTTAGTCAAGCATGATTTCAACTTCGTAAATTCATGCTGACTTGGACTGATTCTGCTACTGCTATCAAAATATGCTGCTATTTCATCTTTTATAATTGACTCCAGCATCTTCCCCACCACTAAGGGTAGCTGGTCCAAAATTCAGTTTTCTCTCTCCCGCCTTTCTTAAAAAATGGGATAACATTAGCTACCCTGCAATCCACAGGAACTGATCCTGAATCTATAGAACATTGGAAAATGATCATCAGTGCATTCATGATTTCTAGAGTCACTTCCTTAAGTACCCTGGGATGCAGACCATCAGGCCCTGGGGATTTATCAACCTTCAGCTGCATCGGTCTACCCAACACCATTTCCTGCCTAATGTGTATTTCCTTTATTTCCTCTGTCTCCCTTGATCCTCTGGCCACTAGTATATCAGGGAGATTGTTTGTGTCTTCCTTAGTGAAGACGGATCCAAAGTACCTGTTCAACTTGCCTGCTATTTCCTTGTTTCCCATAATAAATTCACCTGTTTCAGCCTTCAAGGGTCCAACTTTGATCTTAACTATTTTTTTCCTTGTCACATACCTAAAGAAGCTTTTTCTATCCTCCTTTATATTCTTGGCTAGCTTACTTTTGTACCTCATCTTTTTTCCCTGTATTGCCTTTTTACTGGTGAGCTTACTAATCACAATGGGACTGGCAGGCCAAGTAAAACTTCCACAGCTGATGACAGAAGAAATCACCCAATTTTCAAGAAAAAATCCCAAACACCTGTCCGACAGATCAGAAACGCTCTTCAGGAATCGGGTGTGGATTTGTCAATGACCACTGTCCGCAGAAGACTTCATGAACAGAAATACAGAGGCTACACTGCAAGATGCAAACCACTGGTTAGCCATAAAAATAGGATGGCCTGGTTGCAATTTGCCAAGGAATAGTTAAAAGAGCAACCACAGTTGGAAAAAGGTCCTTTGGACAGATGTGATGAAGATTAATTTATATCAGTGATGGTGAGAGCAAAGTATGGAGGAGAGAAGGAACTGCCCAAGATCCAAAGCATACCACCCGATCTGTGAAACACGGTGGTGGGGGTGTTATGGGCTGGGCATGTATGGCTGCTGAAGGTACTGGCTTACTTATCTACATTTATGATAAAAATGCTGATTGTTGTAGCATAATGAATTCTGTTATGACGCATCCTATCTGCACAAGTTCAGACAAATGCCTCAAAACATTGGCCGGTGGTTCATTCTACAGCAAGACAACAATCCCAAATATACTGCTGAAGCAACAAAAGAGTTTTTCAAAGCTAAAAAATGGTCAATTATTCAGTGGCCAAGTCAATCACCCAATCTGAACCCAATTGAGCATGCCTTTTATATGCTGAAGGGGACTAGCCCCCAAAACAAGCGTAAGCTAAAGATGATTCAATACAGGCCTGGCATCAAAAGTCTGCTTACCCATCACACCACCTCCAGGTCCCTCAGATCGGCCAACTTGGGGTGACTGAACATCCCGCGGTCTAGGCATAAGCTCAGGGACGACCGAGCCTTTGCGGTTGCAGCTCCTGGTCTGTGGAACAGCATCCCTCTTCCCATCAGAACTGCCCCTTCCATCGACTCTTTTAGGTTGAGATTTAAAAGTCATCTTTACTCTCGATAGCCTTTATAGACGTCCTCTGAGGGAGGGCTATATGTATGTATTTATGTATCTACTTAATCTATGAACCAATGTTGTATAATGTTAGAATCAATGTAAGGCACTTTGGTCAATGAGATTTGTTTTTTAAATGTGCTATAGAAATAAAAGTGACTTGAATTGACTTGGCAGAGAATCCCCAGAGAAGACACCCAGCAACTGGTGATGTCCATGAATCGCAGACTTCAAGCAGTCATTGCACGCAAGGGATATACAACAAAATACTAAACAAGACTACTTTCATTTACATGACATTGCTGTGTCCCAAACATTATGGTGCCCTGAAATGGGACTATGGAAAAACACTGCTGTAATTTCCACATGGTGAAAACAAAATGTATTAAAATGGCCTTTATTAAAATCTGACAATGTGTACTTTAACCACATGTGACTTTTTATTTCTTTACCAATCTCAAATTGTGGAATACAGAGGCAAATAAATGATGTGTCTTTGTCCCAAATATTATGGAGGGCACTGTATGATTTGCCAAGGGCAACTTTTCACAAGGTGCCATGAAATGATCAGATATTTCGTTTTAATGGTGCAGGTTATATGATCGGGATAAACTGAATCGTTTAGAATATGGTGGGGTGAGACAAGTCCAGAAAATCTGGCATTGGATTTTATTACTATTAAATACCCCAATTTCATCCAGTTGCATATCATAGAGTATTATGTTCTATTGAACCATATTACCTAAAAGTGTGAGATCGACAGTCCTGATGTACTGTTGGTGTTGTGTTTTGAAACCTGATTTCATCCGTGTTATTTGATTAATCATGGTGGATGGGCTACGTGGGACACGGGATATGAAGATAATAAAAAGGATCTCTGCATGAAATGGAAATTGGTGTGTGATTGGTGGACACATGGCTGTGACTGAGATGACGGGTCTCCTGCTCACGGCTGTGACAGGGCCCCCAGTGATACAGTGGGAGTGTCTGCCCCTCCATAAGTGTTGGCAGCCAGCCATGGTGTAAAAGGGCTTTCCCGGTTGTAATAGAAGCCACAGAATTTTAGTTGTAAAATACGTGAACACGTGCCTTTTAGTTGTATTTCAGAATTACAAACAAAAGTTAGTCAAGAGTGTTTTATTGTCATATGTCCCGGATGGGACAATGAAAGTCTTACTTGCTGCAGCACAACAGAATATGTAAATATATAAACATAGTACATAATGGGGGAAGAAAAGAAAAGGTCAATAAATAACAAATATAGTGCAATAATAGTCTTCTGCAGTTCAGAGCTCAGAGCTTATTTGTTGTTGTGTTTAATAGCCTGATGGCAATAGGGAAGAAGTTGTTCCTGTACCTGGATGTTACAATTTTCAGGCTCCTGTACCTTCTTCCTGATGGCAATGGTGAAATGAGTGTGTGGCCAGGATGATGTGGGTCTTTGATGATTTTGGCTGCCTTTTTGAGGCAGCGAATACGATAGATCCATTCGACGGTGGGGAGGTCAAAGCCGGTGATGGACTGGGCAGTGGTCAAAAGTTTTTGTAGTCTTTTTCGCTCTTGGATGTTCAAATTGCCGAACCAGGCCACGATGCAACCAGTCAGAATGCTCTAGCGTGCAACTGTATAGTTTCTGAAGTCTGACTGTAGAAACATTTGACGAAGGAAGTGAGGTAATTGAATGGTCATGGCAGCTGGTTAGAAACATGTTCTCAAATGTAGTTGGACCTCCCTTGATAACTTTTTTAACTTAATTCTGTGGTAGATTTGAAATTGTTCTGGTCATTTACTACAGTACAGCAATCATTTAACTTTCACTTGGGCGTTAGCTGTGTGCAACTTTGAATGTGTGCACCATTGTGCATTAAATGTTTTACATTTAAGGTGATCAGGTAAACTTAGTTCCTCTGCAAGTATACCAGGATGAAAGATAGTGGTTACTTGTGTTAGTTTCCAAGGTACCGGTAATCTTTTTTAAAAATAGCCAACACCAATAGCAATGTAAACATGTTAACATTATTCCTTCCACTGAGCGAAATGGAGGCCAGTTGCCTGGCCTGAGCTGCCTGACTATTTGTATTGGGATCAGTAGTGTAGATTCTTAAACTATTTGTGATTGAAGTAAGTCATGCTGCACTACACAACAAGAGGGGCAGAGAAGAATTGAAGCTGAAAGGCAGAGGTGTGTATCAAAACGACAGAAAAAGGGCAGGCATGCGTATAGACAATGCTTGGATTTGAAAACATTTTCAGGTACACTATCTTGGTTTGTGTTGTACCAGATCTAATTACGTTGCTAAATGGTTTACATAGATTTCATAAATGAATTTCATATTTTGTAGATACACACAAAATGCTGGAGTAACTCAGTGGGACAGGCAGCATCTCTGGAGAGGAATGGGTGACTTTATGGGTCGAGACCCGAAATGTCACCCATTCCTTCTCTCCAGAGATGCTGCCTGTCCCGCTGAGTTACTCCAGCATTTTGTGTCTATCTTCGGTTTAAACCAGCATCTGCAGTTCCTTGCTACACTCTTTATAGCTATTTGTATTACAGCTATTGGGAAACACCCTTCAGCAGAAGTAATTGTACTCATGACTTCCATGCAACGGCTATTTCCGTTTCTTACTGCCAGGGGCCCAATTTGTTACTGTCACAGGTCACTAGGTCAGCCCCATGATATGAAAGACATCCCCTTGAATTATTTCAGTGGTGGTGCATTTGGTGGAGCTCATGCCTCAAAGCCAAGAGGACAGGGTTCGAAACTGACCTCGGGTACAGTCTGTGTGGAGTTTGTATGTTCTCCCTATAACTGCTTACGATTCTACCAGGTGCTTCATTACCTTCCGCATCCCAAAGACATGCATGTTTTTTCGGGTAATTGGCCTCTAAATTGCCCCCACCAGGACGTGGATGCGAATGTGGGATAACATGGAACTCTTTGAGCGGGTGATTGATTTTCAGCATGGATTTGGTAAATGGAAGGGCCCATTTCCATGCTGTATGTTTCAATCAATCAAAAATAAATTCCCATTGCATTATTGCAGAGGCCTTAGGCATATCACACTCATTGAAAACACAGTATGTTGGGGCTCCTGGTTTATCATGACTTTCACTGTGTTCACCAATCAACCACATTATTTTCCTTTGTGGGACCATTTACAAAATTTGGATCTCAGTAGTAGGTTTCCTTTTGTCTTGCATTTACCGTATTTCCCGGCAATGAAGACGCACCTGCGCCGAAGACGCACCCCCAATTGAAGTTGCTAATTTTTGAAAAAAAGATGGTGGGACAGCATCAAGGATTTGGTTTAGTCCAGGGGTTGGCAACGTCGCCAGGACTGGCTGCAGTTCCCAGATCCCTCGCGTCCCCGTGACTGGCTGCATTTCCCAGGTCGCCTGCGAGCCCCGGGACTGGCTGTAGCGCCCAGGTCGCCTGCCACGTGACTGGCTGTAGCGCCTAGGTCTCTTGCCCCGGCACTAGTAGGGAGAGAGACAGAGCGAGCCCTGGACAGAGCAGCCAGCCTTCCGCCCAGTAGCTACCCGCCAACCACCACCTTCACCGGGTGCACCTGTGTTGAAGGACACCGTGGCTGGCGGGCAGGCCGGCAGAGGCCGCTGAGGTGGCGACCGGTACCGCTGCCACCAGAGCTACTTTCCTCACCGGCCACAATGCGGTGGCTCAGTGCCCGGAGCGCCACTGCAGCAGTGAGTGAGTTGCTGGCATGATCCCCGACCCCCTCCTTCTCAACGCTTCTGCCCTCTCCGCAACTTTACCCCTGGCAGCCCAGGCCGTGCTCACCCGGGCCAGACTCCCCACACGCTATGAAAGGAACTCTTCCCCTCCCGGTTCCCACTTTACAGCCGCTTCCCATCAGCTGCCAGCAATGAGGGATAGACTTGGCTATTCCTCAGTACAGCAACATCGTTCTTGATATTGATGTACTGAGGGATAGCCAAGTCTATCTTTCTTGGCTATCAACCTAACCTTCGGCCTCCAAGAAGCAGGTACATTTTCATGCCTTATTTTTGGGTTAAAAAATGGTGTCTTCATTGCCGGGAAATACGATAATCTTTTTTAATCACAGACTGTTCAAAGAAAAGCTGTTCCCATCAGTTGTCGATACAAAAATTGGAAACATTGTATAATTTTGAATAGGAAGTTTAGCGTTGTGGGAAGGGATGGAGTGATGAGAGAGCTTGTTAATGAAGTGACTGGGAATAACCTGGAACCTACTGCCTAGGAGTGTTATGGAAGTGGAGATGATCAATAAATTCAGAAGAGGTTTAGATGAATGCTTGAAGGATACTTGCAGAGATGCAGAACTGGACTGGAACTCACTGAATAGCTCTACAGCGAGCAACGTGGACTTGATGAGGCAGATGGGCCAAATGGCATTCTTCGGGCGAATTATGATGGTTCTACTTTTTACCTCTGACCTTTTCCTCGCTTCCTAGATCTGTTTCTGCTGATAAACTTGTTTAAATTTTGAAGTAAAAAAAGTTAAATTCAGATATTTAACCTTTCCTCTTCACAGGTTCTGCCTGTCCAGTGTTGGTTTTATCTTTTTTTATTTCTTTTTATTAGAAGTAATGTACATTACAGTAGTATAAGCCAAAAATAACATAATACATTTCATGTACCACTTCTTGTTTTAAACTTTAAGAAGAAGAAAAATAGAGAAAGTTAGATAAGATAGTAAGTGCGTGAAAAAGTGAAAAGGAAGAACCCGTAGAGACGTAGAACACGAGAAAGTAAAAAAAAAAGAGAAATAGAGAAAAGAAAATATAAGAAAATAAGGTAAGGTAAAAGGGATGTACCTACTTCGTATCTTTACACACCCTTCACCAGGTCCTGATTTTCAAAGTTATGTTGCACCCTATGCTTGTAATAAGTCGATAAATGGAGACCAAATCTTTTGGAATTGGTCTGATTTGCCTGCTAGGACGAATCTCATATCTTCAAGGTGTAACATTTCGGACATATTTGAAATCCACATTTTTACCATTGGTGTGGGAGTGTTTTCCCAAAATTTAAGTATGAGTTTTTTGGCCATTATTAAGCCATAATTAAGGAAACTCTTTTGGAGCAAAGTCAGCTCAAAGCCGACTTGCATTGTTCCAAAAATAATCAATTCTGCGTTCTGTTTCAGTTTTATTTTAAATAATTTTGTAAAAATTTCAAAGATTTAATTCCAAAATGTTTAGATTTTTATGCAAAAAACAAAGGAGTGTGCTGTAGTTGCTTCTGGAGATCGACATTTATCACACGTGGGGGAAACACTTGGAAAGATTTTACAAATTTTAGTTTTTGAATAATATAATCTGCGTAGGGTTTTAAATTGGATTAGAATATGTCTTACATTGATCGAGCATTTATGCACATATAGCAAGTATTTATCCCAACTCTTGTTCGAGATTTGTATAGCTAGTTCTTGTTCCCAATCTCTTCTAATTCTATCGGATGATGGTATTTCTATATTTAGGATGATATTATACAAGTATGATATTAGTTGAGTCCGCCTTTCTTTTCATAGCTTCGTCTAATAGGTCTGGAGTCAAATTTTGGTATTCTTGTGTATATTTTTTCAAATAATCACGGATTTAAAAATATTGATTACTTCGATTGTATTTAAGTTGTAGTTGTTGGAATGGTAAAAAATTTCCATTTTCATACATGTCTCCAAACGTTTTAATTCATATTCTTTCCCAATGTATAAATGATTTATCAATAGTGGATGGTTTAAACGACGGATTATTAACTATCGGAGAGAGAAGCGATAGATTTCTTAATTTAAGGGTTAATTTTATTTGTTTCCAAATTCTAATAGTACTATGAATAATTGGATTTTTACTGCATATTGTATTCAGTTTTATTGGTGAGAAAAGGATCGCTCCTATATTAAAAGGGGAGCACCTGGAGTATTGCGTACAGTTTTGGTCTCCAAATCTGAGGAAAGACATCCTTGCCATAGAGGGGGTACAGAGAAGATTCACCAGACTGATTCCTGGGATGTCAGGACTTTCATATGAGGAAAGATTGGATAGACTCGGCTTGTACTCCCTGGAATTTAGAAGATTGAGGGGGGATCTTATAGAGACTTACAAAATTCTTAAGGGGTTGGACAAGCTAGATGTTGGAAGATTGTTCCCGATGTTGGGGGAGTCCAGAACAAGGGGTCACAGTCTAAGGATAAGGGGGAATTCCTTTAGGACCGAAATGAGGAAAACATTCTTTACACAGAGAGTGGTGAGTCTCTGGAATTCTCTGCCACAGAAGGTAGTTGAGGCCAGTTCATTGGCTATATTTAAGAGGGCGTTAGATGTGGCACTTGTGGCTAAAGGGATCAGGGGGTATGGAGAGAAGGCAGGTACGGGATACTGAGTTGGATGATCAGCCATGATCACATTGAATGGCGGTGCAGGCTCGAAGGGCCGAATGGCCTACTCCTGCACCTATTTTCTATGTTTCTATTAGGTAATGTTAACAATTCACCTTTATCTGATTTAATCTTTAAAATCGTATGATCTTTTTCCCCTTTTTTTCAGTTGACGTGCCAGAAGTTAATGTGGTTTATCACCAAATTCAACATTTTCCTGTTTTGTAATTTGAAATATTCTTATAACTTTTGCAGATAATATTCTGTTTAATTTAAATTTCAATATTGTTATTTTATTATGTTCATCTATAGTTGGCTCTTTAGCATTCTCTAGGTCCAATCGTCTAATTTGTTCTTCTAACTGCATTTGTTCATTCTTGTTTTTATTTTGAAAAGCTTGATATGAAATTAAGATCCTCTGATAAATGCTTTAAAAGAGTCCCATAGTAAAGCGGGTGAAATATCTGGCGTGTCGTTGGTCTAAAAAAAAAAGTTCCATCTGTTGTTTTAGATATATACCACCTTGTGGATTTGAGGATTAAACCTCCAAAACTATTTTTTTATTAGGCATTCCTTCTAGTTTAAGAAAAAAAGTTAACGGGGAATAATCAGATATGATGCTGTTATGATATTTTGTGTTCATTGTGTACGGAATTAAGTTTGAGTCCACTAAAAAGTAATCGATACGTGAATAAGTTGTGTGTACCGTTGAGTAAAACGAGTATTCCCTTCTAGCTGGCTTAGCGATCCTCCAAACATCTGTTATATTTGTGTTTTTTGTGTATGTATTTAGGAGTTCACTAGTTTTAGATTTAATGTTATGCCTTTTTTGTTGTGCAGATTTATCCAGGTAAGGATCTAATACGCAATTAAAGTCTCCCCCAATTATCACATTTTGATAAATTAAACTCTGAAATTATATTCAGTATTTTATTTAAAAATTGGGGATTATCAAAATTAGGCGCGTAAATATTTACCATGGTGATTGGGGTAGAGTGGATCTCTCCAGTAACCATGAGATATCTCCCTTTATCTGTTATCTTTGATTTAAATGGTATACCTTTACGAATAATAATTGCCATACCTCTAGATTTAGAGATATATGAAAACTAATATGTTTGACCTATCCAATTTGCCTTCAATCTAGTCTGAGCTTGCAGTTTCAGGTGTGTTTCTTATAAGAAAATTATGTCTGAATTAAGTGATTTCAATTGTGTGAAAATCTTACCCCTTTTAATTGGTTCATTAGTACCCCTTATGTTCCAACTGCAAAATGTGATTCCTCCAAATTAATTTTGTTTATCGTCTTGCATTTTAAATTACTTTGATACCTTTAAGTCATACGGTGCAACAAAATACCTCGGGACTCCATTACTATCCAATCCACCCGTTGGGCAGAATTGTTCAACAGGTGAATCACATTTTTGACATTTGCTGCCCAACAATAATACGAAAAATGACCTGAAGAAGGGTCTTGACCCGAAACGTCGCCTATCTCCTTCGCTCCTTAGATGCTGCTGCACCCGCTGAGTTTCTCCAGCTTTTTGTGTAACCTACGAAAAATGAGGGAGTGTTAATCCACCAAATTCTTTAGGTTTGCACAAATGTCTTCTTTAAATTCTATGGGATTTATAGTCCCATATAAAATTTGTGATTTCAGAATCCAGTTTAAAAAAAAAAAAACTTTTTAGGTAAGTATATTTGTATTGATTGGAATAAATATAACATTTGTGGTAGGAAGATCATTTTTATAACATTTATTCGGCGAATTAAAGACATCGGAAGAGTTTTCCAAAATTTAATTTAGTAAGTTGGTGCATATAATTTGCATTAAATAAAGATTTGTATTTTCTGGTGATTTCGATTCCCAAGTATTTAAGTTTTTCTGTAGCAATTTTAAAAGGGAATTTTAACAGGTGTGTGGAGACTTGAGGTTTTATCGTCATAATTTCACTTTTATTCCAATTTATTCTGTATCCTGAAAAGGATCCAAATTCCTCTATTAGATTTAATATATTTGGTATACTGATTTGCGATTTTGTAATATACGGTAGTACACCATCTGCATATAATGATATTTTGTTATTTCAGTATTTTGTATTATAACCATGGATATTCGGATGTGTTCTAATGCTTTCAGCTAGAGGTTCTATTACAAGAGCAAATAGCAGAGGTGATAGTGAGCATTCCTGTCTATTGCCCCTGGATAATTGAAATTTCGGAGACAACATGTTATTAATTAATATTCGAGCAGATGGCCTGTCATATAATAGTTTTACCCATGAGATTAAATTCTCTCCCATTTGAAATTTTTGCAATACTTTAACGAGGTAGTCCCATTCCACTTGATCAAATGCTTTTTCTGCGTCCAATGAAATAATTGATAAGTCTTGTTTTCAGTTTTTAGGTATAAGTGTAACCGTTGATTCCGCTAATGTTTCTGGTAATGTTTGTTCGTTGAAAGCATATGTATACATTTTATGTAAACGTGGTGAATTATCTCATAAAATCTTTCGTAAAATTAATTACTAAATCCATCCGGTCCTGGTGTTTTGCCATTCTTCAGTGAGTTTATTGTTTCTTCTATTTCCTTAATTGAGACCTGCACTCCTAATTCCTCTTGTTCGAGCAGATTACTTTTTGGGAGATTACAGTTATCCAAAAACTCTAACTTTAGTACTATCTGCTGACGTTTTAGATGTATATAAATTTTGATAAAGTTGAGCAAATCTTTTATTAATATCTTGGGACTCTGGATGTTGGGGGAGCATTCACGGCTATTATGTTCTGTTGGTACATCCCTTTTAAAATTGTCCTTAAGCAAAAAGACAATGTGTGAAATGTGACAAAAAAAATTAAAAAGTGGTATTACAGGGTCTAACAATAATGACACTGTCACAAAATAGCCACCTAATGGTGGTAGTTACAAATCTATTGACTTTCGTTGCTGTTAATATACATTTAGCTCCGCTTGCTTGACAAATCTTGCAAAAGGGAGGAGGGGCCAATTCAAAACCAAATTATCTATAACAAAATTACAATATATATATCTGATTAAGTCTTATCTGATTAAGTCGTCAGATTATCTACCATTTACTTATGCTAACAGTTTTTACGTTTGCTTCACATTCAGTAATAATAAACTGCTGGTTGGAAGGGGTTAACCAGAGTCAGACTCCTGGCTGTTTGCCAAGGGTCTGAATCTTCTCGCCTCCTTTCAAGCAGAACTGGAACTTAATATCTTATATACGTTTTTTTAGTATGTTAATAATCTATTTCCTTATATTTAGCCCCCCCCCCACCCCCCTTCCCCTCCCCGGGGAAGTCAATCATTATAATACATTATTACATTATACCATTTTAACGGTTCGCATTAAATTCAATTGCTATTACTATGTTAATTCAGTAGTTTCTGTGTTAGTGTAGGATTAAAATTATAAAAGACTTTAATTCCAAAAGTTTATTTTCAGGTCCGTTTGTATTAAATTCTCCGTTCATCTGCACCCTTGTTGTTCCATATTTCATTCGAGGTGGAACAAAGAATGTCCTTGAATTCGCATTCCAAAGAAGATAAGATGTCTAGACACCAACTCGTGGAGAAGTTCTGCCATCTTAGTCTTTTAAAAAGTCATATTTCTCAGCTTCCCCCCCGCCGATATCTATAGAATAAAGAACCTTGTCCTGGCAGTCGTGATGATTTACTTAGCCACCTATATCTTTTACGATGTCTTGAGCATATTTGTATGCTGCTTCTGGGTCAGTAAACGCACGTTCAATACCCTTATAAGTAATCCTCATTTTTGCAGGGTACATTATACCATATCTTACATTTTGTGTAATATTTCTTTTATTTGAAGTAATCAGTTTACAATGTATAGCTTACTTTATAAACTAACACCTTAATTCAATATTACTACAAATAACATATCAATACTTAATATCTTCTATTTTTTGGAAATAAAGAAAAAGATATATAAAAAAGAAAAAAAAAGAGAATTAAAAAAAAAAAAATTTCCCACATACTTCAACCATAAAAAAAAAAGAAAATTTAAAAAACAAAAATATTACATATATTACATTTTGATTTCCTTTCAGGATCTGTCTTGTCTTTGAAAACAATTCTCGTTTTTTAGCTATTTTGATAGGATAATCTCTGAAGAGTCTGATAGGATCCTCCCCAAACATATTCTTTCCGTATTGGATTTTTTTCATAATATCTTCCAGAGCTGAAATGTCATAAAATTTCACTATGATCTGTCTTGTGTGGGGGAGGCGGGGGGCGGGCTTCTTGCCTTGATTGTGCTCTTTGCACCCGATGTGCCACGTCTATTTTCGGTTCGACAGGCAGGTTGAATACTTATTTAAGTAAGTTGGCAGCGAACTCATGAGGATCGTTCCCCTCTTTTCCCTCTGTCATTCCAACTATGCTTAAATTCTGCCGTCTTGAACGTGCTTCCAAATCAAGGCATTTATCAGTCATTTTAGCCAATTGCCCCAAGACGTGCTCCTGGTCTTTCTTCATTCTCTGCATATCTTCAGACATTTCTTTCATAGTTGTTTCCATATATTTCATAGCAGTCTGATATGCTGTAGTAGTTTGGAGAACAGTCAAACTTCTCCTTGCAATCTTTTTCCACCCGATCAATTTTCACAGTTAATTCATCTTCCACCGCATCAATTCGTTTATTTACATTGCCAATTGAGTCAATAATTTTCTGAATCCCAAGATTAAAGTTCTCCAGCATTCTTTTATTCCCAGAAGCAATCTCACCACTTAAATCTCTTACCGAATGCTTTATTTCTTCCAGCTCTTTGTCCTTTGTAGCCATTTCAGCCTTTGCAACCCTTGTAGCCATTTTGGAGGCTAATTCAGAGGTTAATTCTTCAGATTTTTCAAAAGATTTTTTGTAAGGATCTTTGAGGGCTTTGGGAAGGAATCATTTTTTTTCATTTAAAAGTGCCTTAAACCACTGTTATTTTCGCGGCGATTTCTGATGACGTCACCAGCGCAATACAGGTAAGTATTTTTAAATTGGTCCCATCTTCCAAACTGGATTTTTAAGCAAATTATCACATATTTTGGGAGCGGAGCTAAATGCTGCGCCTGTTCAGTGCTCCATGGCACCACCGGAAGTCGGTTTTATCTTATAAAGTCATTAGTATTTTGTTTTGGAAAAAATGCGAACCTCTTGATACCAGATAACTAATCCATATTAGGAAATGTAAGGGTGGCCTGTTCAAGGTTATATTGTCCAAGGCAAGGGAGTGTAGAATTAGAGAGTACAGGTTTGAGGTTATCTAGGATGAGCTAGCAGAAGAAGTGGTAGAGGCAGATAAAAATTGAATATTTAAAAGGCATTTGGAAAGGTTCTTTATAGGAAAAGCATAGAGAGATGTGGGCATAATGCAGGTAAATGAGATTAGCACAGACAGGCAAAATGGTTGGTATGGAACAGGTGGGCCAAAAAGTCCAGTTTCTGTGCTGTATTCAAGTAGTGGTGGCCCATTGTGGTTTTATCTGTTTAAATATTTGTCTGATACTGTGCACAAGTTGAGTTTCTAGCAAAGAAATGTTTTGTCTTTTTTGTTTAAAAAAAAAATAAAGTTGTGCTTACATGCGTAAATCAGTTTAGATTATCAGTTCAGTTTGGTTTATTGTCATGTGTGAAAGTACAGTGAAAAGCTTTTCTTGCTTGCTAGCCAGTTAGAGGAAAAACAATACATTTACCGTGTATAGATACATGATGACATTTAGTGCAAGGTAAAGCTAGTAAAGTCCGTTCAAAGATAGTCTGAGGGTGACCAATGGGGTAGAGAAATATGTTTGCAAAGGCTGCATTTAAAGAAAAAAACAGGATAAAGCAAATATATTTCTCCTTGTTCAGAAGAAGGGTCTCAACCCCAAACATCGACTGTCCAAGGTGGCTACCTGACCCAAGTTTCTGAGTTGGAATCTTGCCCGAGCCTTGATGTGTTTTCCAGCATGTGAACGTGATCAATGTTATTGAAGTTAATCCTGTTCAGGTAGTTTGTAATACTCAACATATTGTCAGCTAGATGTGAAGGATTCATCAAGTTTGGGATTTCCAACTCTTGCCAATGAGTTTTGGGAACCTCGTTGACTGCATTTTTTCCTTTAGCATCATAAAAGCATTATTCAAAATATGCCATGATAACTGAGCAAAATATTTATAAATGATGAACAAAGTGCAGGCAGCAGAGGAGTAAAAGGAAAAAATTAAAACACATTGTGGGGTACATTTTTTAATTATTAAATCATTCTAAGCTTAATATTTGTGTGTTTTGTCATTAAGACTTATTGCAACAAGCTATCACAATCACTTTGGACTCTGAGTATGTGTAAAACACAAAATCCTGGATCAACTTGGCAGGTTATGATGCTGCCTGACCCGCCAAATTCCTCCCAGCATTTTTTCTTAATATTCCAGCATCTGCAGTTTCTTGTCTCCATTGTGTTGAAGTCTGAGGACCAGCCAGCAACGTTTAATCTAGCTCATAGCTCATAGTGTGTGAAAGGTCTCCTGCATACTGTTGTAACTGCAATGACACATGAGCAAGAAATGCAAATTCACTTTGTTATAAGTAGCAAATTATATGGTAGAATAATAAATAACCAGATCTTGTCATTTTGAGTTTAGTTAATGGCATGATTCAGTGATTATTTTCCACAATAAAATTTTAATCTAATAACTTGAACTTTTGAATTCTATAAAAAATGTGACTGTTCATCTATCATCATGTAATGTGCAATTATTTTAGTCTTGCTCCTTCAGTAACTTTATGCATTTCAGTAAAGAGTATGTTCAGTTTGGCAAAGGGTTAGAATACTTTGTAAATCCAGCATGATTTGTAAATAATACTCTGGGGGCTAGTCATGAATTGAAAAATGAAATTAATATTTTGGGGGGTTTTGTGGTTGTATTGGAATTAACTAATCATGAGCTGAATTTGTGAATCTTGGAATCATGTGATTTAAAAAATAATAATTAAATCAATTTTTTAGATAGGGAATGTCTATTTTATGTACATTAGGAACATAATGCACTGGTTCATGAAATAAAGTTAATATCCAGACACAGTGAGCAATTGGAAAGGGAAATGGAGTAGGCTGTTACTCGAATATCTCAGTGAAACATTAACCAAAGGGTTTAATTCTTGTAAGCTGTGAGATATCAGGGTGGCATTTGAAGAGGGTGGGGGGGTTACCAAAACAAAGGTGGTTTTGGGAACATTGAAATCATTGATGTCATATCTTGCCCCGAGGTAGTTGTGGATTATGAAGTTCAGTCATCTCAACTCCCTGACGGATGCATGCACAGTCTTTTCGCTGACTCGATAGCATGCAAGAAATCTTGTCACCGTACCTCGCTACACGCTCCAGTCATTCCTTGAGTCCCTCATCTCCATTTATTTCAGCGGTGACTGGTCTATCGTCAGGTCAGAAATAGGGATATTTGATGATTAAATAATGTTCAATTCCACCCTTGGCTCCTCAGCATCTAAATTAATCCATATCTGCATGCATGAGTTTAAGTGGCAAGCAATATTTGCAGCTACAAGTGCAAGCCAGAGACTGGCCAACTTGCAGCAAGTGTATTTGAGGCCTTCTAATGTTAATTTACATACTGAGGATTATTTGTGAAAATATTATCAGCTGTTCTCTTCAATGTAAACATTCTGAAATATGGAAAACAACATTGTCTAAAAGAATACAACATGTTGATTTAAATGTGGTTCATGCATTGGGCTTACTCAGAATTAACAAATGCAAGAAGTGTTCTTGGTATCAATTGATTGCAATTTGCTGCTGCATGGATATCTCATTTTGTTATGCGGTTGTGTTCTAAAATATTGCATGGTGTACAACAGTAGCTGACAGTACTGTTAATTTTATTTACAAACACAAATTTAATATTTCGCCATCTGGATCATAAATCAAATTGAAGTGATATTGTGATGAAGGACATTACACTATTGGGGTATATCTGTGTTACAGTACTAGATGAGGCTTAGATTAGAACATGGATAAAAGTAACAAAACTAGTGGAATTTTTAGGCCTGAGATATACATGTAGAAGTCATGCTGCAGTTGTACAAAACTCTAAATGAAATAAAAGATATGCCTGAAATACTCAGCTGGTCTGGCATCATCTATGACAACAGAAAGTGTTTCGCTTTGACCTTGCATCATAAATCGACCAACACAGTGCCCTCCATAATGTTTGGGACAAAGATCTATCATTTATTTATTTGCCTCTGTATGCCATAATTTGAGATTTGTAATAGAAATAAATCACATGTGGTTAAAGTGCACATTGTCTGATTTTATTGAAGGGTATTTTTATACATTTTGGTTTCACCATGTAGAAATTACAGGTGTGTTTATACATAGTCCCCCCCCCATTTCATGGCACCATGTTTGGGACACATGGCTTCACAGGAGTTTTTAAGGTGTGTTTAAATGCATCCTTAATGCAGGTATATGAGAGCTCTCAGCGCCTAGTCTCTCCTCTAGTCTTTCCATCACCTTTGGAAACTTTTACTGCTGCTTATCAACATGAGAACCAAAGTTGTGTCAATGAAAGTCAAAGAAATCTTTATGAGACTGAGCAACAAGAATAAAACTGTTAGAGACATCAGCCAAACCTTCGGCTTACCAAAATGAACTGTTTGGAACATCATTAAGAAGAAAGAGAGCACTGGTGAGCTTACTAATTGCAAAGGCACTGGCAGGCAAAGGAAGACCTCCACAGCTGATGACAGAAGAATTCTCCCTATTATAAAAAAAATTCCCTAACACCTGTTCGACAGATCAGAAACACTCTTCAGGAGTCAGGTGTGGATTTGTCAATGACGACTGTCTGCAGAAGACTTTATGAACAGAAATACAGAGGCTGCACTGCAAGATGCAAACCACTGGTTAGCAGCAAAAATAGGATGGCTGGGTTACAGATGGCCAAGAAGTACTTAAAAGAGCAACCACAGTTCTGGAAAAAGGTCTTGTGGACAAATGAGACAAAGATGATGACGAGCAAAGTATGGAGGAGAGAAGGAACTGCCCAAGACGCAAAGCATACCACCTCATATGTGAAACACAGTGGTGGGGGTGTTAAGGCCTGGGCATGTATGGCTGCTTAAACTACTGGCTCACTTATCTTCATTGATGATACAACTGATGACTGTCCTAGAATAATGAATTCTGATGTGTATAGACACATCCTATCTGCTCAAGTTCAAACAAATACCTCAAAACTCATTGGCCGGCAGTTCTTTCTACAGCAAGACAATGATCCCAAACGTACTGCTAAAGCAACAAAGGAGTTTTTCAAAGCTAAAAAATGGTCAGTTTTGAGATGCTGAAGAGAAAACTGAAGGAGACTAGCCCCCAAAACAAGCATAAGCTAAAGATGGCTGCAATACAGGCCTGGCAGAGCATCACCAGAGAAGACACCCAGCAACTGGTGATGTCCATGAATCACAAACTTCAAGCAGTCATTGCATGCAAAGGATATGCAACTAACGAGAGGCTAGAAACATGTTCCCGATGTTGGGGGAGTCCAGAACCAGGGGCCACAGTTTAAGAATAAGGAGTAAGCCATTTAGAACGGAGATGAGGAAACACTTTTTCTCACAGAGAGTGGTGAGTCTGTGGAATTCTCTGCCTCAGAGGGCGGTGGAGGCAGGTTCTCTGGATGCTTTCAAGCGAGAGCTAGATAGGGCTCTTAAAAAAATAGCAGAGTCAGTGGATATGGAGAGAAGGCAGGAACGGGATACTGATTGGGGATGATCAACCATGATCACATTGAATGGCGGTGCTGGCTCGAGGGGCCAAATGGCCTACTCCTGCACCTATTGTCTATTGTAATACTAAACACGACTACTTTCATTTACATGACATTGCTGTGCCCCAAACATTATGGTGCCCTGAAATGGGGGCACTGTGTATAAACACTGCTGCAATTTTGACATGGTGAAACCAAAATGTATAAAAATGGCCTTTATTAAAATCTTGACAATGTGCACTTTTAATCACATGTGATTTTTTTTTCTATTACAATTCTCAAATCGTGGATTACGGTGGCAAATAAATAAATGATGGGTCTTTGTCCCAAACATTATGGAGGGCACTGTATCTCCTCTTCAAAATCCCTACCATCTACCTTTTGAACCTGTTCACCCCTACAAATTCCCCCAATGTATTGAAGATAATCATGTTGCTGAATGTCAAAGGGATGTAGTTAATATTGCATATGAATGTTACTGCTACTTGCTGACCCAACCCCGACTGATGCCGCTGTATTACTGCAGGTACACACACATTGCTCTATTATGTGAAGTGATGTAAATGTAACTGATCACTACCCTAACCACCAAAAACTTAGCTCCTTAGATGCTGCTGCACCCGCTGAGTTTCTCCAGCTTTTTGTGTAACCCACCAAAATCTTTTTTTTGACATGGTGGCAGGGTAATTGATGAAACAGCTCTAAATGGCTTATTACTCTCACTTTGACTCTGGATTTAATTTTCCTGTGTATTTGGGCTGAGCCTATAAGAGCTGGTGCTGCGATATAGCCCCGTTTAGATTATTCTGAAGTGGTGGAACAGCTTTGTTAGTAAGTATTGCATAAAGGTTTAGCCTTGTGAGCCATCCAATATGTGCCATTTGCAAGGGCAGGGAATATGCTATATTGCTGTGATTTTTGAAGTTGCATGTAGGCCAAGTTGGTAAATCTGGCCAATTTCTTTCCTATCAAAGTGGATTGTTTTCCAACAATCCTGTACATTCATGAGCACCATTATAATAGATGGCTTTTTATTGGACATTTATTTAGTTATGGCATTATTCAAACTTGTCTCCAGATGGTCACTCTTATTTTACTCGTTGCTTGTCTACTACTGTAGTATATTATACTCTTTGAAGTCCTACAAATCTTGGTTGGGCTAACTGCTCATTTGCAGATCATCTTGGATACCTAGAATGATCTCTAATGCATACAGCCTTTTCCTGGCGCCTCTATTCGGACTCCAACAATTGCAATGAGCTTTTGTCACTAAGAATGAGACCATCTGATCAGCTGTTTCTATCGGCTTCTTTCCTTCCCAATCCAAACTCTCCTCGATATCCCACAGCTCTGCTCTTGCTCCCCCTTCCCCACCCCCACCACAATTCGTAACCTTGTCCTCACCTTCCACCCTATCAGCCGTCACATACAGTGCATAATCCTCTGACATTTTCTCCACCTCCAATGGGATCCCACTACTAGTCACATATTTCTATCTCTACCCCTTTCCGCAGAGACCGCTCCCTCCGCAACTCCCTGGTCAACTCGTCCCTTCCCACCCCATCACCAGGACGTTTCCCCTGCAATCGCAGGAGACACAACACATGTCCTTATACCTCTTCTTTCTCTCCCCCCCCTACTCCATCCAAGGACTGCAGTCTTTTCAGGTGAGGCAGAGGTTGGTTCATTTGCACCACCTCCAACCTCAAACTGTATCTGCTGTTCCAGGTGTGGACTCCTGTATATTGGTGAGAACATCTACGCTCAGTCTGCCTTGACCTACCTGATCTCCCTGTTGCTCAACACTTTAACCCACCTCCCATCCCATTCCCACACTGACCTTTCTGTCCTGGGCCTCCTCCATTGTTAGAGCGAGGCCCAGCACAAATTGGAGGAGCAGCACCTCGTGTTTCGCTTGGGTAGCTTACCCCAGTGGTATGAACATTGACTTCTCTAACTTCAAGTAGCCCTTGCTTTCCCTCTCTCTCCATCTCCTCCCCTTCCCATTCTCCGACCAGTCTTATTGTCTGCGACTACATTTTATCTCTGTACTGCCTGCTACCCTGACATCAGTCTGAAGAAGGGTCTCTTCTCAGCCATTCCTTCTCTCCAGAAATGCTGCCTGTTCTGCTGAGTTGCTGCAGCATTTTGTCTTTCTCCGGCATTTTGTCTTTCCTCAGAAGATGAGTGCTTTAGTAATTTCCTATCCTCTACGCCCCCCTCCTCCTCAATGTTCTGTAGCATTGACCACATCCTATGAATCCCATGATGACGCCTTATTCTTCCTCGTCATTCATACCAATTCCATCTCCCTCTCTACCGCCTTGGTGAGACTGTCAAACTTGCAATTTAACAGAAAATGTTGGAATTACACAGCAGAGCAGTAGAAAGAGAGTTTGTTTGGGGTCAATGAAAAGACTACAAATGAGATGTCTTCTTTAATCTTGTGAGTTTTAGACCAGACACCATCCCATCATTAAAACTGACCTGCTTACCAGCCTCACCCTTTAGTTTGTAAACTCTTTTGCGAAGGGTCTTCAAGCATTTTAATAAATAGAGGGTGCTATATTGTTGACATGCTGGACTGGCATATCTTGCATTACATGCAAAATGGAAATTAAGTCTGCTCTTTATACAGGTCATCCTATAGCGTAAGAAATATTTTTGGTGCTCAGAAATCTTTGTTGCCTTGCGACAAAGCGGAGTGGGGGAATTAAGTAGAGCATTGTTGTTAAATTAGATGTTTTAAAATTGTTGATTCCTAAATGAAGAAAAATGCATTTATTTTGGGGAGTTGGTGAATTTGAGCACATGGGCAATATGAGATTGGACTTGAAATCTTTTAATACCTGTCATGTATTTTTTTTTATTATTTACTTTGCAGGAAGTTTGGGGAGCGACCTCAACCCAAACGCCTTACCAGGTAAGATTCCATAATATATGGTGCTTCCTCCTTTGGTTTAGAGCCACAAAAATATTGCACGTCTTCCACAGAAATATGTTATCTTGTTGAAGTAGAAAATGTGAACCTCATTATTTAAAACAGTAGATAAAAGCTGCAAAAATATATAAGGTTTGTGAAAGCTGTTGTCAAATTAATCTTCAATTGTACACTACTGCAACTCATGGCTCAGATTATTTTCTTATGTAGCTTCAGTCTTTCAAATAAAATGGGTTTAATTTAAATCTAACCACTGCCACATTTTTAATCCGTATTCTAATCAGCAAACAAATTCTCATAGACATTGTATCCAGGCTTTGCAGCTCTGAAAATCCTGTGCTACTTGATGTTGTTCTTCGGATTTTATGATATACTAGACCAAGTGCAGACCCGTTGGGTCTACTCCCCCAACGCAAGATTCCACCACTCACCAATTCCCTCAATGCAAGCTGTTTCCCCCAATGCAATATTGCACCACTCGCGCATAGCCCCCAACTGCGCAGGCGCGGCTCATTTCTCCTCGTCCCTCAACACTCCCTCCCCCTCCTCTTCACCATCCCTCTTCAATCCCTAGAGAGGGAAGGATGGTAGAGAGGGAGGGGGGGGGGTTGGAGAGAGAGGGAGGGAAGGGGGGCGGAGAGGGTGGGAGTGAGGGTACTTAGAGAGGGGCATCTTCCTTCTCCACCCCCCCCACCGCCGTCTCCCTCTACCACACCACCCCCCCACCCCATCTCTCTCCTCATCCTCCTCTTCCTCCCCTTACTCTCATTCCCTGCCCCAGGACCTACCCAGGTCTTACAGCATTGCCAGGGCCTGGAACTCGGCTTGGTTCTCGTACTCTGCCCGGCCCTGGCTGTAGTCTCCAGCCATCAGCTCGGCTGCCGCCCTGGCTGTAGACTCCAGTGGGCTCATCCCTGACCCCGGACTCAGGCTCGTCCTTGGTTCCAGCGACGATTTCTTTTTTGGCCCCGGTCACGGCCCCATCCCAAGCCTCGGCTCTCACTCCAGCTCCTGCACCACCCTCCCCATCGGGCGTCGGCAGCGGGTGCGCTGGAGTGCCCCTCCCTCCCGAAGTGTCCCGTCCTGCTTTGCGAATCGATTGTGATGTCACGGGTATTTTTTTTCGAAATGGGTGAATTTTCTGGCTTTTTAAACTTTAAACAATTAAAACGTCCGGAAATGTAGGTGGGAATGCGAAAGTAAGATGTTTATTGCCTCGACGGGAAAAATGTGGGTAGAATATGTGAAAATGGGAAAGGCTGCGGCCTAACATTTTAAGGAAAATAGGAAAATTAACCAGATTGACACCCACACCCACACACCCACGACGAAGAGTTTTAGTATTATAGAGATACTCTATCTTATGTTTTTATTTAGGGAAGCAATGAGAAATTACCTTAAGGAGCGTGGTGATCAAACCGTACTAATTCTACATGCCAAGGTTGCACAAAAATCTTATGGAAATGAAAAAAGGTGAGTTTGTTGCGCAATATATCTTAGTTGTCCAATTGTCACATTTAAAAAGAAAAGAAGGTTGAATATATATTTTACTTTACTAAGCCCTCAAGATATTCTAAATTGCTTTGCAACCTTAGAATTGCTGTGCAAAAGCGTTCACTTTGTATTTAGGCATGCATTTAGTGCAGTAAGTTCCACAAGCAGTTAATAAGTTCAGAACGCAGACCATTCTTTGGTTGCAGAATATTTTCCTAAATTTCTCTCTAATCTTTCTACCAGTTATCTTAAATTTAATTCCCCCTGATTGTTGGTGCAAAGTGAAGGAAATACTTTTGCATAATTTTAAGTATTCTTATAGGGCTTGACAGTACATTTTGAGTGGCTATTTCTCTTAGTTGTCGACTGTAACAAAGGTATAATTGCCTGTTTAAGAACCATTTTTTTCAGCCAGTCTTTGAAATGCCTGGACTAGAAGTAAAATTATGCTTTGTCTATTTTAAATCTGGGATTATGATTTAATTGGGCATTGGGATTGTTAATATTATTGGGATAGTCAAATATTGAAATTCATGGTAGTAGCTTATGTGTACTTTTTAGAATGAAACAGACTTAGAAGCCTCCATGATCTACTCTTACATTATGAATCCTTCCTGCCCATATCTACAGTCACTACCCACTTCCATGTTTCTTCCCATAATAATTTGTTTTTGATTCTTGATTATCATCAATAAGGTCACAAATGTTATTAGCATCGTGAATATATGGCAGGACCATGACTCCCAATCCTATTAAAACTTCTTTCCTGGCTATATTTCTATGATTACTGTACATATCATTGTGTCAGTCAGACTTTTATCTGAAACTCTCACATAATCCTATTCTTCCGCCTTTATCGGTACTCACTGCATAAGTGCACAAACGAAAATAATACACATTGAGCGGATTATATAAAGAAGAACGAGGCAGGCTCTGACATTCTGATGCTTGAGCATGGTGTAAAACATTTCAGAGATATTGGAGCATTCAAAGTTTTCAGTGAAGAGTTGTTTCATTTAAAATACACCGCTGTCAGCTTTCTCCTTGTAGGCCACAAGTTTCTTTCGACTGCAAAGAGTAAATTCCGAAGGTAATTCTGGAACTATTTTACCTGTCTGATCTTACGACATTTTTCCACCATTCTGACTGTAGGTCTGTGACTAGTGGAGTTCCGCAAAGATCAGTGCTGGGACTTCTCTTGTGTTTTGATGTATGTAAACGGCTTAGATGGTTTAACTACAGATGGTTGGTAAGATTGCAGCAACACATAAATTGGTAGAGTTGCAGACAGCTTGGAGGATTTTCAATGTATACCGTAAAATATACATCAGCTACAGGAATGGCAGATGGAGTTTAATCCAAGCAAGTGCAAGATGTTGTAAAGATGAATGTAACGAGAACGTATACAGTCAATGACAAAATCCTTAATGGCATTAATATCCAGAGGGATCTTGGGTTCCAACCAGGGCTGTGGAGTCGGAGTCGTCGATTCGGAGTCGGAGCACACTTTATTTCCACCTGAGAGAATTAGAAATCACATCGGTGCTGCCATCTGGCGGCAGAACGACGAGAAACAAAACGTAAACAAACGCCATCGCCAGCGTTTGCTGGATCTAAAACCCTTTCTAGAAGACATTGATAATCCCAGTGTCTTAATGACTAAAACAATTTTAAAAAGCCACAAGAGCATAGCTACAACCATTAGACTAAAAACTTTAAGGACGTGGGTTTAAAAGGTAGCCTGATGATTCATGTAGTTATGAAATGACGCCTTGTGTAATGTCATCATAGCAGATTTAGAATTATTATACATGGGGTTGGAGTCGGATACACAAGAAATCAAGGAGTCAGGTGTTTTGGGTATCGACTCCACTGCCCTGGTTCCAACAACTCCCTGAAAGTGGCAATGCAAATAGATTGAATGGTAAAGAAGATATATGGGCTTGCCTTCATTGGTCTGGGCCCTGAGTATTATAGTCTGCAAGTCATGTTGCAGCTTTTTGGAACTTTGGTTGGCCTGCATTTGGAATATTGTGTGGAGTTTTGGTTGCCCCATTTACAGTAAGGATGTGGAGGCTTTGGAAAATATGCAGAAATGGTTTACCAGAATGTTGCCTGTGTAAGAGCTTAGTAACTATAATCAGACGTTGTATGAAATTGGATTGTTTTCTGAAGTTGAGGGGAGATCTGATAGAAGTATGTAAAATTATGAGAGGCATATATAGGATCATCAGTCAGAACCTTTTCCCATTAGGGAAATGTCGTAGACTATAGGTGAGAAAGGCAAAGTTTATAGGAAATGCGCAGAGATAGCTTTTTTCACAGTGGTGGGTGCCTAGATCACTCCGCCCAGGGTAGTTGTGGAAGCAGATTCAACAGTAGCATTTAAGAGACTTTTAAATAGGCAAATGGAAGGGAATGGAATGATATGGATCACATGCAGGCAGAGGAAATGTTTAACTTAGCATTATGTTCGGCACAGAAATTGTGGGCTGCAGGGCCTGGTCCTGTGCTGTACTGTAACGTTCAATGTACTTGCTATAGGAGATGAAGGAATTAATTTCCCAATCAGTACCCTTAAGCGCCTGTCCCGCTGTGGGGACCTAATTTGCGAGTTTAGGAGAGTGTCATGGTCTTGTTGTATTGCCGAAGTAGAACACCTCCTTCGACTATGTTGAGAACCTCCTACGAATATGTAGAAGATCTATGACCATGTTGTAGACTAGCTTCGACTATCTACGATTTACTCGCCGATGCTCTCGGGAGAAAATTGGCACCGAATAGTGGAGACTGAAGACGACCGCCTCCCGTCCGCCTATGAATAACGTACCGGCCTACTTTGACTAAACATATGAGTAAAAAAATATCGATTTTTTCCCAAGCCGACCAATTATTACTCGTGGACAATTTTTCAGCATACTAAAAAATTAGTCTCGACCAAACTGATGCCGCGAGTATGCGGGAACTTCTCTTGAGCATGAAGGAGAGTTACAGTGACCTCCCAAGACCACATGTCGACCATGCTGCGAGTTTGTGGCGAGTGCAAAATTTTCTAAACTCGTAAATTAGATCCCCACAGTGGGACAGGACCTTTATAAACCTTTCAGTCCTATCACTTTTGGTGCCCACTGTGACTCCCACCTTATCCCAGTTTCCACCACCATTTTGGTATTCTCTCTGTTCCCCACTTTTTCTTTGAAATATTTTTTGCATTTGATTGCACATTTACATTTCTGTTGCAGCCTGTGGTGGTTTGGATATATATTGCTGACATGCTTAATCATTGCTCATTAATCACCCTTCTTGCAAGACATCATAATCCCTATTGGTATCTGACACAATATTGAAAGAAGCAATGTTCCTCTCTCCCAGTGTTTTCCTCTTGCAACTTTCCACTCGCACCATCACATGCTCCCTGGCCAAATATTTCACAACTTTTCCTTGGTATATTTCCCCCTTCACATTCATGTCATTATTCTCTGGCTGCTGCATTTGTATCTTAAGCTGGTCTATAGCATGCAACAAAATCTGGTTAGCACGCAATTAAAATGTTTTAATTTACCTCTGTACACGTGACAATGGACTCAACTCAACTGTAAATTTTGTCAAAATATCATCATGCTTTTCCTTCTCACAATCACAATCATTTTTATTCGTAACATGCTAATTATTAACCTGCCCTTTCTTGACCTGCGATTCATTTTCTATGCATTTGATATACTTCATTATAGTTAATTTACTACCGGTGTGTGGATGTTGAAATGAGGAATTGCTATGAGCAGAAAATTCATAATATTGCTCCTTTTACTGTAACTGAATAGATTGTTTCTGTATTTCTGGTTGGTTGCCTGCACTGTAGTTGGCATAGTCATATGTAGTGGATGATGTGGTTTTTATAACTGGAAGGAAAACCTGTATTGATATCTGGAAATAATTGTTCATAAGGGCCAACAGCTGGGGATCTTGCTTGCTTGGATTGTTTCTGAATGAGTTCAGCTGAAGAAATGGTAGCAAAATGACTTGCAGTCTTAAATAAGGAAGATGACTCATTTCAGATTGCCAATAATGCACTGAGGATGTGAAAGTAGACACAATTACTGCAGTAACTTACCTTGAATGAGCAAAGTATGGAATATGAAGTGGCAATTGTACTCCATTTAAACTTTGCTACTCTTCTAGTGTCTGCATTGCTGTAAATAAAAAATGAAGACGTTTCCCCTTTTGCTCATTCTGGTTATTTTCAAAGAAAAGTTAACTTTTATAATAATTGCAGCGTATACTTAATGAAGGTTCAGTATTGTATTTCAAATGGACTTGCAGTTATAGTATTGTTAAACCTGGGAATTGGATAATGGGGTATTTTTTGAAGCACAGTCACTGTTATACACTCAGAAAACAAGTTCATCTTGACAACAAGTTATGTACAGCAAGATACCAGAGAGAGTTATTTATAAACAAAATAAATTATTTAAATTTTATTGAAGAATACCGTTGGCAATAAGATTGAAGTTGGACAGGTCTGGGAGCAAATTTTATCTCTCCAATCATAGATTTTTTTTTTTAAATTGCACTTTTTTCTTTCCATGTTAGCAGTGTTCCTTTTTGTTTCATGAGGAATCTCTCCTTGGCAATCATCCAAATTAAAACAACTCAAGTGCACCTAACATGGAATTCAAGAATATTCTACAGGAATGTAAACACAAAAAGTTATAAGGCGAGAGTTGGAACTAACCAGAGACCAAAAAGGAAACAGCCAGAGTACTTGAGGACATGGACTGATATACTAATTTTTAAATGCTCATTTTGTGTCTCTGGGCATCACTGTTAACCCTAGCATTTACAGCCCTTCCAGGGCTCTCGCTTAACTTTTTTTCCCTGTTGCCAGCCGGGCAACCTTAACAGCTTTTTAGGTTGCCAAATGACAATTTAGGTGGTCATTTAAGACGGTTTGCATGACGTATGTGATAATGTGCTCAGACGAAGTGCATAGTTACCAGTCGGTATTATGCTCAATGAAGCATTCACATATTATGTTCAAGAAGGAACTGCAGATGCTGGAAAATCGAAGGTAGACAAAAGTGCTGGAGAAACTCAGTGGGTGCAGCAGCATCTATGGAGCAAAGGAAATGGGCAACGTTTCAGGCCGAAACCCATCAGTCTGAAGAAGGGTTTCAAAGTTTACTAGTGCTACACGTGTGGGCTTAAACTAAATCGTGGGGGGGAGGGATTGACAAATTTGGAGAATAAAGATGGCGTTAAAGGGAAAGCGAGTACAGGAAAAGTTACAAAAGACTTCTGAAGTAATGGGAAGGAGAGTTCGAGACGGGATAAGAGAGGCAGGTCATGGCCAAAGGTGACTGGTGTAGGAGGGGAGGTGAATATCGAAGTCAAAGTGTTGTTTATGAATGTGCGAAGTATGAGAAATAAAGTGGATGAGCTTGAGGCTCAGTTAGAAATTGGCAAGTATGATGTTGTGGGAATTACAGAGACATGGGTGCAAGGGGACCAGGGCTGGGAACTGAATATTCAAGGGTATACGTCCTATCGAAAAGACAGACAGGTGGGCAGAGGGGGTGGGGTAGCCCTGTTGGTGAGGCATGAAATTCAGTCCCTTGAGAGGGGTGACATAGAATCAGGAGATGCAGAGTCAGTATTGAAAGAACTGAGGAATTGTAAGGGTGAAAATACCCTAATGGGACTTTTCTACAGGCCCCCAAACAATAGCCTGGATATCGGGTGCAAATTGAATCAAGAGTTAAAATTGGCCTGTCGTAAAGGTAATACTACTGTTATGGGGGATTTCAACATGCAGGTAGACTGGGTAAATCAGGTTGGTACTGGACCCCAAGAAAGGGAGTTAATGGAATACCTCCATGATGGATTCTTAGAGCAGCTTGTACTGGAGCATACCAGGGAGAATGCAATTCTGGATTTAGTGTTGTGTAATGAACCGGATTTGATAAGGGAACTTGATATTAAGGATCCATTAGGAGGTAGTGACTATAATATGATGAGTTTTAATCTACAGTTTGAGAGGGAGAAAGGTAAATTGGAGGTGTCAATATTACAGTTGAACGAAGGGGACTGTGACGGAACTGGCCAAAGTTGACTGGAAGGATACCCTAGCAGGGATGACAGTGGAACAACAATGGCAGGTATTTCTGGGAATAATACAGAAGGTGCAGGATCAGTTCATTCCAAAGAGGAAGAAAGATTCCAAGGGGATAAGGGGCAACCGTGGCTGACAAGGGAAGTCTGGGACAGTATAAAAATAAAAGAGAATAAGTACAACATTGCAAAGATGAGAGAGGGAAGCCAGATGGTTGGGTAACGTTTAAAGAGCAACAGAAGATAACCAAAAAAGCAATATGGGGAGAAAAGATGAGGTGCAAAGGTAAGCTAGCCAAGAATATAACGGAGGATAGTAAAAGCTTCTTTAGGTATGTGAAGAGGAAAAAAATTAGTTAAGACCAAAGTTGGACCTTTGAAGACTGAAAAGGGTGAATTTATTATGGGGAACAAGGAAATAGCAGATGAGTTGAACAGATACTTTGGATCCGTCTTCACTAAGGAGGACACAAACAATCTTCCTGATGTACAAGTGATCAGAGGGGTGATGGAGGAACTGAAGGAAATCCACATTTGGCCGGAAATGGTGTTGGGTAGACTGATGGGACTGAAGGTTCATAAATCTCCAGGGTCTGATGGTCTACATCCCAAGGTACTCAAGGAAGTGGCACTAGAAATCGTGGACGCGTTGGTGATCATTTTCCAATGTTCTCTAGATTCAGGATCAGTTCCTGTGGATTGGAAATGGCTAATGTTATCCCACTTTTTAAGAAAGACGGGAGCGAGAAAACGGAATTATAGACCAGTTAGCCTGACGGAGCGGTTGGGCTTGTATGGATTTAGAAGGATGAGAGGAGATCTTATTGAAACATATAAGATCATTAATGGTTTGGACACGGTAGAGGCAAGAAACATGTTCCCGATGTTGGGGGAGTCCAGAACCAGGGGCCACAGTTTAAGAATAAGGGGTAGAAACTTGTAAAAATAGGTGCAGGAGTAGGCCATTCGGCCCTTTGAGCCTGCACCGCCATTCAATATGATCATGGCTGATCATCCAACTCAGTATCCCGTACCTGCCTTCTCTCCATACCCCCTGATCCCTTTAGCCACAAGTGCCACATCTAACGCCCTCTTAAATATAGCCAATGAACTGGCCTCAACTACCTTCTGTGGCATAGAATTCCAGAGACTCACCACTCTCTGTGTAAAGAATGTTTTCCTCATCTCGGTCCTAAAGGAATTCCTCCTTATCCTTAGACTGTGACCCCTTGTTCTGGACTCCCCCAACATCGGGAGCAATCTTCCAGCATCTAGCTTGTCCAACCCCTTAAGAATTTTGTAAGTTTCTATAAGATCCCCCCTCAATCTTCTAAATTCCAGCGAGTACAAGCCGAGTCTATCCAATCTTTCCTCATATGAAAGTCCTGACATCCCAGGAATCAGTCTGGTGAATCTTCTCTGTACCCCCTCATTAAGCCATTTAGAACTGAGATGAGGAAACACATTTTCACACAGTTGTGAGTCCGTGGATTTCTCTGCCTCAGAAGGCAGTGGAGGCCAGTTCTCTGGATACTTTCAAGAGAGAGCTAGATAGGGCTCGTAAAGATAGCGAATTAGGGGATATGGGGAGAAGGCAGGAACAGGATACTGATTGTGGATGATCAGCCATGATCACATGTTATGACGGTGCTGGCTCGAAGGGCCGAATGGCCTACTCCTGCACCTATTGTCTATCATGGAGTTCATGTCAGGATGGTGTGTGACATTCCCACCACATCCGCACTCGTCCTTGGTTGTAGGAGTCGTGTGTTTGGGAGGTGCCGTTAGAGAAGCCAAAGTGAATTACTATGAAGCATTTTGTAAATGGTACACATTACAGCCTCCGTGCACAGGTTGTAAAAGGAATGAATATCAAGGATGGTAGATGGTTACCAGTCAATTGTGGTATATAATGGTGGTATATAATGGTGATAATTTTGTGGAATGTTGTGGGAGCTGCACTCATCCAGGCAGGAGGACAATATTAAATCTCACAGCTACAATCAATCAATATACAATACAATCAGTTTTATTCGTCACCTTGCACATATAGTGCATGTGAAATGAATTTGCCAGCAGCGGTACATGAAAAAGAACACTCAAAGACACAATAAAAATGTAACACAAACATCCACCACAGCATTCACCACTGTGGTGGAAGGCACAAAAAAATGTGGCCAATCCTCCTCCATTTTCCCCCATGGTCGGGACCTCAACCCTCCGCAGCCGTTGCTGCAGGCGTCCAGATGTGCAGACAAGGTAAAGAGTCCAGGTAAGTCCTGAAACAGTGCTTCCCCACCGGAGACCACGGCTTCAAGCTGGTGTAGGCCGCAGGCCGGCAGTCGAAGATTTAAAGTTCGCGCCGCAGCCAGAAGCACTGCAGACTACAGTGCCGGCGATCGAAGTCGAAGCTCCCCTCCAGGGATCCCCGGCGAGGGACCCCACTCCTGATGGTAAGTCCGCGCCGCGCCCGCAGTAGATGTTGGCCGAGGGCCGGCATTCGGAGCTTCTTCTTCCCCCAGGTCCCCCATGAGGGATCCCAGGCTGCGGACGCCACACCAGCTGGGGCTGCTGCGAGCCAGCGAAACCCGCTCCGCGCCGAGAGTCTGTTCCACGCCCGCCGCTGAAGCCCCAGGCACGTCTCCGGGAAAGGCTGCACCAATCCTTGCTGTTAGGCCGCGGGGGAGGTGACATGGAAAAAGTCGCCTCTCCGTGGAGGAGGCAACCAAAGCGGTTTCCCCCTTACCTCCCCACACCACCCCCCCACACAAGACACACAAAGAAACATCAAAACAAATACATTAAAACATACTAAAAAAGCAAAAAAAAGTTGAAAAAAACAGACACGCTGCTGACAGGGTTGCCGCCTTGCAGCGCCCCCACCGACCTCAACTAATGCGTACCATGTGTCATTAAAATTTGGAACATCAAAAGGTAAGTCACGATGCAGAATTCCTAGTCTCTGACCAGTATGACCAGGAAGTATGATGGGTAGTATGTAAGTGGTTGGTCTGATAAGTCTCTGGTCAATAGAGGCTCCACCACCCCAAAGATATTCATGTGTAACTTTACATTGGCAAAGATAGACACAACTTGCTGGGGTGACTCTGCGGGTCAGCATCTCTGGAGAAAAGAAATGGGTGACGTTTCGGGTCATTCTTCAGACAGTTGCAATGGCAATAACATGTGAATGTCAAGCACCCTTGCTGGAGATTGTTATTGTCTGCCAATTTTGTTGTTCATTTCTGTATGTGTTCTGGGTCTTGCTGTATGCTGAGTTGGATAGCTTCATTTTCTGGGGAGCCACAAATGTAATTGAAGCATAGGCAATCACCAGTAAGAATCCCCAATGACCCAACAATAGAATTCTTTACCAGGAAGAAGATGCTACTGAAGCCTCAGCAAAGGAAAACATCATTGACATTATGAACTAAAAATGAATAGAAAGGGAATATTAGAAAGACAGCTGCATTTAGTGGATGAATCCAGATGGGATGCATTCTAGATTACTGAGAAACACAAGAATAAATTGCAGAGACCATGCCTATTATCTTTTGAAAATCTGCTGATTCAGGACCTGAAGATTAGATATAATCAGGCATTATACCAATTGTGGGGGGGGGGGGGGGGGGGGGGGTAGTGGGGGACAATAGAACAATAGATCAGTCAATTTAAGTATGAGAGTAAGAGGGTTTGAGAAATAATCATGAAGCACCGATTTAGTTGTCAATAGGGTAAGTATGGATTGATTAAAACAAGGCATTCAATTGTTTAAGGTAAATTGTGCTTCATTTTCGTTGAGGTTAATGTGGTATGTATGGATTTCCTACGTTGTGATTCAAGCCCATTGAATTGAGTAACTTGGATCGAAAATTGGCAAAGTACTATGAAACAGTCACTATGAAAGATTCATTTTTTGGACTGGTAGGAAGTGTAAAGTAGATGTCCTCAGTTAGGACCACTGGTTTTCTGAGTATAATGACGTGTGTAGGGCACAATTTCTAAGACTGTATATGACAAAACGTGGAAGGGTCGTGAATTGTTAAGAGGATAGTAAAAGATATCAAGGACATGTGGAATGGCTGTTGGAATTGCCGGTTGGTGGCAGAAAAAAATAAAATGCTGAGAGGCTGCATTAAACTTTGGTTATAAGACTCAAAAGGAACCAATATAAACCAGGCAAATGAGTATAAGAAAGAGATCTTGGAGTATAGATATATTATTTGTTGGAACTAGCAGGACTAGTGGAAAAAGTGTTTTTTTTAAATAAATATATGGCATCCTGGTATTTGTGAATGCATTCAAGAGCAAGGATGTCCGATTGCACCTTTATAAAATACTGGGCACACTACTCCTAGTGTGACTAAACTATCTTCAGGAAGCATGGTGGAGAACATGTACCAATCAGCATCAATAGTGCCAAAGTGGAAATTTTTTAGAGCTTCTGGTTGTTTGGTGTTAATATTGTCAGCAATCTGTTGTGGACCAACCACATTGATGTAACAGTCTCCTTGAAAAATAGAGGCATTTGGGTGCCATCTTGGTTGTAAAATTTTGCATGTCTCCAATGATTCTTATAAACTGCACGATAGAAACTATACTGTTTGGTTGTATCACAGCTTGGTTTGGGAACAGCTCTGTCTGAGAACAAGAAAGTGCAGAGAATTGTAAATGTAACCCAGTCTATCACATAATCCAAACTTCCCCACCATTGACTCCATCTACACCATGTTGCCTCAGAAAAGCAGCCAACATAATCAAAGACTAGTCTAACCCTGGTCTTTCCTCCTCCTCTACTTCAGTCTGGCAGAAGGAACAGAAGCTTGAAAGAATACCATCACACTCAGGAGCAGCTTCTTTGACTCTTCTCAGGCTTCTGAACAATCCTTCAATAAACTAGGGTACTGTCAGATACACCTCTACCCAATTGTAGACAATGGGCTTTGTTTAGTTTTGCTTAGAAATACTGCACGGAAAAAGGCCCTTCGGCCTACCGAGTCCGCACCGACCAGCGATCCCCACACATTAACACTATCCTAAACACACTAGGAACAATTTTACATTTATACCAAGCCAATTAACCTACAAACCTGTATATCTTTGGAGTGTGGGAGGAAACCGAAGATCTCGGAGAAAGAAGTTTGCCGCCTTGTTACTGCAGTACTGTGAGCAGTTTGCTGCCCAGTACCATGATACTGGAGCACTGCTCTGCCCCTGCTTCCTGGTCTCTCTCCCTGCCCCTGGTCCCCACTCCCCACGCTACTGCAGCACTGTGAGCAGTTTGTTCCCCCCCCTTCTCCCCCCCCCTCCCCCACCTCCTCTGGTCCCCACTCCCCGTGTTACTGCAGCACTTTGCCTCTGTAATTGATCCCCTACAATGCTGAGAACTATATTCTGCACTCTGTATCTTCCCCCTTGCTCCAGTTATTGCATTTGTATTTGGCTTGATTGCATTTATGTGTACTACATCTGATCTGTTTGGATAACTTGCAAAACAAAGTTTTTCACTGTACCTCAGAATAATAATAAACCTAAACCTACCTAAACCAATTCTGGTGTCACATTGAATGAAGGCTTTAAAGAAGAAGAGGATTGGTAAAATGATTCCATTAATTAGGACATTGTGGGCCCATATTCCTCTTAACCTTTCCTAATCGGATGTCTTTTAAATGTTATTTTACCTGCTTCAACTACTTCATCTAGCAGCTCGTTCAATATATCCACCACCTTCCATGTGAAAAAAGTCGCCCCTCAGTATACCTTTACACCTTTCCCATGTCACCTTAAACTTATTTATTCTAGTTCTTGATTCCCCTACGTTTGAAAAAGGACTGCATTCACCCTATCTGTTCCCCTTATCATTTTATACACATCCAAGATCACCCCACGGCCTCCAATGCTCCAAGGAAAAAGTTTAACCAGCCTGCATCTACGCTTCATGTGCCTTGGAATAACACAATCAAGGACCATAAAATACAACAGCTTGAAGCACGTGCAGCCAAATTACAAATCACCTCCTTCGCTGTTGTAAAACTATTGAATGGTCCTTTTGAACTAACGGTGCAGTCCTGATCTCCTAACCTATCTCATTGCGGCCCTTGCACTTTTGTTTTCCTGCACTTTCTCTGTCGCTGTAACATTGACACTCTAGCACTATATTCTATACTCTAGTTATTCTTTGCATTACTAGTTTCACTTATATATGTCTTGAATGTACTCATGCAAGGTATGATTTGACTGAATAGCACACAATAGCGTAGTTTTTCTCTATCTCAGCACACACAAAAATAAACCAATACCACATTAACAATTTGAATTGTTCCATTACATGCTGCCATGCTTTCAGATACAAAGACCAAAAGATCTGTGCAATTCTTCCTCTAAAATGCATTACAAATGTACCTAGACTCAAGTATTTGTCCTATCATCTCTGGCACAGTGACATAATTCTTCTCAAGTGTCTTTACATTATTACTTCTATCCATACATCTTCTAAATCAAATTTTTATTGAAGAAAATTTCATGGTGAAACTGGAAGATAATATCGCCATTCTGTGTTCATTATTTGAATTGTTGTCCAAAGCATTGATAATATTTTTTCCACGCTAAATCAAATACATGAGATAGCAGTCACAATTTCATTTATGATTTATTTCAATGGTTTTACATAGATTTGTTCTTCTCTCATTTTTTACATTGAATCTCAGCTTGTGCATTTCCGTGACATTCAGTGTGATTTTCGTAAAGGTAAAGATATTTACCTTTTTGTAGGTGATCTCTTGAACTTTGATGCAAGTGCAATGTTTCAGCTTTATAAGTGGTACCTTGTTTTTGGCTGGCACTATGCGGTACTCTTCAAAGTGACTCAGTTTCTTCTTAATGGCAATTTTTCTGGGAAATTCTGTACCATTATTCTCACCAAATTAGTGTGATTGTCGACTCAAAATGAGCTTTTGCTTTTTTGAGCATTTTTTTCTACGGGGAATGAATTTGTTTTGGTGATACTTGAAGGTGTAGAATTTTACACTTTCTGAAGCTCTTTGTCAATAGAAGTTCAAAGTTTTAAGTGGATGAGTAATATCAAAATGCGTTTGACGCAAATACACTGCTTATAAAACAATTTGAGGTTAGCTGCCTACTTCATCCCAATATTTTTTAATTTTAAATCGGTTATTACACTATCTTTAAATCAAATGAGTGGAGAGCAAACAAAATTAGTTTTGCTTGCATTAAGCAGGCATGCGCCAGAATTGATCGGAGACATGTCAATAAAGTTTAAAAGAAGCTCAAGTTTGTAATGTAAACAGAAACCTTTTATCGTCAGTTTGGGTTGGTGTAACTTGTTACGTCACGTGAGCTGAAGTAAATTAAGGTAACAGGATTACTTTTTATTTTCATTTTTAGTTTGATTCTTCATTAGAATAAAGGCGCTTTGATGTTCAGAATAGCATATTTTGCTTTACTGTTGCTCAAGAGCAGTGTTACTTGTCCTCCTGAGTTACTCCAGCATTTTGCGTAAATCTTCAGTGTTAAAATGAGTGTTTTAAAATTGGCTTTTATTGATTCATGTAATGAACAATTAAAATTGTGCTCTTGGGAAGGGTCGGCAACCTACGCCCTCCGTGCCGAATGCGGCCCGTAACCCAAAATCATCCGGCCCGCAGGCGGATTTTTTTCCTGTAATCATCCGGCCCGCCGAGCTCCCCGAGCAGCAGCGGCCAAGCGCCGAGCTTTGGCTGTACTGCTTTCTGCGCAAAGTGGCCGGCACGGAACAAGTTTAAGAAAGAACTGAAGATGCTGGAAAAATCGAAGGTAGACAAAAATGCAGGAGAAACTCAGCGGGTGAAACGTGCAAGGATTGCATGAGGCTGCCTCACCCGCTGAGTTTCTCCAGCATTTTTGTCTACCATCTGTGAACATGTGATTTGATGCCTGCCATCCGGGGCGGGTACCATGTGTGCACACGTGATAGATGTGGCCCGCATTCCGCTCACAGACATGCGTCCTAGCCCCTATGCAGAACAAGATTGCCAACCCCTGTCTTACGATTTGTTGATTCAGGTAATTAGAGTACTGGAGTAGCAGCCCTAGCACCGACCCCTGCGGAACTCCCCTAGTCAATGGCAACCAACCAGAAAAGGTCCCCTTTATTGCCATTCTTTGCCTTTTGCGATCCAGCTAGCCTGCTATCCATGCTAGTATCTGCCCTTTTATACCATGGGCTCTGATCTTCCTCAGCAGCCTCACATGTGGCACCTTATCAAAGGCTGTCTGATATTTGAAATTATGAAGTACTGACGGCCAAAATGTAAGCAAGCAGCAAGAATATACCAGGAAAATTATTTAATGGATGTGTGTCGAGAATAATATTTTTAAAACATACATGTCTAGCTCCTGACTAGTCAGTTATCAATTTGGTTTGATAAAGTAGTATGCATTTCTTTAATATTCTACAAGATTTCACTTATATGAGAGTTAAAAATGTTTAATGCCAATGACTTTTCGCGAGTAAAATGATACTTTTGAAATGTAAACAAGTAACATTTAGCAAGTTAGGCAGTAACAATCAATGTCAGCTTATCGTCCTCGCTGGTTGAAATAGTATACATGTGCTTGTCAAAACGGTCTTGAAATGTGTATGCTTACAGTCAAAAACAGATAGTTATTTGCTACAGATGTGTCTTTAAAAGCACTCATTGTAATTTATCAAATTTCGCGAAAGTAGTATAGATCATAGGAAAAGGCTATTGTTGCGAAGTACCATAACCAGGATTGAAATTTTATTTCAATCATATTGAATTGGATGGTGCAAACACTAATCTTGGCACTAAAATTATCATTGTGAGCATTAAATTATGGAATGTGGAAAGCGCTAACTTGTGGCAAATGCTATTGTGTTCATCAACCCGAAGACACAGATTTTCCACCTTATTTTGCAGATTCTTCTGTCCTCCTCCATGTGTATATCTAATGGGAAGTGGATGGAAGAAAAAGAAAGATCAAATGGAACGAGATGGATGCAATGAGCAGGAATCACAGCCATGTGCATTTATTGGGATTGGAAATAGTGACCAAGAAATGCAGCAACTTAACTTGGAAGGAAAGGTAAGAATATGTGTCCTTTAGTTGATCGAAGATGTTGCTAAACACCAATAATGACCTTGTGCTTCAGGTGCTAACAAAATAATTGTTTGCAATTCTTCTCCAGTTTTAAAAACTAGTTATAATTGTACATTGAAGAAACACTTAATGTGATCAAACTGGCTTCAGTAAAAATTGGGGCAAAATTTATTCAGCAAGGTGGGATGTTATAAGTGTTCTTTGATCTGTATCATGTAATTTTAGAAATTCAGTAACAGCTTGATAGAGGATGATTAAAATGTAATTTACATGCTTGCTCAAACAGCTCCAAGTCTAAGTGAATTATTATGTATGAAGGAACTGCAGATGCTGGTTTAAACCAAAGATAGACACAAAATGATAGAGTAACTCGGCGAGTCGGGCAGCATCTCTGAAGAGAAGGGATGGTGATGTTTCAGGTTGAGACCCTTCTTCAGATTGACGTCAGTGGGGATGGAGATAGATAGGTAATAGATAAATAGCCTGATTAAAATCTGCCTGCAGTTTCTCCTCCCATAACTGCAAATGGTCTATATCCTACTGGATCCTTTGACTGCTTCCTTCATTGTCCGCAGGCCCACCAATGTTAATATAGGCAGTAAAGTTACTAACTACCCAACTACAATTTCACCCAAGTCATTGGCATAGAATCACAAATAACAGAGGTTCTGGCATGGATAGCTGCGGAACATCATTGGTCACAGACCACCAGCCAGAATAACACCCTTCTACCTATTCTTTGTCTTCTACGGGTAAGGTAATTCTGAATCCATGCTAGCAAGCCACCGTGCACTCTGTGTATCACCATGAGGGACTTTGTCAAATGCTTTAGTAAAGTCCATCCTCTACCCTACCCTCAAGAATCACCTTCATCACCTCTTCAAAAAAACTCAGTCAAGCTTTTAAGACATGACCTGCTGAGGAAAAAAACAATGTTGAGTCACTATTTACCCCACTTTTTTCCAAATGTTTCGCCTTTTATCCTCCTTTTCTTAAGAGAAAATAGTCTATCAGAATTCAAGCCCTGAAATCCTGGCGATATCCTTGCAAATCTTCTCTGCACTCTCTAAGCAGACCAATTTACCTCCGGGGATGCATAAGGTTTATTGTATCATAGTTTAATTATAATCAAATGCAGCCTAACCAATGTTTTGTGCAACTGTGTACACCATTTCGGACAATATCTATAAATCCAATAAAACTGAGTGTTCAAAAGACATGGTTTCTCTACTTGCATGCAGAAGTCATGTGCTACGGAATACATTTTCAATATTTGAAGAAATTGTCTTTTGTGGCATTAGTTGTTATCTTGCACCAGTGTTCTGATTTTTGTTTTAAACTGGTTGATGGGCATGTATTTTCCTGCCACTTTATAAAATGGCATGATTTTTATTTAATTTTTCTTCTAAAATCTATTTGAGGAATAAGAGGTAAGGCTAACCTTTCGTGAAGAGAATTAGTTTCTGATAATATCATAAAGTAGAATCTCCAGCATCTGCATGGGTTTTCCAAGTGATACAGACGGCATGGAAATAGTTAATTTTGCCACCATGTCCATAATCCACCATGTCCACTATTGAATACCTAAGTGAGCCAAGTATTTAATTATCACGGGATTAGAATAATGTAATTCTTGGTGTAGCTATACAAGCACACTAAACGCTACAACACAACAAAATAAAAAAACAATTAATTATCGAATGTACTCGGGGTGACCAGACCATAAGTGCAAGCAAAATTACAAAGTACAACTTTGTACAAAGTCCATAGTGGTTCTTGCGGAGACAGGGTTCTGGCTGGGGTTGTGAAGGTTGGTTCAAGAACCTTAGGGTTGATGAAATGAAGCTGTTCTTCACCCTGGGGGTAATGGTTCTCAGCCTTCTGTAACATCTTCCCAACAGCAGCAGTGACATAAGAGAGTGGCTAGAGGAGTGGGGGTCTCTCATAGTGACTGCCGCCATGAGGCAACACTTCCTGCAGATCCCTTGGATGGTAGTGGGATCCACACCCGTGATGGATGATGAAATATCCACCACTTTCTCTTTCAGTCTTGAGCTTTCATTAATAAAACAAGGCAGTGATGCAACCTTCTCCACCGTATTCAATCGAGTATTCGGTTACTCATTAGTATTGGATGCTAAATCTCCACAAATTTCTGAGGACGTACAGGCCTTTCACCTTTTACGTGTGCTTGATTTGCATGTTTTTAGAGTAACACACTTGTCTAATTACTACTGAAGGGTAATTTATAAGCTCCTATTTTCAGAATAATGTGCTCAAAGTTATGCCTGGCACAGTATGGCAGTGTAGTTGTTGCGGTGTCCTGCATTCAGTTGATATGCATGGATTTTGATTTATATGCTGGAGAATATGCAAACTCCACATTGTGGCATCGGTGATTGGGATTGAATCTGGGTAGCGGGAGCTGTGAGACAGTCGGCATGCTGACTGGGTGCCTCTTTTCTGCCCTGTCCAGATAAGGTGATGGCAGCAAAATCCCCTATTTTCTCATTCTTGATCTATATGTCTTGGTACAAAATTGTACCAATCTCTTTCTCCAGAAGTTGGCAAAAACTTTGTTTTTCCTTATAACATTAAGAATCTAGTTAAAAGGCTGACTGCTAACAGGTTTCTTCATCTTTTACAATGATCACATTTAGCAGATATATGTGCAAAAAAAACCTAAATATACTTTTTAAATACCCAAACACACAGAACTGTGGGTGCTATTTTACACACAAAAGGACACAAAGTGCTGTAGTAACTCAACGATTCAGGCAGCATCTCTGGAGAACTTGGATAGGTGACATTTTGGATCAGGACCCTTCAGACTGATTGTAGTAGGGGAAGGAAATTGGAAGAGATGTGGTGGCGGGCAAGTGATAGGTGGATGCAGGTGATGACCAGACTGATTCCTGGGATGTCAGGACTTTCATATGAGGAAAGATTGGATAGACTCGGTTTGTACTCGATGGAATTTAGAAGATTGAGGGGGGATCTTATAGAAACCTACAAAATTCTTAAGGGGTTGGACAAGCTAGATGCTGGAAGATTGTTCCCGATGTTGGGGGAGTCCAGAACAAGGGGTCACAGTCTAAGGATAAGGGGGAATTCCTTTAGGACCGAAATGAGGAAAACATTCTTTACACAGAGAGTGGTGAGTCTCTGGAATTCTCTGCCACAGAAGGTAGTTGAGGCCAGTTCATTGGCTATATTTAAGAGGGCGTTAGATGTGGCACTTGTGGCTAAAGGGATCAGGGGGTATGGAGAGAAGGCAGGTACGGGATACTGAGTTGGATGATCAGCCATGATCACATTGAATGGCGGTGCAGGCTCGAAGGGCCGAATGGCCTACTCCTGCACCTATTTTCTATGTTTCTATGAGGATTTTGATTGGCAGATGGCTGAACAAAAAGGCCAGATGTAGGAAGAAGTCAACAGGCTGTGTGATAAGGAGAGAAGATGTACAGAATGTGAAGCCAGAGGAAGGGAAAGTGGTTCAAGGGGAAGGGAATTATCCAATTCATCTAAATTGGAGAATTCAATGTTCATACCATTGGGTAATAAGCTACCCAAGCGAAATATGATGTGTTGTTCCTCCAGTTTATGTGTGACCTTGCTCTGGCAAAGGAGGCTTCCCAGGACAGATTGGTATGGGAAGGGAAATTAAAATGGTTAGTGAGTGGGTGATCCAATTGGTCTTAGTAGACCAAGAACAAGTGATCAGCTGAAAGGTTGCCTAGTCTATGCTTGGTCTCGCATAGACTCATTGTAAAGGATGCCACGTCGGGTGCACTGAATGCAGCAAATGAGGTTCGGGGAGGTGCACGTGAATCTCTGTCCCATCTGAAAATACAATTAATTTGCAAAATGAAAGGTAACTCAATCTTCCTATATTGGAAAACTAATGTTCACGATTATTTGCACACACAAAATTGGTATCAAAAATTTTATTTTACATTATAGTTTTTTAATTTTTTTATTTGTCATAGATGATCCAAAGTTTGTTTCTAGAATATTGCTTGTTTCATTTATATATAACTGGGAAGCTCATACTTTTTGCAACTTATTTTTATGATCTTGTTTCATTTTATTTTTGCAAAGGCGAAGCTTGAAGAGAACCTGCTTTACATTTGAAACTTTAAAAAATTATCAGTCTTATGCCTTATTTGGGTGATAAGCAAAATCTATAATTGCTAGGAATTTGGCTTAAACCATATTTGACAGACAGTCGTAATGCTACAGTTGTAACTTTCCATCAGAATTCATTTCTAATGGTTTCTTTAAGGCTGAAATTAGCTGATTTTTCATTGTTTTACGTATGATATCTGTAATTTTTGCATCAGAATGCAGTATCATTCTGAATAAGCATAACAAAATCTGTATGTTGTTGGGAGTAAGAAAGGAAGAGGAATTATTCTTTATAAATTGTGGGAATGGGGGGAAATGGTTATAAATTTTACGTTTATCAACAGCCAAGGACAACCAATGGTTATGACACACTCCTATGGTATTAAGGCAAACCAATTCCAGTTATCATTAAGTTAGAATATTGTGTACATTTTGTTACAATAAGTGGCAGCAATAAAAGGTTGCTTTAGTTCTGTATATTGGTAATATATTGCCATTTTTTAGTTGGTGATATTGATGATCTAATCTCTCCACTGTAGGTGGATGTTAAGGGAAAAGGATAAACTCAAATTCAATCTTAATACTATTGAATTCAGCAGGTGAAAATATAATTTGATTTCCAATATTAAAGGGTGAAGCAACCCCAGTCCCTGGCTCTCACACTGCATCCGCAACCAGTGTACATCGTTTTGTTTTGTGTTTTATTGTCATTGTATACCACTATATGTAAATGTCCATATTATCACTTCAAAAGATATATGTAGCACTCCCAATGTCAGTTAACAATGAAGATTTTGTGACTTTTTAAGAGATTTTCTTCTGATTGGGATGGTTTTATTCATTGGTTTAATCCTATTATTACTTTGAACCTGAGCATCCAATATACAAGGGAAAGAAAAGTAAAGTCTCAAAGTTGAGCAGCCGTTAAGAATATTTTACGGGGTGGAAATGTTTGAAAATGGGCCTTTCTGCCCATTGAGCCCATGCTGACCAGCGATCTTCTATACACCAGGTCTATCCTACACACAAGGAGTAATTTACAGAAGCCAATTAACCTACACATCTTTGGTGTGTGAGAGGAAACCTGCGCAACCGGAGAAAACCCACACAGTTGCAGGGAGAATATACAAACTCCTTATAGACAGCATCTGTAGTGGGGATCAAACCCAGGTATCTAGCACTGTAAGGCAGCAACTTTATTGATATGCCATTGCAATTTATATTGTTAATTGCAAGCAAAATAAGTAATCATTTTCCTTTACTTGAATCTAACAATTAATAAGACTGTTGTAATAAGAAAAATGGAGAGATTAGCCAAATTTCACATATGCCCTCTTAAGAAAAAACGTCAAAGAGAATCAAAGTTCGAGAAGCAACTTAATAAAAGTGCTGTTTATTGGGCTTGTGTCAGAAAATAAGATGCACTGGTGAAAACAAAAGAGATGGGTTAATGGCACCAATGTGTCACTTCTGGAAACTGATGTGGGCCCGACATGCTAAGATGGCCCTCCTTTGTTATAAATGAGACATTTCTGAGCGTAGGATTTGAATCCATTCTCCACCAACCAGCACCATTTTAGCATTGTATTGATGCTATCCATGTGATCCCAATTAGTTTTTTATTCAGAATATTTGCATTCATATAACGCTCCTTCACCTATTATATTGAATAGCCTTTTCATGACCCCAGGAATGTAGTGAACAAAATCTAAGATACAATTATCTTTTTATTAAACACAATGTTTTTGTTTTTAAAGTTTTAAGTCAAATGATTTTGCATAATTTGTTTAGTTCCATGTAGCTTCATCTTGTCTCATTCACACAGGGCTGTTGCTTCTGCTTTTATTTGCTTAATTGTGCAGTCTTTTGTCCTTTTTATTTTTGCAGAATTATTGCACAGCCAAAACATTGTACATATCTGACTCCGACAAGAGAAAGCACTTCATGTTATCAGTAAAAATGTTTTATGGTAATAGTGATGACATTGGCGTCTTTCACAGCAAACGGATCAAAGTAATCTCCAAACCTTCCAAAAAGAAACAGTCCTTGAAAAATGCCGACTGTAAGTATATACACATATGGCTGTCCAATTTTAAATGTAATGAGTAGTAACATTTCACAACAAACCTGTGCTAATTTTTTTTAATGTAACATTAGATAATGGTTCTTTAGAAATAAAATCATAAAATGCAGGAAGCACTCAGTAGGACCGCCAGAGTCGGGGGAAAGAGTAAGAATTAACATTATAGGCCAAATATCCTTTGTCTGAAGAACGGTTTCAAACTCAACCTTGATACTTGTTTTTCCACAGACCTGCTGAGAGCTTCCATCATTCCTAGTTTTTATTTCAGACTTAAGGCATCTGCAGTTTTTCTCCTGTTTGTCCTTCTCTTCAGAAACTTGTATGGTCATCCTATAGCTTCAGGTTTTAGGAAATTACGTTGAAAATGTTTTGGTCATCAATCTTTTTCATTAGGTCTGGAATTTTAGGGACAAAAGAAGTTGTGCATATTATTTTAATTTTCATTTAGTTTTTGATAAATTACTGTACAATTGAAATCATCAAAAGCAAAACTCAAGACATGCAGTTAGTTTTAATGTGCTTGCAATGCAATGCAGAGTGTATGTTTGTGTAGATTAGATGACAATTAAGTGTACTGTTGTTTTCCATATTGAGAGCCTTGAGGGAGCTGCACTTTCCAAGCAAGTTAAAGGTTTTCCATCACTCACCTGACTTGTTCCAAAAGGCATCATGGAATGAACTGCTCATTAAAGCTTGCTGTCTTTGATCTACTATTATAATTTTGAGGTTGATCAAATTAAGTTTCTGATCAATGGTCATCTCCAGATGTTGTTTTAAGATTTTTTTAATCATCTAAACATATTGTAGGAAGGTGATTAAATTATTTGTTAAAAATGTTCCCTTAAGTGGTGTACGTTATCTTGCTACCTATATGCAAACATCTGAATGTTGCTTTGGTCTTTAGGTGCAGATGTTTGGTTATCTGATGAGATGATCATGAAAGCTCCTCCTGCCGCTTGGGCATTTGCTCGGAATTGAAGTTTTTTGTCCTTCCATTGTGGTTTTCTGGGTTCTGAGGTGGCCAGGAAAACCAAATGGGTGACTTGTCGATAGAAAGGACTGGAGTTATGTGACAGAGTGAGTGGGTGGGTAGCTTTTGAGGTTTTGTGTATCCAATGCATTGTCTTCAAGATCCTCAATGTGATCCTGATTGCTGCTTCTCCATTTTGAGTGGTCGTGGGCTTATCTAAACATGCAATCAATGTCAAACATCCCCTTCTGTACATGCGATTAATGCAACAGATGAAAATGGTAGCCTACAACATAGATCCAAAGAACTACAGTTCCTCCTAAAAAGACTCTTATTTTGTGCTGTGTCACTCCAGTTGGTACATATCTTTGCCCTATTTCACAATGATTTCAACTTTGTTAAGGTGGTTTAATGCCAAACTCGGTGTCAGCCTGACTTGACTGTTTTTTTCATAAAAACGTTGTGAGGCCTATTAAAATTCCGTATGCCAATGCCTAGTTTAACAGCTAATTTGTCGACATAAGATTAAGCCTTGGCTCTTCCTGGTAGGAGCCTTGTGTTCACTCCCAGACCATTGATGGAGTGAAAAATGCATTCTAAACTATACAGGAAGATTTGGACATTTTGGATAAATTCAGTTTATGATAGCTCTTTGAAAGCAAAATAACTGAGAATGTAAACTAATACAAAAGAATCAAAGTCAAGAAACTGCGTACAGTAATGAAATTTGAAATTGCTGTTGGACAGCAACAATATGTTTTGTGCAACATTTAATGCTGATTTATTGACCCAGGTTGTTCATTTAGCGGAGATGAACTGCTAGGACATTCCAACTTTACCCGGAGAAGTGTGAATGAAGTTTAGGATTCGTGTAGTCCAGAACTTGTGTTAAGCAACGGTAGACACAAAATGCTGGAATAACTCTGCGGGACAGGCAGCATCTCTGGAGAGAAGGAATGGGTGATGTTTCGGATCGAGACCCTTCTTCAGACTTGTGTTAAGCAGGTCGTCTGATTCAGGCCACTGTATTCCTGAAATAGTCCCCCAGTGAACATAGCCACCAGCAGTTGAGCACCAGTTCAGTAGTGGGGGGCAGGGGACTGCTGTGCAGCAATAGAAAATAGAAGGTAACACTCTTGAATTAATTGGATTGAGTTACAAATAATTTTTTTATTTACTGATTATTCCAGTCTTTTAATTTTGTTACTGTATCAGAATTTGACATTTTAATAACCTTTTCAGCAAATTTTGACTGACTTTGAAAGTTTGTGCATATCAGAGACGTTCAAACCCCTTCATTGCTTTGGCAGCCAATGGACCTAGAAATGTAGCCTAACATCTCTCAAGGCAAGTCCATTATAATCCAAAGACCTTCAGCTGGGAGACAGCTTCCTAAAGGGAAATTGCTCCTTGAAGTACAAATGAATTCGAGGGCAGCAACCCAAGCTAGTGCAAGAACTAGACTGATACAAGGCAATAGTTTAAAATACTTCATGAAATTGAGTTTGTCTTTGTGAAAGTTGAAATTTCATTAAGGTAGCTCAATTTGTCCTACTCTTTTCTATACCCCTTAAGGCTAACAGTTTTTTTTTTTTCTTTTTAGTATGCATTGCATCAGGAACAAAGGTGGCATTATTTAACAGACTTCGTTCACAGACCGTCAGCACACGGTATTTACACGTGGAAGGAGGGAACTTCCATGCAAGTTCACAACAGTGGGGAGCATTTTACATCCATCTATGTTAGTATCTGCAATTAACTTCATCTTTGTCCACTTATGCATTATTGATTTGTACCTTTTTATGTTAAATTTTCATATAGCTATCTTCACGTAAAATGAAATCCCAATGTAATGTTTCTCAACAATAAAGCAGAATTTTAGGCTGAAAACATGAGTGTTAATTCTGCAAAGAGTAATGGTGCCAGAAAATTCACTACCATTTTTGATACATAAATTATGCATGCTCAGATAGCTTGAAAATGGGAGGCATTAAAATTCAAATACTAGAATTTTGGGGGGTAAATGACCACGGGACAATTCAAATGAGATTCAAAATGAGGGATGCTTTACAAAGATCTGAAAATAGTGGGAAACCGTGTCTACTGATAATTAGAAATTTAGAGATTAGCTCTCAGAGCAAAAATGCACTCGAGATGTGGTTTAGTGAATTGCAATCTTGTTCCGAAGCTTCTGTTTTGAGGGCCCACCTCAAGAGACTTGAGTACAGAAATCTTGGATTTGACAATCCAGCTGCATTAGAGCTGCTGTTTATTTGGATGAGCTATCTGGCCCTGGTCAATGTAAAAGTGTTAATCAACGTAACTAAAATCAGGTGGTTGTCATGTTGCTCTTTAACAAGGCTTGGTCTGCATAAGTTGGCTACCACACTTGTCCATTACAAAAATGATCATATCTCCAAAATAATTGAAAGGGGCATCCAGAAAGACAGAATATAACATAAATAGCTTATCTTAGCTCAAATGGGCTAAAAGATAACATTTCCTGAGGGCAAACCAGGATATTAAAACTTAGCTGCCGATTTTTAAATGTTCCACATGCATTGCAAATATCAGATGTAATCTCAGATGTAACTTTTGTGTTCATGAAAGGAAGAGGGATGGAAAATGGGGAATCAATGAGAAAGACAACCTGGTGTCAGTTCTAGAGAAAATAGTGGAATTCTTTTGGGTAAATGACCACGGGACAAATCAAATAACTGCATAAAACTGATCTATGCAAGGGAAATCGCATCTGATAACGCAATGTTTTGAAAATATCACCAGTAGAATAGATTACCACTAATTTTATTCGATAAATATTGAACATAAGGGTTGAACGGATTGATTATCACTGATTGATAGTGGAATATTAGTTTACTGAGTTTAAATGCAGGTGCAGCCAGTAATTAAGTACAGAAATGATGTGTTAGAAAAAAGATTTGTTTGGAAGAGATAAAGAAATCCTGCTAATCCAGACATTGTTGACACCACATCTAGATGCACACGTTCTTGTGCAAAAAATAATAGATTTTAAATGAGTGCAATAAAGGTTCCAGGAGAGATTGAATGGACTCGGTTGCAGTTTAAGTGAATAAAATGTGTCTTTGTAAAATACTAGGATCTGACTTATAAATAATTTTAAATGATCATAGGGTTCATATTAAGCACTGAAATATGCAGATCGTTGCTGTATTTGGGTGTTCTGCATGCGAGGTTCACTATACCCTATCCAACTGACTTTTTACATGGAAACGTATTGCTCTTTGCAAATATCTCTCCAATATCTTTAGTGGAATCAGTAATATGAAAACTTAGTTGCTACAACAATCTCTTAGGTCATTAATAACGGCTCTTGTGCATGAATGTCACTTGTTTCTCAGCAATCACAGTGGTAAACAATGATTTGTATTTTGTGTCCATCATACGATGATTATTATGGTTACTTAGTTCAGCTTTGCATGGATTCACTGATTGTCAGTTTGGACTAACTCATCTGCGACATTAGTTTTTAAATCTCTCTTTCTTGTGTATCTTTCAGCTCTATTTGTACTATCTTCAAGACTTAACTAGTTATAATCCCATCAGGCCATTGTTTTACTCATTAAACTAGTCCTCCGAATTGTATCCTGTTTTAAGTCATACCAAAACAAATAGAAAAATAAAAAACTGCAGATGCTGGAAATCTGGAAATAAAAAGAAAATGCTAGAAATACCCATCAGGTCAGGCAGGATATGTGGAGGGCCAAACAAAATCACTGTTCAGATTGATAATTGGTGTGTTTCATTTCAGCACTTTTTTGGAATTCCAACGTTTGCCATCTCTGTATTCATTAACGTGAATTAACTTCCAGATAAATATAGCCTCTTTATTTAAAAATAAATCAACATTGTTGTCAAATTCCTTTGTAGCCTTTCTGTTTCCTATCATTTTTTTTCTTCCTGCTATGCAGCCCTCACTATGCTGTGCCAATTCTGTCTTTGTTTATCTTCAAACTTGACCCCTCCAACAATGGTGGTCATGCACTCAATTGTCCTGGTGCTAGGTTATGGAGTTCCCGTCTTGGTCCTCTCCTTCACCTCTTTAGTCTGATATTCCTGAAAACCTTTTGCTTTGACCAAGTTTCTGGTTGACTGCCTTAATGGTCTCTGGAGTAGGCTCATAGAATCAGCAATTTATACAGTTTGGAACGGGCCCTTTGGACCAACTCATCCATGCTGACCAATATGATGCAACTACACGGCCCATTTCATTCTCAACCTTTCCTAAGTATGTATCTGTCCGTGTATTTTAAATACTGTTGTAGTACCTGCTTCAACAGCCTCCTCTGGCAGCTCATTGCACATACCCAACACTCGCTCTGTGAAGAATTTGCTCCTTGGGATCCTATTTAATCTTGTCCATCTCACCTTAAATCTTTGAACATTGTACTTCATTCCCCTAGGCTGGGTAAAATGCTCTGTGCATTCACCCTATCTATTCCCCTTATGCACTTCTGTAAGATCACCCCTCAGTCTCCTATGCTCGAAAGAATAAAGTCCTGGCTTCTCCAACCTTATTCAGTCCTTCGAGTCCTGACAGCATCCTTGTAAATTTTCTGTGCACTCTTTCGAGCTTAATGACATATTTCCTATAACATGGGGACCAGAAACTGACCACAGTATACCAAATGTGGCCTTGCCAACATCTTGTACAACTGTAATATAACATCTCGACTTCTATGCTCAATACTCTGAAAAAGGCCAAGCACCAAGTCTTTGGTGCCCTATCTACCTCTGACATCATTTTCAGGGGAATACGTACCTGTATTCCTGATGTGTTCCTAAAGTGAAAATGTACCATTGAGTTTCTCCAACATTTTGTGTCTATCTGCACTCCTAGATCCCTCCGCTCTGCAACACTCCCCAGGGACATGCCCTTCACTGTGTGGGTCCTGGCCTAGTTTGACTTCCCAATATGAAACACCTAGCACTTATCTGCATTAATCTCCAATAGCCATTCCTCAGCTCACTTGCCCAGCTGATCAAGATCCTTCTGTAATTTTTGATAACTATCTTCACTGTCTACAATACCACCTATTTTAGTGTCATCTGCAAACTTACTAATGGTGTCTTGTACATTGTCATCCAAATCACTGGTGTAAAACACAAACCACAATGGTCCCAGCACTGCTCCCTTCAGTGCTCTCTTCAATATTGCGGAAAGCTGCTGTGTAACGACACACTGTCACTTATTTTATCAGGGTGAGAATGTTTCAGGCAAAGTACCATTTATAGTCAATTCCTAATTGGCAGAAGACCGCTGAGTATATAAAAAAAATGCTTATATCTCAGCAGATGAGGCAGCATTTGTGGAGATAGAAGCAGAATTTACATTACAAGTGATGTAATTTTCAGCAGAATTTAGAAAACATAATCAAAATGTTAATTTATAATGCAAGGTTTCATTTAGTAAGCTACATTGTGTGAAACAAGGATGACATGTAGGAGGGGAGGTATACCTGATCATCTCCAAATTGTTGTTTTAATCAACATTATCAATTCTGCCATGTTTTCACATGCAAGGATTTGAATTCACTATATTGTTTGTTAATATAATATTCTGATTATCAGACATGTATATGCACTGTCCCTCCCACTTCTCTGAAATCTAGCTGGTTGTATTCCACCTGTTAGAGGTAGTTCAACTACTCTTTCCTGATTTACAATATCTCTACTGATTCCATTGCTGCTGCTGTATTCACATCTCCTGCCGATTTGACAGCTTTGTTTCTTTTCTGCATCTGGTTTAACCATGTTGGGAGCATTGCTGTCTTTGCAGTAACCTCAGAGACATTGGACTTGATGGAGCTACTTTCTCTAATTACCCTTGCTTTTCCCATCACTCCCTCCATTTTCTGGCTTTCAGTGAAGGAATGACTGAAGTACATTGCTAAGCTTTACTCAGTGTTAAGAAGATAGAACAGTACAGCATAGGAATAGGCCCATGTGTCAAATTTAACTAATCCCTTCTGTCTGCACATGATCCACATTTCCTCCACCCTGAATATTCATATGCTTATCTGAATCCTCTTAAATGCCACTAATCCTATCTGTTTCCATCATCAACCCTAGCAATGTGTTCCAGGAACGTATCTGTCCTGCATATTTCCTTTTCTTTCCATTTCCTACCTTAAAGCTATGTCCTTTTGTATTTGACTTTTCCACTTAGGGGGGAGGGGAAGAGTACTGACTGTCTAACCTATCTGTGTTTCTCTATAATTGTATAAACTTCCAATAGATCTTCCATCAGCCTCTGACACTTCAGAGATAATTCAAGTTTGCCTAACCTCTCTTTATAGCAAATGCCCTCTAATCCACACAGTATTTTACTAAACCTCTTTTGCACCTTCTCCAAAGTCTCAGCATCCTTTCTTTGATGGATTGACCAGAACTGCATATAAGACTACAAAACTTTGGTTGGGCCACATTTGGAAAGCTGCAACATTGCATCCTGACTCTTGTACTCAATGCCCAATAAAGGCAAGCATAAAATAAGCCTTATTTTACCACTCGTATTGCTGTGGACTTGGACCCCAAGATCCTTCTGTACATCAATGCTGTTAAGGGTCCTGTGATTAATTTTATACTTTCCCCTTAAATTTGACCTCACAAAGTGCAACACCTCATACTTGCCAGGATTAAACTCCATCTGACATCTCTCTGCCTATATCTGAAACTGATCTATATACTGCTGTATCCTTGACAGTACCTTCATTGTCCACAACTCCCAATTTTTTCATATAATTTACTAATCAACCCATCTACATTTTCACCTAAGTCATTGATGTATATCACAAACAGAAATTCTAGCACTGGTGGCTGCAGAACGCCACTGGCCATAGACCTCCAGCCAGATCAACACTTCCACTACTATTCCATCTTTTTAGGGTAAGTCAGTTCTGAATCCAGATTACTGTGGATCCCATGTATCTTAAACTTTTGGATCAATCTACCATGCAGAACCTTGTCAAATACCTTATTGAAGTTATTAATGTATAAATAATTCTCCAAGCTTTTCCTGTTAATGTTTGCCCATTGTGAATGGGTAAGATTAGCTTACTCTGCCAACATGATTTTTGGAACCAATCTATCATTTCAATTATTTTATTTATAAAAGCACTGTTTTCAATCATTTTTTAAATGGAATTCTGGCTTTGAGATTGAGCAGAGAAATCTTTATTCTCATCTGATTCTGCAGTGCCTGGTCATTTACTCTTCGTCTGGCTATATTACACCCTTGTGTCTCCTCCAGGTGCTTGAGAAGGGAGGAGCTCTGTCAGGCAGACTAGACCCACCACCTTCTCCCGTGCCACCTGTGTACTCTTGCTCTCCCTGTTTGGTCCAGCTATCTTGTTGATACAGGTGGCAAAGTGCAATTGAAATGAAGGCCATTTGCAATTGGGATAACTGGCTGGGTTTTGCCAGTTGTGGAACCTGTAAATAAGAGCTTATTTTGAAATGTCTTTATTAGCATTTGGTTAAGCTGCATTTACTTAACCTAATACTGAAAAACAATTTAATTAGCTGAAATAGATAAAATTATTTTGCCAATAAAAGGACTTAAATATGAACTTTCAAGCGAAATATTTTTCTAAAAACATAACTAGCCTAAAAGGAAGCAGTATCTAAAATGGCATTGCCAACAAGTGCCAGGAAGACTGCGCCTTGTTGCTGGATTTTGGAAAAAATTGACAGTTTGGGCCTTCTGAATCTGTCAGTGGGTTGTAGACTTTGATTAAAGGTGTGCAATTGCATTTCATCATGCGTTCATGGGTATCTAGATGGACCAATTCAAGTAAAGTAAATCAAGAGGAGAATATTCTGACACGAACACTGATGCAAAAACAATAGTCTTGATGAGCACAATTGACTCCGTGTTTTGCGCATCTCATTGCTTGTAATATTGTTGTGTAATTGGGCTTGAAATTGCCAGGAGTTGCTTCTCATTCTACCTGAAGATTTTGTCAAATTCCTCTTCGTGCCAACACATTCAAGACTCCCTCACAGCTGTAGAAGTTCTAAACTTGCTGCCCAGTGTCTGTTGCTGAATTTGTTTTCACCGAATCCTTAATCTGGTTGACTTTATTATTTAAAATTTTGAAATTTAGATGAGTATAAAGGAAAATGCTCTCAAACAGGAATATCAAGGCATTTGGCTCATGCCAATCATTATCTAATCAATTTGATGCAAACCAACATTAGCTCTTAAAAGAGGTCATTATTGAACACAGCTGTTGGTTACTATAATACAAAGAGTGACAGAATAATGTAAAAACTATTAATCAAGAAATTATGTACTTGTGATTTATCAGGGAGAAAAGAATTTATAGAACATTTATTGATATTTCAGAAATTTTATGTTTGATATTTTGAACGGGTTCCTTAAATAGGTGATTAAATATGTAAAAAACTCTTTGGTTATCAAGTTCTTACTGTACATATTTTTGTTATCTGCAGTGGATGATGAAGAATCGGAGGGTGAAGAATTTACAGTCCGTGATGGATACATTCATTATGGTCAAACAGTGAAGCTTGTGTGCTCTGTTACAGGGATGGCACTACCCAGACTGGTACAGTGGCTTTTATTTGCTTGTCTTTGATAATGCTGTATTCAAGCATTATAGCTTGGAATTTTGTTTTTGGCTATTTTTATATCGTAAAAGCAGAGAAGTTTCTGCAGGACGACAGTTATTTGACTATTGCCAGACCTTCAATTCCTTCCTTCCAGAAGACCTATTTTTTCTTCTTGTTATTCTAAGGGATTGCAGTAGGATCGGTCCATTTCGTCCCTCATCCTGCTCAGTAGTTCGATAAGAACATGGTTGGTCATATACTCAGTGCCACTCACGCAAAAATCTCCATATCCTTAACTGCCTTAATATCTAAAAATCTATTAATCATGCTCTTGAATGCGCCCAGTGACTGGGTAGAGAATTTCAAAGATCTCATTCCTCTGGGTGAAAACTCAAGACTGCAGATGCTGCTAAAACTGTTGGAAGATCAGACATCAGAAAGGGATCGTGGATATTCAGACGGCATCCGTGGAGACAAAGGGACAGTTGAGTTTTGACTTTAGAGATACAGCGCGGAAATAAGCCCTTCAGCCCACTGAGTCCGACAAGCGATCCCTCGTACACTAGCACTTTCATACACACTTGGGACAATTTACGATTTTTACTGAAGCTAGTTAACCTGCAAAACCTGTACATCTTTGGAGTGTGGGAGGAAATTGGAGTACCATGAAAAAACCCACAGAGAGAATGCACAAACTCCATACAGACAGCAGCCAAGGTTGGTAACGAACGCGGGTCTCTGGTGCTGTGAGGCAGCAACTTTACTGCTGCGCCACTGTACCACCCTTCGTTTCGGGTCAAAATAGTGCATCAGGATTGAGGGTAGAAGGGTTAGCTAACAGATGATGGGTGGAACCAGGCAAAGAGGGTGGGTGATGGGCAGATGGAGCTCGGATTGGGGAATGGTCAGTTGATTTCTATTTTTGGTATTTATGGAGAGAGAAAGGAGTGTTTAATACGAGTGCCTTGATTTTTAAATAATAGGTCAGATTATGTTAATTCTGAATGACACCTGCAATCAGTCCTCCATTCACCTCCTCACTGCAACATTTTCCCTGCAACTGTTTGGCACCAAAAGTCTTGAGCTCTTGCTTCTCAGCTGTCCCATGAACAAAATGGTGAATTGGTCTCTGGATATCGTATCCTGAGAACTCCTCCCCTCCCCTGTATAATTTCGGTCATTTATGAGGCCTCAATAATTTATATTGTCTGATAGCAAAATAGTTGAAATTGATTTAATTAAAAAATTAATTAAAATGTGTTAAAACACTTCTGTTAACTGTGTAAAAAGTGAAATAAGAATAAATGTAGAATGACCATGATAAAGAAGGTTAGCGTGTTATTTAAATGAATGTGGATAAACTGAAAGTGCCAGAGGTGAGGAACTGTTTGCAAAGTGCATTTGCCACCTCTGGTGGCAAGTTACAAAATGTGCAAGGCAGAGCAAGGAGTCAGATGTGCTGACATTTTATCTCCAGTGGGACCCATACTTGTGCACTCAGCGGAACTGCTGGTTCATCATCAGCACAATCCAAAGAAATGCTGAACTCTTTAAGAACTCTTTCAAAGTAAGACTGAACCTTGATTTTTTTCAAACCTTTTTCCAAATGTTGAAATTTCTGGCAAAGTAACTTTACAAAAAACATTGGTCTTCATGCCTGAACCCGTAAAGTTTTTTAATTATACAAAGTGTTATATTGAGCATTTGTGTTACAGAGGTGAATCTCAAATTATTTCAGTTTGAGGCACGCGGTGCTTTTAAGTCCAGGTTAATAGGCATCCTGTATGATGTACCAATCAGTTAAGCGATGGTGTACAAACCCATTGACAAATTGCAATCTTGTGTTTTTGGAAACTTACCATTTGCAGTTTCCTCATTATGACGGTCTTGCATTTGAGAACATTTTTCCTTTCTGCAATAGGTCTTTGCTTTTCATCCATTGTAAATTAAATTTCCTTTATTGTCATTCAAACAAGGCAAGGCAACTTTATTTATATAGCACCATTCGTACAAGCTGCAATTCATAGTGCTTTACAAAAGAAACAAAAGAATAACATAGTTTAAAAACATTGCAGAACCACAATACAACACAGGACAACAAAATAGCCAATAATCAAAAATTACATAACAAGCAATAAGACAAATGCATGAATAGTAAAACAAAATCACTAAAACAATAAAACTATTTTAAAAGCACATAAAAGGGTTAAGATTAGAAGGTTAAGATTACCTGTATGTTGGGTTATGGAAAAGCTACAGTAAACAACAGTGTTTTTAGGTCTGATTTAAATCTTGCCGTCTGTGCACACCTCAGGTGTTCAGGGAGCTTGTTCCACAGGTGTGGAGCATAAAAACTGAACGCTGCTTCAGCCTTTTTAGTTCTGACCCTGGGAACACAAAGTAAACCTGTCCCCGAAGACCTGAGGAGTCTAGGTGCCTCATATACAACAAGAAGGTCAGAGATGTATTTTGGACCCAGACCATTCAGTGCCTTGTAGGCCAGTAACAGAATTTTAAAATCTATCCTTTTACACACAGGTAGCCAGTGCAAAGATTTAAGGACAGGTGTAATGCGGTCCATTTTCTTGGTGTTGGTCAAGACTCTGGCAGCGGCATTCTGGATAAGCTGCACTTGTTTAATTGATTTTTTGCTGAGACCTGTAAAGATGCCATTACAATAATCTAACCTACTGAAGATATATGCATGAACAAGTTTTTTAGTGTCTTCTTTGGACAGAAATCCCTTGATTCTTGCAATGTTTTTAGATGGTAGTAGGCAGATTTGGTAATGGTCTTTATATGGCTGTTAAAATTCAAATCCGAGTCCATAACTACACCAAGGTTTCTGGCTTTGTTTGCGGTTTTCAGTGCGATTGAGTCAAGTTGAGCACTTATCTCTAGCCTTGTATTTTTGGGACCAAAGACAATAATTTCTGTCTTATTTGCATTGAGCTGGAGGAAGTTCTGGTTCATCCACTCATTGATTTGTTTGACACACTGACTCAGTGAGTGTAGAGGACTATGGTCATGTGGTGACACTGCGATATAAAGTTGTGTGTCATCAGCATATGTATGGTAGGATATGTTAAAATACTCTATAATCTGAGCTAGGGGGAGCATGTAAATATTGAACAAGATGGGTCCAAGAATGGAGCCCTGGGGAACCCCGCATGTGAGTTTTGTAAGTTCTGATTCATAATTCCCAAGAGAAACAAAATAATCCCGATCTTTCAAGTAGGATTTGAACCAGTCCAGCACAGAACCAGAGAGTCCTGCCCACTTCTCCAGTCTGTCAAGCAGTATGTTATGGTCCACCGTATCAAAAGCAGCACTGAGATCTAGAAGTACCAAAACTGAAGCTTTTGATGCATCACTGTTTAGGTGTATGTCGTTTAGGACCTCAGTAAGTGCAGTCTCAGTGCTGTGATGTGGCCGAAATCCCGACTGGAAAACATTAAAAATATTGTTTTGGATCATAAAGCTCTAAATTTGTTGATAAACTACCCTTTCAATGATCTTTGCCAGAAACAAGTTTGAACGAGATTTTGTACCATGCAGTCATGACAGAAAAAAAACAACAAAACACACAATTTAACACAAACATCCATCACAGTGTATCTCCAGGCACCTCCTCAATGTGATGGAATGCAAAAAGACTTATCACTTCCTTGCTTGTTCTCCCGCTGCGTTGAGGTGAACGAGGCTCTCGATGTTGAAGCCCCCGTCAGGAGATGGTAAATCCCGCGGCTGATTTTAGGCTCGGCAAACGGGCCAATTCAAACTCCGCGATTCGGGGCGGACGAAGCTGCTGTTGCGGGAGCTCCTGAAAATCGGTCACCGACGAGGGTCCTGTAAGCTCCCGATGTTACCGTCCATAGGACTCGCGGCCGGAAGCTCCGAAGTCGGGTCGCAGCCACCACAGCCTCCAAAATCAGCCAGCTCCGTGATGGTAAGTCCACAGGCTCTGCCACCGGAGCCCCCAAGGTCGATTCCAGTTGGAGGCCGCCAGCTCCACGATGGGCCGCAGCGGAGACGGAGATACGACAAGGAAAAGGTCGCATCCCCATTGAGGGAAGAGATTTTGAAGTTTCCCCCCACCCTCCACATATACACAACTAAAAATAGACTAAAACATACATCTAACAAGACAAAAAGAAAACAAAAGAAGGAAAGACAGACGGACTGCAGGCGAGCCACAGCTGCTTGGGCAGCGCCGCCACTTCCGGATGTAATAAGTAAGCTGGTAGTTAAATCATTCATGACTTTGTGTTAATGTGAGCAATCTCAAAAGGAAGATACCAGATTTGGAAGTTGTGATAAGAAAGCCATTTCTATAATATCTTTGATTATCAAGTTTACCCCAGAATGCAGTAAACTGACCTCGACCATGTTGATGTTTTACAGATAATTCGGAAAGTGGATAAGCAAACTGCGTTATTAGATGCAGATGATCCAGTTTCGCAACTCCATAAATGTGCATTTTATCTCAAGGATACTGAAAGGATGTACCTGTGCCTTTCACAAGAAAGGATTATCCAATTCCAAGTAAGAAAATATTGATTTTTTTAAATGACCGTAAGCAATGGCGATGGACAAACCTCACAGATTGAACAGTCTTTGTGGTTGTAGTTGCTGAGGTAATGCCAATCTTGGATCTGTAATCTGTCCAGAAGAGTAATTGGGTCAGTTGTATTACACATCACCTGGCACATTACAGATTCTAGATTGCATCAATCAATCATCACCATAGCCACACAGCCTACAAAGCTTTGCTGGTATGACCAAGGCAGCTTTTCTCTGCAGCACAGCAAGATCCAAGCGGTGACCAGGCAGAAGGAACCAAGCCGAAGCTCAAGGATCATACTAATTTCTGACATTTTAAAATATTTTGGGGAAAGTCATTGATAATAACAACGATTTTACAAATTTATTTTGATTCATATGCAAGAGTTATTACTTAATTAAATATAAACATGATAAACACATTTACTTAAACACTGTTTTCAAATTAAAGATGCGACCCCAAATAGCGTCACCCAGCGTGGCAACAGGCTCTTCAGCCCAACTTGCCCACACTGACCAACATGCCCCATCTGCACTAGTTCCACCTGCCTGTATTTGGCCCATATTCTTTTACTTATCTTGTTCATTTACTTGTCCAAATATCGATTAAACGTTATGATAGAATCTGTATCAACTACCTCCACTGGCAGCTTATTCCATATATCCACCACCCTTTGTGTAGAAAATAACGTTGCCCCTCGGGTTTCTATTAAATCGTTCCTCCCTCATCTTAAACTAATGCCCTCTGGTTCTTCATTCCCCTACTCTGGGTAAAAGACCCTGTGCATTTGCACTAACTAATCCCCTTATGATTTTATACACCTCTATAAGATCACCCCTCATCCTCCTGCACGCCAACAAATAAAGTCCTAGCCTGCTCCAACTTCTCCCTTGAACTCAGGCCCTTGAGTCCCAGCAACATCCTCGTGAATCCTCTGCACCCGTTGCAACTTGACAGCATATTTCATATACCAGGGTGATCAAAATTGAACACACAATTCCAAATATGGCTTCACCAATGCTGTGTACAACTATAACATAATCTCCCAACTTCTATACTCGATACTCTGACTGATGAGGGCCAAAGTGGTGAAAGCTGCCTTGACCACCCTATCTACCTGTGATGCCACTTTCAAGGAACTATGTATCTGCACTCTATTCATCTGCTCGACAACACTCTCCAGAACACTGGCATTCACTATGAAGTCCTGCTCAATGCAACACCTCACACTTGTTTGTATTAAACATCATTAATCATTCCTCAGCCCACCTGCACAACTGTTCAAGATCCTGCTGTAATTTCTGATAACCACCTTCACCACCCACTTTTGTGTCATCTTCAAACTTGCTAATCATGCCTGTATGTTCTCATCCAAATCATTGATATAAACCACAAACAACAAAGGGTCCAGCACTAACCCTGAGGCACATCACTAGTCACAAGCCTCCAGTCTAAAGAACAACCTTCCACCGTCACCCTCTGCTTCCTTCCATGAAGAAATTCTGTATCCAATCAGCTGGCCCTCCCTGGATCTCATGTGATCTAACCTTTCTGAGCAGTCTACTATGTGGAACCTTATCAAATGCCTTTCTGGAGTCTATATAAACAATGTCTACGGCTTTGTCCTCATCAGTCTTTTAAGTTAGTATTTCCCGGCAATGAAGACGTTATTTTTTACTCAAAAACAAGGCACGAAAATGTACCTGCATCATGGAGGCCGAAGGTTAGGTTGTTAGCCAAGAAAGATAGACTTGGCTATCCCCAAGCCAAGTCTATAGTTGATGGGAAGTGACTGTAAAGTGGGAAGCGGCTGCAAAGGGAGGGGGGGGGGGAGTTCTTTTCACAGCGTGTGGGGAGTCTGGCCAGGGTTAAAGTTGCGGATGGGCATGACCGTTGAGAAGGAGGGGGCCGGGGATCATGCCAGCAACTCACTCGGCACACCGGGTGCGGGGCCACCGCATTGTGGCCGGAGAGGGAAGTGGCTTGGGTGGCTGCTAGCGGCCGCCGAGACCAGACAGTGGAACCGGCCGCTAGCTAATTGGATACAGAATTATCCTTGTGGTGATGGAAGGTCGCTTATCAGACTGAAGACCTGGTACTCTAGTTGTGTCTCAGGGATTGGTAGTGATCTCATTGCAGTGTTATCTAAATCACCAATTTGGTTGAGAATGTATAAGGCATGGTTAGAAAGTTTGCAGATGACAAAAATATGTAGTATCGTAGACAATTAAAATAATTATCAAAAAGGATAGTCAGGGAATTGAGTATAGAAGTTGTGACATTATGTTGCAATTGCTCGAGGCATTGCTGAGGCTGCACTTGGAATATTGTGTTCAGTTTTGGTCACCCTGCTGTAGAAAATATGCCATTAAGCTTGATGTATTCAGGAGAGAGTTAGAAAGCTCTTAGGGCTAATGGAATAAAGGGATATGTGGAGAAAGCAGGGACGAGGTAATGATTTTGGATGATCAGCCACGTTCATATTGAATGACGGTGCTGGCTCGAAGGGCCAAATGGCCTACTCCTGCATCTATTTTCTATGTTTAAGCTGGAAGGGGCGCAGAGAAGATTTACAAGCAGAGTAAAAATGTAATAAAGAACTGCCGATGCTTGTTTATACCAAAGATAGACACAAAATGCTGGAGTAACTCAAAGGGTCAAGCAGCATTTCTGGAGACAATGGATTGGTGATGATTTGTGGTGGGACCCTTCTTCAGACTGATTGTACAAGGGAGAGTACTTATCATTCTCTGTCCTTATCTGTCTTTACATATCAGCCACCAGCTGTTGTCTCCTGTTTCTATCCTTCACCAGGTTACACATATCATCTGCCTTAGCCCTCCCCATCGTGTCTTTATACTGGCTATCTCCTCTCTGCTCTCTTAATCAAGGTGTTGCATAGTTTTGACCCGAAACATCAACTATCCCTTTGCTTCTACAAATGCTGCCTCACCTGCTGTGTTTCTCAAGCAGTTTGGTTTTTTGCTTCTGATTACAACATCTGCAGCCTCTTATGTTTTTGTCTGCATTGCGTTTCTCCCAAGTGAAAGTTTAGTCTGTAGTTTAGCAATTAAAAATCTGAAGATAATGGAAACATTAAGATTAGGCAGCATCTGTGGAAAGAGAAATAGATAACATTTCAGGTCAAGGAACCGTAATCAGAACTGTGAAAGATAGAAAGCAGGTTAATTGAGGCAGCAAAGGTGTTGGGTGATGGGGCAAAGGTAGGAGAATGGAGTTGAGAGGGAAAGATAGATCAGCCATGATTGAATGGCAGAGTAGACGTGATGGGCCGAATGGCATTCTGCTCTTAGAACTTATGAACATGAGCAAAGATGATGAGGCACAAAGGGGGGCAGCAGAGAATGAATATAATCAAATGAAATAGTGTAACCATTAAATGCACAGTTAAAATGCCTTTATCCATGTAACGTCACCTTCTGGGATGTGTTCTGCAGACCAGAATACCAAAATGAAAGAACAAAAGAAGGGTGGGGGGCAATAGCAAAGGCAAATGGCCAGTGTTTACAGCAATTTCAGTTATTTCAGATTTACAATGTCAGAAGTTTTTTATTGTCATGTTTTTCAGTTATAATTATAATAATTATTTTGTGCAAAGTTCACTGAAGTTAATTCAGATAAATATTTTGATAAATTATTTGTATGCTATCTTTTACACATGAATAATGTCCCAACTAATTTATTCAGAATTTTTAATCATAAGATTATAAAATATAGGAGCTGAATTTGGCCGTTCAGCCCAAGTCTGCTCTGCCATTCGATCATCACTCATCTATTTTTCCCTCTCAACCCTATTCTCCTGCCTTCTCCATGTAACCTTTAACACCCTTACTAATCAAGAACACATCAATCTCCGCTGTTAAATACCAAACGACTTGGCCTCCACAGTGGTCTGTGGCAATGAATTCCCCAGATTCACCACCCTCTAGATAAAGAAATTGCTCCACAACTCTATTTAAAGGTATTCTATTCTGAACCTGTGCCCTCTGGTCCTCGACTCTCCCACTACTGGGAACATCCTCTTCACATTTGCCCAATCCAGGTCGTTCGTTATTCATTGTTTCAATGTGATACCCCTCAACCTTAAACTGAGTACAGTCTCAGAGCCATCAAACTCTCCTCTAATGTTAACCCAATCATCCCCAGGATTATTCTTATAAACCTTCCCTGGACTCTCTACAATGTCAGCACATCCACATAGCATCCCTCGGACATGGGGCCCAACTTTGCTCACAGTATTCCAAATGTGCTCTAACCAGCGCCTTATAAAGCCTCAGCATTACATCCTTGAAATTAATGCTAACATTGCATTTGCCTTCCTAACGACTCAACCTGCTTTTGAGAATCCTTCACCAGCACTTCCAAGTTCTTTTGCAATTCCGATTTTTGAATCCTGTCCCCATTTAAAAAATAGTTTGTCTTTTATTCCTTCCACCAATGTACATGACCATACACTTTGCTACGTTGTATTCCATCTGCCACTTCTTTGCCCACTCTCCCAAACAGTCTAAGTCCTCCTGCAAACTGCCTGCTTCCTCAACGTTATCTGTCCCTCCACTTATGTTTGTATCATCCACAAACTTGGCCACAATCTATTAATTCCATCATCCAGATCATTAACGTATAAAGTTAAAATAGCGGACCCAACAGCGACCCCTGCGGAGCACCACTAGGCACTGGCCGCCAACCAGAAACGGCTCCTTTATTCCCACTCTTTGCCTTCTGCCATGCCAGTCAGCCATGCTGGTACCTCACCTCTAATACCAGAGGCTCCGACTTGTTTATCAGCCTTGCGTGTGGCACCTTATCAAAGGCCTTCAGTAAATCTAAGTCAACAACATCCACTGACTCTCCTTTGTCTATCCTGCTTGTTACTTCCTCAAATAATTCCAACAGATTTGTCTGGCAAGATCTCCCCTTAACAAAACCATGCTGACTTTGACTTTTATCGTGTTCTTTCAAGTACCCTGAAATCTCATCCTTAATAATGAATTCTAAAATCTTACCAACTATTGAAGTCAGGCTAACCTGCCTATAATTTCCTTTCTTTTGCTTCGCTTCCTTCTTAAACAGTAGACTTAAATTTGTGAATCTCCATTTCCCTGGAACCACTCCTGACTATAGCGATACTTAGTTGATCACTACTAATGCCTCCACAACCTCTACAACTACTTCTTTCAGAACCCTGGGGTATAGTTCATCTGGTGCAGGTGACATCCATCGACAGACGTTTCAGCTTCCCAAGCACCTTTTCCTTAGTAATAGTGACTGCACTCACTTTTGCCCCCTGCTCTCTTGATGGGTTTTAGGGGTTATACTTGCTGCTGTTTTGTCGGCAAGTCAATTTACCGCTATTAATGTCCGGAATCAATGATGTAAAAGTAGTTTGCTAGTGGCTCAGTGCTTTTCCTTGAAAAAGGACCGTGGAATGTTTTGTGCCATCTGTGCATCTGCCTTCCATTTGCATTAAAGAGTTGACCTCTATGTGGTCATAAGTTTTTGAAGTAGTTCTTGAACCCATAAAGTCTGTTTCAGAGATGAATGATGACATTTATGCATCCTAACTCTTAATTTCCTAAACATGTTAGTCCAAGATCTTGTTATGTCTATGCTGCCTATGTAAATAATTTTGTTTGATTATTCATTTTCAATCCAGAACACTATAGCTGAATGAAGAAAGAATTTGCAGACGAGCAATTGCAGCAAATTGAGTATTTATAATTTGCTTATTTCTAAGCCATGCTATTGTCAGTATAACTTGTAGGATTTTGAAACGTATTTACAGTGGAAATATTATTTGTCATAATTGATGGCAACCAGTATTTATATAGAGTCTTGCTGGAAAACATCTTGAAGCTATTGCATAGCAATGACATTAAACTTGGAATTCAAAATATACAGTCAAGAGTGATTAACATTCAAGTGAGTCTTCAATCTTGAAGTTGATTTTATGTATTACAGAGTTGTGCGTGAAAATCTGTTGTGCATCAAGGTAGTATTTTTTTTTGGCCAAAATATTTACAGAAAGTTGAAGTACAAATGATAGAGGTTTCACTGTACTTGGAAATCTGAAATAGTTTTTCACTCCTTTAAATGCAAATTCAAGCCTCCATCTAGTTAATTACTAACTTGCATCTTTAATTAATAACTTTATTTTGTATGGTCACACTTATATTTTTAAATATCACTTTGCCCCCTCTCTCCCTCAACAGGCCACTCCATGTCCAAAAGAACCAAACAAAGAAATGATAAACGATGGAGCCTCTTGGACAATCATAAGCACAGATAAAGCTGAATACACATTCTACGAGGGAATGGGGCCCGTACATGCACCAGTGACTCCTGTACCTGTAGTTGAAAGTCTTCAGGTAATAGCACCTAGATATGGATGTTTTATTATAAACACTTTTTTTAAGACCAAGAATGTATCAAAGCAGATTATTTAAAAAAAAAACTGTTATTGAAGAACCAAATTTCTGAAAACATTGTTGTGCTGGGGACGTAGTAGCAATCTGTGTACTATTTGATGTCTAAAGGATTTTCTTTAGCATTGATTGAACAGAAAACGTAATTCTCCAAAACCAAATTATTTTATGAGCATGGGATAGCAGGAGGTTTTCATTTTGCACAGGTTGTCGTACTTTTTCTAAATTTGGAAAAAGCTGGCAATAGTCTTAATTTCTGAGGGACTCCAGGTATGCACATTGGGGTCCTGTTAAAGTTAAACTAGAGCAATTGTCTGCAGCACAAAACTGACAAATCTGGTTCTTGTCCTGCTACGTATTGTTTGAAGAATGAATTGCATGATAAAGTTCCAAGAATTCCTATCCTTGTGACAGAGGTGAACTCGTGCTTTAGAATGTTCTTTCCCTGAACATAGACCAAGATACTCTTCTTGTTCCTATTCTTTGAAGGATAGCCAAAAGATAACCAAGTGCGAGAGGGCACCGTGATGAGAGATGCAATCGCTCATAAGTGATAAGATGGGCAATATTAGAAACCATTAAGCACAAGGGTGACTTTATTTTATATAGGAGATGTCTGGTTGCTGAGCAGAGGCTTTGTTCTCTATTTTAGTTGGATGCTGAAGCTTAAAATATGCTTTAATGTTCTAGATTTCAAAAACTGCATAAAAAGGTTGCTAGTTATCAATCAAGCAGGTCGCCGACAAATATCTAGCTTCGCTTACTCAGACATTGGATATGGCAATCACTGTACAGCGGATAATGTCATTAGACAAACTGAGTAGCCAAATACATTCCTCTTCTTGCGTATGGCGTGCACAGCCTAAAGTTGTAGGACAACTTGTTCTATTTGATTGTGCACGGCGGGTTGATTGGATTCGTCGAAACAAGGCGGACCACGTGAAGGTTGCAATCTTCCACCCCAACCAAATACATTGAGGAGTGCTCAGACAGGAATGAAGAACAGAATTTTAGTCAATTTTCCCAGAATTTTTCAAACATATTATACATTAGAACATCAGATTTGGGTAAATGTTATTTTGTAGAAATTCAGCATTAGGCAAAAAGGAGTATTTTGTGCAGTATTTTTTACTTTAAATTTGTGCACAATTCATCCACTTGGTTTGTTCCCTGACACAGGGGTTCTCCTTTTGTCCGTGATGGAATAAGTTTATACTCGCTGGAGTTCAGAGTAATCGAAGATGACTTTATTGGGGGAGGGAGGGTGGGAGAAACGGGGTTTTAGTCCCTCCCTTCGGGGGGATGCGACTTTTCTTGTCGTGTCCCCCGACACAGTCTCCGTCTGTGCTGAGGCCCTAATGGCGGAGCTGGCGGTCTCCAGCTTCCAGCGGCGGCAGCACGGCTTTCGGAGCTTCAGCGGCGACCTGGCTTCGGAGCTGCGGTGCTCCAGTGGCGTTCCGGCGGCGACCTGGTTTCGGAGCTGCGGTGCTCCAGCGACGGCCTAGCTTTCAGGGCTGCGGTGCTCCAGCGATGTTCTGGCGGCGACCTGGCTTTCGGGGCTGTGGTGCTCCAGCGGCGACCTGGCTTCGGGGATGCGGTGCTCCAGCGGCGTTCCAGCGGCGGGCCCTGTGGCGGTGTTCCAGCGATAGCGGTGGCGGCGGCCCGGTTTCGGAGGCTCGGCCGCGGGCCTGGTGGACGGCAGCATCGGAGGCCTGGATCTCCTCAGCGCAGAGGGAGAATAAGGAGGGAGAAGACAGAGACTCTAAGACTTTTGCCTTCCACCACAGTGAGGAGGTGTTTGGTGAACTCACTGTGGTGGATGTTAATTTTTTGTGTTTATTATGTGGTTTTGTTATTTTTATATATGTATGACTGCAGGCACAAAATTTTGTTCAGACCGAAAGGTCTGAATGACAATAAAGGCTATTCATTCATTCATTGAGGTATATTAGACCCGAGAGGCCATGTGCCAAGATGCTCTTAACACTAGCTGGGGTATCTGCCAGTAATGGGCATAGTCATTGAAGTCATCTGTTCATAGCTGAGTTGAGGAGAAATTTCTTTATGCAGAGAGCTGTAAACCTTGCTGTCCCATGGGTCCATGCTCAGCCATTAAGTATATTCCAGGCTGAGATCAATACACTTGTGAGGACCAAAGAAATCGAAGGATATGATGGTCAGGCCTGCTGATGTATGAAGCACTGGATCAGCCGTGATCTTATTGAGGGGATGGGGGCAGACTGGAGTGTCCTCTTGGGCTCCTCTTGATTGATTGACTGACACTACACATTAGATCTGTCAGAGGTTATTAAGTTCTAATACAAGTTGAAAACAAAATTTTTACTTGGTTGCTGCCACATTTCTGTTCTACTATGAAATCCTAAATTTCTAAAGTTGTGGTTCTTGACCACTTGATGACTTTTACCGGTTGCAATGCAGAAGTACAGAAACAGACACCGTGGAGCTGTACGAATCACGGGCACATTCTAGATTTCTTTGTATAACCTTTTATGGGAGTAGTCCAGAATTTGGGTTTCTTGGCTTAAGAACAGCGATTGCAGATGAATTGACCATTATTTATCACAATGAATTTTTAGCTTTGGGAAAGAGTCATGCTTGTGAAGAGACCTTTAACACCCTCCCCACAGTGTAGGTGGTGACAAGACAGAACCTACATTTTAATCCCTGTCGCTGAGTCCATGGGTGCCAATTTATATTTTTGAGTTATGTTGTTTTACTTTTTTTGTTTTTAATGTTTGCTATGCTCTCTTTGTTCCAGCCTGTGGCTTTTTAATGTAAGAACATTACACATTCAAAACAATATTTAAAAATAAGTCTGGGGCTTCTGAGTTTCTTTCTTTCCATGAATTGAAATAGATGAAATAAGTTTTTTTCAAGACTCATCATTTTAAGTACCGTATTTCCCAGCAATGAACACGTTATTTTCTTTTTTTAAACCAAAAGTATGGCACAAATTTTTACCTGTATCTTGGAGGCCAAAGGTTAGGTTGTTAGCCAAGAAAGATAGACTTGGCTATCCCTCAGTAAAGTAAAGTATCCTTTATTGTCTTTCAGACCTTTAGGTCTGAACGAAATTTTGTTCCTTGCAGTCATACATTTAATAAAATAACAAAACACACAATAAACACAAATTAACATCCACCACAGTGAGTTCACCAAGCACCTCCTCACTGTGATGGAAGGCTAAAGTCTTAAGTCTTTGTGTCTTCCCTCCTCCCTCCTCCGCGCTGAGGCGATCCAGGCCTCTGATGTTGTGACCCCGCCGGGTGTTGGTAAGTCAGTCCCGCCGCTGAATCCAAGCTCCGCGAACGAGCCGGTTCAAACTCCGCGGCCCGGGGTGGTTGAAGCTGCCGCCCTCCAGTCCAGCGGACGAAGCTGTTGCCGCGGGAGCTCTGGAAAAACAGGTCACCAACCTGTGACCTGCGAGCTCCCGACGATGTCGTCTGCTGGGCCTGCGGCCGAGCCTCCGAGGTCGGGCCGCTGTCACCGCCGGGACATCTCCTCAGCCCCGAGTCAGGCCGTACTGCCGGGACAGCTCCTCAGTCCCAAGTCAGGCCATCACCGCCGGGACACCTCCTCAGCCCCGACTCAGGCCGTACCGCCGCCGGAGCCCGCCACAGCCCCGAAGTCGGCCAGCCTCGCGCTGATAAGTCCTGGATGGCTCTGCCTCCGGAGCCTCGGGTCGGTCACAGTTGGAGGCCGCCAGATCCGCCATTAGACCTCAGCACAGATGGAGACGGGGGATACGACAAAAAAAAAGTTGCATCTCCCCCCCCCCCCAAAGGAAGAGACGTTTCTCCCACCCATACACAGCCTAATAACTCAAATTAACTGCCTAAAACAAGACGAGGACAACAAAAACCAAAAACCCAAAAAAAGCTTCGAAAAAAATGAATCGTATATACAGTACAAAACAATATACCTGTATTGCTTTCAGATTTAGAAGATGTATTCTACAATTTTTCATATTTTTTGGTCACACGCGTGACTAAGAATGGGCCAATGGAGTATTTTCTGTGAATTCTTGATTTTAGAGTATGATGGAATCATCAAATGAGGCTGATCCTTTCAAAATGAAATATCTGTGAATATCGGTGACAATGTTGGGAAATTTATTTTTGCATTTGCAACCATGCATTCTGAAGAAAACAATTTGACCATTTGCATATAGAGGGCTATATTCAAAATCTTAGCAAGGGTCAAGTGAAATGTTTGTTTAAATTTATTGCTAATCAAAGTCTGTTAGGAAAATGATGAAGACAAGTATAATACAAAGCATAACATGGGGGCTTCTTGTCTTAAAGGCAAACTATGGACATTGTTTCCAAATAGATCCGTTTGGCTGATATATGCATAGACATTAGATTTCAGTCATTAAATATCTTCTTTTCTGGAAAACATACCATCAGTTATTTTCATGTGTGAGGGAGAGCAAGCGTTATTGTGGTCTTGTATGATAACTCTCAATTAAATCATTGGAGATTACGAAACAGCATTTTGCATAAGACAAAGGAAAACTTTTTCATTTGCACCATGCAAAAGTATAATTCCGTGTTATAAGGTGCAATTAAAATCGTCATTAAATCCTGCTTGCTTCTAATTGTATGATAAATTTTTAATTCGACGGTCATAAATTATTTTAATCCAGGTTGGGGGTCATTTTAAAACAAAATTAGAGATGTGAAGTAAATTTAATTATTTTTATGAAGCAGCTATTATTTTTCATTTATTCTCTTATTTAAACTGGTCCTGTCCTGCTTTGAATTATTTAATAATTTCACTGCTTATACTTTTCCTATTGCAATGTTATTTGATTCTGTTTTTTGGCCTTGGACATATTTTGTCTATCAAACTGCTGTCTTGTCAGATTGCAATTATATTTAGAGGGAAGTCTAATGACCCTAGAGGAAAGAACTTAAAAATGGGGAAAAGCTTCAATGTTTTGCTTTAGACAAAATATGTTCAAGCTGATATGTTCAGCGAGGCATTCAAAAGAAAACATCTAATGATGTTTGTAAATAAGCAATTTACAAACTCTAAGAGTGTTCAACACATTTTAATGATAGCACAAGGTATTACATACATCCTCAAGTACTGGCTACATTCTTCTAGTGAACCGTACCCAGGAAGGGGAGGGCGTTATGATTGATGTTGACTAGGTGGGGTTAATGGTACTGAGGTAACTATGTTATTGGTTGCATGCAAAACCATCTACATCCTTCCCCTTCGAAAATAAAAAAAACAGACCGTTGTCACTACAACAGAATTAAACAGAATTAAACAGAATCGCCATAACGAACAGGTGGCTTGCTGATCCTGCCCGAGCGCGTACGGATGCCTCCCCCTTCCCCCGGAGGAGCAGAAAAAACAGGGGAACCCGAGACAGTAGGGGAACCAGGGAAGGGCGGTGGGGTTGGAGGAACAGCGGAGGGAGAACCGCGACCGGCAACAGGTGACCCGCGCAGAGGGGAACCAGGTGCTCGATATGGGGAACGAGGCATGCAGGGAACGCTGGCTGGGACAGGAGCCGGCTGCTGGTATGAGAGCGGCGGGGCATAGGGGCCCGGGGCCTGCGGCTTCGGCTCATTAACCGCAAGCAGGTGTTGACGGCTCCTACGGTAGATGGTTCCCTCATAGTCGACCAGATACGAACGAGGTGAGTCGGCCACCCCAACCACGGTAGCCAGACGGGAGTGACCACTGGCGGTTTGCAATCGAACAACCTGTCCAGGCAACAGAGGATCGAGTGGTCTGCACGACCGATCGTGGGAACGCCGCTGGCTGTCATGTTTCTCTTGAATGCGCCTCTGCACGGAGGCAGGCTCCAGCACCCGAGGTTTCAGCTGGCGCTGGGCAATCGGGATGGTAGATCTGGTTGTTCTGGACATTAGACGCTGAGCAGGGGACCCCATGGCCGGATCCCTGGAAACATTCCTGAGGTTCAGGAGATCCAAATACAAATCAGAGTTAGACAGCCTCGCCTGTTCCATCAGAAGCTTGGCGCTGCGGACGGCCCGTTCAGCAAGGCCGTTGCTCTGTGGGTACTCCGGGCTGCTGGTGAAATGCACAAAATTCCATTTGTCGGCAAAACTCTTGAACTCTCGGCTGGTAAACTGCCTGCCATTGTCAGTCTGCAGCCTGACAGGGGACCCAAATGTGGAGAAGTGTTTCCGCAGCTTCCGGATCACCATCTCCGACGTGAGGGATGTCAGCAAATCCACCTCGAACCAGTTTGAGTACGAGTCGACCAGGACAAGGTAGTGGTTACCACGCCACTCGAAGATGTCGGCAGCCATCGAGGACCAGGCCAAGGCAGGAGCGGGCTGTTGCAGCAGGGGCTGTCGCTGCTGGTGTGGAGCAAGACTGTTGCACGTGGAGCGGGCAGAAACACGGTCTCGAATATATTTGGCCATTCCAGGCCAGTAGAATTGGCACTGAGCATGGGCGAGTGTTGCATCGAACCCGGGGTGTCCGCTGTGGGCTGTGCAGTAGTAAGAATCGAACAGGGAGGACGGGACCACCACTTTATGTCCCTTAACGATAACGCCATTCTGGAGCACCAGTTCGTCACGGACCAGGAAGAACGGCTGTGTTTCGGACGGCGCAGCGGAGCGCTTTGTTGGCCACCCTGATTTAATCACAGACGCAAGCCGCTGCAAGACTGGATCAGCAGCGGTGTGCTCGGCCAAAAGCTGCAGCTGCTTGGTGGGAATAAAATTGACATAAAATAAAGTACGAGCAAGTCCTCTGTTTCGTAGGGGTGGCGAGCACAGGAGGCCCGCGGGGCGCGCGATAAGTTGTCCGCAATGTGCATCTCGGTGCCTTTCTTGTAGACGACGTCGAAATCAAAGCGCTGGAGCTGCAGCATCATACGCTGCAGTCTGGCAGGGGCAGCGTGAATCGGCTTGTTCAGGATTGTCACCAGTGGCTGGTGGTCAGTTTCGACTGTAAATCTGCTGCCAAACAGGAAGTCTCTGAACTTGGAGCAGGCAAACACCACCGCGAGCAGCTCATTCTCGATTTGAGCGTACCGCTGCTTGGTGTCCGTCATGGTGCGGGAGGCATAGGAGACAGGATGTAACGATCCATCGACAGATTGGAGGAAGGCCGCGCCCAGACCGAACCTAGAAGCGTCACAGGTGACGGTGATGGGGCGACTCGCATCAAAGAATCGCAACGTCGGAGTGTCAATCAGTTTCGACTTGAGACAGTCAAACGCCTGCTGGTGCTGTGGGAGCCAGACCCAGGCGATATCCTTTTTTGTTAGCTGCCGCAGGGGAGCACTCAGCTCACTGAGATTTGGTACAAACTTCCCAAGGTAGTTCACCATGCCCAAGAATCGTTGTAGACCTGGCACGTCGGTGGGGGCTGCCATCTCGGAGATGGCAGCTGCCTTCAAAGGGTCGGGTTTTAGTCCGTTGGAGGTGAAAACGTGTCCAACATACGTGACTTCTGAGACACGAAACCGGCACTTCTTTGGATTCAGCTTCAGGTTGGCCTTTCGCGCCCGATCCAGGACGCGGCGGAGGTTCTGGTCGTGTTCGGCAATGTCCTTCCCATAGACCAGTATATCATCCACGATGATGGCACATGGCAAGTCCGAGAATATCTGCTCCATCGTTCGCTGAAACACCTCGCTAGCGGAATTGATGCCGAATGGCATTCGCAGGAATTTGAATCTGCCGAATGGTGTGGCGAAGGTTGTCAGGTCAGAAGATGCTTTGTCCAGCGGGATCTGCCAGAACGAGTTCTTGGCGTCTAGGACCGAAAAGATGGTGGCTTGCCCGACCTGAGCCGCCACATCCTCAACAGACCGCATGGGGTAGTGTGGTCGCCTGATGGCAAGGTTTAAGTCCTTGGGGTTGATACACACACGTATTTCATTCTTGTCTTTCTTTATCGTGGCAACCATGGTGGAGACCCAATCGGTGGGCTCGCTGACCGCTTCTAGCACCCCCTTGTCGACCATGTTGTTAAGCATCGCCTCGACCCTGTCTTTCATGGCGTGGGACACCCTGTGAGGTGCGCGGACCACGGGTTGTACATTTGGGTCAATGGAAATATGGTATGTCAGTGGTAACTTTCCCAGGTCATCGTTGAACAGGTCTTGGTATTCTGCAAGCGGGTTAAACGACAGTTGCACTTTGTGGACCGTGCGGTCGAAGGATACCAGGCCAAGATCTTGGCACGCACGGTTTCCCAGCAGGGTAACACAGTCAGAGTTCAAAACATAGAAAACCAGGTTTCTTGTGGCCTTTTGCAGCATGCAAGTTAAAGTGGCCCTCCCCACAGGCCTGAGAATTTCTCCACCATAGGCATGAAGAGTAGCATTGTCAGCGACCAAGGCCTCATCATTCCTTATCTTGTTGAACAGATTTATTGACAAAACGTTGACCTTTGCCCCCGTATCTAACTTAGCAAGGAAGGTTACATTGTTGACAGTCACAGACACGGAGGGATCGAGACGTTGGCCAGGTGCCTGGAGGAGGGTAAACACATTTGAATCCTCGGGAGAATTAATTGGATCTGCATCATAGGATTCATCAACGTTGGGCTGTGGGTTGTAACAGCTATCAGATTGCTTAAGCATGTTTAGACTGGGTCTGGAAATCTGTACCTGTCTCCCACGAGAACGGAATAATCGGCAGGCGGCAGTGAAATTATTTTTTTTTACAAAAATTACAGGCCTTGCCATAGGCAGGGCACGTCGACAGTCTGTGATGCATGTAGTTACAGTTTGGGCACCTTTTTGGGGGCACATCATCCGGACCAGGTTGGCACGCGGCAGAAAAGCATTGTTTCCTTTCCGAGGCTGTGGCCTCCTAAACTCAGCCAGGTTGACAGATTTATCACCCGAGTCCCGGTGATCATCTGGCAATACAACGACCTCAGACAATCTGCAGGCATGCATGGCTTTTTCTAACGTTAGATCCGATCCCTAAGAAGCTCACATCGCATGGTCACGCATGCCAGTTACTAAAATGTCTCTAGTGAGCTGGTCTGTCATGTCACCGAAACGGCACCGCTGGGCGAGATAACGCAAATCGGCAATAAAACATTCAACAGGTTCCTCCGGCAACTGTCTCCTTGTAAAGAACCGTGCCCTCTCTAGAATGCGGTTCGAGGGCAGGTCACAAATCTCCCTGAACTTACGTAGCAGGCAAGCGGGGTCACTGGCAGATTCTGCAGGGGTAACCACCACGTTGTTGTCGTCCAAGACTGCTGGAGCGTAGACGAATGTTCTGGCTCTCTTCATGGCATCAGGTCCGACAAGGTTGAGTAGGAGGGAGGCTTTGAGGGAATCAGGATCAGTGCGGTGTGCGACGTTGACAAAGTGGGTGAAGTCAATTTCAAACGTAGCCCAGCGCTCAGAAATGTCAGCATCAAAGACAAGCTGCGCGGGCTTTCTGCACGAGGATGCCATGGTCAGAGAGATAAAGCACAAAAGGCACAAATCAAAAAAAAGAAATAAAACCCGATAGACAGGTAGGCGCAAGTATCCCACTTCTGACACCATGTAAATAAGCAATTTACAAACTCTAAGAGTGTTCAACACATTTTAATGATAGCACAAGGTATTACATACATCCTCAAGTACTGGCTACATTCTTCTAGTGAACCGTACCCAGGAAGGGGAGGGCGTTATGATTGATGTTGACTAGGCGGGGTTAATGGTACTGAGGTAACTATGTTATTGGTTGCATGCAAAACCATCTACAATGTTAAAATGCTGTGTCAACCTGTTCTGATACATTAGAGATTTTTTCAAATGCTATGATTGTGATTTTAGAGTTATGTTGCAGCATTAATTTAATTTACGAATACCAAATAATAATTCAGCAGTGAAATGGTACAAAGGAGGAGTTCAACAATTTGTCACATTCATTATGAGAAATGTTCAGTTTGGAATTTCTGCCAAGTATTTCAATGCAGTTTAGTGTGAAATTCAGTTAACTCTTGCAAAATTTATTTTTTCCTATTACAACATTTCTAAGTTTACATGATTGAAATGCACAGTATGGAAACAAACCCTTATCTCGCATTCTCATCCACTCCCTACACACTAGGGACAATTTATAATGGAAAACTAATCTACAAACCCTGACCATTTTGGGATATGGGAGAAAACTAGAAACCCACCCATTCATGGGGATAGCATACAAACTGCATGCGGACAGCACCCGAGATCAGGATCGAATCTGGGTGTCTGGCGCTGTAAGGCAGCTACTCTGCCTGCTGTGCCACTGTTTTGCTCTGTCATGGAGAGATTTGCTACAATGGCATCTACAAATTTGAAGTAGACAAACTTTTGTAGATAAATTCTTAAAGAATACTCTACTTTATCATAATTTTAATGATTCTTATTCGGCAATGCAAATATGCTGTATTGTTGGTGGATGTACTTTTCAAGAAACTTTTCATGTACCAATAAATAGGTAGGTTTAAGACGATAATCAGTTCTTGATTATGATGAGATATCTATGTAACTTTTTTTATAAGAGATGGTTGTACTCAACTGAGCTTTGTTTATTGTTATATAGCTGAATGGGGGTGGAGACGTTGCAATGCTCGAGCTCACTGGACAGAACTTTACCCCTAATCTACGAGTTTGGTTTGGTGATGTCGAAGCAGAGACCATGTACAGGTAATTGTCTAGTTGTAAAAGGCAAGCATTTAGAATTATAATTTGGAGATTAATTTAATTGTGTTCAATTAACAAAATTGAAAGATATTCTCACACATTACTGTGTACTCTCTAAGAGCAAGCAAACAAACAAACGAGAGAAAGAATGACTACCGGCACATTATCTTACTGAATGTGTGCATCTTATGCAGTACCTTACTCATGCAGTACTCAAGGTGTCTTTCACAGCTTGTTTATCCTGTTGCTCACACTGTCTGTTCCCATTTCTATGCAGTCGCACGCTTCTACCATTAACGGTAGCTCTGCCATAACACTTGTTTCCATAACAAACTGAATATAATGCAAGTGAAATATTAGGAACACTATTTGTATTATGCTGGCCAAATTTGCATACGCAATTTCAATTAGAAACTAGCAAACCACTTAAAAGTTTTAGAAATAGGCATGCAGGAAAAAAGCTGTCTTGTATTTAAACAATATAGGGGAAAGTAAATCTGTTTCTGTGTGACCTCCCGCGGTAATCGGACACTATTGTCTCAAGAACACAGCTGTTACTTTAACGGCAGGAAGGCCCAGAAATTGACAATTGACTATTTATTCTTCTGCAATATTATTCTACTAAGCAACACCATACACTGCTTGATATTTTTAGCTTAACCTGTTCTCTGCCTCGTTTTTTTTTCACTTTTGGCCATGACCCAAGTATACTCGGGGGTGGCACTGAACAGGTTAATACACATTGCTGGGTTACACAAAAAGCTGGAGAAACTCAGCGGGTGCAGCAGCATCTAAGGAGTGAAGGAGATAGGCCTGTTGCTAATACACATTGCTATTGAGAAGACCTTTAGTTTTGAAAATCCTGATGGGTAGTTGGGGAAATAATTTAATGCAAGTCTAAAACACTAGCCCAAACACCCCTTTTTCCTCCTTCCCCATTGAGTCTTTATCTCAAATTTCTACACCAAGGTTTCTTAGGAAATTAATAATCTCATTATAGCAAAACTATCTGTATTTACAATACTTTAGATCTTTCAAAATTGATATGATATTTCAAAAATGGGTCCTTGCATCTACTTTTATGGTCCTGGTGAGGCTAATGATTAGTCCAAGGCATAGAACCTAATAGATTTTACTGGTTCAATCGGATAATTTTTTGTCTCCTAACCCATTGCAATATGTTGATTAAAGACAGAATAGGAATTGAAGCTTATTTTTGATGCCACTCAGCACTGCTACCGACAAATACAGTAGAAATTTATGATATAATTGCAAAAAAATCATTAAATTAATAGTGAAAATTTTAATAAACTTCTGTGGCAATTTTCAATTGAAGGTTTTGTATGCTTTGCTCAAGTGCTCATTAAGGACTCCTGTGCAGTAGAGTTTTGATTTAAGTCTGAGTTGATGTCCTTGCAATTACATAATATGCTCTCTGGCTTCGTAAATGTAACTGCAATGCAGTAGAACAGAAGGGAGCTCCACCCCAACAGGTTTCCTTCTAAGAGGGCACTTTTCTGCATGCACACAACGTAAAATTCCATGTTTTCTTATTTAGGTTAAGTAAACAGATTTTCACAACTCATTCAAAGTTTAATTGGCTGTGCTGTTAATTTTTTTTTTCTGGGTTGCTGCTATATTGATCCCGTCATTTTGGGATTGGCCAAATACATTTTGTAAGTTTTCCAATCAAAGCCACTAACCAGCGGCCTGCCCCAAGAAATGAGGAGTTTCCTTCTGATTTTCCCTCCTGTATTTTTAATACCTTTTTAGATTCTGTGCAAGTTCTACTGCGATTAAGAATGCATGCGATGCATCCAGATATTGCACTGATACGTGGATTTTTTAAAGTCATCAACTGTTGTTGCTCAGTACCTTACCCCACATGCTGTGTTTAAATGTAAATAACAACAGAGTAAATGACTTTTTGTGCAACTCTTTGCTAATCTCCTTCACTTTGTGTCTTAAGGTGTGCGGAGAGCATGCTCTGTGTTGTTCCTGATATTTCTGCATTCCGAGAGGGTTGGCGATGGGTGCGTCAACCTGTCCAGGTTCCTGTCACACTGGTTCGAAATGATGGGATTATCTACTCCACCAGCCTTACTTTCACGTACACCCCAGAGCCTGGACCGCGGCCGCACTGCAGTGCTGCTGGAGCCATCCTTAGAGCTAATTCCAGCTTGATGGCAACAAATGACTCAAATACAAACAGTGAGGGAAGTTACACAACTGTCAGCACAAACTCGACTATTGTCACATCAGCAGCAACTGTAGTTTCCTAACTACTGAAATGGTTTAAAGACTGTTACCAACTTTTGGGGAAGGAGAAGACAAAACTGTTGAAATGCTGCAAAAGAAATCAAAGAACTACTAATGTCAACAGTTCTTGTGGTATTCTGGAAATCACCTTGTTCAGATGCTGAACATTTCATTCAAGCATTGATAATCTGCAGGAGGTGTTATCACAGTCAGAAAATACACGTGAATATGTATAAAACTTTATAAAAGAGCAAAATGAAAATCTATTTTTCAGCTGTTTAAAGTGTGGGCAAGATATTAAAGTGTTTGGGTGGGATGGTGGTAAAGCATACTAGAGAATGCGTACAAAAATAACATAGTTTCTATGGACCAAGAAACTTGTATAAGCTTTAGTGAAGGTACAGTTTCACCATACCTTTTTTGTATTATACATATAGTACACTTTTGTTACCAAATAGTTTATATTTTCTTCCTCTGAGCAATGGGCTCTGAAGTATCCAGGTTCCAGACCTGACCTTGCTGTATATTCTCATCACCTAAACCAGTAAAGACCTATATTTTGGTCACAGGCTGGAACTGTCCTATTTTTTTTTTTTACTTGAGTCATGTGACTTTATCAGTTGAAGGTGTTTAAGAGAAAACCCTACTTTTTGTGGTTACTTGTCAGTCTGCATATTGTACTTAAAGGATGTCTCAATATAGCACCTTCACGATGTGGGACAAAAATCACAGTTAACAAATATCATGAAACAAAAAACAAAGAAACAAAGTAGTACAAGAAACAAAGAAGCACTCGTCAAGGTGTCTAATTGTGATCTGTTACACAAAGGCAATCTAAAATATAATTGTGTTGTTACTTTATAAAAGGCTTACCAAAACAACCAAAATCTAGGTGAAAAAGGAAAGTGAAATATTTTAGGGTTCTGATTCTTCAATTAGAGCTTTGCTTCCAGTGATATTTTTGACAACCCCTGTATTAAGATTGTGATCCTTAAAGGATGTGTATTCAACTATGCATAGGCTACAGCAATAACTTGTACGGGTGTATGTCTATATGCTTACTGATGTCTAATTTACCTTTCTGCCATGCTTAAAAACATTGTTTATAAGCGGGTTGGTAAAGGGTATTTTTTCATGACATACCACTCGTGAATTCTTGAAATTCTGTCCAGTTGCAAAAATAAAAACAATGCGTCAGAATTTCATGATACCACATGAAGAGAGTTCTACATACAACGTCTGGCTTTCTTTCATTGGTTTCATGCACGGTAACAATTCTGTATAAATAAATACCAGCAGTGTGCAAACATCTTTTATAAAAGAAAATTAACATGTGACAATGGGGTTGACTACACTTCAATCACACATTGTTTTTGTTAATACTGTCAACGTCCTTTTTTTTAGAAAAGAATACCAAAAGGGTTATTTACCCTTTGAATTCTCAGGATTACCACTGCAATCAAATTATGGCTGCTATCACATTCACTATGATATGTAAACCCATATTGTGATATCTTTTCATATCATTTCTTAATGCATTGTAATATTGGGACACCCTATGTACTTTAGAAATGAGTATCAAAAGCTTTAAGTGACTTCTGCCCTGTCTGCAAAACATACAACAGTACAGATATGTTAAACATAGCTTTATTTTTTCAACCATTTTAATAAAACAGTATTTAGTAGTAACTGATAGATTTGCTTTGCCACTTGTGAGTTTAAAAACTGAAGGTTTCTGGATACACTGACGTCTGATAAATGAGGTTCTGCATTTAACAGAATTTGGGAGTGGCTATAAAATGTTGAGTCAACCTTGTGTGTGTGTGTTCTTCACCTCAAAGCTCTGCTTTTATACACTGAAACATATGTTTTTTTAATAGTTATAGTACCTGCAACTTCAAGTGCCAATGGATCTTTTTGTCAATTTGATTACCATGGTGGTTTATTTTTTTTATTACTAGTGAAAATGGTGCTTTAGTAAATTGTTGTAATTTGTTGAGTGGAACACATACTTGACAGATCACTGGGGCTCCTGCAGGGAGTTAAACTGGTGTGGCAGGGCCAGTTGCTTCACGCTGAGTGGAACATTTCTGGTTGTCCTTACTAATTTCCCTTTGCCCTCAAACAGGGTCACTTGGAAGGCCCCTCTCCCCTGCAAGGTGCTGAGCATAACGGCGATTTAAAGAGTCGAGACACATATTTGTTACATTCGAGTTATAAAAGCCAAAAAATAAGCAATATGAAGTTTAGTTCAGTATTTTGCATTTTCTACAATACAGAATAGCTGCCTATGTCCAATTGAAATCTGAATGTTACTAAAAGTTGCTAAGGTCACTCAATAGTGGATTTGCTTTGAGAGTTTACTGGCTATAAGGGCATAAACAAATACACGTGAATTTGGCTTTGAAAAAAGATTATCAGAGCCAGTACAATGAATGCCTCTTCATGGGAATACTTTAGTGGCAAATGTTGATCATTACAACATACGATGAGGTGTGTTATGTTAAGCATAGTTAATTGTAATTACTCCATCATTGAGATTTAAAGAGTTCATTATGAGCTGATCCAAAACTACTTGGTAGGAAAGCTCCTAGCTTCTATACTATTTGCAGGATTACCAGTGTACCTCACAAGTGATTAATTATTGTTTGAAATCTAATTGCTTTTATTAATGTAGGCAAATGAGGCAGCTGATTTCTGCTTGGCAAGATGCCACAAATCTCTTTTTTACAGTTGTTGGACCACATACAGAACGATTCCATGTTCTTCGAACCGCACCATGTTTTAAAGTCCTTTTTGAAACCATGTTTGAAAGCATTTTTACTTCTACTTTCCATCAGAAGTATTTAATGAGTTTAATTTTTAATCCTGTACTTGTTAAGTTGATAACACTTGAGCCCAGCCAGTAAGCTGTTTGAAAAGCACAGACATTTAATACCAAAAAGCTTCTGACAGCGGAGCCACTTACTTAAAAACTAATGATCTTGTATAATAATCTGTATTGAAAACATTATAATTAATCAAGAAAAATAATGTAAAATATGCTTCAGCCTTCAGAATAAATTGCAGTAGCAAGCTGCCTTCAGATCTAGCACTTAAGATCTGAAATCTGGGGTAGTCTGAAGGCAAACTGATATATTAGAAACATTTTGTTATTTACTCGGCAGACAACTGGAACCTGTTTTACAGGAGCCATGGTGTCTTCATTGGTTACTTTTTATGTTTGTTGCACAGGTTATGACTGATAATAACTGGTTCAATAATGTAAGCTCTTGAGTAATATTAAGGGAATAACATTTAAGATATTTGGCACTTCGATCTCCTTCATTAGTCAGATACTGGGACTGGAGTGAAAATTACTGTATGGGCCAAGCATTCGCTGTTTTTCGATGAAAAACACCCATCAGCCTATTTGTTCCCGTATATTGTCATTTCTGAAACTTATCCAATCTTGGGTCTACCTGCATTACAGACTTCCTGTTAATGATTTCTCTCAAGGTGAGCAAATCATTTATTGCAGTTAGTTTGTTCTATTAATCTAACACAACAAAGCAGAAAATTCACTTTTTTCATTTAACTCTTTGCATGTCCTTTTCCCATTGTTCATCCACTTTACTTCATGCAGTAATTCTGTGTTTTCCACATCCTTTCAATATTTCAATATTTATTTTTTTGAATTAATAACCAAACTTTGGAAGGGGAGTTTACTGTGCATTTGAAAACGTGTGCTCTGTTAGTGCTGTGCATTCAAATTATTTTGAAATGCCGCTTCACATTTTATAAATATTGAAAGTAATTATTGTCAGTACAATGTTCTCTTCCAGCTATTCTTGTGCTTCGCTCATGGTACATTTCTGCTTTTTGTCTTCATATCCAATATTGCTTTAAATTTCATTTGCTATTTACTCCCACAAATTATTAATTGACAAAAAAATGTAAACTTTCTCACATTGTTTTCAGTTTCTACCGTAAGAGTCAGTGGATTTGTTGGAAGCCAGATACTATATCTTATGTAATAATTCATATTATCCCTACGATTATGTATATTTTAGATCCCTGATGTCAATCCCGTTTCTAGCCCGCTCAATATTTGGTCCTGGATTTTCTGATTTGACACATTTATGATACAATACAGCATATGTTTCAGACTTTAAATTTCTATTTGGGATATATTTTGATTTCTGTTCAGGAACTAAAATACCAAGTCATTATTATTGACATCCTTGTCTTTAACCCCACCTTCCCCGACACGTTGCATATCAAATGCTAATGTGTAAAGTTGTACACCGATCTGGACAAGCAAAGCTGGATCAGAAATGTGCTGCCCTTATAAGTGACTCCCGTTATGAAATACGAATAAGAAACATAGAAAATAGGTGCAGGAGTAGGCCATTCGGCCCTTTGAGCCTGCACCGCCATTCAATGTGATCATGGCTGATCATCCAACTCAGTATCCCGTACCTGCCTTCTCTCCATACCCACTGATCCCTTTAGCCACAAGTGCCACATCTAACGCCCTCTTAAATATAGCCAATGAACTGGCCTCAACTACCTTCTGTGGCAGAGAATTCCAGAGACTCACCACTCTCTGTGTAAAGAATGTTTTCCTCATTTCGGTCCTAAAGGAATTCCCCTTTATCCTTAGACTGTGACCCCTTGTTCTGGACTCCCCCAACATCGGGAACAATCTTCCAGCATCTAGCTTGTCCAACACCTTAAGAATTTTGTAAGTTTCTATAAGATCCCTCCTCAATCTTCTAAATTCCAGCGAGTACAAGCCGAGTCTATCCAATCTTTCCTCATATGAAAGTCCTGACATCCCAGGAATCAGTCTGGTGATTCTTCTCTGTACCCCCTCTATGGCAAGGATGTTTTTCCTCAGATTTGGAGACCAAAACTGTACGCAATACTCCAGGTGTGGCCTCACCAAAACCCTGTACAACTGCAGTAGAACCTCCCTGCTCCTATACTCAAATCCTTTCGCTATGAATGCTAACATACCATTTGCTTTCTTCACTGCCTGCTGCACCTGCATGCCTACTTTCAATGACTGGTGTACCATGACACCCAGGTCTCGTTGCATCTCCCCCTTTCCTAATCTGCCACCATTCAGATAATAGTCTACCCTCATGTTTTTGCCACCAAAGTGGATAACCTCACATTTATCCACATTATACTGCATCTGCCATGCATCTGCCCATTCACTCAGCCTATCCAAATCACCCTGCAGCCTCCAAGCATCCTCCTCACACCTAACTATACCCCCCAGCTTGGTATCATCTGCAAATTTGGAGATGTTGCATTGAATTCCCTAGTCCAAATTATTAATATATATTGTAAATAGCTGGGGTCCCAGCACTGAGCCTTGCGGCACCCCACTAGTCACACTAGAAAGGCGAAGTCATGCATGTAAACCTAGCATGCACATGAATGAAAAGATGGCATATGTTAAAAAAAATCCCTGGAATAATGTTTAAATTGCAGGTTTTAATTTTAGACATTCTCGAGAAATTGATCTTAAGGATATAAACTGAGTTCAACAGATACATTCAATCAATTTGGAGCAGTATTCGAAATTAAGATCTCAAGATAAATCAATACTTTGTCAAGGATGTTACATGACAAAGTAACACATTTCTTGTTAAATTTTAAATATGCTGGCAACTTAAGATGTTTCATTGATGCTTACGATCAACGCTTAGAATGTTGAAAATGATTCGGGAAATGAATCAAACTAGTTTCCAAATTCAATGTGCAGTAATTATTCAGTACCTTGCTACCAAGGGAATGAATGCTGCCTACTCTCCATTGAACATGGGCAAGCTGTTGTTCAATTGGAAGCTGTTGATACATTTTGAGGAAATAGTAGCTTGGACCAAAATGACATTATTTCTATGGGCCAGGATTTTGTAAAATGGTAATATGCCATGTTGCCATAGGGTTAGTTTGATGACTGGATTCATATAAAAAATGGCTGTTGTAATAAGAAGACAATAGTGGTATCCAAGAAAGAAGAAATAAAATGTGCTGTAAGCCCATTGTGTTAACTATAAAAATATGCTCAGTTGAATTCTTTGACAACCCAGTTTTCAACTAACGAGGTGGAGTTATTAACTTGTATATGCAAGAATTTATGAGAGCTATTTACTAGATTTTGGATTTGGTTCCTTTTACCATGCTCTCTTGACATGAGGTAGACCTCGTAGCACCATCTGACCTGGAACAGGATGCCTAGTTTTTTTTTAAAGGGATGTACTCACAGGTATTCTTTTTTCAACCTAGTTACAATGTTTTTTTTATAGGGGATGTTTATGAAGACAACTTTGAGCTTTGATTGTTTTTTAAAGCTGGATATAATCCAGAGATCAAACAGTACCATGGGAGAAAAGGGTGTTGCTTCAGTTATGCTCTTAACTCAGCTACTCTCTCTGCAGATGTTGCCTGACCTGTGTGTTTCCAGTATCTCTTGGGTTTTTGTTGTATTTCAAGTTGGAGCCTTTTGTTTTTCTTTGCCAATCTCAAGGCTTGCATGTGAAAAGTGGGCTGTGGGGAATTACAGAAAAATGCTCAATGCCCACAGAATTTAAAACTATAATTACTTTCTTCAGAAGATGGAATTTCAAAGGTTGTACTACCAAATGGCTAAAGAAAGTACCTGTGTTCTATATCTGAAATAGTTTTACTCTTTGACAGGCATATAAAATTATTTGGCAGTATGAATATGTTTGTACAACTGTCTTAATACAAGATGGGAATCCATTTGTAGTCTTATCAACTTTTGATAAAACACTTTTACTTTGTATGAAATTTTGATTCAATAAATGAAGAAGTTTATGTTATTATAAACTTAAACCATATCAATCCTTATGTAGAATTCACCAAAACATTGATAATCTGCACTATCCTTTGCCTGGTGCTTCACTTGCGAGCGGAGCACCAAGGCAAATTCCTTGTATGTGCACATACTTGGCCAATAAACTTATTCATTCAAATGTCCAAGCAAAATTTCTGTTAAAGTTTAGGTCATTTGGGAAAACCCATATTATACTAAAACACATATGTAATCCATTTAACCACAATAGAAGCCACTATCCACCCACTTCAGAGAAGAGTCCCAACAAAGATGTCTGATTTTAATTATGTAAAATATTTAATTTTAATCCTATGACTTTTCAGTTAAAAAGTTATCTGAGCCAATAACTTGTTTGACATGCGATGACATTTTCTAATTTCGTGGGTGATCAGAAGTTTATCTCTGCCGGTTACGCTTTATACCATGGAAATCATTCTGTTTGTGTATTGTACATCTGCTCGAGGTGATGGTGTTATGGAGTTCATTCATCCAGGCAATGTCCAGTTCTTCATATATTCTAAATTCATTTTTGTGATATTGCAGCGTGGTGAGTTATTTTTAGACATTGTTTTATTGCCCTGACAAGCTTGTTGGGCAAATTAAATCAACCATGTAGTCATGGTACTGAAGTTGAATATGGTCCATACTGGGGAAGGACATTGTATTGTTTTGTGTAAAATGTGTTACGGAATCAATTTATAATATCTGACGGGTTTAATATTCACAACAATATTTTCAATAATTTTACTTTACTCTGAAATGTATATAGTGTGAATTGAACTGCTCCAGACCTCTGAATTACTCATCCAATAATATTACATCACTTCTGTATCCTAGATATAAATATTGGTATTATTGTCATACTACAGTGATTTCAATCTACCAGCACATACCCTCAAGGATGTTTAGAAGTGTTACTATAAGAAAAAGCCAAAGTAAGTCATTAGTTTCTTTCATTGTGAGAATGCAATTTGTAAATCATTTTATTTTCTTGAACTCGAGTGATCATTGGAATTGCTTTTGCAACTAATATACCTCTATCCCCATTTCACTCCAACCAAACAGCTTGACTATTGCACTGAAATGCAGTATAATACTTTTTTCACTTGAATCCACAAAGTTTTGAATTCCATCTGTTTATCTTTACAATGCACTTGTCATTATTGAAATCAGCACCAATGCAGCATTCGATGTTTTTGTAATTAACAGAGTAGACCATTCTTAAACTATACTTTTGAAATAAAAATGGGAGTACTTCTTAAATTACACAGAAGTGACCTTGAAATGATGGTTAAAAATTACAATCCCAGCTTCATTATGGGCTCATCAGAAATATAGCATGGTTGCATTTTTCAATGTGGACATGCAAGAAATGGTGGCTCTGTTGTCTATGCTGATGGAAAATAAATTTCATTGGCTTTGTTCCATTGAGTAGAACAGTTTAAAAGGATTTTCTCTTTCCATGTAAAATCTGTAATGGCAATGTTCAAGTAGAATCACTGCTTATTATTGGAAGACAATAGAGCTTATTAATTTGTGAAGATATAATTGGAAACTACACACCGTTGGCGGAGGGGGTGGGAAGAGGAGAAAGCTAACTTCTTTGTCTCTGTCAGTCGGCATCCGCATGGTTTGAATGTTCACATTTCTCATGGTCCCCACCATATTACAGTGTCCACACCTACCCACTTTGTAATATTTCCTCATGGTCATGAAGGATCATTTGAGATTTTTCAGATTAAAATTGTATTTCATCTATTGCCGCCTTAACATACAGGTTTAATCCGTTTCTACTAATGTCTAAGTTTCAGGATATGATTTATAACAATACATAATGGCCAGATCTGGTCTTGTCTTCCAGGGTCATAAAGATGTCTGTACTATATTTCTACATGTTGTAGATTTCCCGTGATTTCCCTAAATGTTGTAGATTTTGCCAGTTGTAATGTTGTAGGAAAGCGTTTAACTGTCTTATTGTAGGTCATTTCCAGCCATGTATAATGTGCAGGTGCGACTTGCCAAGGAATTGAGCACATGTACAGGCCATCCCTGGGATATGAACTCATGTGTTGCAGATACCCCACATACAAACAAGGTCCCATTTTATTCAATTCAAAAATCTAATATACATACTGTATGTTTGGTGCAAAGACCCATTATTTATTTATTTGCCGCTATAGTCCACAGTTAGAGATCTGTAATACAAAAAATCACATGTGGTTAAAGTGCACATTGTCAGTTTTTAATAAAGGCCATTTTTATACATTTTGGTTTCACCAGTTAGAAATTGCAGCAGTGTTTATACATAGTCCCCCCATTTCAGGGAAACATAATGTTTGGGGGACAGCAATGTCATGTAAATGAAAGTAGTCATGTTTAGTATTTTGTTGCATATCCTTTGCATCCAATGACTGCTTGAAGTCTACGATTCATGGACATCACCAGTTGCTGGGTGTCTTCTTTGGTGATGCTCTGCCAGACCTGTATTGCAGCCATCTTTAGCTTATGCTTGCTTTGGGGACTAGTTCCTTTCTGGTTTCTCTTCAGCATATAAAAGGCATGCTCATTTACAAAACCATGTGCTCAATTCCTTGGCTAGTCGCACCTGCACATTATACATGGTAGGAAATGACCTACAATAAGACAGTTAAACTCTTTCCCATAACATTAACACTGGCAAAATCTGCAACATTTAGGGAGATCACCACTGACTAGAAAGATAATAGGGACCTTTGAACTGCGGTATGACGTGCAGTAAAAACAGAACAAGAAGAAAATGAAATGGAATTTTCATCTGGGGCAGCATTATATCATTTGATATTTTTATATTATCAATCTGGTAACCTTTAAATAAAAATAAAATGGTTGCTTTCTCAAGGCAAAACCTTTGACAATGCAAGAATATTGGTATTGATTATGTTCAAATCAAGTGTAATCTGTTATGTTCCACATCTCGCTGCGCAAAACTCAAAAGAGTTTTAGTCTCCATAATATACATGGACAAAGACTGCATTCCATCAATGCCAATGAGTTCCTATAAATGTCAATGTAGGTGCTTCTGAGCATGTTAGCGATCACTTTAGATTGTTAAAACACACAAATATAATAGTAAGATTAAACGAGAACTTACCTGTTCGAAGTTTGATCTTTATTTTATGAGGAGTTACGATAAGGGATTACGTGAAGAAGCCCTGCCTGACGCTGGATCGGCATACTTCAAAGCAGCGGCATGAAAAACACAGAACCAATAGCCGGAGTAAAATAGTAAGACTCAAGATAGACTAGAACTACCAGATGATCATTTATATTATGGGGATTGGGAGTGGAGGGCACGTAATCCCTCATCGTAACTCCTCATAAAATAAAGATCAAACTTCGAACAGGTAAGCTCTCATTTAATCTTACTATTTTACTTCGGAGTCACGTGAGTGACTACGTGAAGATTTTAAAGCTCTGTGTTTATGTTGTAGATTCATTCCATACGACTCTGTTTAGTCAAAACAGTAGTGAGTAAATAGTATTTTAAGACATTGTTACAATTTATGTAGTAAGTCCTTTAATCACAACTTTTTTAATAACAAACCCTCTATCACGGGAAAATTACAAAAGAAAAATTGATAAATGATGTCAATGGTAACATAAATCGATAATATAAATCGATAATATAAAACAAAGCAAGCATTTAAAGAACCCAGTACTGCGTGTCCAAATCCTGGCACCGTGACAACAGGTTTATTGTAGAACTTTGAAAATGTTTCTTCTCTACACCACCCTGCGGCCTCTAAAATTTGATCGAGTGGTGCGTCCTGCACCTTCGCCGCGGATGTAGCTGCCGCCATAGTGGAGTGAGATTTAAACACATCAGTGTCTATTCCTGCTAGACCCAAAACCTGTTTTAACCATCTAGAAATGGTTTGAACTGAAACTTTTGTATGTGGCTTTTTGTGTGTTATCAATAACGCTTTCTCAGAACCTCTGAGATTTTTGGTTACCTCAATGTATTGAGTTAAATGCTTAACTACACACAATGTTTCATCAATAGGATATGCTTTAAACATTACCTTAATTCCAGTTCTCCCTGGTCTGCTTTGTTTGATCAGGTCATAAACATAAAACACAATGTTATCTGTAGTCACAAGCATGCAATCCAACCGTAACAATTGCAAAGTTTGTACTCTTTGAGCTGATACCAACGCCATTAACATAACCACCTTGAATGTTAATTTCTGCAAAGACATTGAAGTAATTGGAGTCCATTGCTTAAGCAAAGTGAGAACAATGCTAACATCCCAAATTTCTGTATATCTGGGCTTGGGAGGATTTTTATTAAAATTCCTTTCATGAATCGGGATACTAATGGGTCAGACCCAACTGAATCCTGATCAGAAATTTGTCCTAAATAGGATGACAATGCACTACGAGCACAATTAATGGCACTATAACGCAAATGCTCATCAAAGTGTAACCCAGCAAGGAACTCCAATACATTTGAAATGTTTGCAGTATGATAAGATATCTTTGACTGTGTACAAAAAGCTTCCCATTTCCTTATATTCGACATATATTGTTTTTTAGTGCTATTCCTCCAAGCTGCATCTATAACATCCATGGTCCTGTCCAACAGTTCAAACTCTTGCAATGGTCTAGTCAGAACCTGCAGATTAACAAATTCATATGATCATGCAATGGATGAATTTCTTTTGTTACTGGTTGTGTCAACAGATTGTCGCAACTGGGAATTGTCATACATGGTTCAACAATCATTTTAAGCATCAATGGGAACCATGACTGCGTAGGCCAATTTGGCACCACCAAAATGCCTTTAGCAGCGTCTTGCGCTATTTTCTTGAGACATTGCCCAATCAGACAGAATGGGGGAAAAGCATAAAAGAACGTATTCCCCCAGTGTAGCGAGAAAGCATCCACCGCTACTGCCCCTGGATCGTGTTCCCAAGACACGTATTTGGGCAATTGGTGATTCAATCTAGATGCAAACAGATCAATGTACGGTACTCCATACCGACTGACAATATTTTTGAAAATTTGTGGATTTAACATCCGTTCTGTATTGTCTTTAAATATTCATGATCTTTTATCTGCCACAACATTGTCTCTCCCTGGGAGATAAATAGCTGAAAGCCAAATATTTTTACCAATACACCATTGCCACATCTGGTTTACCAGATGATCACATGATATTGATCTGACACCACCCATGTGATTGATATATGCCACAGCTGTGGTATTGTCTATTTGTATTTGGACATGCAAATCTTTTAATGTAGAACAATAAGCTTTTAATCCATAAAATGCTCCCAGTAGCTCCAAATAATTAATACCATATGTTTGGAGCAATAAATCCTCTTGAACAGCCCATCTGCCCCCACAGCTGGTCTCATTATCCGTAGCCCCCCATCCGAGAGAACTTGCGTCAGTTTGCAAAAACACTACTGGCTGATGAACTAAAATGTTCTTAGCAGCTTGTGGAACATTCTCAACCCACTAATGTAATTCTGATAAAGCTTCCTTTGGCAATTGCATTGGCCTATCAAAATGGCCTGCTCGCTGAATAAGCGCTTGAGTTTTTGCCCTTTGAAGATTTTGGTAATGTGTGGACCAAATTCTACTGCTGGAAATGCTGCTACCAACTTCCCAATAACCTTACCAACTTCTCGGATGGAGGGATAAGGTTTGTTAATGAGGTTCTGACACACATTTGTCAAATCTATCACCTTATCCATTGGTAAAGTTACCAACATGGTAACTGAATTAATCACAAACCCCAGATATTCAATGGTTTGGGTTGGCTGTAACTTAGATTTTGTTGGATGAATCAGGAATCCCAACTTTTCAAACAAGCTTGTAGTTGCTGAGACCGATTTTTCAGCTGACTCCTGATTAGCATTGACAATTAAAATGTCATCTAGATAAGCCATAACGATGTGTTTTTGTGCCCTTAGCAATGCAAGTGCTGGCTTCAACAATTTAGTGAACACTCTAGGTGCTGAATTTAATCCATTAGGTAATGCTTTGTATTGCCACAGCTGTCCCATCCATTTAAACTTTAAATACCTGCGAAAACTATGATGAATTGGGACCGAATAATATGCATCATTCAAATCTATTGTAGCCATATAACAACCTGTTGATACCAGCTGCATTGCAGTGTTGAATGTGTCCATTTTAAAATGTTTATACTGGACAAATGTATTCAATTGTGTGAGATCTGAAATGATTCTACAACCCCCATCTTTCTTTGGTCTGGGGAAAATATTTGATACAAATTGTTGTGGATCCTCTCCTGTTTTCTCAATAACTCCTTTTTCACACAAATTCTTAACCTCTTTGTCAATTTGAATTTTTTCAAGAGCTGAAAACATCAAAGAATGATTAGGCTTATTCTGTCCCAATGGATCCATACCTTCTACAAAATCAATGGTAGATCCTAACACAGTATCTAATACAACACGATCAGCTGTTATACTGTCCCATTCATTATAAATCATTCGGAGTCTACCACCAATCTGAGGTTCATCCAAACATTCTTCTTTAATAGGATAAAGTTTATGTACCTCTCCAACTGGACGAAATGATCTCCTTTTCCCAATAAATGGGTGTACATTCGGCTGTGCTGGCTGGAAATTCTTTCTTATCATACTCCTGCCTCGGCTTGTTCCAGCTCCAAAATCAAATCCCCTTTTCATATGGCCAGCCCTTCTCTGGCCAAAACTGAAGGATTTCATAAGGCCAATAGTTTTTGCCTCTTCATCCATTTCTTTAATTTGTTTAGACAAATTCTCTCCGAACAAATAACCAGGAGTTTGAACATTGCTTGGCTTGCACAACCCTGCAAATCTTGGATGTAACAGAGGCTGAATGGCAATCTTCCTCATACAATTTATCTCAAAAAATGAGTTGCAAAATAAAGCCAACATATGCTTCTGAACTTTGGTCATTCCACAACCTTCCACTTGTCTTCCAAAGGCAGTAATGCCAGCTGAAATCAGCTTGAAATCGAATCTCCTGCACCCACATCATCGATGACATTGGCACCCAAACACCCGGATTCACCGTAGGTACCTTCAATGAGGCACAATTAATAGGTGTTTTATACAATTCTGCTGTCTCAACCATAACAGCTTCTTGAAGCGGGTGAGAGACCATATAATTAATATTGGCCACCAGGTTTTCTTCCATGGCCTCACCGCCTCCTCCAGGTATAGCAAAACTTTGTGCCACATCAAGCACACCTGGATCAATATATTTGTATTGTGGTGTGTACTCCAGACCGCAATCACCACTTTCAGGGTCTGTCTCATACAGCCCTGGTACTCCTGAAACTTGTTCAAAGGAGACTTCCTCCAGCCCAATCCCAGGCACTGGAGTTTCAAATTCCCAATTCAAACTGGCACCATATTCATGATAAGGAACCCCCTCAGGGGCTGCCTGGGAATATTCTGGGTTCTTAGACCCTTGGTTGATTATAGTTTGGAGCATTTTCTCCATTTGATCCATTCTGAGCCATAAGGCTTTTCTTTCTGGACCTTCTGAATCAGAAACCTCAGGCCTTTCAGCTTTTCTTTTACATTTTTTAGGCACTGGGTTTTCCTCCAAAGTTTCTGTTTGTGAAGGAATCAAAGCCTCACTAACGGGAATTTCAACGGCCACCGGTATCGGAACCGGCTCCGCAATAATCTCCTGTCTCGACTCTTCTCCCCGGGACGCACGTTTCACCCGCTGTTTTTTTTTTTGGCTTTCTCCATTTTCTTTCTAACTCCTCCTGGTTTACCCACCAGGCTACGGAGTTCTGAAAACCGCCCTAGAAACGAAAATCTCGCTTACCTGCGGGCCGTTTCCTTACCACTGTGTGGAGCTGCGCTCTACATCTCTTTCCTCTGCCGACAGCGACGACGTAATGCCGATTCAGCGTCAGGCAGGGCTTCTTCACGTAGTCACTCACATGATTCCGAAGTAAAATTAATGTTTAGTTTATTGTGTGTGCTAAGGTACGGTTTGGTGCTTGCTAACCAGTCAGCGTTGAGACTATACATGATTACAATCAAACCATCCATACATGAGAACATCATGTATTCTCTTACATGATAAAGAGAATAACATTTAGTGCAAGATAGTCACGAAATGACTGATTAAAGATAGTCCGAGCATCTCCAATGATGTAGATAGCAGCTCAAGACTGCTCTCTAGTTGATAGGATGGTGTAATTGCCTGATAACAGCTGGGATAACATTGAATGCATCATTGTGATGTTCATGGAGGTATTACACAGATCATGAAATATCAAGTCGGCATATGTTTGTTGCATCGTTCATAGGTTGAATTGTAGTAATAAATGATATCCTGCTCTAAAGAACATGATTGAATTCTAGTAGTGATCCTGCTGCAAAATCTTAAGGACTAACTCTGCACATAGAAAGCTATGGGTCCCTGTGGAAACGTTCCTCTGCTTTGAGCTGATGCAAATGTTCTGCTTTAAGTACAACTTAAAGAGCACGATTGGAAAAGGTAAGCTATTTGCACTATTGGTTCTTAGTTATGTCACAAGTTCATTGTGGCTTAGTTATTGTCTCCAAGAGGATGAAATATAAATGACAGATTTATATTCTGATAACAGGACAAATTCAAATCATTTACCTGATCTTGATCTTTAAATATTGGTGATACTCTTTCAAGCACATCTTGATTCAATTTATGCCATTGTCAGTTGGCAGTTCTTTGGATGAAGTTGCCATGTTACAGTTAGATTGTACTATAATTTACAGCCTGAATTTTGAATGAAAATCATTTCTATAATCAAGTTTGATTGACCATTTGAACTGATTAAAAGATACATCATGAAAACAGGCTTATCAGCACACTGTCGACACCATCCTTTGATCAACCATTCTCACTAACTCTTATCCCACTTCAACTTGCAATCCCTACACATTGGGGGCAATCACAGAGGCCAACTAACCTGCAAACCCACATGCCTTTGGGATGTTGGGAGAAACCAGAACACCTGGCAGGAACCCATGAGGTCACAGGAAGAACGTGCAAACTCCACACAGACAGTAGCTGAGGACAGGATCGAACCCAGCTCTCTGGAGCTGAGGCGGCAGCTCTACCAAATGAATTAGAACACTTGCAAATGCTGTCCTGATGTCAGTCATATTTTTAATTGATAGAATGTTTGCTTTCTCAATTACATTGTTAGCAAATTTTATAGTCAAAATCTATCCTATTCTAAAATAATTTCAAATATATTGCGTTGTAACAACTGAAGTGATTTTGTATTAGTCTACACTTAACCCTTTATTATGAACTTTAAAAACACCTTGCTCTTCTGTTTTTCGTTAATATGTGGGTGGAAAACTTAAACCTGCCTGTCTTTACTCAGAATACCAACCCATAAAAGGCTTTAAGTGATCTTTATTAGCCAGTACTGTTTTTAACACTTAATGCACTCTATGGCTTTGTTAATCTCACTTAAGAAGCCTGCTGTTTTGTTTTCTTATCTAATTTTGCAAACTCCAATTTATCTGTCAGGGACATTACATTAGTCAATGAAAATAGTGAAAACCTGCACAATGCAATCTCAAATAAAGATAAATTAAATCTCAAAAAGACCATGCTGGACACAATCAACAGGTCCAGCACCATCTGTGCTGCAGTTAAGAATAAAGTATATTGTTTACAAGAGCAAATGGGGAAGGGGTGAAAAATATTTTGCTAGTGTGAGACCACTCAGCATAAAAATTGGAGATGCAGATGATGCTTGTCTGTTGCTGGGATCAAGGCTGTGGGACATGACTGTCAGGCAACGCTGTACTAATGGAAACAGCAAAGCTGAGCTAAAATCACAGCAGTAGTAAGGGGCAGTTCTCATTCGCACGATAAGAAAGTGGGAGAATTTTATATTGGATCCTGCAGTCTGCAACATGCCCATGATTTGGACGAGGGAATTGAATGCTAAATCTCCAAGTTTGTGGATGACACAAAGCTGGGGGGCAGTGTTAGCTGTGAGGAGGATGCTAGGAGGCTGCAAGGTGACTTGGATAGGCTGGGTGAGTGGGAAAATGCATGGCAGATGCAGTATAATGTGGATAAATGTGAGGTTATCCACTTTGGTGGCAAAAACAGGAAAGTAGACTATTATCTGAATGGTGGCCGATTTGGAAAAGGGGAGATGCAATGAGACCTGGGTTTCATGGTACACCAGTCATTGAAAGTAGGCATGCAGGTGCAGCAGGCTGTGAAGAAAGTGAATGGTATGTTAGCATTCATAACAAAAGGATTTGAGTATAGGAGCAGGGAGGTTCTACTGCAGTTGTACAGTGTCTTGGTGAGACCACACCTGGAGTATTACATACAGTTTTGGTCTCCAAATTGGAGGAAAGACATTCTTGCCATAGAGGGAGTACAGAGAAGGTTCACCAGACTGATTCCTGGGATGTCAGGACTTTCATATGAAGAAAGACTGGATAGAGTTGGCTTGTACTCACTAGAATTTAGAAGATTTAGGGGGTGCTCTTATAGAAACGTACAAAATTCCTAAGGGGTTGGACAGGCTAGATGCAGGAAGATTGTTCCCGATGTTGGGGAGGTCCAGGACAAGGGGTCACAGCTTAAGGATAAGGGGAAAATCCTTTAGGACCGAGATGAGAAGGAATTTTTTCACACAGAGAGTGGTGGGTCTCTGGAACTCTCTGCCACAGAGGGTAGTTGAGGCCAGTTCATTGGCTATATTTAAGAGGGAGTTAGATGTGGCCCTTGTGGCTAAGGGGATCAGAGGGTATGGAGAGAAGGCAGGTACGGGATACTGAGTTGGATGATCAGCCATGGTCATATTGAATGGCGGTGCAGGCTTGAAGGGCCGAATGGCCTACTCCTGCACCTATTTTCTATATTTCTATGAGGTGTTCCCTGGACTTATCTTGGGCCTCAAAGATCAACGCCACCTCTGATACTAGAAGGGAGAAAGATACAGTTAATGTGAACAAGGCAAGGGGAGATAGCTGGGCATCTGACCAGAGAGAAGAGGGAAGCTTGTAAGTTGGCATTCTAGCAAAGAGACAGCAGTGAATTCGACAGTGTGTGGATTTTTTTTTTTAAATAACCAGATGCTGGAAATCTGAAATAAAACATAAATGCTGCACTTCTTGAGTGTTCACACTGCCTTATTTCCATGAGGAGATAAAAGTTCAGAATGGGAATGGCTAACAACTGGCCCTTTCCAGTGATCCAGGATATTTATGCAGAGTTGGTCTGCAGGCTCGAGACACGTTTCACTGATTTGAGTCAATGCTAATAGGAGAGTGACATTGGAGGTCAATGTTTAGTTTTTATTTTGTGTGTATTTTAGTTTGACATAGAAAATTGCAATATATTCGGCTTGGGAGTTCCATTTCGAAATGACTCTCAGATTTCAACTTTTATAGCATATAATTGAGGTTATAAGAGTATGCGTATCCTGGCAGCTGGAGCACCTGTTTAATTCCCATGTTCTGTGTCATACAACATAGCAGGAGCCTCTTTAATCCATCAATCCAAAACTGGTTCTCGAAGTAATCCCATAAACCATATTTCCCTGTTGCCTATTTATCTATATCACGCCCATCAATGCCATGCTGGTTCTCCTACCACCCACCTACAATGGTGGTGATTAACAGTCGCTGATTTGGCGTACCAACCCACACATCTTGGGGATGTGGGGGGAATCTGAAGCAGCTTGCTCACAACTTGGTCACAGCTTGGTCCACGTGGTCACAAGGAGAACACGCACAATCCTCTGGAAGTTGGATTGAATCCGGATTGCATAAACTATGAAGCAGCAGCAGCATCTGCTGCATGACTATCATTGAGAGATCATGAAGCAGCCCCTTGACCCCACTAAGACTGTACATTTCTATTTTTCCCCACATCTCCAACAGCACACACACATACCACAGACCAGTTACCGTGATCAAATAACCGAATAACCCATACAATATTTTGCGAGGAAACGAGTTCCCTGCGAAACTAAGTCACAGAGTCGCAAGGAGAATGTGTTCGCTCTGAACGAAGGGCTCTGAAACTACGAGGCGGCAGCTCTATCAGGTGCACCGCTATACCAGCATTATCTTTTTTAAATTTGAGAACAAATCTAAAAATTCCCTCCCCTTCCCGCTCACTCGTTGCCCACTTACTACACCCTAATCGTTTTTTACCAGTTCTGCGGTTCTGCACATTGTTCCGCTTGAGATCTCACCTTCAGGAGCTCATAATGGACCTACCAGGTAGGGGTGTGTGTGGACATTAAAGATATAGCGTGAAACATATAATGCTCGATACCCCCCATTACATTCAACGAGCTGCCGATATATTGTACAAAAGACCACTTGTTGCTGGAGATGTCAACTGGAGATAATTCAACTAGAATTCTTGATCAGTTGTTATGGGGAGAAGGTAGGATAATGGGGCTAGGAGGGAGAGATAGATCAGCTGCGATTGAATGGCGGAGTAGACGTGATGGACCGAATGGCCTAATTCTACTCCTATCACATGTCCGTGACTCATTATTACCAAATTATATTAGAAACTATACAGCTTGTCTTGGCTTTATAATGGCAGTGGAATCATAGAAACAAGCAGAAGATCCTTTCCCCTTCCACTTGTATCCCCCCCTCCAGCTTCACATTCCGCTCATCATTTCTTAGTGGTCAGCCTTTTCCTTCTCACGTCTAAACTCACTTACTTCACCCATCTGCCACTCACTAATCCTCACGTGTTCTATCATTCCCAGGCTTTGCTGCACCCCAATGCTCTTTTCCAGTATGCTTCCCGACCACCACCACCACCACCCCACACCCCACACCCCACCAGTCTGAAGGAGGGTCCCAACCAGAAATGTCGTCTGTCAATTCCCTCCGCTGATGCTGCCTACCCTGCATTCCTCCAGCACTTTTTTGCTCAAGATTCCAACACTTGCAGTTTCTTGCCCAATTGCCCAACTGTTGGCTTGTAATGGTCCATGAACGACTTAAAATCGTGCTGGTCACGATGGGTCATTTTCTGCTTTCGTTTCCACTGTGTGAAATTGGCAGTCATTATATAGAGTGCTGAAGTCACATCAGTGCTACAAATCGATTGTTTTTGTGTTCTGTTCCTTATGCAGACTTCTGGAAGCCATTTCTGTGTGGGCAGATCAACACTCACTAATGTCACATCCAGTGTGTTGTGCCCATAAATTGGATGTGTGGAGGAAACGTTTTCAATCGCAGGGAGAAGATGCAACCTTCACATAGCACAGGCGATCAGGGCTGACTACTGGGAGACCCACAATGGCGTTCGTGGTATAGCCCAAGATCTGATCAGGAATCAGTCAATCGGCATTATATTTATCTGCTCTCTACGTGTACGGATGTTTTTGTTTTAAGGGGGGGGGGGAGAAAATTTATAATCAAGAGGTATAGTAGTGGCATATAGTATTAGTTTGCACTAATATTGTGTTTTTTTATGTATTAACGTTTATTTTGTTTATTGTGTTACGTTGCTATTAGTAAGAATTGTATGGTTCCGTTTTCGGTACATATCGCAATTAAACACTATTGACTCTTGGTCGAGGTGGTTAAACTGTATTCATGTCCTAAGTGGTGCCAGTGTTCATTTTGTTTTCCATTTTCATTGTCTATTCCACAAAATAAAATTAATGTTATTTACTTTACATACTAATTGTGATGGGGGGGGGGGGGGGGGACTCCACTGGCAAAACCCGCCACATTTTAGATTGCTGTCCAAAAAATATCACGGCGCAATTTGTGTGACAGACAAAGTGCTTGAGTAACTCAGCAGGTCAGGCAGCTTCTCTGGACCCCCGTGCTAAACCAGATGTTTCTGTGTTTCCCACTAGTTGAACCGTACATCCCAGGATGGTTTGTCTTGTGGTTTACTGTGACTCGTCCTTGGTTTAGGTCGACATTTGAGCAGTATTGGTGTCAAGTGGGGACTGAATGGGGCCAGCTGCGTGTGGATGTGGGTGTGGTATGAGTGCGCTGCAGGGAGCGCACCAGCAAGCTGTGAGCGGGAATCAAAACAAGAACACGCTGATGTGCATTTCTCGTTTATTGGAAAACAAAACATAGAGCAGCGGGGCAAGCCGCCGTCTACCGGCGTGGCGGCTGTGAGGGCTGGACGGGTGCACCGATCCTACAGACATCGTGACTATGTCTGGTGACACGTAGTTCAAGGATTCCCCTTCTGTCAACGGACTGTGGATCCTGGCAAAGTAAACGCGTGGACGGATTTATAATGACTGCGGTGGAAACTGAAGATATACACAAAATGCTGGCGTAACAGCGGGATAGCCAGCAACTCTGGAGAGAAGGAATGGGCGACGTTTCAGGTCGAGACTCGTCTTCAGCTGCCTGTCCTGGCTGATGGGAGGTGGTGGTGGTGGGGTCCAACCGGGCAGGCGAGGGCAGAACGTAGTCTCCTCCTGCACTGGCGGGCAGAACGTAGTCAGTCTCTCGTATCGGAAATAGACACTTCAGTACGTGCCACTCACTGGCTGCCACACACCCTAATCCCCTAACATAATCATTGCCAGCAAAGTAATCATTGTTTTAATCATTTGCTTACAATCAGTCTTCTTCCTGCCGCCAATGTTTGAGGAATGGCCACAAGAAGCAGGCGACAGAGATGCATCGGAAAGAATAATTAAACGTAATCTCGACTGTGCAGTGTGTTTTATTCTCTGCAAATAATGTCCAGGGAAAGCGGTGTCTTTTTGCGTGTTTGTTGTCGTCATGTGTTTACAGAGTGGTGTTTACAGTACTCGGAAAGTAAGAACTTAATTGTTCCGTTTCGGGACATATGACAATAAAACTCTCTTGACTCTTGAAACAGATTTCACGGTCGTTCTCTTCTTGTATCATTATCGACGCATCGGTTGCAAACGAAATAAATAGTGGTCAATTGGACGAGGCGAATATCTGCTTAAATAGACGGGGCCAATACGAGAACACTATAGTTGAGGGTCACCCCTGGTTGGAGTCGTGGCGTCCGGGTCAGGAGGGGGGCGAGACCCTAGTCTCTTTGGGCGAGATGTTGGTGTAGGTGTTCCTGGAGAGGGAGGCGGTGGTGGTCCGACCCTCGTCCTCCACTTCTCTCAGCTGGACACTCTGCTGGGGACAGCAGGCAAAAGTGGCGAAGCAAGCCACGCGGAATCGCTTATTCATGAAGCAGTAGATGATGGGGTTTACACAGGCCGATGTATAAGAGAGCAGATGGATGAATGAAATGGGAGTCCCGGACAGGAATCTGTCGGCGGACAGCTTGTCAAACGCTCGCCAAGCGTTGACGCAGAAGATCGGAGTCCAGCAGATGAAGAACATGATCACAATCACAATCAGCATCCGAATCACTCGCTTTTTCGCCATTAAGTTCGCAGTGGAACTGTTGCTTCTTGCTCTGCTCGATTTAGTGCGACTGCTGCCTGATAATCCCTGCATCTCCATCGTCCTCCTGCGTTTGACGCGTTGCATGTAACACCCATCTCCATCCTCACAATTGCTGGCGCCCCTGTTGCTGTTCCGTTCTGTGAATAAAACACCGACAAATTCACACATGATAAGACATTCCTCCTCATCTCCTTCTGAAAGGAAGTCCTTTAATTCTGGGGCTATTACCTCTAGTCCTAGACTCTCCCACTAGTGGAAACATCTTCTCCACCTCCACTCTATCCAAGCCTTTCACTATTCGGTAAGTTTCATAGAAACATTGAAAATAGGTGCAGGAGTAGGCCATTTGACCCTTCGTGCCTTTCAATGAGGTCCCCCCTCATTCTTCTAAACTCCAGTGAGTACAGGCACAGCGTTGTCAAACGTCCATGATATGTTGACCCACTCATTCATGGGATCATTCTTGTAAACCTCCTATGCATCCTCTTCACGGCCAGCAATTCCTTCCTCAGATATGGTGGCCAAAAATGCTCACAATACGCCAAATGCGGCCTGACCAGCGCCTTATAGAGCCCCAGCATTACATTGTCAATGGATATTTTAATGGCAGAAATAGATAGATTCCTGATTAGTATGCTTGTCTGGGGTTATGGGGTGAAGACAGGAGAATGGGTTTAGGAGGGAGAGATAGATCAGCCATGATTGAATGGCAGAGTAGACAAAGACGTTATGCAGTACACAAAATGTTTAGGAAGGAACTGCAGATGCTGGTTAGCATCGAAGATGGACATGAAATGCTGGACTATATTAGTGGGTCAGACAGCATCTCTGGAGAAAAGGAATAGGTGGAGTTTTGGGTCGGATCCCTTCTTCATACCCATTTTATTCTCCCCATGTCCCCTTCTTTTTCTCCAGATTCTGCCATTCATTTATACGCAGGATACATTACCACGGCCAATTTTGGTAAATATATAAGAATGTGAGAAAGAGGAGCAGGAGTCTACATTCGAGGGATCAGCCTATTGAACCTTCCCTGAACTGATCGCAATGTGAGTATTTCCGTCCTGGAAACAAGTAGAATAACATTATGTGCATTATGCCATGCGTAGTTTTACCAGCTCACAGACAGATGCATCAGAATTTTCCACTCTATCCCTCTGGCAATAAAAAACAACACTATTTGTCTTTCCAATTACTTGCTATAACTGCAGGCTGTTTGCTTATATCAGGATCACATTCTCTGTAGTCCTGAAACAATATTCCCGTTGTCTCTGTAACCTCTCCTTTTGGATCAATCTAATGTTTCTCCGTTACACCACATCTGACGGATTTTTGCCAACTCACTTCTCCTACGTTCCTTGGTAGACTCTTTAATCCTTCCTCCCAGTTTGCATCCCACCTATCATTGGACATTTGCCTAAAATATATTCAGTCCCTTCATCTTAGTCACCAGTATACATTGTAAATAATTGAGGCTCCAGCACTGATCCCCTGGTTACAGCATGCAAACATGAAAAATGTTTGAAACATGAAACATGACATTTGTCCCAGCCCTCTGTTTTCTGTTGGTTAAGCAATTCTCAAGCCATGCTAGTATGTTACCACCAATGCCACGAGCTCGTACCTGAAGCAGTAACCTTTTATTGTAGATGCTGGTTTAACTGCAGATGCTGGTTTAAACGGAAGATAGAAACAAAATGCTGGAGTAACTCAGCGGGACAGGCAGCATCTCTGGATGAAAAGAATGGGTGGCGTTTCGGGTTGAGACCATTCTTCAACACATATCTGAGTTCAGTAACCTTTTACATGATGCTTGAAAATCCAAACACTCTCCATCTTGAGGTTCTCTGAACATCAAAAAACCATCATTAAATTATCAAACATGATTTCCCTTTCAAAAACCTATGTTGATTCTACCTATTTGGAAAATAATAACATGATTGCTCAGCTACCATTCTCTGAACAATGCTTTCCATCATTTGCCTCAAAGCACTGGAAAGGGTGCAGAGAGGTTTTACGAGGATGTTACATGGATACGAGGGCCTGACCTATAAGATGTTGGGCAGTTTAGGACTTTGTTCCTTGGAGCTAGGAATGAGATGTTTGCCTAATCTCAGCTCTCTTGTGCAAAGTGATCTTCTGGAAATGCTTGAATAGAAAGAATGGGCTTCATGGATCATCAACCACCCATTTTCCACAAATGTTACACAGATCCCATTTTATTCTCCCCATTGGCAGGGAGTTTGAGATTAAGACTCAGCAATAGTGATGGGCCTGCAATCTATTTCTGAGTCTGGATAGTCAGCGACATGGAGGGGAAGCTGCATGGTGGTGGTGTTTCTAGACACCTGCCACCATTGTCCTTCCTGGTGATAGAGGTTGTAAGTTTTGGAAGTGCTGTTGTAGTAGCCTGGGTGAGTTACTGCAGCATGGTTTGTTGAAGGTACACATTTGCTCTGCACAAGCAGTGGAAGAATGCGTGCATGATTTGGGGGTGAACCCTACATATCTGAACAATTTTCCACATGTTGGAAGTGCTTGTGTTATGTCTGTGCTGCCTAGACTGCAACTGATTCGGAGTGCAGTCTTTCAGTACCACAACTGGGATGTTGTAGGACACTGTAGGCTTTTCTGTATTCAGAGCTCTCAGCTGTTCCTTGATAGAATGCAAGGGACACAAATTGTCTGGAGCCTGGCTTCTGTGATGGGAGGAGATTCAAGAGGAATCTGAAATGGATCTTCCACCTGGCACTTCCGGCTGATCAAGGTTGTACAAATTCTGACCTTTTCTTTTGTATTCACATGCCGAGCCTCGCAGTCTATACTCATGACTGCGTAGCTGGTCATAGCGCGAACTCCATCATCAAGTTCGCTGACGACACCACTGTTGTGGGACGTATCACTGATGGGGATGAGTCCGAGTATAGAAGAGAGATCGAGCAACTGTCCATATGGTGCCAGCACAACAACCTGGCCCTCAACACCAGCAAAACCAAGGAACTGATTGTGGACTTTGGAAGGAGTAGGATGGGGACCCACAGTCCTGTTTATATCAACGGGTCGATGGTTGAAAGGGCCAAGAGCTTCAAATTCCTGGGCGTGCTCATCTGTGAAGATCTTTCCTGGTCCGAGAACACAGATGCAATTATTAAGAAAGCTCATCAGTGCCTCTACTTCCTGAGAAGATTACGGAAAGTTGGTCTGTCAAGGAGGACTCTCTCTAACTTCTGCAGGTGCACAGTAGAGAGCTTGCTGACCGGTTGCATCGTGGCTTGGTTCGGCAATTTGAGTGCCCTGGAGAGGAAAAGACTACAAAGAGTAGTAAACACTGCCCAGTCCATCATCGGCTCTTCCTTCCTTCCATCGAGGGGATTTATCGCAGTCGCTGCCTCAAAAAGGCTGGCGGCATCATCAAGGACCCACACCACCCTGGCCACACACTCATCTCCCTGCTACCTTCGGGTAGAAGGTACAGGAGCCTGAAGACTGCAACAACCCGGTTTAGGAATAGCTACTTCCCCACAGCCATCAGGCTATTAAACTTAGCTCGGAACTCTGAACATTAATATCCCATCTGTTATTTGCACTTTATTAATTTATGAATTAATGGGTGTATTTACGTATATAATTGTAGTCAATGCCTTCTATGTTCTGTTGTGCTATGCAAAGAAAGATTTTCATTGTCCTGTCAGGGACACATGACAATAAACTCTTTTGACTTTGACTTTGGCTTTAGTTGAGGATGGGAATGTTCTTGTTCCCTTCTCCTTTTGGCTGTTTAGTTGTTCATCAATGTGGTAGAACGCAGAGCTTTGCTCTCACATTTTGATTGTGAGATCATTGAGCTCCCAGTCTATTGCCTGCTGGTTCAGCACACATAGTCCCAGGCCATGACTTCACAAAGCTGGTCCGCCAGTATTTTTAGCTGGTCATGCTTCCGACAAGTTAATCTAAACTCCTCATTGAACCAGTGCTGGTCTCCTCGTTCAACACTGATAGACGCATAGGGAAGATGCTGAGCCATAAGTTTACAGAAGTGTTTGGATGAAATTCCACGTTCCGGCTGGCGCTAACGATGGCTGCCATGGTGTACTGCTCTTTGTTGTGTTGTATGTGTTTGTTCATTTGTGTCGTCTCTGAAAACCCTACAAAAATTACTTTCACGAGAGAGGCACTCATTAACATCGGACATACGGTAACTCCAAACATCGTTCCAGATTTCTCTCACTCGCTGGATTATTTGGACATACTCGTCGGCGGGGCTGTGTCTGCGTTCAAGGTCTTGAGATGGAGGAGATGGGAAGCGCACTGGAGCACTCACCCGACTCCGACAACGAGGATTACACACACCGCTCCCGAGCATATTCCTTGCACATCTCACACCCGCAGACCCTCAGCATAGGAGCACCACACGGCTGCGTTCTCTCTCCACTCCTTTACTCTCTCTACACCAATGACTGCACCTCCACAGACTTCTCTGTCATGTTTCTCAAGTTTGCGGATGACACAACGCTGATTGGACTGATCCAGGATGGGGAGGAATCTGCCTACAGACAGGAAGTGACACAGCTGGCGTTTGTAGATCAATTACCATAGATTCATATCTGGTTTTGCTATTGCCGATCTGTAATCCATCTCGGGTTTCCACCATGCCATCTTGTGGAATGCGAGCAGCTATGCTTTTAGTTTAAGCCACAACTTCAAGCCTGCAGTACCTATGTGTATGGTTCCTGTATGTATTCTTATTAAAGTACTTTTTATGAAGTTTTATGACTCGGTGTCAATAGTACTTTATTCATGGTGTCAGAAGTGAATTTCGGATCGACTTCGGCAGCTATTTTTATGAGTTTTTTACACTCTCAAAGATGGCTGAAGCTTTACAAAAGCCAGAACCTCTCGTCTTCGTTTTGGCATATGGTGGTAGTGAAGTCAACCCGGTCGGTATTTTAAGCTGCAGTGCCATCTAGGAGATCAACCATACAAGCTGGAGTTTTATGTCGTCGACAGCAAGGTTGTACCACCTTTCGGCTATGATACCTGCAAAATTATGGGACTGGTTTCCTTCAGCAAGGCTGTGCACCAACTAACTCCAGCTCCTGATTCAACACAGCGTATTCTCACAGACTATCATGATATTTTCACCGGGGAGCATAGTATGCTACCAATTACGTATTCCATGACTATAGACCCAGATGTAAGACCCATGGTTCGTCCTGCTCACCGTGTACCCGGTGAGGCCGGGTCAAAGCCGAACTGGACAGAATGGAAGCACTGGGAGTCATTATACCTGTTTCACAACCCACTGACTGGGTGTTTTCAATGGAAGCTGCCACTAAGAACAAGCAGGAGATTTGCATTTGTATCAATCCCAGGAACCTAAACACCGCACTCAAAAGGCCCCATCAGCCCATGCGTACCGTGGAGGAAGCAGCTACCCACATGGGTAACGTAGCAGTATTCTCTGTGCTAGATGCCAAGAGCTCCTTCTGGCAAATCCTCCTGGATCATGCGTTATCTATGCTCCCCACCTTCAGCACTGCTTTTGGCCGCTACAGATTCTTGTGAATGCCGTTCGGTATCAGCTCGGTCAGTGAGGTATTTCAGCGTTCTATGGAACAGCTCTTTGATAGATTCCATTGTGCAAACATTGTAGATGACATTATTGTTATTGGCAAAGACATGGAACAGCATGGCGCTAATTTAAAGAAAGTGCTCGAGAGTGCCAGGGAAGTGAATTTGAAACTCAATCACCACAAGCGTCGGTTCCGTGTTAACCAGGTGAGCTACGTGAGGCATGTTTTCACAAGTGATGGCCTCAAGGCAGATCCTTCCAAGACTGCAGCTATCAGTGAGATGTCAGTGCCAACTGATGTTGCCAGCCTGCAGAGAATTCTGGGCACGGTTAATTACCTCAGGAAGTTCACTCCCAACTTCAGCGAGCTCTTGGCTCCCCTATGGCAGCATACTCACAAAGACACTGCCTGGACGTGGCACAAACAACATCAATTTGCTTGCGACACACTCAAACAACAGATGTTGTGCCCCCCTACCCTGGTTTATTTCAATGTCAATCAGCCTGTCATTTTGAACTGCGGCGCATCCCAGTACAGCCTTGATGCTGCATGCCTGCAGGATGGCAAGCCTTTTGCCTATGCTTCCAGAACGATGTGAAACATGGTGGTGGCAGCATCATGCTGTGGGGATGCTTTTCTTCAGCAGGGACAGGGAAGCTGGTCAGAATTGATGGGAAGATGGATGGAGCCAAATACAGGGCAATCTTGGAAGAAAACTTGTTAGTGTCTGCAAAAGACTTGAGACTGGGGCGGAGGTTCACCTTCCAGCAGGACAACAAACCTAAACATACAGCCAGAGCTACAATGGGATGGTTTAGATCAAACCATATTCATGTGTTAGAATGGCCCAGTCAAAGTCCAGACCTAAATCCAATTGAGAATCTCTGGCAAGACTTGAAAATTGCTGTTCACAGACGCTCTCCATCCAATCTGACTGAGCTTGAGCTATTTTGCAAAGAAGAATGGGCAAAAATTTCAGTCTCTAGATGTGCAAAGCTGGTAGAGACATACCCCAAAAAACTTGCAGCTGTAATTGCAGCGAAAGGTGGTTCTACAAAGTATTGACTCAGGGGGGCTGAATACTTTTGCATGCCACACTTTTCAGTTTTTTGTTTGTAATAACATTTGGAAAACATGTATCATTTTCCTTCCACTTCACAATTACGCACCACTTTGTGTTGGTCTATCACATAAAATCCCAATAAAATACATTTACGTTTGTGGTTGTAACGTGACAAAATGTGGAAAAGTTCAAGGGGTATGAAAACTTTTGCAAGCCACTGTATTTATATGGTTCCTGTATGTATTCTTATTAAAGTACTTATTATGACGTTTTATGACCCAGTGTCAATAGTACTTTATACAGCGTCCTGGTGCTTTCATACCAACCTGGAGCTCAATGCTCTTATGACAGTGGAATTGATAGTAGACCTTTGGAGAGCTCCCCCTCCCCTTCCCCCACTCACCATTAACAGCACCACAGTCACATCTGTGGAGTCTTTTAAGTTACTTGGAACGATCATCTACAAGGACCTGAAATGGGGTGCCACAGTCTAAAAGGCCCAACAGAGAATGTACTTCCTGCGGCAGCCGAGTAAACACAATCTGCCACAGGCAATGATGGTCTAATTCTATACGGCTATCGTAGTGTTTGTCCTCACCTTCTCCATCATGGTCTGGTTTGGCACAGCCACCAAGCACAACATTTGGAAGCTGCAGCGAATCGTCCGATCAGCTGAGAAGGTTGTTGGCTTCAACCTTCTCCCCATTGACAAACTGTACACTGCAAGGGCCAGGAAGCGAGTGGGTAAGATAATCTCTGACCCCTGTCACCCTGGCCACAAACTCTTTGAAGCACTTCCCTCTGGAAGGCGATTCCGGACTGTCAAAAGTCGTCACAGCCAGACATAAAAAGTTTTTTTTCCATGAGTAATAGCTCTCCTCAATAACCAGAAGTCTGTAGACTCATTTTGCTCTGGTATTTTATTTCATTCACATGTTTAAACTAGAATGTTTTATTATTAATGTTTAATGTTTTATGTGGCAATCTTAATTGTTACTGTATGTTGTGTTGTTAATTGCGAGCGGAGCACCAAGGCAAATTCCTTGTATGTGTACATACATAACCAATAAACTTATTCATTCATTCATTCATTGTGTATATTTCTGCTGTCGATGATATTCCACAGTGCTTTAATGGATGATCAGGTTTGAAATCCATTTGAAATTCCATTTAGCACCTTTGTTGTCAGGATTGGTGGAGCACCAAACTGGGTTTGGGTATTCCCAGTATGAGGCTGGAACTTTATCTCCACAACAAATGTGCGGTGCTGAATACTACCTATTGAGTCATGAAAATATTCCACTGCCACAGATGGTGAAGATGATGTCAAGTTCACTGTTGCACTTTTAATGGTTGTCGCTTGAGTTGCTTGTTGTTTTCCACTGGTGAAAGATGCTGGGACAATTGTACAGGAACACAATCATAAGATCAAAAGTGATAAGAGTAGAATTAGGCCATTCGGCCCATCAAGTCTATTCTGCCATTCAATCATGGCTGATCTATCTCTCCCTCCTAGCAAGGGCATGTAATTTGCTGTACTAATCTAATTAACTACTCTGGACATTATTTGATTGTATTTTCTGTATTAATAATAGCTGATAATTTTATTAGTGGAAAGTTTCCATACAACCATGAAGAAGAATCAAATTTTAGAGTGAAAATCAAATGCATCTTTGGTAGACAATTATTATAGTCCAAAGCTTTTTAATGAAGATCAACTGAATTTAGTTTTGGCATTATATTTCCGTGGCTGAGCTTTGATAATGCCTCATTAATTCTGAAAAATAATTTCAGTTTTATAGTAAAATATCAGGTCGAACTATCAGAATTAAATGCCTTGAAATGTTTCTAGCAAAATTATATCAACATCAATACCAAAAAAGTCACAGTTGCTCTTAAAGTCAAAAACGTTGGATCTATTGATTCAACATCTCAATATATGCTATTTTTAGTTTGATTACAGTCGCCTTTCCGTATAGTCCACTTTTACCAATTTCTCTGATTTTTTTTTAAACTGCAATGATATGTATTTCAATATGTGCTGAGGCCATTCATTTTTTAAATCATAATTTTGACCATCACTGTCACCAGGATTTCACCGATTATAGCTCAATTAAATGAACGGAATTTCAATTTGCAGTGAAATATCCAGATACGGCAACCATTTTTAATCAAATTAACAATGATGTTTTTAACAGATCCTGGGACAGTGAGCGCCGAGGTTTCTATTCAGTTTTTGAAATCTCTGACGAGGGTCTGAGTGCAGCTGAAGTGAAGACCGGACCCCACTGCCGCACCTTTTCAACTCCGTCTGCGCACTTACCTTGGTTCATCCTTCTCCGGCTCATTTCAGACTGGATGCCACTGTACAACTCACGGGATATTAGTCCGTATGCAATCATCATCACTATTCCGGGGACCAGGAAGAGAGCCAGTAACAGGAAAATATACCTAAAACGAGAGATAATGCAACAAGTTAGATTGAAGCTCATTTCAACCCAGGTGGGTGTTGATAAATGTTTAAATAAGAACACCATGTGTATGGAGATTACCAGAACTGCTGGGTGAAGTCGTTGGGCCAGAGAAGGCGGCACATGTTACCGGTGCTATTGTTGTTCCTGGTGAAGGGGACTAGCGTGCTGTAGATGGGATACGGTAACATCACGGTAACTGAGATCAACCAAGTAGCGGCAATCACTTTGAAAGCATGAGACCTGGTTTGCCACACCCTGGATTTAAGCGGTTTGCAGATGGCACTGTACCTCTCCAGAGAAATCGCCACCAAACTGAAGGTGGAAACGCTAACAGAAATACCTAGGAAACAAACAGAAATTATTCAAATTAGAAATATGAAAAGCATTTCCTCTATCATAGTCAACAATTTAAAAAGAATCTCCCAATGCAAAACGAAGCTTCGGATTGGGCTGGACAAAAAATGCTGGAGTAACACAGGGGACAGGCAACATTTCTGGATAGATGGAACATGTGCCGTTTTGGGTCGAGACCCTTCTTGGGTTATGGATCTGAATACAACTGTGGATTTCTATGATCACAGCTAGGGCTTTGCCTTACTTGCTCTGTTTCAGTTTTTTGTGGGTTTTGTTTTTCTGTGCCATTGTTAGGGTTAGCTGTTTTGCATCAATGAATGTAATATGCATCTTTCAATATTTTTCCAGTATTCTATATGTATTTATTTATTAATAAGAGGAAATAGAGAACAATTCAGATTTGAATGAATGATTGTAGGGTGGTCTTATTGAAGGTTTCGTCTATACATCAATTGCATATACTGTCCCAGTTAACTAGCAGGCGAAAACTGATTAATTTAAACCAATAACATTTTCTATCAACTAGAATCTTAACAATCTGAGCCATTGTGTTGTAATCTAATGCATTTAGTGTTCGGGATTGGAAGCGTACTACGGCACCCGGATCATAGCGTAGAACAGAATTGAAACGGGCCCATTCAGCCCACCATGTCTATGCCGACCACGAATCCAATATAAACTAATTCCATTTGCTTGCACATTGTCTATATCCCCCATTCCACCACCTGTTCGTGTGCCTGTCTAAGGCACTGAATGTGGACCTCTGGAAATGTGCTTTTAAAATAAGTAAGATAACTAGATCGAGATTTGACAATTATGCAATTTTATTACACAATTTTCCCTTGGAAACCGAACAAATTCTTTACCTTTGATAATTATAATATATGATCTCAACCATGAACATGACTGAGTAGAAAAACAAAGGCTGGGTTATAAGAGTAAATGCAGATTATATTTAACATAGTTTAAACATTAACAGCCAAGCAAACGGCCACTATCTTTCCTCCTGTTGCTGACATACTCAGATACAGTAAGGAGCATTCCGTTAGCATTTCTCACAGGTCCGTACAGTGTAGAAAGGCAGGCTTACAACGGTGTAGGAAGAAACTGCAGATGCTGGTTTAAATCGAAGATAGACACAAAGTGCTGGAGTAACTCAGCGGGTCAAGCGGCATCTCTTGCGAAAGGGAACAGGCGAGAGCCTTCTTTAGACTTTCAGAAGGGTCTCGACCCGAAACGTCACCTGTTCCTTTTCTCCAGAGATGCTGCATGACCCACTGAGTTACTCCAGGTTTTTGTATCTATCCCATGCTTACAATGGTATTCCTGTGAAAGTATGCCTGAGATACTTAAGAGAGAGTTAGATAGAGCTCTAGGGGCTAGTGGAGTCAAGGGATATGGGGAGAATGCAGGCACGGGTTATTGATAGGGGACGATCAGCCATGATCACAATGAATGGCGGTGCTGGCTCGAAGGGCCGAATGGCCTCCTCCTGCACCTATTTTCTATGTTTCTATACGCCTTTAGCTAAATGCCAAATGCCCGCTTTAGCCCAGTCTCGACTTTAGCAATTGTTTGAAATAATTTGTGTAAATGCAAACAATGTATTGTCAAAATAAAAGCCAACGCGATTTTATCAGTGAGATGCCGGTGTGCTGGGAGAGAAAGGCTTTGCAAAACTAAAAATGCACACAGTGCTGGAGCAACGCAGCTTTGCTTCGTCTTTCAATATATGCCACGCCTCAGCCGGGAGTTTCGCGCGTTGCTTTGGAGTCTAGTTACCCATGAAGTAGGCGACAGCTTTGCAGACAGCACTCCCGAAGATGAAATTCTTGAGTAGGTTGGGGATGAGGGTGAAGGGCATGCAGAAGAGGCAAAGCATCAGGTCGCTGACCGCCAGCGAGAGCAGGAAGGTGTTGGTTACAGTCCGCAGCCGTTTGTTCTTCAGCAGGACGGCGATGATGAGCACATTCCCCAGCACGCTCAACGCGAAGAGCAGGCAGTAAAGAAATATCCGCACGGTCTGATCGAGGTCTGGAAAGAGAGACATAAGAGGCAACTATTTAAAGTAGAAAACCGGGGGGATGAGGGTTTGTGCATTGGTGTGCCAGTTAGGGTTGGCAACTTTCTCACTCCCAAATCAGGGACAAAAGGCCAAAATAAAGCACAAATTCCCGACGGCAATTCGTTGAGCGACTCGGCCGTGGCTGGGTGAATGATGAGTTGGCCCGGGTGCTGGACTGCACACAAAGCCCAGTCTGCTGGCCAGCTGAGGACTTTTCCCCTGGGCGAAAGTCCGGCACCCCGTCCAACTCATGAACCGATGGTCGGCCGTGAGAAGGAGGGGTGGTGGTGTCGGCGGTCAGCGAAGGTCCGACGGTCGGACAGCTGGCCGGGCTGCCGGGCTGCCGAGCAAGCGAGCGACGGGGCCACCACGGCTGCTGCTGCTGCACTCGATGGGCTGGCTGGTTGCACTACGGCGGGACGGGTGCGGCGGGTCAGGACGCGGCGCTCCGACCCAACAGTCCCCTCGCCCCGAGTAGTAGCAGTAGTAACAGTCAAGGGCGGTCCCGTATGGGACAAACCCACTTAGCCCAATATACGGGGTGTCGCGGCTAATAGTTGGCAACTCTAGTGCCAGACACTTCCTACCTTTGGCGGGACGCGCAGCCTGACGGCACTCGTCGCCCTCGCAGCCGCTCCGACCCTCGGTCGCCGCTGTCGCTGCAACTCTCGGCATCTCCGTCAGATTCAGCAGCAGCTGAGATACCGTCTCCATGTCTGCCTTCTAGCGCCGCCTCACAGTGCCGGACACTGGTATATACCCACACACTGATCCATTAAAATAAATATCACCCGAAATATATTCCCGACTTCAAGGAACCCCAATGGCGATATCGGCTCAGTAGGGAGGGGTGTTCTATATACTGGATGTCCCGGCTATGTTCTATGTCTCTGTTTATCTCTTTAAAACTTCTTCATTGTGAAGGTAACGATAAATAACATCGCGGTCCTCCGGCTCCTGCGTGTAATACCAATGATCCGAGCGCTTTGATATTTGCCAATCCGGAGCCGTGGCCGCCGCTGTAACTTCGGCGGGTAGTTATATCGGGAGCGCCTGCAGAGACTTGTTGAAGCGCGTCCTGCAACATTGAGTTGCGATGAGAGCCCGGCACCGAGCGAGTCACCTGCCCGGAGAGAGATTCAGCTCCGCCCCCGTCCCACAGGCGCTCCGGCGGCGGGGAACGAAGGCTTAACTCACACACTCACTTTATTGAGGAACTGATGCCAGATGCCAGCTTACTGATCTGTTTTTGTTTTAATGTTGGGGACTATCAGGACCAAACAGAGCTTTGCTTTCCCACCATAAAAAAAAAACTTTGGAGGTTGGCAAGAAGGCTTGTTCATCCACATTTAGTGCGAAACAAGCTCGTTGTTCTTCATCGTCTTCATCTGAAGAAGGGTTTCAGCCCGAAACGTTGCCTATCTCCTTCGCTCCTTAGATGCTGTTGCACCCGCTGAGTTTCCCCAGCCTTTTGTGTACCCTCGATTTTCCAGCATCTGCAGTTCCTTCCTCAACAACTCGTTGCTCTTTATTGACTCAGCGGGTCAGGCAGTATCTCTGGAGAGAAGGAATAGGTGACGTTTCTGGTTGAGAACATGCATCAAGAAGCAGGGTCTCGACCCGAAACGCCACATATTCCTTTTCTCCAGAGATGCTTCCTGACCCGCAGAGTTGCCCCTTTTTGGTCTATCTTCGGTGGAAACCAACATCTGCAGTTCCCCTCCCACACTATTCCCCTTTAGCTCCTGGCGTCTACAGAGCGCTCTCCTCCCCAGCGCTGTTGCCCATTTCCCGGGGTGAGAGTACAGCACAGTAACCGCAGGACAGTAATAGCACTTTAGCAAGAATAACAATGAAAATACAACTGGAAAAACCCTACACGTTTATTGAGGTCTATTTATACAACAGCATTGTATTTCAAAGAGTCAGATCATACTGCAAATATGCATGCATATGCATTTTTACGATTGAAATGAAACTCAGAATGTTTGACGAGCTGGCAATAATAACAATTTTCCAACAAACATGATTGCGTTTTTTAAAACAACAAACAACAGAGAAGGTTATCTGGAATGTATTTGATCCATTTCCAATTCCTCCAAATTCAAGGCATAGCTATGTGCATGCGAATGGGCCCCACCTATGCCTGTCTCTTTGATTGAGGTATAAACATAGAAACATAGAAAACAGGTGCAGGAGGAGGCCATTCGGCCCTTCGAGCCAGCACCGCCATTCATTGTGATCATCGCTGATCGTCCCCTATCAATAAACCCATGCCTGCCTTCTCCCCCTATCCCTTGACTACACTAGCCCCTAGAGCTCTATCTAGCTCTCTCTTAAATCCATCCAGTGACTTGGCCTCCACTGCCCTCTGTGGCAAGGAATTCCATCAATTCACAACTCTCTGGGTGAAAACGTTTTTTCTCATCTTAGTCTTAAATGACCTCCCCTTTATTCTAAGGCTGTGGCCCTTGGTTCTGGACGCCCAACATTGGGAACATTTTTCCTGCATCTAGCTTGTCCAGTCCTTTTATAATTGCATATGTTTCTACAAGACCCCCCCTCATCCTTCTAAACTCCAGTGAATACAAGCCTAGTCTTTTCAATCTTTCCTCAGATGACAGTCCCTCCATCCTAGAGATCAATCTCGTGAACCTACGCTGCACTGCCTCAATCACAAGGATGTCCTTCTTCAAATTAGGAGACCAAAACTGTACACAATACTCCAGATGTGGCCTCACCAGAGCCCTATACAACTGCAGAAGAACCTCTTTACTCCTACACTGAAATCCTCTTGTTATGAAGGCCAAAATTCCATTAGCTTTCTTCACGACCTGCTGTAAATGTAAGCCAACTTTCAGTGACCAGCGTACAAGGATGTCTAGGTCTCGCTGTACCTCCGCCTTACCTAACCTAACCCCATTGAGATAATAATCTGCCCCCTTGTTTTTGCCGCCAAAGTGGATAACCTCACATTTATCTATATTATACTGCATCTGCCATGCATCTGCCCACTCACTCAACCTGTCCAGGTCACCCTGCAACCTCCTAACATCCTCTTCACAGTTCATACTGCCACCCAGCTTTGTGTCAGCCACAAACTTGCTAGTGTTGCTCCTAATTCCCTCTTCCAAATCATTAATATATATGGTAAACAATTGCGGCCCCAACACCAAGCCTTGCGGCACTCCACTTGCCACTGCCTGCCATTCTGAAAAGGACCCGTTCACTCCTACTCTTTGCTTCTGGTCTGCCAACCAATTTTCTATCCATGTCAACACCCTACCCCCAATACCATGTGCTCTAATTTTAGTCACCAGTCTCCCGTATCAAAGGCTTTCTGAAAGTCTAGATACACTACATCCACTGGCACCCCTTCATCCATTTTACATGTCACATCCTCAAAAAATTCTAGAAGATTAGTCAAGCATGATTTCCTTTTCATAAATCCTTGTTGACTTGGACTAATCATTTTACTGCTATCCAAAAGCCCCATTATTACCTCTTTAATAATTGACTCTAGCATCTTTCCCACCACCGAAGTCAGACTAACTGGTCTGTAATTCCCCTATTTCTCTCTTGCTCCTTTCTTGAAAAGTGGGATAACATTAGCTATCCTCCAATCCACAGGAACTGATCCTGAATCTATTGAACATTGGAATATGATCACCAATGCATCCACTATTTCTAGAGCCACCTCCCTGAGGACCCTGCGATGCAGACCATCAGGTCCAGGGGATTTATAATCCTTCAGTCCCATTAGCTTACCCAATACTATTTCTTGCCTAATGAAAATTTATTTCAGTTCCTCTGCCCCCTTAGATCCTCTGTCCTCCAGTACATCTGGGAGATTGTTTGTGTCTTCCTTAATGAATACTGATCTGAAGTACCTATTCAACTCTTCTGCCATTTCCTTGTTGCCCATAATAATTTCACCCGTGTCTGCCTTCAAGGGACCCACATTTGACTTTGCTACTCTTTTTCCCTTAACATATCTAAAGAAGCTATTATGTCCTTCTTTATATTCCTGGCCAGCTTCCCTTCGTACTTCATCTTTTCAGCCTGTATTACTCGTTTTGTTTCCTTCTGTTGTCCTATGAAAGTTTTCTAATCCTCTGGCTTCCAGCTACTCTTTGCTGTGTTATACATCTTTTCTTTTAGTTTATTGTATCCCTAACTTCTCTTGTCAGCCACGATTGCCTCCTACTTAACCATATAACCATATAACAATTTACAGCACGGAAACAGGCCTTCTCGGCCCTTCCAGTCCGTGCCGACCATCTATTTTCCCCTAGCCCCATCTACCTGCACTCAGACCATACCCCTCCATTCCCTTCCCCTCCATATACCTATCCACTTTACTTTTAAATGTTAAAATCGATCCTGCCTCCACCACATCTGCAGGAAGATCATTCCACACAGCCACCATTCTCTGAGTAAAGAAGTTCTCCCTCATGTTACCCCTAAACATCTGTCCCTTAATTCTCATGTCATGCCCTCTTGTTTGAATCTTTCCTACCCTCAATGGGAAAAGCTTATCCACGTCAACTCTGTCTATCCCTTTCATCATTTTAAAGACCTCAATCAAGTCCCCCCTTAACCTTCTGCGCTCCAAAGAATAAAGACCTAACTTGTTCAACCTTTCTCTGTAACTTAGTTGCTGGAACCCAGGCAACATTCTAGTAAATCTCCTCTGTACTCTCTCTATTTTGTCGACATCCTTCCTATAATTAGGCGACCAAAATTGTACACCATACTCCAGAATTGGTCTTACCAATGCCTTGTACACTTTTAACATTACTTCCCTACTCCTGTATTCAATGCTCTGATTTATAAAGGCCAGCACACCAAAAGCTTTCTTTACCACCCTATCTACATGCGATTCCACCTTCAGGGAACTATGCCCAGTTATTCCTAGATCCCTCTGTTCCACAGCATTCCTCAATTCCCTACCCTTTACCATGTATGTTCTATTTTAATTTGTCCTGCCAAGATGTAGCACCTCACACTTATCAGCATTAAACTCCATCTGCCATCTTTCAGCCCACTCTTCCAAATGGCCCAAATCTCTGCAGACGTTGAAAATCTACCTCATTATCCACAGCACCCCCTATCTTAGTATCATCTGCATACTTACTTATCCAATTTTCCACCCCATCATCTAGATCATTGATGTACATGACAAACAACAGTGGACCCAACACAGATCCCTGAGGCACCCCACTGGTCACCGGCTTCCAACCTGACAAACAGCCATCCACCATTACTCTCTGGCATCTCCCATTCAGCCACTGTTGAATCCATCTTGCTACTCCGCCATTAACACCCAAAGATTGAACCTTCTTAACCAACCTTCCATGGGGAACCTTGTCAAAGGCCTTACTGAAATCCATACTTCCCTTAGAATCTTTCTTCCTTTTTGGAATGAAATGATCCTGCGGATTCCGGATTATGCCCCAAAATTCCTGCCATTGCTGTTGTAAAGAATTGCCTCTTACACATAGAGTCTTTATTACTACTTTATTCACTAGACACATACATCACAGCCCTAGCTGTACGTGGTCTATCACGGATGCTAGAGAGAGAGCCAAGGGTGGGAAGGTCACAATTATACTGGATGGCAAGGGGAGTGGTTAGCAGTGGTTATGTCACTATATTTAAAGGTGTACACACATATCATCTACATCCTTCCTCTACAAATAAGCTATAAGGTTGTGACAGGGCGACCACGTCTCATACGCTAAGGGCATTTAAACAGCAGTTACACAGGAAGCATCAATCACACAAAATCACCATAACGGTCAGGCGGCTTGACAAGGCAGCCCGACCGGGTCCGTACCTCGCCATTTCCCCCCTAGACAGGAACGAAAGGGGTCGGCGCCAGGGCAGGAGGAACAACCATGAAAGTGGAACCACGGGGATACGGAGAGGATGGAGAAGGTGGAGAAACAACTTGGCCGGTCCTGAAGCCCTGGAACGTTCGGAGTCATTCATCTACGGTGACAACGAGGATGCCCAGGTCCCGGTATGTCTACTTGCCAAGTTTACTGCGTTGTCCCTACCAACTGCGTATTGGAGTGGTTCAAACTGTTCGGTCGCCGCCAGAACCCGGGTGGGTCGGTCGACAATTTTGTCGCCGTGCTGCGGCACCTGGCTCGTCGCTGCAGCCTTAACACATGGACTCCTAAAACTGTAACCCAGGACATTTTGGTTTATGGCCTCCGGGATGAGAAGCTGAGGGCTAAGCTTCTCCGCAAGCCCGATCTGACTTTTAACGAGGTGCTGCATGTCACTAGGTGCTGCATGTCACCCGCCTGGCAGAGGCTGTCACCTCAGCGGTGTTGCCTCCCGATCATGATATTCGTGTGTCTAGCGTTACCAGCCATCAGTACCCAACACAACAGCGACAACGGGGAAACCCCCCACCCGGGACTAGAACCCCTCAATGTTGCCCGAACTGTAACTTTGCTTCCCATTGTTTTAATGTGTGCCCCGCTCTGGGCAAGACTTGCAATTCCTGCCACAAGCAGAAACACTTCTCCGCGGCATGTCGTTCCCGTGGGAAGCCTGCTCAGCCACAGCGTAACTTCTCTAACTACCTGACATGTGCTGATACCACGTCTGGTTCCCATCACCAGCATGAAGAACTCCCTCTGTCTGACTCCAGCTCTTCTCAAAGCGAGCTCAGCGTGTTTTCTCTAAAGGTGTACACACATATCATCTACAGCTGTTCCACCGTCATTCCTGCTAGGATCTCTTTCCACTCTACCTTGGACAGATCCCCTCTCATGCCTCCATAGTCCTCTTTGTTCAACTGCATCTCTGACACTTCTGATTTAACGTTCTCCTTCTCAAATTGCAGATTAAAACGAATCAAATTATGATCACTACATCCAAGCGGTTCCTTTACCTCAAGTTCTCTTGTCATATCTGGTTTATTGGACAACACTAAATCCAGAATTGCCTTTTCTCTGGTCGGCTCCATTACAAGCTGCTCTAAGAATCCATCTCGGAGGCATTCTACAAACTCTCTTTCTGGGGTCCTGAACCAACCTGGTTTTCCCAGTCTACCTGCACACTGCGTATCGTGGCCCTATTCCCAAACTCTACCTCTGCTACATTGATGTCTACATTGGTGCTACCTCCTGCACCCATGCAGAACTCACTGACTTCATTCATTTCACCACTAACTTCCATCCAGCACAGAAATTCACCTGGACCATTTCCGAAATCACCCACTATCTCCATCACAGGTAACAGAGTACTGACTGACATCTACCACAAACCCACTGACTCCCATGGCTATCTGGACTACACTTATTCCCACCCTACTTCCTCTAAGGACTCTATCCCCTACTCCCAATTTCTCCGTCTACGACACATCTGTACCAAAGGCATCGGAGATATCCTCATTCTTTAGGGAATGGGGGTTTCTCTCTTCGACCATAGATGAGGCTCTCAGGGACTCACCAGGGTCTCCTCTATATCCCATAGCTCCGCTCTCACTCCCCATTGCCCCTTGTCACCTTCCAACCCACCAGTCGTCACATACGACAAATAATCCTCCGACATTTTCACCACCTCTAACGGGATCTCAGCACTGGCCACATCTTCCCATCTCCTACCCTTTCAGCTTTCTGCAGAGACCGCTCCCTCCATAACTGCCTGGTCAATTTGTCCCTCCCCATCCAAACCACCCCCTCCCCCGGTACTTTCCCTTGCAACCGCAGGAAATGCTAAACCTGTTGCTTTACCTCCCCCCTCAACTCCATCCAAGGACCCAAGCAGTCTTTCCAGGTGAGGCAGAAGTTCACCTGCACCATCTCCAACCTCCTCTATTGCATCCATTGCTCCAGGTGTCAACTGATCTACATTGGTGAGACCAAGTGCATGCTTGCCGATCGCTTCGCTCAACACCTCCACTTGGTTGGCATTAACCAATCTGATATCCCGGTGGCCCAGCTCTTCAACTCCCCCTCCCATTCCGAATCTGATCTTTCTGTCCTGGGCCTCCTCCATGGCCAGAATGAGTCCCAACGAAAATTGGAGGAGCAGCACCTCATGTTTTGCTTGGGCAGTTTACACCCCAGCGTATGAACCTTGACTTCTCCAATTTCAGGTAGTCCTTGCTTTCTCCCTCCTTCCAGTCCCCTTCCCAGCTCTCCCTCAGCCTACTGTCTCCACCTCTTCCTTTCTTCTTCCTGCCCCCCCCCACCCACACATCAGTCTGAAGAAGGGTCTCGACCCGAAACGTCACCTATTCCTTTGCTCCATAGATGCTGCCTCACCCGCTGAGTTTCTCCAGCATCTTTGTCGACCTTCGATTTTTCCAGCATCTGCAGTTCTTTCTTAAACATGATCCATTTTAATGTTAGTTTAAAATGTGTTTTGCATTACCATGAAGGCACCCACTCTACTGGCATGATCAGGAGTTGACAAGGGTAATGGGAGGAAGGCAGGAGAATGGGGTGGAGATTCAGATTCAGATTCAGATTCAGAAAACTTTATTGTCTGTCGTAAAAGAAAATCTTCTTTGACGTGGCTCAACATACAACAAGACAATATACAACAGTCATCATACAACACAGCCTTCTGCGGGCACACTCAGTGTGTATAGGTCTTAAAAACAAGTATAAAGATTAGAAACTGTAAAAAATAGACAAGATAAAAGTTGAAAGTTGTGGATACGTGTAAGGTGACAGTGCGTCAGGGTTAATTTGTCCATTGATCATGTATTATTTAAACTATTTATGGCAATGGGTATGAACGAGTTTTTGTGGATGTTTTTCTTGGATAGGGGGACTTTATATCGGCGGCCTGATGGCAGAAGTTGGAAGGACTTATGTAGGGGGTGGGTGGGATCCTGTGTAATGAGGTTGGCTTTCCTTTTAACTGCCTGGGTGTGAAGTACTGACAATTGAATTTGAGTTTTGCCAGTTATTTTGCTTGCTTGATTGATGATCCGGGAAAGCTTTGATTTGTCTTTGACAGAGGTAAGGGTGAACCAGGATGTGATGTTAAAGGTGAGTACAGATTCTATAAGTGATTTATATACAGCTGTTAAAATGTCCTGTCTGACATCAAAGCTCCTGAGTTTCCTCAGCAGAAACAGGCGTTGCTGTGCCTTCTTGTACACAGAGTCTGAGTGCAGGGAGAAGGACAGGCGGGTGTCAATCTCTGTGCCCAGGTATCTAAAGGCCTCTACCTGCTCGACTGTCTGCCCATTCAGCCTCAGAGGTTCAAAGAGAGGTTGGGGGGAAGATGTTCGCCTTCCCCCACAACACAGCTCCTTGGTCTTGGAGATGTTAAGCTCCAGAGAGCTCTCTTTGATCCACAGCATCAAGATGTTGACCTGCTGATAGTAGGCAGCCAGAGAAGTGTGATCCTTGATGTGGGCCACCAGGGCCATATCGTCTGCATACTTAAAAAGGGGAATGTCACTGTTATTGTTTGTTACATTGTTCGTGTAGATGGAAAATAAAATCGGTGATAAAACACAACCCTGGGGGACACCAGTGTTTAAAGTCATGTTCTTGGATTTAAAACCATTTACCACCACATGCTGTGGCCGGTCCTGCAGGAAGTCTTTTATCCACAGGATAAGTGATGGGTTGACTTGTAGATCCAGAAGGCGGTTGCAGAGGGTGACTGTGTTGACTGTGTTAAAAGCGGAAGAAAAATCCATAAATAAAATCCGTGTGTGGGGGTGTGGGGAGTCCAGCTGTCTGTTAACTGTGTCCAGGAGAGTCAAACAGGCATCCTCCACGCCACGCCTTGCCTTATAGGCGAACTGGAGTGGGTCAAGCCTGTCCACCACCATAGCAGTGAGGTGATCACTTACCACCCTCTCCATACACTTGGAAAGAATGGATGTGAGTGCTACCGGTCTGAAGTCCTTCATCTCCCTGGCGTTAGATTTCTTCGGCAACGGTATAAGTGTAGACTCCTTCCACATCCGTGGGACACAGCTGGAGTCAAGAAGATGTTGGAATAGCTGAGTGATGACATCACCCAGCTGAACTGGGTGATGGGGTGGAGATGCAGTATAATGTGGATAAATGTGAGGTTATCCACTTTGGTGGCAAAAACAGGAAAGCAGACTATTATCTAAATGGTGGCCGATTAGGAAAAGGGGAGATGCAGCGCGACCTGGGTGTCATGGTACACGAGTCATTGAAAGTAGGCATGCAGGTGCAGCAGGCAGTGAAGAAAGTGAATGGTATGTTAGCTTTCATAGCAAAGGGATTTTAGTATAGGAGCAGGGAGGTTCTACTTCAGTTGTATAAGGTCTTGGTGAGACCACACCTGGAGTATTGCGTACAGTTCTGGTCTCCAAATCCGAGGAAGGACATTATTGCCATTGAGGGAATGCAGAGATGGTTCACCAGACTGATTCCTGGGATGTCAGGACTGTCTTATGAAGACTGGATAGACTCGGTTTATACTCTCTAGAATTTAGGAGATTGAGAGGGGATAGAAACGTACAAAATTCTTAAGGGGTTGGACAGGCTAGATGCAGGTAGATTGTTCCCGATGTTGGGGAGGTCCAGGACAAGGGGTCACGGCTTAAGGATAAGGGGAAATCCTTTAGGACCGAGATGGAAAGGACTTTTTTCACACAGAGTGGTGGGTCTCTGGAACTCTCTGCCACAGAGGGTAGTTGAGGCCAGTTCATTGGCTATATTTAAGAGGGAGTTAGATGTGGCCCTTGTGGCTAAGGGGATCAGAGGGTATGGAGAGAAGGCAGGTACGGGATACTGAGTTGGATGATCAGCCATGATCATATTGAATGGCTGTGCAGGTTCGAAGGGCCAAATGGCCTACTCCTGCACCTAATTTCTATGTTGTTTTCTATGAAAGATAGATCAACCATGATTGAATGGTGGCCGATTAGGAAAAGGGGAGATGCAACGAGACCTGAGTGTCATGGTGCACGTCATTGAAAGTAGGCATGCAGGTGCAGCAGGCAGTGAAGAAAGCGAATGGTATGTTAGCATTCATAGCAAAATCATTTGAGTATAGGAGCAGGGAGGTTCTACTGCAGTTGTACAGGGTCTTGGTGAGACCACACCTAGAGTATTGCGTACAGTTTTGGTCTCCAAATCTGAGGAAAGACATTCCTGCCATAGAGGGATTACGGAGAAGGTTCACCAGATTGATTCCTGGGATGTCAGGACTGTCTTATGAAGAAAGACTGGATAGAGTCGGCTTGTACTCGCTAGAATTTAGAAGATTGAGGGGTGATCTTATAGAAACTTACAAAATTCTTAAGGGGTTCGACAGGCTAGATGCAGGAAGATTGTTCCCGATGTTGGGGAAGTCCAGAACAAGGGGTCACAGTTTAAGGATAAAGGGGAAGTCTTTTAGGACCGAGATGAGAAAAACATTTTTCACACAGAGTGGTGAATCTGTGGAATTCTCTGCCACAGAAGGTAGTTCAGGCCAGTTCATTGGCTATATTTAAGAGGGAGCTAAATGTGGCCCTTGTGGCTAAAGGGATCAGGGGGTATGGAGAGAAGGCAGGTACAAGATACTGAGGTGGATGATCAGCCATGATCATATTGAATGCCGGTGCAGGCTCGAAGCACCTATTTTCTATATTTCTATGTTTCTATGGACCAGACTCAATGAGCCGAATAGCCGTATTCTGCTCCTGTAACTTATGAGCTTATGACTGTAAGTTCTTTCACTAAATAATTTATCGTTTCATTGCCATGTTGGCACTATCTTAGATTGTGCGTTACGTTTTGTGATTGGTTATGGGCAGGTGGATTAACAAGTTCTGTCAAAGCATGTAATGTGTAATGAGTAATGCTTGCCATTCAAACATAAATTCCTATGTCAATAGAGTTGAAATGCATGATTGCTAGAGAACATTACTCAAAACAAGTTATTCGTGTAGCTGCACAGTCAGATTGCTGGTAGGTTAAGGCCATGGGGGTGAAGCTAAATGTCTCTTGAGATGCACTGGTGGGACTACATCAGTTAGTTGTTCTGGTTGCAATGGCCATCACTCACCAAAATGCAGTAGCCAGTGCAGGCCTTAGGCGGTGCGGGGCCCAATTGGGAACAATTTTGGTGAGCCCCAGGTTCCCAGCCAAGGTCTGTCAGCCCTGTTATTTAGTATATATTATGAAATTGTACACTAAGGTGTTATGTCTTAATCTCTCCTGCTCCCGTTTGACTGTCAGTACCTCCGCCGGCTTCCATACTTTACCGTAGCTGCTAATTACCATTAACCTGCATTATGTGATTGGGCACAATGCCCTTGGAGACAGTGGTTGATTGGACGGGAGGGGACCGAATTGTTGATTGGATGGGAATTTTAAGGCAAGCTGGTTGGTGATTGGATGCAATCCCCTTAGAGACAGCGGTTGATTATGTCAGCATCCAGAGGCTAATTTAACACATATTTTTGCAAATTGTGTAAAAATTAAGAATTTCTGGATTGAGATTTTTAGAATAACTTCTGAAGTTATTAATACTAAATTGGATCCGGACTCAAAATTAATAATACTTCGAATATCAGAACAAAGTTTAAGACTTACAACAAGTCAAAGAAATTTCCTAGATTACAGTATAATAACTGTGAAGAAATTAATATTAAAATTTTGGAAAGGCCCTATATCCCCCACAATTAAAATATGGATTACGGATATGTCGGAGACCCTACACCTGGAAAGAATTAGATTTGCCCTAATGGACAAACAAGAAGTTTTCGTTAGAATATGGTCTTCTTTCATTGATTATTTAAAGGGGTAGATCGGTTCAGCGGGGAACCCTAACTGAAACTTGGACTCAGGATTAGATGAAAAGTTATATTCTATATTCCTTGATCTTATCTCCAATGATGTATTAATGGTAAATTATTCCATTCTTTATGATTTCTTTTTGATTTTTACTTTATTTTTCTCTCTGTTTTTCTCTCTCTTTATACAAAAAAAATTATTAGAGACAATATGATTCATTTGATAATATTAATAATGTATGATTGCTGTACACGAAATATTGCTATCATAATATGTGTTTGCTAATTCACTGCTTACCTACTCTAATAAAAATATATATATTTTTTTTAAAAAGAGTCAGCGGTTGATTGACCACCAAATAATCGGGCACAAATTGACAAATAGGAAAATAATAAAATCACTGGTCGGTGCAAACTCAGTGGACTATCTGTGCTGTATCTCCGAACTAAACAGTATAGCATGCAGGTACGTTAATTTAAAATAAAATTCAGTGATTATTTCACATGATTTGTGACCAATCTCTGTTTAAGATGTTTGGTCTGCCTTCGGCGTTGACTCCGAACTAAAAACCAAAACCATTCTCAATTGTATCGTCACATTGGACTCAGTAAACTCACACATCTCTGCATTCAGGAGGCTGCCGTGGTTGGAATCACCGACTCTGAGATCAGAGTGGGTAAAGCGACCCGAGAGCAATACATAAGATGATAGCTTTTCTCAATTAAAAAAAGTGACGTTTTTCACTCTAACCATGATGGCTAGAGCCTCTTGCAAGGTGATCTATGACCTCGCTAAGTAAATATTATCGTAAGGCTCAGTTGAAGTCAAATGAAGAAGATATTCATTACATTGTTCAGTGGAGCCCATGGATGTGTCACAAGAGAGCAATCTCCACACTGCTTGTCCCCGCGTTTAATGAAGTGACTTTTAAATTACTTGAAATAAAAGTTGATTTCTCTTTGTAACAAATGTTAACCATGCTTCTAATGAAAGTGAAATCAATACACTTCTTTCTCTACCCTTCCGTAATTCAGTTGACTTTTATTTAAAGTGGAAGATGCAAACATTGTCAGCTCCACCTGGACTTCACCCATAGTGACTGGGGAGTCCAGAACAAGGGGCCACAGTTTAAGAATAATGGGATAGGCCATTTAGGACTGAGATGAGGAAACACCTTTTCACCCAGAGAGTTGTGAATCTGTGCAATTCTCTGCCACAGAAGGCAGTGGTGGCCAATTCACTGGATATTTTCGTTAGATTTAGCTCTTAGGACTAACGGAATCAAGGGATATGGGGAGAGAGCAGGAATGATGATACTGATTTTAGATGATCAGCCTATTTTCTATGTTTCTGTTTCTATGACTGATAGAAATGCATGCTCCATGCTTGAAGGCATCTCGTGCGGGATTTGAAATCCCCGTCAAGTCATAATGTACCAATAAAGATGCTCTGCTTTCTTTCTATAGATTATCTGTTTTAGTTTAGTTTAGTTTAGTTTTGTGATATAGCATGGAAACAGGCCCTTCGGCCCATCGAGTCTGCACCGACCAGCAATCCCTGCACACAAACACTACCCCACACACACTAGTGACAATTTACAATTGCATCAAGCCACTTAACCTACAACCTGAACGTCTTTGGAGAGCGGGCGGAAACGGACGATCTCGGAGAAAAACAATGCAGCTCACGGGGAGAATGTATAAACTCCGCACAGATAGCACCGGTCATCAGGAAAGAACCTGGGTCTCTGGCGCTGTGAGGCAGCCACTGTACCGCTGCGTCACCGTGCCGCCAAAGTTTCTCGTGCGAGATCTGAAACCCCTTCAAGTCATAATGAGCCAACAAAGATGCTCTATTTTCTTTCCAGTTGAGAGATACAGCGCGGAAACAGGCCCTTTAGCCCACCGAGTCCGCACCGACCCCTGCAAACGAACACTATCCTTCACATAGTTCTTCAAACTGAGAGTCAGGCGAGAGGGAAACTAGAGATATGAAAAGATACAGGACAAACTCCAGAACAGAATGATCTGTTCGGTACCTTTTCTAGATTTCCTAATAATATGGAAACTTTTGAACCATTGAAACGAAGATAGACACAAAATGCTGGAGTAACTCAGTGGGACAGGCAGCATCTCTGGATACAGGGAATGGGTGATGTTTTGGGTTGAGGCCCTTCTTCAGACTCTTCAACCATTGAACCAGTTCATTGGAGGTCTGTGAAACAGTGCAGGGTAATGCACCTTCTAGTTTTGTCCAGCACATTGGGAAAGTGAGTTATGCTTTACTCTAAAATCTTATCAACAAAAGTCAATGACCCCCCTCCACCCACTCAACAGAAAGGAACCGCAGATGCAGCCGTCACCGCAAAAAGTAAATGATTCCGGGAATGCTGAAGTCACAGGGTGAGAGAGAGAGAGTGAGAGGGAGGGAGGGAGGGAGGGCCGGAGAGAGCGAAAGACAGAGAGACACAACGTGTGTCGGTAGGTGAATGACTAACCTGCACAGCAAGAAGAAGCTCGCGGTCTGAGCCCTCAACCATGATGATGAGTTTTAAGAAATTCTTAATGTCGTCAATGGATCGATCTACATTCCTCAGTGTAATTGTGTTTTGACCAAATATTAATGACGTCGCGTTCCTTTGAATAAAATTCACAGGGCATCAGTAATACTTGGTCTAAACACAATTACATTTACTGAGGAATGTGGATCGATTAATTGATGACACATTGTATAACAACATGTTAACTACTGGCTGTTAAAGTACTAGTAGTTAACACATCGTTTTTGTCTGATGGCCGGTGCAGTGGTTTTTATCCATATTCGTTTAACAAAAAAATCCATATTTAACAAGGCGACTGCTAAAAAAAAAATTTGTATATACCAAAGTGAATTCGTATTTCCGTACGAAATACGGAAAATTAGCGCGGGGCCCCCCATTGGCTCGGGGCCCAATTGGGAGCAATTGGTCCAATCGGCTTAAGGTCGGCCCTGGCAGTAGCCAATTGGTTTACTACAAAATGGAAGGTGGTATTTTGACAACCTGCAGGTTATGGCTCAGTGAGGCAAAGCAAAACACACACGCCTGTATACATTGAAGGTGCCAATGTAAAGATGATCGAAAGTTTCAAGTCCTTAGGAATAAAAATCACCAACAATTTGTCCCGAACCAGCCACATTAAAGATATGGCCAAGAAAGCACACTAAGGCCTTTAGTTCCTTAGAAGGCTTAGGAAATAGGTCAATGAATACTCTCCTGAATTTCTACAGTAGAGAGTATATTGACTGGTTGCATCATGGTCTGGTTTGGAAACTCGAATTCCCACGAATTAAGAAGATTGCAAAAGTGGTAAACATTGCCCAGTCCATCACAGGTACTGACCTCCTCACCATCGAAGGGATCTCCAAGATTGCCTCAAAAAAGCAGCCAGCATCATCATATCCACACCACCTTGGCCATGCTCTCATTTGATTCTGACATCGGAAAGATGGTAAAGAAGCCTGATTACCGTAATCCCTTCCATTAACTTAATCTACACTTCATGTTGCCTTGGCAAGACCACCAGCATAATCACAGACCTGTCTTACCCCGGTCACTCTCTCTTCTTCCCTCTCCCATCAGGCAAGAGGTACCGAAGTTTGAAAATGCATATCTCTAAATTCAGGGACAGTTTCTTCCCAGCTGTTAACAGGCAGCTGAACTGTCCTCTCACATGTACCTAATTGGAGACCTTTGAATTTCTTTAATTGGATTTTATCTGGCACTAAACGTTGTACCCATTATCCTTTATCTGTAAACTGTGAACGGCTTGATTGTAATCATGTGTAAGAAGGAACTGCAGATGCTGTTTTAAACCGAAGATACCGTAGACACAAAAAGCTGAAGTAACTCAGCGGGACAAGTGTAGATGAAGTGTAGAAGGGTCTCGACCCGAAACGTCACCCATTCCTTCTCTCCAGAGATACTGCCTGTCTTGCTGAGTTATTTCAGCTTTTTGATTGTAATCATGTAGTATTTTCTTTGACTGGATAGCACAAAAACAAATGTGTTTCATTGTACCTCGGTACACGTGGCAATAATAAACTAAACTAATCTAATTTAAAGGGGCGGCACAGTGGTAGAGCTGCTGCCTTACAGCACCAGAGATCCAGGTTCGATCCTGACTACGGGTGCTCTGTATGGTGTTTGTATGTTCTCCCTGTGAATGTGTGAGATTTCTCCAGTTTCCTCCCACACTCCAAAGACATACAGGTTTGTAGGTTAATTGGCTTTGGTAAAATTTTAAATTGAACCTTGTGGTGTGGGATAATGCTAGTGCAAGGGGTGATCGCTGGTCCAAGTAAACCCGGTGGTCCGAAGGGCCTGTTTCCTCACTGAATCTATAAAGTTTAAAGTTGAAAAGCAATTTCTGTGACAATTAAAAAATATGATAGAAAGAAGGGTCCCGTAGATTGGAAGGTTATTTAGACAGTACAGAACATGAATGCACAGTATATATGTAACAAGCAGTAATTCACCATGGACACACATTTTGGAGTAAATGTGTTGATTAACAAACATTGCATTAACAAGTGAATTGCTCCGGCAGCTGTCTGCTTGATAATGAGTGTGATACTCACTCTAGTAAATTCAGCCTGATACCTTTGATGGAAATAACAGTATCAATTTGCATAGAAACCTATTCCAGTGACATTTTGTAGCTATTAGAGTAACTGACGTTTATAGTGAAACAAAGGAGATGATGATACCCATCATTGCATCAAACGTTGAAAACATGACAACTTTTATGAGAAAGGAATAACAAAGCCAATTCAAGCTAGATTAGGCTAGACAAATAAATTAGAAACATAGAAACATAGAAAATAGGTGCAGGAGGAGGCAATTCGGCCCTTCGAGCCAGCACCGCCATTCATTGTTGTAGATGGTTTTGCATGCAACCAATAACATAGTTACCTCAGTACCATTAACCCCGCCTAGTTAACATCAATCATAACGCCTTCTCCTTCCTGGATACGGTTCACTAGAAGAATGTAGCCAGTATTTGAGGATGTATGTAATACCTTGTGCTATCATTAAAATGTGTTGAACACTTTTAGCGTTTGTAAATTGCTTATTTACAATTGTGATCATGGCTGATCGTCCCCTTTCAATAATCCCCTATCGTCCCCGTGCCTGCCTTCTCCCCATATCCCTTGACTCCACTAGCCCCTAGAGCTCTATCTAACTCTCTCTTAAAACCATCCAGTGACTTGGCCTCCACTGCCCTCTGTGGCAAGGAATTCCATAAATTCACAACTCTCTGGGTGAAAAAGTTTTTCTCACCTCAGTCTTAAATGACCTCCCCTTTATTCTAAGAATGTGGCCCCTGGTTCTGGACTCACCCAACATTGGGAACATTTTTCCTGCATCTAGCTTGTCCAGTCTATTTATAATTTTATATGTTTCTATAAGATAACCCCTCATCCTTCTAAACTCAAGTGAATGACGGTCTGAAGAAGGGTTTTGGCCCGAAACGTTGCCTATCTCCTTCGCTCCTTAGATGCTGCTGCACCCGCTGAGTTTCTCCAGCCTTTTGTGTACCCTCAAGTGAATACAAGCCTAATCTTTTCAATCTTTCCTTATATGACAGTCCCACCATCCCAGGGATCAATCACGTGAACCTACGCTGCACTGCCTCAATTAGAAGGATATTTTCAGCAATGGTGCCCCAAAGATGCTTCTTGAAAAGGTATGAAAATATATTGAAAGACAATTTCAATGATAAGCCCAGACCAGCTACCTGTACACGCTGCCCTTGGGACGGCTGCTATGGAGAGGAGATGACCGTCCACCTCTTCACAGAGTGTGGATTTGCAAAGAGAGTCTGGGGAAATTTGCAAAGGTCCCTGTCACGGTTTATTCTGAACAGCTCCTTAACAGAGGATCTCTGACTTACTGATGGTTCACAGGGACACATTTGGAGAAGGGAGTCGAGTGCTGCTGGAAGGTCATTAACTGAGACATTCTTTGGCCTGCTCAAACGTTGTTGACCCAGCAGAGCGAGATGTCCGTCAGAGAATGCTGCCGAATGAACCACTCCAGATTGCAGGAGTATGTGCTGAGGGACGCACTGAAGCTTGGTGCAGCCAACGGCAAGGCACTGTGGGGGAGGGCAACAGCATGGAGTCCTTCCACTGCTGGACGTTCAGGGGAAGGGTGTGGTGGAGACGCCCCTCAACTAAGGGAAGAGAATTCACCCCAGGGGATCACATGAGTGGCAAGGTGTTGGATAAAATGTGTAAACATTATGTTACTATGGAGGCTTGGAGGCTATACATACATTAAATGTATGTATATTACGATGGATATATATCTTGGAGACTATACAAGGACTATTACAAGGATATATATCTTGGAGAAAGTCAGAGGTTATTTTTTCACAATTACTTGTTTTGTATATATTTTTTACAATGAATAAAATGTATTTTGATTTAAAAAAGACAAATGTTATATGTTGTGAGGAGTCACATTGAAAAGGAACAGGGTAGGGTAAAACAAAGTGGAGAAAGACACAAAATGTTGGAGTAACTCAGTGGGACAGGCAAGATCTGTGCAGAGATGGAATGGGTGATGCTTTGGGTCTATAGGGAAATGAGAGATATGGATGGTGATGTAGATAGATATAGAAGAAATGAATGAAAGATATGCAAAGTTGTAACAATGATAAAGGAAAAAGGCCATTGTTAGCTTTTTGTTGGATGAAAACGAGAAGCTAGTGCGACGGGTGGGGAAGGGATAGAGAGAGAGAGGGAATGCCGGGGCTACCTGAAGTTAAGGAAATCAGCATTCACATGTTTCTTTTGGGCGGTTTCCTCCAGTGTATCAAAGATATGGGGGCTTTAGTTATTTATTTATTTATTTTTATTATCAAAAAAAAAATTTGATTATTAAAAATAATATTTACTATACAATAAAACAAAACCGAACCCACCGCCATAATACAAGACAAACAAATATACTTAATAAAGTACTATACAACTATGTTATAATCATTATTGAGGATACATTCAACCCCCTGCGATGCCCAGCAGTCCCGGAAATCCCCAGGGTGCCCGTGGACGGGGCGTAGTCCCTCTCCAGTACCACCCACACGCAGACGTAACCCCGGAAAAGGGGAGGTATGCTGGTTAGTAGGTTGACGGGCTACCATTGGCCTGGGTGTACGGGTGAGTGATTGGATTAGGGGAAATTTATTCTATAGAGTTCAGTCTTCAACCAATATTTTTCAGAGCATTGTGGATAAAATCCTGCAAGGAGTCGATTATTGGTTATGGGATCAAAATGATCTGTTGATTGTCACAAACACTGAAAAAGAAAATGTTCGTCTTTGATGAAGTCTTCATGAGATTTGATGACGCAGTATGTTGAAACTATTGTGCATTTGAAAGGAGACCAGCACTGTGGATGTAACAGATTCAACATAAACTGACATGGACTTTGAGACATGTTGGAGTATCTCCCTGAACTCAATGTGTGTCAATGATTCATGCCCTTTAAGTACAAAGATAAAAGCAGGTGATTAACTACAATTTGAATAGATACAATTCCATCATTCCTTTAAATATTTCACGTGTGTAAATTTACAAATTCACAGTGGGACTACTTCTTAACCAACAACACCAATGCTGAATATTCGGCCATCTTTTTTGGGAATCCAAATACTTAGGACATCCTTCTTATACCTCATTATTTTGTGTGGTACACCTGTGGAAACACTGACACACCTGGTATTGATGGACAGAACATATGTGACATGACCACGTATGAAGTTCAAAACTGTCAGCCAGGAACATCCCGTAATCTCAGTCTGGGGGTCTCGCCATTGTCCAATGGCTCTCTATTGTCTGCATGTTTAGCCAAAGTGTTCAAGAATTTCTCATGGTTATGTCAATTTAAAAGTATATATTTTAAATAACTGTTCCCTTCACAATTGGTGAAGTTTTTATTAAAAGTTTATATAATGTAATTTTGATCACTGCTTGTTATTTACATTTGCGAAGATTTTGGAGACTGCTTTGTATTAATGACTACCACATCTTATGCTTTATATTTTCTGATTATGGCTGCTTCTCTTTGACAGAATCAAAGCAAATTTGTTCTTTTACAATGGGAAGTTGTATGCCTTAATTTAAAGGATGATATTGATGGCCTACGATCCAGTGAAGAAAAAGGTAAATTGCATCTCCAAAGCTTGAAAGTGGAACAGAGCACTGTTCTTCCTCAGGTCTACCAAGTGCTCATGTCCATACGTGCCGTTTGAAGTTAGTACACAACTTTAGTGTAGGTGCAGGTTAAGACATGTGATGGAGAAATCCATTGCTATCCTTTCTCACATATTGGGGAAGCAGCAAGCACAAATCAGGAAGGAAGCACATAGAACAGGGCTTGGAATAAAGAGATTCCATCAGATTGACCAGACACCGTGCACAAGTTACAGGTCATTAACAATTCCAAGCAATATCAACTCCGATCTGTGACCATGAATTACAAGGACAGGATGATGGACAAACCATCTGTCCAAATAAGACTGCACCTTTGCAAGCAAAAGTATAAGCCATCTATTGAATATGGTCAAGTGGGGCTACCCAGTGATGGCATCTAGAGCTGGAGGAAAGGCCCAGAAAGACCAAATGCTGAAAATGAATTTGCATGGGCATGATAGCATGAACATAAGTGTGAAAGGATGGACAGATTTTAGCTAGTGTACAGATGAGGAACTGAAATCAACCTATAGTAGTTGACGTGCTGGAATAGAAAATATGGAAAAAATTGCAAGAAGCTTTGTTAAACTGGCACAATTTGGACAGTGACCACTCATTGTTCATGTCATAGGAGCAGTATTAGGCTATTCGTCCCCTCGAGTCTACTATGTAATTCAATCATGGCTGATCTATTTTCCCTCCCAACCTCTTTCTCCTGTCTTCTCCCCATTACTCTTGACACCTGTAGATTGGCTATAGCATGTTAGCCAATTAGAATGCTTAGTAATTATAACCCCGCCTAATTATAACATTCATAGTGTAAGATCCTACCCACAGTCTACCAGTTAGAATAGCAGTGTGAACATGTGATGATCTGCTTAGTAGTTAATGACCTGAACAATAAAGATACTTGTGTTTCAACCTATGTGAGCTTGGACTTTTTACATGGTGTCAGAAAATCGAGTCTACCCCGCGTCTGTTTACTGAGATTTATTTTGTTTACCAGTTTTTATTTGTGTGTTTTTTTGTGATCCAAGGACATGGCTAACTCTTGTCGAAAGCCTAGCCTGCTCGTATTTGATTCTGATACCGCAGAGCGATGGCGAATGTTTGAGAATGACTATTCTAATTATATCCGCATCGTTCACCGCAATGATCCCGACGATTTGAGGGCTTCACTACTGTTTAATTTAGCGGGTCCGGAGGCCATGATCCGCGCTGATTGGTTCGAATTTGCACCTGCTCAACTGGATGGGAATGGACAGGTATTGGTGCCAGCTGAATCTATTGACAACTCTATGGTGTTGCTGAGGTGGTTTAGAGAACTGCGTGACCTGTCGTCTAACAGAATCCTTCAGAGAACAGATTTTTTGCTCGAATGCAACAGGCTGACGAGCCTGTGGAATGATTCACCAGTGACCTGAGATATCAGCTATCCATACAGATTTGGTGAGTTGACAAATGAGTTAGTTCGCGATAAAATTGTGGGAGGAATAAGCGACCGTGTGCTGCTGAATTCAGAACTGACTTTAGAGCAAGCAATTCATGCTTGTCGGATGGCTGAGACTGTGTCACCATTGGCTGATTTTGATAGCGCGAATGCTAATCAACAGTTAAATGTGAATCTGGCTAGTTACTCTACGCAAAGATTTCTCAATGCTTCCAGCAAAGCTCAGAACATGCCTAACACAAGGTGCACAAATTGTAACTATTTCCACCCCAGGGGGTGCCAATTTTGCGTAGCCCATGGGAAAGTATGTCATAATTGCAAGAAACTCAACCACTTTGCAAATTGTTGTTGATCTAGTGGGAATTCAAGGACAAAGCTGCACCTGATTCAACAAGACCAGTCTGATTCTGATTCCCATGAACAAGACGAATCTTCCCACGGGAACGACTCTGATAACACAGACACTGAGTCTACTGTACTTTCCCTAAACCTGTGCACCCCAGGCAAAGTGACTGATCCTGCTGTGACCATGATGATCAATAACAAACCACTGATCAAAGTCAATACCAGCACCCGCGTGAGCGTCATGTCACTCAAAGTTCAACAAGACAAGAAACACTGACCTCATGAAAAAAGACTCCTCCACCCTACATGTTTACGAAGGGGAAATTCTTCACCCGCTGGGCAAGGCTGATTTCAAATGTACCATCAATGAACAGACCAAGGACTTGCTATTTTACATCATTCAGCCAAGTTCTGAAACCCTGCTAGGCATCGATGTGTGCCATGACCTGGGTTTGGTCTATTTCGGGCGTGCTGTCCACAAACTCTGGTTGATGGAGGGACCAGCCAGTCAGATGCTATCCAGCTACAAAGATTTGTTTGACAACCAACTCAGCAAACTACCTGCAATATACAAGGTCATTGTTGACCATATAGTCACTCCAATCATACGTGCCCCTCACTGCGTCCCGCATGGTATGCGTGAGCAAATACACAATGAACTTAAACATATGATCTCCATTGGAGTCCTCGCCGAAGTCAGCGAACCCTCTGATTGGGTTTCCACCATGGTTGTCACCACAAAGAAAGACAAAAAGGAATTACACATCTGCATCAATCCGAATGATTTCAACACAGTAATCAAACGCCAACACTATCCTATGAGGACCACCGAAGACGTAGCGGCTCAAATCGATGGATGCCAAATCTTGGATGCCATAAACTTGTTCTGGCAAATCCCGTTAGACCATGCTTCATCGGCATTAACAACCTTCGCCATCCCGTTCGGATGTTACCAATTCCTAAGAATGCCCTTTGGCCAGTGATGTTTTCCAGCGTGCAATGGAACAACTGTTTACAGAATTCCTCTGTGCCATCATAATTGACAACATTCTTGTTGAGCACGATGCCAACCTACGTAAAGTACTGGACCGTGCCAGAAACATTAATTTAAAACTGAACCCTCTGAAGTGCAAGTTCAGGGTTCCTGAAGCACTTACGTAGGTCACGTGTTCACCAGCAATCAACGAGTGAAACCCGATCAGCTGAAGACTGCAGCAATCAACGAGCTGCCGGTACCAACTGACGTCACCAGCCTACAACGATTTCTAGGCATGGTCAACTACATGCGAAAATTTATCCCCAATCTCAGTAAATTGTCAGCCCCTCTGCATCAACTAACCCACAAGGACAACACCCGGTCCTGGTACACAAACCACCAGCGAGCTTTCTACACTTTAAAACTACAGCTCGCCAGTGCACCCACTCTGTCCTACTTTAACCTCAACCTGCCAGTCATGATTAACTGTGAGTTACACAAAAAGCTGGAGAAACTCAGCGGGTGCAGCAGCATCTAAGGAGCGAAGGAGATAGGCGACGTTTCGGGTCGAGCCCTTCTTCAGACTGGTCAGGGATCAGGGAAACGAGAGATATTACCAGTGATGTGGAGAGATAAGGAACAATGAGTGAAAGATATGCAAAAAAGTATTGGTGATAAAGGAAGCAGGCCATTGTAAGCTGTTTGTGGTGTGAAAATGAGAAGCTAGTGCGACTGGGGGGGGGGGGGGGGAGATGGAGAAGGAATGTCAGGGCCAGAGGGCTGAGGGAGAGGTGGGGGGGAGGCAGTCTGGGTTAACAGAATTGAGAAAATTCAATGTTTAAGCCCAGAGGATGCAGACTCCCCAAGCGGAATATGAGGTGCTGTTCCTCCAACTTGCGCTGTTGATCACTCTGGCCGTGGAGGAGGCCCAGGACCGAGGTCGGATACGGAGTGGGAGGGGGAGTTGAAGTGCTGAGCCACCGGGAGGTCGGGTTGGTTATTGCGGACCGATCGGAGGTGTTCGGCGAAACGATCGCCCAGCCTCCGCTTGGTCTCACCGATGTAGATCAGCTGGCATCTGGAGCAACGGATGCAGTAGATGAGGTTGGAGGAGGTGCAGGTGAACCTCTGTCGGACTTGGAATTACTGCTTGGGTCCCTGAAAGGAGTGGATGGGGGAGGTGAAGGGACAAGTGTAGCATCTCTTGCGGTTGCAAGGGAAAGTGCCCGGGGAAGGAGTGGAGCGGGAGGGAAGGGAAGAATTGACGAGGGAGTTGCGGAGGGAGCGGTCTTTGTGGAAGGCAGACAGGGGGGGAGATGGGAAGATGTGGCGAGTGGAGGGGTCACGTTAAAGGTGACGAAACTGGCGGAGGACTATCTGTTGTGACGAAACTGGCGGAAACTACCCCTCCACTCGCCACATCTTCCCAACCCCTCCACTCGCCACATCTTTCCATCACCCCTCCACTCGCCACATCTTCCCATTACCCCTGCCAGCTGATCTACATCGGTGAGACCAAGCGGAGGCTGGGCGATCGTTTCGCCGAACACCTCCGCTCGGTCCGCAATAACCAACCCGACCTCCCGGTGGCTCAGCACTTCAACTCCCCCTCCCACTCCGTATCCGACCTCGGTCCTGGGCCTCCTCCACGGCCAGAGTGATCAACACCGCAAGTTGGAGGAACAGCACCTCATATTCCGCTTGGGGAGTCTGCATCCTCTGGGCTTAAACATTGAATTTTCTCAATTCTGTTAACCCAGACTGCCTCCCCCCCACCTCTCCCTCAGCCCTCTGGCCCTGACATTCCTTCTCCATCTCCCCCCCCCCCCCCCCAGTCGCACTAGCTTCTCATGTTCACAACACAAACAGCTTACAATGGCCTGCTTCCTTTATCACCAATACTTTTTTGCATATCTTTCACTCATTGTTCCTTATCTCTCCACATCACTGTTTATATCTCTCATTTCCCTGATCCCTGACCAGTCTGAAGAAGGGTCTCGACCCGAACGCCTATCTCCTTCGCTCCTTAGATGCTGCTGCACCCGCTGAGTTTCTCCAGCTTTTTGTGTAACCCTCGATTCTCCAGCATCTGCAGTTCCTTCTTTAACAACATGATTAACTGTGATGCATCCCAATATGGACTAGGCGCTGCATGTCTGCAGACCTCTTTCAACGGCGATGTCATGCCGGTATCCTACGCTTCACAAACACTAACAGATACCGAACAGCGCTATGCACAGATCGAGAAAGAACTGCTCGCCGTAGTTTTTGCCTGTTTCAAATTGAAAGAATTTATTTTCGCAAAACTTTTACGGTAGAAACTGATCACCAGCCGTTGGTTACCATCCTAAGCAAGCCGATCCATGCAGTCCCAGCAAGGCTTCAACGCATGATGATGCAGCTACAACGGTCCGATTTGCGCATTGTCTACAAAAAAGGTAAAGACATGCACATTGCAGACACTCTATCTCAAGCACCGGGCACGACAAGTGAACAACACCCAATTGAAAAAGAAGAATTCTCCGTTCTGAAAGTTTCTTTCATTCCAACTTACCATTTGCGCCGCCTCGCCAAACGCACTGCCGCGGACAAAACTTCCCAGCTGCTGACTTCAATCATCAAAGGCGGCTGGCCAAACAAACAGTCCAACACCCCCTCTGAACTGCGACCCTACTTTTTGGTACGTGACGAACTTGTGCTACAGGACGGAGTGATAGTAAAGGGCTATAAGACGGGCATCCCCCCTCTCTCTGCGAAATGAGTATTACGAGGAGATCCACGGTATCTATTGGCCCGGATTGACCAAGTACATTCGGGAAAAAACAGAGTCATGCGCGATCTGCAACAGACAAGCGCCACACCAGCAGAAACAACTGCTGCTGTCCCAACCTGCCCCTTCTCTAGCATGGTCGACCGTGGCTGCGGATATCTTTGACTGGCACGGGAAACACTATCTCTTGTTAGTGGACTCGTACTCCAGTTGGTTCAAAATTGACTTTCTACCAACCATCTCCACACAAATAGTCATCCAGAAACTCAGACAGCACTTCTCCATACATGGCATTCCAGCGCGCCTTCAGGCTGACAACGGGACACAATTCACCAGCCAAAAGTTCAAAGACTTTGCCAAGCAATGGAACTTTAAACACGTCACCAGCAGCCCAGAGTACCCACAGTCCAATGGACTTGCCGAACGCGCTGTCAGAAGCGCTAAACAACTTATGGAACGCTCCTACCTGGCCAAATCTGACGTCTACCTGGACCTGTTGAACTTGAGAAATATTGCCAGAGACAATGTTCTAGGCTCTCCAGCCCAGCGACTGATGTCTCACCGAACGAGACCTCCACTGCCAGTGACACAGGATCACTTAAAGCCCAAAGTTTTCTGCAGTGCGCGTGCAAAAGCGCGTGCAATCCAATCGAGTCACGCAGAAACGTGCCTATGACAAAACCAGCAAGCCACTTAAGCCACTAATCCAAGGCCAAGTGGTTAGTCTACAGACAGACAAAGGACATACCAAACTGGGGTTCATCCATGGCCCCGCAAAGGAACCACGTTCCTACCTTGTCGATGTCGGTGGTACCATCTACAGACGCAACCGTCAACACCTCCTTCCAGTGAAAGAACGACGTCCAGCACTCCAGGGTCCTGACGCCCCTCCACTGAACTTTAAAATGATCGCTGTTCCAGCCATTCCAGTACCTGCTGCTGCCACCCCCCATCACTCCCCGCGTCGGTCTGCTCCCCCTTCCCCTTTTGTAACCGGTTCATCGGTATCCCCGCGACGGTCTTCCCCTATGGTGTCTCCCCAGAGCCCCTCGGGCTCACCCAAACATGCCCTTAACTTTTCGGAAGAAAAGGTTGATGAGGCGGCTCCTTGCCATACGAGGACCGGGCGGGTTAGCATGCCGCCTGTTAGATATGGCGACAATGTTTAATCAATGTTTAACCAATTATGTTTAGCCAACATTATTAGATATGGTATTCTGCATTTAACAATTTATGTATTCATCGTAGTGATAACGGTTCATCTACTTTTAATTTATAGACAAAGAGATGTAGATTGGCTATAGCTTGTTAGCCAATTAGAATGCTTAGTAATTATAACCCCACCTAATTATACCATTCATAGTGTAAAGGGCCTGTCCCACCAGCATGCAACTCTATGCGATGAGCGCAACCTAACGTGGTCGCTTGAGCCGTCCGGCGTCGCGGGACTGGTCCCACTTCAATCGCCGGAGCTGTGCGGAATTGTGCGGAGTTCGTCCCGACATCGCACGGGGCTCCGAAAAACTGAACATGTTCAAAAATTCCGCGCGGCAACGGCTTGTCGGCTCGCAGTCGCCTCGACACATTACACACCGCCTCGACGTCGTGCCTCCGTGACCCTCTCTGTGTGTGGCTCCGTGGCCCACTCTGTGTATGCCTCTGTGCCCCTCTCTGTGTGTCCCTCTCTGTCCTGGCGAACTTACCTTTAAGACTTCGCTCCAAGTTTGCCTCACTTTGCGCCGCGTTGCGCCACTCACCCGACATCCGAGCGGCCCTCATTGCTGGTTTGGTTGCGCTTGCCACATGCAGGCGCATGCTGTTGGGAACGGCCCTGTGCAGGGATCACCCGACTTCCGCGCGACACCCGCTTCTAGTTTGATCGCGCTCATTGCATGGAGTCGGATGCTGGTAGGACAGGCCCTTTAGATCCCACCCACTGTCTACCAGTTAGAGTAGCAGTGTGAATGTGTGATGACCTGCAGTGTAGTTGATGACCTGAACAATAAAGATGCTTGTGTTTCAACCTGTGTGAGCTTGGACTCTTTACAACACCCTTACTAATCAAGAATTTGTCAACCTCTGCTTTAAAAATACCCATTGTTGATATACAAATACAGTGTTAAAGAAGGAACTGCAGATGCTGGAGAATCGAGGGTACACAAAAGGCTGGAGAATTTCAGCGGGTGCAGCAGCATCTAAGGAGCGAAGGAGATAGGCAACGTTTCGGGTCGAGACCCTTCTTCAGACAAATACAGTGTTTGGCAAAGCTACCATAAAAAGCCACCATTTGCAGCCAAGCTCTCAAGCTGCAGAGCTTTTCAAAGAATACACATAGATATCGACGTATAATTGAATAACATTTGCTATTTCTGATCAATGATCATGCAGAATGGAGTGAAGCGAAGCCTGTGGATCCATGTACCATTACTGAACAGATGAGCTGTTTATGATATGACTTGTGTTATGATATGGTTATGTTATGACTTGACTCAGTATCTGTCAAGCCCCATCTGTCAATGGGGCTTAACGCGGCCTAGTATACTTGCACACTGCATGAATGGTTATAAAAACATTCTTTTCTTCCATAACATCCTGTTTCAAATAACGTAGCTGAGAGGGCAGAATTGTCAAGCCAGCTCTCAATAAGGAGTGTCATCGGGATATTCACAACTCAGCATGAAACATTACTTGGATAAGTTGCTGTTGAAGTATAGAACAACTCCATGTCCCATCAAAAGGTCATCTGCCTGACATCTTATGCACAAAGAGTACACTTAGAGTCACAGAGAATGGAAACAGGGCCTTAGCCCAACTCGTCCATGCCGACCAAGATGCCTCATCAAAGCTGGTCCCATTTACCCCCATTTGCCCCATATCCTTATAGAAGTTTCCTATCCATGTACTTGTCCAAATGTCTTTTAAATGTTGTTATTGGCATAACTGGTAAGGAGCTGGAGAAGTCTGACGCAAGAAGCAAGGACCTATAGGAGGGTGAACTGGGGTAATGCCTCCTGCCCCTTCGGGTAGGCTGCAGGAGGCACATCCAGGACACAAAGATGGACGGTCTAAGAGAGGAGAGGGACGTCCGTTCGCAGGAACTGCTCTAGTACATTGAGCAAGTGGGCCATCCGGCATTTGAACATTGAATATTGACACCAAAAATGGCCAAGCAATCCTTACGGCTACTAGATCAGCCAAATTAGTTAGCTGAGCATACAGCAGGTCCCAGGGAAGGGACATAGATATTCATTTATTTAGCGTAATTGTCCTCCATGGTGATAATTTCATGATGTTGAATTGAAACCAAATCCCCGAAAGCATTATTAGCTGAATATTACGAGCAGCACGGTGGCGCGGAGGTAGAGCTACTGCCTTACAACTCCAGAGACCCAGGTTCGATCATGACTACGGATGCTGTCTGTATGTAGTTTGTATGTGGGTTTTCTCCGATATCTTCTGCACTTCAAAGACGTACAGGTTGCAGGTTTATTGGCTTGCTACAAATGTAAAATTGTGTTTGTAGGATAGTTTTAGCGTGTGGGGGTCGCTGATCGGGGTGGACTTGGTGGGCCGAAGGGCCTGTTTCCACTTTTGATGACTTCCCATTGAAATTATTGTTACCGATGCTCAAGGAGACAGTTCTCCACATTGGTTGCAATGGAGGAGTCTTGCGATTCAGATCTGATTGAGAACCCTGCACTTTGTTTCCAGTTGGGTGGTCCGATATTTTGATACAATAGGAAAACTGCAGTGCTTTGGAGTGTAAAAGACTCCATTACGTCTGAAGATTCCAAACAAATACTGTAGGTTTGCATTTCTACCCTGTAAACAAAACTGTTAATAATTATGAACTGTTTTTAAAAGTGTTAATAATTATGAACTGTTGCAAAATAAACTCAATTATAATGAGAAAATAATGCTTTTGAAGCTAACATTAATGGAATACTAATAAAAAATTATAATTGTTAGTGTATTTCTATTCGCACTAACTTTCATTTTTCTTATAAAATCATCAATCATACGTGAACAAACATTTCAAAATCCAATCTTAATCATCTTAACAAACCTGCATCTGGAAGAATATTTCATGGTCAAAAGTATCCGGTATAATTATATGCATTACATATGCCTTAAACACACAGGTAATGATTAGAGGTCTCGGGTAAAATATCCAGAGTGATTGACGTTTCTGCAACGACTCAATGGTTCAATGGTCCGTGCATAGGAAAAGTTAAATTCCTTTTTTTGCATAGTTCAGTAAATATCTTACAAAACATAAACATAGTTCAAGAGAGTAGGCATGGTACATTACACTGAAACAGTACACCAGTTTCTGGCATTGTTATGTATGATTCATCTCCAAAGTTGTTAAAAATGTAGAGTCTTGACTTTGCAATGAAGCCGTGTTGTCCTAGCAGCAACGCTGGGTTAGAGTTGCAGGTTTGGCCTGGGGAGGCAATGTTGATATCCTCGACTGCTGCTCCACCGCTCCATGCCGCTGCAGGCCACATCCAATCCATGCACTCGTTCACTTGGCGCGATGCCCGATCCACTCGAACCCAAGGCTGCTGCAGGACCTCGAGCGGCGCCTCGATCTGGACACATTGACTTGCAAACGCGCTGTTCCTCGTCACACACGGTCGCCACTCAGCCTCCGTACCCGGGGCACCTCCCACAGCCGAACCCAGAGCATTGACTTGGAACTCAATGTCACCAAGACAAAGGAGATAGTGATCGACGTCAGGAAGCAAATCCCGATATGCATTGATGGCGCTGAATTAGAGAAAGCTTCAAATTCCTCAGAGTAAATATGACCAACAACTTGTCCTGGACCACCCATATTGAAGCAATGACCAAGAAAGCACTCCAATGCTTCTACTTCCTTCGAAGGCTTAGGCCATTCGGCACGTCCCCAACAACTCTCACCAACCTCTACAGATGCGCCGCAGAAAGCAGGATGTGTCATAGCATGGTTTGTGTACAGCTCCATCCAAGACCGTAAAAAATTGCAGAGAATTGTGGGCACAGCCCAGACCATCACACAAACCAACCTCACTTTCATTGACTCCATTTACACCTCATGCTGCCTCGGCAAGGCCAGCAGCATAATTAAGGACAAGTCACACCTCGGCCACGTCCTCTTCTCCCCTCTCCCCTCTCCCATCAGGTAAAAAGTATAGAAGTGTGAAAATGCACACCTGCAAATTCAGGGATAATTTCTTCCCAGCTCTTATCAGGCAACTGAACCCATCCTACCAACCAACTATCCTACTATCTACGTCATTGGAGACCATTGGACTATCTTTGATCGGACTCTAATGGCTCTATCTTGCACTGAACGTTATTCACATTATTGCCTTTATCGTGCATCTGTACACTGTGGTTGGCTTGATTGTAATCATGTATTATTTTTCCACTGACTGGTTAGCACGCAACAAAAGTTTTTCACTGTACCTCGGTACAAGTAATAATAAACTAAACTCAAAACCATTCCGCCAATGAAAGAAATCCAATAAAAGCACCACCTTCATCCAGTAAGCCTTCATTAATGCCAACACAATCATCAGAGTAAAACCTTTGGGGAACTGATATTGAATCAAAATCCAAGGTTATATAAAAGGTTGAGAATTTAAAGTAGAAAAATATTATTGAAGCAATTCCATGCCTATTTTGGTATTAAAATTACCCCTCATTATCAGTAATCAGGTGCTGCTGATATAATCAAGGAAACTTTCGTGAACAATTACAATTTTGGGCAAAATATAAAGCACGGAAACAAGTTTTTGGGATAGGCTCGTTAAAGCCTCAAAAGGGAAAATGAATGATTCAGGAAATCTCATGGCCCTGCATATTTTTTCCTTTCATCTGTCTATTCAGCACTTTTCTGAACACCACAATTAAGTTCACCTCCACGACTAACCCAGGCATGTATTCAAGGCTCTTATTTTCACCTTGCACTTTTGATTCGTTTTCCAGTAACTTTCAATCTAGGTCCCCTGGTACACATGGACACGAGTATGTAGGAGCAGGAGAAGGCCACTGGCTGGCACAAGCTCCCTCCTTCCTCTCCCCCCACACCCCACCCCCCACCCCCCACCATTCAATATGATCATGGCTGAGCTCTGCTGGCCACAATTATAAAAGGTGAAATAGCAGCACATTTGGATAGCAGTAGGAGGATCGGTCCAAGTCAGCATGGATTTGCGAAGGGGAAATCATCTATACTATCACTAAAACTCTCATCTGTCCTCTTCCAGTTTGCGTTTTTTTTTAATTTGCGCAAACAAGGTACCCTATATCGCTAGGATTTTTTTCACCACCTTACTCACCAGTCTCCTCTGCTCCAAGCGCACCAAGTTTTGTTCTGATTGGTGAAATATTCGAAAAGTTATGAAGGTTTAAAAAATCGTGAGATCAGCAGATTGGTCTTCTTGCCTGCAGGTAACGCCCCTTCCGACACCCCCCCTTCCACACACCCCTTTCCCCACACCCCCCCCTCCCCACACCCCACCCCCTTTCCCACATCCCCCCTGCCCCACACCCCCCCATTCCCCACACCCCCCCCCCCCCTTCCCCACACTCATGGGTGAGTTGTGGAATATTGCTTTGGGGGAGCAGGTGAGTGGTGGAAAATTGTATTGGGGAATGGGTTGCATTGGGGGGGACCAGGCCTCCTGTGTGACTGGGACCCAATGGGTCCCACTCAGTCTAGTGCTTGACTAATCTTCTGAGGATTCAACTAGCAAAATGGGCAAGGGAGAGCCAGTGGATGTAGTGTACCTGGGCTTTCAGAAAGCATTTGATAAGGTCCATATAAGAGATTAGTGAGCAAAATTAGCACACGTGGTATAGGGGGTAGGGTGCTGACATGGATAGAAAATTGGTTGGTAGACAGGAAACAAAGAGTAGAGATTAATGGATCCCTTTCAGAATGGCAGGCAGTGACTAGTGGGACACGACAAGGGTCGGTGCTGGGACTGCACCAATTTACAATATATATTAATGATTTAGATGAAGGGATTACAAGTAACATTAGCAAATTTGCAGATGACACAAAGCTGGGTGGCAATGTGAACTGTGAGGAGGATGCTATGAGGATGCAGGGCGACTTGGACAGGTTGGGTGAGTGGGCAGATGCAGTTTAACGTGGATAAATGTGAGTTTATCCACATTGGTGGCAAGAACAGGAAGGCAGATTATTATCTAAATGGTGTCAAGTTGGGAAAAGGGGAAGTACAACGGGCTCTGAGGGTCCTTGTTCATCAGTCACTGAAGGTAAGCATGTAGGTACAGCAGGCAGTGAAGAAAGCGAATGGCATGTTGGCTTTCATAACAAGAAGAGTTGAGTATAGGAGCAGAGAGGTCCTTCTGCAGTTGTACAGGGCCCTAGTGAGACCACATCTGGAGTATTGTGTGCAGTTTTGGTCTCCTAATTTGAGGAAGGACATTCTTGCTATTGAGGGAGTACAGCGTAGGTTCACAAGGTTAATTCCTGGGATGGCGGGACTGTCATATGTTGATAGAATGAAGTGGCTGGGCTTGTATACTCTGGAATTTAGAAAGATGAGAAGGGGGAGCCCAGAACCAGGGGGCACAGTTTAACAATAAGGGTTACGCCATTTAGAACGGAAATGAGGAAATAATTTTTCACACAGAGAGTTTGTGGAATTCTGTGGAGGCCACTTCTCTGGATGCTTTCAAGAGAGAGTTAGAACTCTTAAAGATAGTGGAGTCAAGGGATATGGGGAGGAGGCAGGAATGGGGTACTGATTGTGGATGATCAGCCATGATCACATTGAATGGCGGTGCTGGCTCGAAGAGCTGAATGACCTACTCCTGCACCTATTGTCTATTGTCTACTCCCTGCTGGTTCCCCATTGCACTTAATTCTTGGTCTTTCACATATTTATCTATCCACACTTTAAATGATTAGGCTCCCATCACCCTCCCAGAGTTCCAGTGATTCATCAACTTATGAGAAAAGGAAAATCTATGCACTTCAGTATTAAATGACTGACTGCTTATTTTGTAATTACATCTCCTGGATAAACTTTCACTGGATAAAAACATCTCAGATCTACCTTGCCAACTCTCCATGGAATCTTATATGTTTGGGTAAGGTCAAAGAGTCATAGAGTCCTACAGCTTGGAAACAGGCCCTTTAGCCCAACTTGCCAACACCGACCAACATGTCCCTTCTACAGTCGTCCCACTTGACTGCATTTGGCCCATACCCCTCTAAACCTGTCCTCTCCATGTACCTTTCTAATTGCTTGCTAAAGGTTGCGATAGTCTCTGCCTCAACTACATCCTCTGGCAGCTCATTCCATACACCCACCACCCTTTGTGTGAAAAAGTTATCTCTCAGATTCTTATAAAATATTTCCCCTTTCACCTTAAACCAATGCCCTCTGGTTCTTGATTCCTCAACTCTGGGCAACTGATTCTGTGCGTCTACTCCATCTATTCCTCTATTATTGTACACCTCTAAAGATCACCCCTCATCCTCCAGCGCTCCAGGGAATAGAGTCCAGCCCATTAAATCTCTCCCTATAACTCAGACCCTTCTTCTTCTTGCATATGGCGTGCACAACCTAAAGTTGCAGGACAACTTTGTTCTATTTGATCTTATTTGATTGTGCACACGAGGTTGATTGCATTCGTCGAAACAGGGCAAACCACGTGAAGGTTGCAATCTCCCACCCCACTCAGACCCTTGAGTCCTGGCAACATCCTTGTAACTTTTCTCTGCACCCTTTCCAACTTGACAAAATCTTTCCTAAAACATGGTGCCCAGAACTGAACGCAATACTCTAAATGCATCCTCACCAATGTCTTATATAACTGCAGCATGACCTCCCAATGTCGATTTTCAATACTCTAACTGATGAAGGCTAATGTGCCAAAATCCTTTTTGACCACCCCATCTACCTGTGATGCCACATTCAAGGAACTGTGTACCTGCAGCCGACATTCTTCAAAACTCAAGGAAAACTGACCCAAACTAACCGAATACGGTATTATCATTGTATCAAAAACAAAAGAGCGCAGATGAAGGATAATCCACAAAAGGGCACAACATACTGGAGTAACCCAGTGAATCAGGTAGCATCTCCAGAGAACATGAATAGCTTACACTGGGACCCTTCTTAAGACTAATTGAGTCTGCTGAGTCATGAGAGCACGTTGTGTCGTTTCACGTTAAAACTAGGCGCCGATGCTGCTGGTCTTCGTGAACCCTTCTTCACAGATTGACGTGGCTGTTGTTGGGACACACATTGTAGCCCCTGGCCGGCAGTGCTTTCTTCAAGCCACCTTTACTGACAGAATGTGCTTGGTTTCCATGGGGCTCCCTCCCCTCTCACCCATCCACTCCCCGCACCTCTGCCAGCTCCTCCACCTTCTTCCAGCAGTTGCCAACAACTTGCAAGGTGGAGTATGTCAGCACTCCTGGGCAGAAGGAGGAGTTGAGGGTGGAGGGGGGAGAGCCCCACAACAGTGACCAAGCGTGTCCTGTTGGTGGCACTTACCTGGGGAAAGCCCTTACCCAGGGGCTACAGCGTGAGCCACAACAACAGCTGCGTCGCCCAGACTGTGTGGTGGGTGAAGGGCTCGCTGGTGCACCTTGTGAGCCGGGGGTGGCATTGGAAGCCGGGGTGGCATCGGCAGGTCCGTCCCCTATAAACTGACCCAATCCATCATAAAGTGTCCGTTAAAACAATGGGTTCACTGTAGACTGTAAACACCAGAATAATAAAAACAGTTCAGTATTTAAGAAACAAACCAACAATAATAGTGCAAAGACAAAAGGCAATGAGGTTAAGAGTTTAACAGCTTGATGATTGTTGGATAAGAAACTGTTCCTAAACCTGGATTTTTCAGGCTCCTGTACCTTCTTCACGATGGCAGGAGCTAAATGAAAGTGTGACAAGGCTGATGTGGATCTTTCATGATGCTGGCTGCCTCTTTGAGGCAGCGATTCCTGTATATCCTTTCGATGGTGGGGAAGTCAGTACCAGTGATGGACTGGGCAGTGTTCACCAGTTTTTGCAATCTTCTTTGTTCCTGGGTGTGTGAGCCCCCTTAATACTCATTCCCAAACAATCGCCTTCCAGAAACTATCAGTGGTGTCCCGTTTAACAAATACTTCTGTCATTACAAGCATATCCTGGTCAAATTGCAGCTTTTGAAATGTGATGCCAGCGAATTGGAAGCAAGAAAGAAAATCAAAGGCGGCTGTAGATGGAATTACAGCTACTTCCATTACCATCCAGGGAGAAAACGCAAACATTAAAAAACACGTTATCTGAGCCTGATGGAACATTAAACATATATTGTGAACTCACAGGTGGATTTAAAAGGCTGTTGTGACTGATGAAGGAAAGCAGACAAGTTTTGCTGGTATCCTTCCCAAAATGTATACTTCAACCACGATCACTAAAACAAATGAGGAGGTCATTTATCTCATCACTATTTGTGCAAACATCTTGCAAACAAGTCAGCTGTCACAAATCCCTATACTTCAAAAGTATAGTGTGGCGCATAAACTACTTCTGATATTCCGAGGTCAGGAAAGGTTCCGTTTTCCGTTTTCCAATCCAAAATGTTCCCTTCAAAATCCCTCCTAATATTATTCATAACATGTCCCTTTTATGGCTTTAACCTGAGCCTCTCCGAGGGATTTATCTTGGACTTGATATTTTGCCCAGGGCTGTGATATTATGAACTGGAGCAAAATTTCCTGTGATGTTTCAGCAGCACCTCGTTTGTGCCAGTGAAACAAAAACATTTTTTATGTTAAATCAGAGGCAGAGAGCAGTACTGGAAACATTTAACCAGGTCAAATATATATTGAATATGTTGCAAAACAAATACAAAGAGAACATCTGTTTGGGGGACACATAAATCATAAATAACAAGAGCTTCACTTATGTAAATTATTGATACCTTTTGATAACCGTAGTTCGCCCTTATGTTTCAGTTGTTCAAGGTGTTGGTGAGGCTGCATTTGGAGTATTGTGTTCAGTTTAGGAAACCCTGCTATAGGAAGGATGGTGTTAAGCTGGAAAGAGTGCAGTGAAGATTTATGAAGATTTTGGCAGGACCTGAGGGCTGAACTAGAGGGAGATGTCGGGCAGGTTAGTGCTTTTCTCCTTCTTGCAGAGGTGTACAAGACGATGTGGGGGAATATTTAGGGTAAATACACAGTCTGCACAGAGAAGGGAAGCAAGAACCAGGGTACGTAGGTGTAAGATGAGAGTGCAAATATTTAATATGAACTTGAGGGGCAACCTTTTCATACAGAGGGTAGTTGGTGTCTGGAATGTGCTGCCAGAGGAGGTAGTTGAGGCATGTTCCATAGCAGCATTTAAAGGACATTGAGACAGGTACAGCGATAGGAATGGTTCAAAAGGATATGGGCCAAACGTGGGCAGGAGTGGCTAGTGTATATGGGGCATCTTGGTTGGCCGAAGTTGGGCGAAGGGCCTTTTTCCGTGCTGTATGACTATGACTATGTCTCTATGTCTCTCGACCCTCCTCAATATATTGTTCAAACTTTATTTTTTTGCATGGAAGTTTAAATTTGGTATCAAGGCATTCCAGTATTCACAATATTTTAAGTGATTTTAATGGAAGCCAGATGAAAACTTAGATTTTCAAATGAAGTTCAGGAACATTTATTTTCATTGAAACATTGTAGGATTATTTTTTCACATGTTTCATGATGGAGAAACAGGCCATTCAGCCCGTTCAGTCAGGGGTTATGGTGAGAAGGCAGGAACGGGGTACTGAATGTGAATGATCAGCCATGATCACAGTGAATGACGGTGCTGGTTCGAAGGGCCGAATGGCACACCTGTACCTATTGTCTATTGTCTATTGTCATGGAGGGAGTGAGCTGTATTGTCCAAGATGCTCTGCAGTTTGAGGAGCATCTTCCCCTCCAAGACCACCTGCCATGAATCTAACTCTGTCCCCAGGACGGTGCCAGCCTTCCTGATAAGTTTGTTGATTCTACTGGCATCAACTGGCCTTCGCCCTGCTGCCCCATTAAACGACAGGAGAGAAAATGGCACTGGCTACCACCGATTGGTAGAACATTTGCAGCATCTTACTGGAGACATTGAAGGAGCGGAGCCTTCTCAAAAAGTACAGCCGGCTCTGTCCCTTCCTGTACAGGGCCTCAGCGTTCCTGGACCAGTCCAGTTTACTGTCCAGATATTTGTACTACCTGGTAAACTGCACATCCACACCATTGTCAAGGGACAGGGGAGAGGGGTGTTCCTTTCCTCCTAAAGTCCTCCATGAACTCCTTAGTCTTGTCGGTGTTGAGCTGCAGGTGAATCAGCCTACACCACTCAACAAAGTCGTTGACTACAGCCTAAGGCAAATGCAATGTTTGTATTTATTTCAAGAGGATTAGAATATACAGTAAAAACAGGGATGCAATTCTGAGGCTTTATAAGGCACTGGTCAGATTGCATTTGGAGTATGGTGAGGAGGTTTGGGACGTGTTGGCATTGGAAAGGATCCAGAGGAGGTTTATGATAATGATCCTGGGGATGATTGGGTTAATGATCCGGGGGATGAGCATTTGATGGATCTGTACTCGCTGGAGATTAGAAGGATGAGGGGAGACCTCATTGAAATGTACCGAAAGGCTTGGATAGAGTGGATGAGGAGAGGATGTTTCCAAGAATGGGAGAGTCTAGGACCTGAGGGCACAGCCTCAGAATAAAAGTATGTACCTTTAGAAAGGAGATGAGGAGGAATTTTTTTTGCCAAAGGTTGGTGGAATCTGTGGAATTCATTGCTACAGAAGGCTGTGGAGGCCAATTCTTTTGGTATTTTTAAAGCAGAGTTTGACAGGTTCTTGATTAGTAAGGGTGTAAAGATTATGGGGAGAATGCCGGAGAATGGATTGCAAGGGAAAGATAGATCAGCCATGATTGAATGGCGGAGTGGACGAGATGGGCAAATTGGTCTAATTCTGTGCCTGTAACATATGAACTTATGAACTTTGAACCAATGTTTCTTTCTCCTCCAATTAAAAAGTTGTGGTTTAAAATCTATGTGGAACAGATAACAGATTGTGTGCTAAGAATGTAAACATGGCGATCAGTGACAATTGTGACTCAGATAAAGAGAAGGTGAATGAAGGGTGGAGGCAGAGTAGAAGATCTAATCACTAAATGTGTCATTCAATGTCCACACAACCCTCTTGAGGCTTGAATGTCACATTCTTGTCAGACCTGATATTCCCCATTCTTCGTGCTTTAAGCTCCCTTTTTCACTTCAAGCGGAACCCAAGGATTTGTTACTTCCAACCTTCCAGTTTACCAACCCTGTGAACTGCGCAGTTTCTGCCCTGTTATGCTATGAATTCCAGTTTAAAACCCTTCCAGCACATTCACTCATTACAGATTGCAAAATCCAAAGATTGTCCTAAACACTTCATTTAAAATTCACATTCAGGTTAGTTAGTTGTTGTTTACACCGGGGTGCAATGAAATCCTTGTTTGCATGGGGCTCATAGAGAATATGGTCCACATGATAGTGATAGATCAGAATCAGAATCAGAATCAGAATGCCTTTTATTGTCACTATACACGTGTACAGTGAGATTAAAAACTGCTCCTACTCAGTGCAAAAACAAGACAAAAAGGGGGGCGGGGATAAGGTGCACAGTTTCTGCAGCACTATATACATATCTATAAAAAGACAATGGATAATAGAATGGATAATAGGATTCCTATATCCAGTATGGGTTACAGTTACAGTACAAATTACAGTAGGTGGATAGATGAAAGTCCGGGGGTGAAGTCAGTGCATGTGTGAGTTCAGGGAGATGATGGATTTTGGGAAGAAACTGTTCTTGAGTCTATTTGGCCTTGTGCTGATGCACCTATAGCGCCTCCCTGAGGGTAGCAGGTTGAACAGGCCAAATGCAGGATGGGAGCTGTCCTTGATAATGTTCTTCGCCCTGCTGAGGCAGCGGGAGGTGTAAATGTCCATCAGAGAGGGGAGAGGGCAGCCGATGATCTTCTGTGCTGCCCTGACTACCCTCTGAAGCCTCTCCCTGTCTACCATGGTGCAGCTGCCGTACCATGCTGTAATGCAGTATGTCAACAGGCTCTCAATGGACGAGCGGTAGAAGGTCAGCAGCAGGTTGGAGTCCAGGTTGTGCTTCCTGAGGACCCTCTGTGTGGGCTGTGTGCTAAGCCCCCTCCTATACTGTCTCTACACCCACGACTGTAGTCCGGCCCACAACAACAACCGAATCGTCAAGTTTGCTGACGACACTACAGTAGTCGGACTCATCTCAAGGGGAGATGAGGCAGCCTACAGAGAGGAAGTCCTGAAGTTGACAGCCTGGTGCTCAGAAAACAACCTGGCTCTGAACACCAAGAAAACCAAAGAGCTCATTGTCGACTTCAGGAAGCACAGCACCGACTTAGCCCCCTTATACATCAACGGCGAGTGTACCACAATAAGCACAATACCTCGTGCAAAACCACAAGATGGTGCAACAAATCTTGCGCAATCTGAGTTTGTGCAACATAAAATACCAGCATGCAGTAACGGAGTAACTGAATGACGTACAGTTAAGAGTAGGAGTATGGGGGCAGCATCTCTGGGAAAGGGATGAGAAAGATGTGATTGCTTGAGGAGTCTAATAGCAGTGGGGATTTCCACCAAAACCCAGGACTGCAAATAACAGACTAAAATTAGAATTCCAGTTACACTGCCAAAGTTCAACCTTCCAATCATACAGTTTGATAAAGACTTCAAGGACGTTAAAGTTTCTTAAAGACTTTACCAAACCTCGTGCCAATTACAGACTATATAAAGGCCCCGGCACTGCTCTCTGGGATTGATCGGTCCCCTTTGTTTCCTCGAGTATCCTCGCTCTGTTAGAAGCAGGAAAGAAAGGAAGATCGTTTTCTCTGCAGAATCTCTGCAGCTTTATAACACTCTGCCACCACTCATAGGATAATAATACAGACAGGGTCAATAATGTCCTCCTGGGTTTTGAAACAAGCACAGGAAACCCCATGCAAGGGCTTCCTGTGGGGCTCCACAGAGCTTCCACTGGTGTCACAATGACTGATTAGAAGAACCCACAAACATTTCCAGTTAAATATCTAGATCAGATATTCATTGACCTACTCAGCTGCACAGTGCCTGGAACTGCAGATGTAATAGATCTCTATTCAGCACAAGCAAGCATGCAGGGAGACTTTAGAGATACCGCACAGAAACAGGCCCTTCGACCCACCGAGTCCGCACCGATCAGCAATCACCCCATACACTAACACACTAGGGACAATTAACCTGCAGACCTGCGCCTTTGGAGCGTAGTAAGAAACTGGAGCTCCTGGTGAAAACCCATGTGGTCACAGGCAGGCACAGAAATCGCTATCAAAACATGGGGGTGCACAATTTCTTGGCGGCCGCGCGCGTGCATGCGCACACACGTGAGTAACATCGGAAGCTGACCTGGTTGGTGACTGACTCCGAACTCCAGCAACTTTGTCTGCCCAGAATCGTGGGGTTCGAATCGGTCCCTTCACGGGGCCTTTCATGGGCCTTCAACATTGGGAGCCTCGATCGCCTCGATCGCCTCGATGCAGCAGTTTGATTTTAAGTCTGAAATGCCCCACGAATGCGCCGATTCAGCCCTTAGAAAGCGTCTGATAAAGTCCGTATTACAAAACATGGGGGGGGGGGGGATTGTCCCCCACCTCTCAAAGTCCCCCCCATCCCCCCAGGATTTCCGCCCATGCCACAGGGAGAATGTACCAAATCCACACAGACAGCACCCATAGTCAGGATCGAACATGGGTTTATTGCGCCATAAGGCAGCAACTCTACCGCTACACCTCTGTGCCTAATGGAAGAGTGATGGAAGTGTCTCCTGAAACTGAAAACACACCAAGTTTTTTTATTCTTCTTGGGTACAAGGACAATAGCAGGAGACTAAATGCTATTCCAAAAGTGACATTGCATAGATTATTTCAATATTTTGGGTGTGAACAAATGATTTGATAGAATCAAGCATGTAGAATGGGAGAAGAAAAGTGGAAAAGCATTGGAGTAACTCAGCAGGTCAGCCAGCATCTCTGGAGGACATGGATAGCTGGCATTTCGGGTCAGATTTCTCCTCAGACCATTCTTTAGATCTGATCCAAAATGTTGCCTATCCATGCTGCCTGGCCCGCTGAGTTACTCTAGTGCTTTGCGTCTTTTCCTTTGTAAATCAGCATCTGCAGTTCCTTGTGTCTCCACTTAGAATGGGAGCACATGTTCAGTGACTTAATTAATGAACACCTTTCTGAAAACCTCTGAGTACAAAATCCGGACATCTAAAGCCTTCTTTTACCAGAGCATTGAGAGGTTGTTCTCGAGAACCACCAGCATCCCAAGTATTCATTGATAGAACACATGAACATGACCATGTTTAATGTGTAAATGGCAAGTTACATGCTGGAGTAACTCAGTGGGGTCAGGCAACATCTCTGGAGAAAAGGAATAGTTGACGTTTCGGGTCGAGACCCTTGTTCAGATTGAGTAAAACTGCTTGCTGCTTGTAAGTTATCTTTGGAGGTAGTTTGAAAGTTTGGAAGTTCTTGCATGTATTTATGAAATAAATTGTTACTGTTCTGCATAAGCTCTGATGATGTCTGCCACTTTAGTACCATTTCTCTCATGAGATCTCATCCAGTTTCATAATTTCAAAGGTGGGTATTGAAATATAATTGAAAGTACACATGAAACGTGCAAAGCCATTGTTAGCTTTTATTAGAAGAAATTAAATATATCAACTGTTCACGTAAGTATGTTACCAACTGTTGCTAAAGGCTTCCTGTTATTATTCGAATCAATTTTCCAGCCAAAAGCTTGAAAAATTCAAGGGCAGAAATGATTAACATTAGGAGAAAAGCAATTTAGTGTTGCTAATGAAAATCTCTCGCAACATGTAGTTGGCAAACTGCAGTGGCAACGATAAACTAAGTACCATGCCTGTGACAATTGACAATTTAGAAGGACCTCACAAATTTATAAAATCAAACAGATTTATGAAAGCAAAGCGAAAATCCAGATCGTCAAATGGCTATTATATATAGGTCTCGACCCGAAACATCACCAATTCCATCTCTCCAGATATACTGCCTGACCCGCTGAATTACTCCAGCATTTTGCGTCTATCTTCGATTTAAACCAGCATCTATCTGCAGTTTTTCCTACATGCTATTATATATTGGTTGTACATATATTGATAGGTCTTTTTATGTCTTATTGGCAAGTTACAGTGAATATTAAAGAGTGTATTTAATTTCAATATCAACCAATATTTATTTCAAGTATGCAGAAATAAAGTTTTGTTGGCTATTGCATTCGGTAATTTGATTTACAAGAGGAGAATAGAACTTTAAAACATTGTTAGGGTTATATTGTTTGAGCTCACAAGTCCTGTCTTAGGCCAAGCAACAATACACGGGGAAATTGAAAACGATCTGAAAGCACTTTAGCACAATAATTCCAACATTAATTTTTATTAGCACAGACAGAATTGGGATCTGTTTTATCTCTGCAGTTTATAATTCCAAGCAAATGCAAAATCCAATATTTTAATTGGACAGATCACACCCCGAGGCAGAAATTGGATTGCTTCATGTTTGATTTTTATGTGAGGAATGGGAGCTGAAGGACGATGTGCAAAAGGCCACATGACTAGAGTTCTCCTGCATCTTAGATCTGTAATCAATCCGCTCACAATATCTGCCAGACCTGAGGAGGAAACATGAATAGGATGAGCCTCAGCGTTTAGGTCATTAGCACATTAGAGTACATTGCAGCTTGGCGAGGAATTGAGTGTAAGGGAAATTTAAACTGGCAATGATCCATAGTTTCAATGTTTTCTTTCCGGCAGTGCATGCAAGAAAGGGACTTCATTTTACGGAAGTATCCTGTAAGGAGTGCTGTACTTACTTTCAGTTAGGTCTTGGTAAATGAAAGTCTGTTACACACCATCTTGGACCTTCCAAGTACCTGATTCAAAAGCAAGGGCTGTGCAATCCAATTTTCAGACTCCTCTGATGAATAGTAAGTTAAGTAATTCAAATTTTACTCTTGACATGCTTATATGATGAAGCAATACTGCACGGTGATGGGTTGAGTAGATAGTGCACTTTACCCTTCAACTGATGTTACCCGACCTTGAGTGTACATATGCAGGAGTGGGTGGGAAATATAAAGGTATCAGACTTAGGTAGACCAAACTTATTTCCACATACGTCGACTCCATCCTATCCCCCCCTGGTCCAATCCCTTCCCACTATGTCCAAGACACCTAACACGCTCTTTGTCTCCTTCTTGACTTCGGTCTTCCAGGCCCCCACTCCCTCATCTTCACTATGGATGTCCAATCACTCTAAAGCCCTCTGTTTCTTCCTCGACTGCAGAACCAACCAATTTCCGTCTACTAATACTCTCCTCCACCTAGTGGAGCTGGCCCTTACCCTCAACTACTTTTCTTTGACTCCTCCCAATTCCTCCAAATCCAAGGTGTAGCTATGGGCACGTACATGGGACCTAGCTATGCCTGCCTCTGAGTAGCGTACATCGAACAATCCCTGTTCGAGGCGTAACCTGGCCCTATCCCCGAACTCTACCTCCACTACATTGAAGACTGCATTGGTGCTACCTCCTGCACCCATGCAGAACTCACTGACTTTATCCATTTCACCACTAATTTCCATCCAGCACTCAAATACACCTGGACCATTTCCGACATCCCCCTCAAGATCTCAAGATCTCCATCGCAGGCAACAGACTACTGACTGCCATCTACTACAAACCCACTGACTCCCATAGCTATCTTGACTACACTTCTTCCCACCCTAATTCCTGTAAGGGCTCTATCCCCTACTCCCAATTCCTCCGTCTACGCCACATCTGCACCCAGGATGAAGTGTTCCATGCCTGGGCATTGGAGATGTCCTCATTCTTTAGGGAACGGGGGTTCCCCTCTTCTATTATAGATGAGGCTCTCACCAGGGTCTCCTCTATATTCCGCAGCTCCGCTCTTACTCCCCATCCCCCTACTCGTAACAAGGACGGAGTCCCCCTTGTCCTCATCTTTCACCCCATCAGCTGTCACATACAACATATAATCATCTGACATTTTCGCCACCTCCAATGGGATTCTACCATCTTTCCATCTCTTCCCCTTTCTGCTTTCCGCAGAGACCGTTCCCTCCATAACTCCCTGGTCACTTCGTCCCTTTCTACCCAAACCACCCCCACCCCGGGTACTTTCCCCTGCAACCGCAGGAAATGCCACACTTGTCACTTTACCTCACCCCTCGACTCCATCCAAGGACCCAATCAGTCTTTCCAGGTGAGGCAGATGTTCACCTGCACCTCCTCCATCGTCATCTACTGTATCCGCTGTTCCAGGTGCTACATCGTTGAGACCAAGCGCAGGCTTGACAATTGCTTCGCCCAACACCTCCGCTCCATTCGCAATAACCAACCTGATCTCCCGGTTGCTCAGCACTTCAACTCCCCCTATCATTCCCAATCTGACCTTTCTGTCCTGGGCCACCTCCATTGTCAGAGTGAGGCCCAGTGCAAATTGGAGGAACAGCACCTCATATTTCGCTTAGGTAGTTTACACCCCAGTGGTATGAACATTGACTTCTCTAATTTTAGATAGCCCTTGCTGTCTCCCTCCTTCCCCTCCCCCTCCCAGCTCTCCCACAAAGCCTACTGTCTGTCTCTTCCTTTCTTTTTCCTGTCCCACCCCCCCCGACATCAGCCTGAAGAAGGGTCTCAACCTGAAAAGTCGCCTATTCCTTCTCTCTATAGATGCTGCCTCACCTGTTGAGTTTCTCCAACATTTTTTGTCTATCTTCGAATTTTCCAGCATCTGTAGTTCTTTCTTAAACAAAGGTATCAGACTTGTTTTGACCCATTTCATGCTAGAAGGTTGAAGTTAATATTATGCCTGTAATTTCATTTCCAGCCTCACTGATCTCTACCCTTAAGTGAAAGCTTTGGGCTTTCTATCTCTTGTTATAATTTAGTTTCTAGCAAATTTACCCGGTGCATTTGCACTAACTTGTGTTTCTGCAGCCATAATCACACCTTGCACATACTGAAATTTACATGATAATGTACACCCAGAATACAATGAGGAGGAATGCTCTGGGATTATCAGCCACTGAGGTAATATCCATGTAAATCACTGGGAGTGAAGCATATTTTTCCCTCTATTTCAATTATTGGGAAAGACTGCATTGTCAGAAAATACTTTAACGATAAAATTTAGCTTGGTGTTGGTGCTGCTCATACACCAATGTTTTGATCTCAGGAGCTGCTAGTGTGGAGTTTGCAAGCTTTCTCCATGACAGTCTGGGTGTGAGCCAGTTTTCCCCTCCCAAATTACACAGATATGCCGGTATATTAATTGGTTACTTCAAATGACTTCTTAGTTACATTAATGACAAAGAGAATCATGAGAGTTAGTTGATGGGAATATGTGAGAGAGAATAAATTGCATGGTGCCAGAGAAATATGGCGAAGGGAAAGTAATTGTTCCCTGGTAACTGACTTGATGGCCATATGGCCTCCTTCTATGATGTTATAATCGTACCGAAACAAAAATATTGAACTTTAGTATAAAATAGCACGTCAGAGGTGATAGAGTCATACAGCACGGAAACAGGCCCTGGGGACAAGTTACTCCCTGCTGCCCAAGATGTCCATCTTTGCTAGTTTCATTTGTCCACATTTGATCCACAACCCTCTAAACGTTTCCTATCCATGTACCTATCCAAGTGTCTTTTAAATATTGTTATTGTACCTTCGTCAATCATTTCCTCTGGCAACTCATTCCATATACCCACCACCCTGTGTGAATACATTGCCCCCAGGTTCCTATTAACTATTTCCCATCTCACCTTAAACATACAGTATGCTCTCTAGTTCTTGATTCCCTGGAAAAAGATTATGTGCATTCACCCGCTCTATGCCCCTCATAACCCCTATAAGATCATCCTGCAGTCTGCCACTCTTCAAGGAATAAAGCCCCAGCCTGTCCAACCTCTCCCTCTAACTCGAGTCATAGGAACATTGTTGTAAATCTTTTGCACCTTATTCCCAGCTTACTGTCATCTTTCTTACACCAGGTTGACCAGACATGAACGCAATGCTTCAAGTGCGGCCTCGTCAACATCTTGTACACAGGGCCGGCCTTAAGCCAATTGGTCCAATTGCTCCCAATTGGGCCCCACGCCTAAGGATGCCCCGCGCTAGAGCAATCTACTCTCGGCTTGTCTCAGTTTCCTCCAGTTTACTTTGCATTATTAAAAAAACGTTTTATGTGGCATGATGACTGACCAAAGTTTCCAGAGGTGGTCAGATTTACGTTTGTTTCCATCTCATGGTGTGAATTTCCCTTCGTGTAAACACAGCTGACTGGATCTTCCTACTAGCTGATTAATTTTGTGTCACAGAACCATGAATGAGGTAAGTTTTAGTGATCAAGATATAAACCATATATCTGAAATACGAAGTCACTGATTTTCGGAAGTTTACTGTAAAGAGCAGTACAAAATGTTCATAAAACATCAGGTAAAAGATGTCATTATTGGTCATTTTGCACATTAAAAAAGTTAATAGAGATAACAAATGACATGATGGCCAGCACCAATCCCTGAAGCATTCCTTGAGTTACAGGTCTCCTGTGTCATAAACATCCTTCCACCACCACCTTCTTCTTCCTACCATCAAGCCAATTATGTATCCTATTAGTTAGCTCTCCCTGGATCTCATATAATATAACCTTTCAAATAGGCTACCATGTGGGATCTTATCAAAGGCTTTGCAGATGTTTACTAAATCTATTTCCATGCCCTTGTCGATCTTCATGGATACATTTAAAAAAACTAAATCAAATTCATGAGACATAATCTCCCATGCACAAAGCCTATGCAAAATCAATCCCTGTCTTTCCGAATGTTTGCATTTGTTATCCATCAGAATCCCCTCCAGCAACTTACCAACCTCAGATACAAGACTTATTGATCTATAGTTCCTAGGTTTTTCCTTGCAGCCCTTCTTATATCATTAGCTGTCTTAATGCTGTCTTAAATACTTCAGGAGCCACATTTATACTCCTTGCTTCAGTCTTCTGGGAGCTCCCCCATGGCTAACAGTGATGCATATCTCATCCAGGGCTCTGGAATTTATTTTTTAGCTTCTAGTTCTTGGATATCCCTGATCATGTCCTGGAGATGATGCATGTTTTAAGATATTCAGCACCTCCTCTGGTGTTATGTCCTAATGACACCCTATTTGACTTCATAAGTTCTTTGGTACTCATGTCTTTCTGCACTGTAAAGACAGAGAAGAAAGTCACTCGCCCATGTCTTGAGACTCCACACATAGATGTCTTCTTTGGTCTTTCAAGAGCCCTATTCTCTTCCAAGTTACTGTTTTTCCATTAATATATTTATAAAGTCTCCTTGGACTCTCATTATCTCTGCCAAAGCTATCTCATGCTCCCTTTCTGCTCTCCTGATTTTGTTCTTAAGTATACTCCTGAATCCCTTATACTACACCTAGGGTTCACTTGATTCTAGCTTCTTGGACTTGACCCATGCTTCCTTTCGTTTCTGGTGAATTATATGATCTAGGGAATGCAGCAAAAATTGAGTTGAAAACCAGCACTGGATAAAAATAAACAAAGGTTATATTGAGAACTCTAAGAAAGAGACTGAAGCTGAAGCAAGGAGTATAAATGTGGCTCCTGAAGTATTTAAGACAGCATTCAAAAGAATTGCAAAACAGTATAGTTGCCCACAGGAAAATATAACTCTAGCATCAATTAACAATCATGTATTTAAGTTTCTGTAAAGTTTAATAGAACGTAGACGTAAAACAAAAGTAGTGTAAAAGATAAGACATGGTTGTAACACCAGAAAGATTTATTGTCTACATGTGGTGCACGGAATAAGGCTTTGCAAGTGATATATTCTAGGCAGTGACCCTTGAAAACACGTCAGTGTGGTGAAAGTGCTTTTTAATGTCAATAGGGAGAAAAACAGAACAAAAATATTTACTTACAATAACACTTAGAAATGTTCATCCACAGAACTGTGCACTAATGGATACGGTGTGTGATTCAAAAGTAAAGATATTGAAAAAAAGACCTCATGCTGATGAAATGTATTCTAATGGATACAATGTGTGATTCAACAATATTAATATAGAAATAAAGACCTCAAGCTAATGCGTTCATTCACTCGTCTTTATTAGAGGTTCAACTTCCATTTACCCAGCTTCACTGCCAACTGCATCACTGCCCAGAGCATCCATAATTGGTGGAACTTTCAGTTCTTATATCCAATATAACTTCTAAACTCTGTAGTTCTTAGTGATATTGTTGTTATAAACATTCTTTGTATGATGTTGTATGACTGCCAATATTTCCTCTGGTAAATATAGTCCAGTGTATTTAATTGAACCACATTATACCTATAGCAAATGCTATGCATTACTCAGAAACAGAGTTCAGTTTAGTTTAGTTTAGTTTAGTTTAATATCCTCATGTGTACTGAGGTACAGTGAAAAGGGTTTTGTCAATGAAAAGACTATACATGATTCCAATCGAGCTGTTCTCAGTGTACAGATGCAGGATAAAGGGAACAACGTTTAGTGCAACTCCATTAAAGTTCAATTGAAGATAGTCTGACAGTCTCCAATGAGGTAGAAGATAGATCTGCTCTCTAGTTGGTGATAGGATGGTTCAGTTGCCTGATGACAGCTGGAAATAATTTGAAGATACTTTAATACTTACATGTTCAATTATACCATATACATATCTTCATTGTCTGAAACCTGACCATGGGGGGGGGGGATTGGCGGCACATTGGCACAGCTGGTAAAGATAGAGATCCAGGATTGATTATGACCTTGGGTGCTGTCTATGTGCAGTTTGCACGTTCTCCCTATGACCACATGGGTTTTCTCCAGGTGCTCCAGTTTCCTCCCATATCGTGAACATGTGTGGATTTGTAAGGTGATTAGCCTCTGTGAATGCCCCCTTGTGTGTAGGGAGTGGAGGCAAAAGTGGGATAACATAGAACTACGGCAAAGGGGTGATCAACAGCCAGCATGGACTCAATGGGCCTAAGGCCTGTTTCCATATTGTAACTTTCAATTGATCAAAATCGAAATGCATGACAAATGTGTATCGCAAACCTTCAATATTTTACATCCAGTGGCTGAATGATGACAATTGTAATTGTACTTTCTTTCTATATCTTTTGCTTGTCTTACTACTTTGCCAAGCTTCCTTGTTGGTAATGACCAAGCATGCCTTCAATTATTTTACATCAAAAAGATCAATCTTTTCAATTTCCTTTCATTTTTTTCCACTTGCATTTTTCATTTATTGGAGAGGAAAGAAAAATCAAACAACTTATTACACACAATTTTGCAAATCTCTGTTGAGATCAAAAGATTATTTTCTGTTTCTCCCTGATGTGAGATTGTGGAAAAACATCTCCAATTATTGGGTCCAAAATTAAACTGACAGCACAAAACCAAGTCACATTTCCGCTCTCACTGATTAAACAGAAAAGAAAAATTGATACAACGACAAGTCTGAAACAAGATATGATTAGTAGTTATATAAATACTTTGTTATTAAATATTTTCAATCCTTGACAATAACTTATCCTGCTGAAAGAAGATTATGTTGTAATTGATCTAGATTTATGAGAGTAAGGTGAAAAGAGCATTTTTAGTTGTTACTGTGATTTACGCTTTAATACAACCATATTACGAGAAATAAAGTAATGCAGAGAACTGACAGCCTGAATTGCCATTATTATTTATAATTTGGCTCAGGGTATGAAGTGAAATTTTATTTTTATTTACTCCCAGCATGTGGATGTAATTCAGAAGACCAGCATATAATTTCTAAATATTGTGGATAAGGTACTGGTGAACCATCTTACGTAGACTCAGAGTAGAAATAGGAGGATATTGCAAATGAATACGTGGCTTGAAAAATGGTGCAAGGGGGAGGGATTCAAATTTTTAGGGCACTGGAACCATTTCTGGGCGAGGTGGGACCAGTACAAACAGGACGGTCTGCACCTGGGCTGGAATGGAACCAATGTCCTTGGGGGAGTGTTTGCTAGTGCTGTCGGAGAGGATTTAAACTAATGTGGCAGGGGGATGGGTACAAGAGCAGAGAGGCAGGTGGGTGTAAAATGAGGGTAGAAGCAATAGGGAGCAAGGTGAAAAGTAAAAGTGGCAGGCAGACAAAACCAGGGCAAAAATCAAAAAGGGCCACTTCTCAACAAAATTGTATAAGGGGTAAGAGCATTGTAAAAACAAGCCTGAAAGCTTTGTGTCTCAATGCAAGGAGTATTCGTAATAAGGTGGATGAGTTGAACGTGCAGATAGCTATTAATGAGTATGATATAGTTGGGATCACGGAGACATGGCTCCAGGGTGACCAAGACTGGGAGCTGAACATCCAGGGATATTTAATATTCAGGAGGGATAGACAGAAAGGAAAAGGAGGTGGGGTAGCGTTGCTGGTTAGAGATGAGTTTAACGCAATGGAAAGGGAGGACATTAGCTTGGAGCATGTGGAATCGGTATGGGTAGAGCTGCGAAACACTAAGGGGCAGAAAACGCTAGTGGGAGTTATGTACAGGCCACCTAACAGTAGTAGTGAAGTTGGGGATGGTATCAAACAGGAAATTAGAAATGCGTGCGACAAAGGCAAAACAGTTATAATGGGTGACTTCAATCTACATATAGATTGGGTGAATCAAATTGGCAGGGGCGCTGAGGAAGAGGATTTTTTGGAAAGTATGCAGCATAGTTACCTAAATCAACATGTAGAGGAACCAACGAGAGAGCAGGCTATTTTAGACTGGGTATTGAGTAATGAGGAAGGGTTAGTTAGCAGTCTTGTTGTGCGTGCCCCCTTGGGCAAGAGTGACCATAATATGGTCGAGTTCTTCATTAGGATGGAGAGTGACATTGTTAATTCAGAAACAATGGTTCTGAACTTAAAGAAAGGTAACTTTGAGGGTATGAGACATGAATAGGCCAAAATTGACTGGCAATCAATTCTAAAAGGTTTGACGGTGGATACGCAATGGAAGACATTTAAAGACTGCATTGATGAACTACAACAATTGTTCATCACAGTTTGGCAAAAGAATAAAACAGGGAAGGTAGTGCATCTGTGGATAACAAGGGAAATCAGGGATAGCATCAAAACAAAGGATGATGCGTACAAAGTAGCCAGAAAAAGCAGCATACCAGAGGACTGGGAGAAATTCAGAGACCAGCACAGGAGGACAAAGGGCTTGATTAGGAAAGGAAAAATAGATTATGAAAGAAAACTGGCAGGGAACATAAAAACTGCCTGCAAAAGTTTTTATTGATATGTGAAGAGAAAGAGATTAGTTAAAACAAATGTAGGTCCCTTGCAGTCAGAAACAGGTGAGTTGATCATGGGGAACAAGGATATGGCGGACCAATTGAATAACTACTTTGGTTCCGTCTTCACTAAGGAAGACATAAATAATCTGCCGGAAATAGCAGGGGACCGCGGGTCAAAGGAGGAATTGAATGAAATCCACGTTAGTCGGGAAGTGGTGTTGGGTAAATTGAATGGATTAACATAGAAACATAGAAAATAGGTGCAGGAGTAGGCCATTCGGCCCTTCGAGCCTGCACCGCCATTCAATGTGATCATGGCTGATCATCCAACTCAGTATCCCGTACCTGCCTTCTCTCCATACCCCCTGATCCCTTTAGCCACAAGTGCCACATCTAACTCCCTCTTAAATATAGCCAATGAACTGGCCTCAACTACCTTCTGTGGCAGAGAATTCCAGAGACTCACCACTCTCTGTGTAAAGAATGTTTTCCTCATTTCGGTCCTAAAGGAATTCCCCCTTATCCTTAGAATGTGACCCCTTGTTCTGGACTCCCCCAACATCGGGAACAATCTTCCAGCATCTAGCTTGTCCAACCCTTTAAGAATTTTGTAAGTTTCTATAAGATCCCCCCTCAATCTTCTACATTCCAGCGAGTACAAGCCGAGACTATCCAATCTTTCCTCATATGAAAGTCCTGACATCCCAGGAATCAGTCTGGTGAATCTTCTCTGTACCCCCTCTATGGCAAGGATGTCTTTCCTCAGATTTGGAGACCAAAACTGTACGCAATACTCCAGGTGTGGCCTCACCAAAACCCTGTACAACTGCAGTAGAACCTCCCTGCTCCTATACTCAAATCCTTTCGCTATGAATGCTAACATACCATTTGCTTTCTTCACTGCCTGCTGCACCTGCATGCCTAGAAGGCCGATAAATCACCAGGGCCAGATAGGCTGCATCCCAGAGTACTTAAGGAAATAGCTCCGGAAATAGTGGATGCATTAGTGATAATCTTTCAGAACTCTTTAGATTCTGGAGTAGTTCCTGAGGATTGACGGGTAGCAAACGTAACCCCTCTTTTTAAAAGGGGGGGAGAGAGAAAACGGGGAATTACAGACCAGTTTGTCTAACATCGGTAGTGGGGAAACTGCTAGAGTCAGTTATTAAAGATGAGATAGCAGCACATTTGGAAAGTGGTGAAATCATTGGACAAAGTCAGCATGGATTTACGAAAGGTAAATCATGTCTGACGAATCTTGTGGAATTTTTCGAGGAAGTGACTAGTAGCATGGATAGGGGAGAACCAGTGGATGTGGTGTATCTGGACTTCCAGAAGGCTTTCGACAAGGTCCCACATAAGAGATTAGTATATAAACTTAATGCATACGGCATTGGGGTTCAGTATTGATGTGGATAGAGAACTGGCTGGCAAACAGGAAGCAAAGAGTAGGAGTAAACGGGTCCTTTTCACAATGGCAGGCAGTGACTAGTGGGGTACCGCAAGGCTCAGTGCTGGGACCCCAGCTATTTACAATATACATTAATGATCTGGATGAGGGAATTGAAGGCAATATCTCCAAGTTTGCGGATGACACTAAGCTGGGGGGCAGTGTTAGCTGTGAGGAGGATGCTAGGAGACTGCAAGGTGACTTGGATAGGTTGGGTGAGTAGGCAAATGTTTGGCAGATGCAGTATAATGTGGATAAATGTGAGGTTATCCAGTTTGGTGGCAAAAATAGGAAAGCAGACTATTATCTAAATGGTGGCCGATTAGGAAAAGGGGAGATGCAGCGTGACCTGGGTGTCATGGTACACCAGTCATTGAAAGTAGGCATGCAGGTGCAGCAGGCAGTGAAGAAAGCGAATGGTATGTTAGCTTTCATAGCAAAAGGATTTGAGTATAGGAGTAGGGAGGTTCTACTTCAGTTGTATAGGGTCTTGGTGAGACCACACCTGGAGTATTGCGTACAGTTCTGGTCTCCAAATCTGAGGAAAGACATTATTGCCATAGAGGGAGTGCAGAGAAGGTTCACCAGACTGATTCCTGGGATGTCAGGACTGCCTTATGAACAAAGACTGCATAGACTCAGTTTATACTCTCTAGAATTTAGGAGATTGAGAGGGGATCTTATAGAAACTTACAAATTTCTTAAGGGGTTGGACAGGCTAGATGCAGGAAGATTGTTCCGGATGTTGGGGAGGTCCAGGACAAGGGGTCACAGCTTAAGGATAAGGGGGAAATCCTTTAGGACCGAGACGAGAAGGACTTTTTTCACACAGAGAGTGGTGGGTCTGTGGAACTCTCTGCCACAGAGGGTAGTTGAGGCCAGCTCATTGGCTATATTTAAGAGGGAGTTAGATGTGGCCCTTGTGGCTAAGGGGATCAGAGGGTATGGAGAGAAGGTAGGTACGGGATACTGAGTTGGATGATCAGCCATGATCATATTGAATGGTGGTGCAGGCTCGTAGGGCCGAATGGCCTACTCCTGCACCTAATTTCTATGTTTCTATCTTCTTGAACATTGTTGCTGGCTTCAAATCCTGCAACAACCTTCCTGCAAACTAAATACTGACCAACCACAGAGACAGATGTAAGACTACCTGCCATGTGATACATATTGGACCTCCAAGTTTGTCCGTGCATGCTTATGTATGTCTGAAACTAACTGACATGAAAAGGGCTGAACAATGGCAGTTCCAATAGTGCTTCTTTTCCCCGTCTTCTGCTTGACATACCGCAACACCTGCTCAGTGTCAATGAGCAAGGTGGTGGAAGAAGGCCAGTGTTGCCTTGCCAATGTCTAACACAGCTGTATCATGATGTCCCTACTCCTGTACCACTTTCATGGTACTATGCACCTGCACACCTAAGTTTCTCTGTTTAACAATAATCCCCAGGGACCTACCATTTACTGTGTACATCCTGCCATGGTTTGTCTTACCAAAAGTGTGCTGTAGTGTGTGTGTGTTGAACTGAGAGTATGTTGTAGTGAGTATGCATTGCAATGTGTGTGTGTTGTTGTGTGTATGTGATTTGCCTGCCTTTGTTCAATAGTTGGAAGTATGATTGTGACGTAAATGTGAGTGTGGACTAGTCATAAGTGTGTAAGTGTGTAATGGGGCATTGAATGCTAGGTAGCCGATTGACAGAGGTAACTTTTAAATGGTTGTTGGTGATGTGTGTAAGCAGTGTGTGTGCACAGTTGGTAGATGGTATTTACTGATGTGTCACTGACCCTGACCACTCATGGCATAACATTAAAACTTATTGTGACGCGACAGGTTTAAGGCATTGCCCATTTCTGGCATTGATCTCCCTGGCAGTACTTCCTCACGGTCATTCATCTCTGATCTGAGCGTTTCATGAGGCTGCAGATAAGTAAGTGTGGCTGAGTGTGACCTTGTCAACGGGGATTTCTAAGGCAGCATCTGAGTGTCTGTTCCACTTGTCAGTGAGAAGCTTTACAATGGCAACGATTGAAGACATCCTTGAAGTTCTTAAGTCAAAGTCAAACAAGTCAAACAAACTTTATTGTCATTTAGAAATACATCGATATATGCAATTGCAAACAAAATTCTGTTGCATTTGGCTCCCTGTGCAACTCGATAATTAACAGAAGGATAAACTGGAAAAAAATGGATGAGACGATAAAAGGATAAATAGACAATGGTGGCAGAAGCTGTTGCAGAACCTTGATGTTCTGCTCCTTATGCTACGATATCTTTTGCCCGAGGGCAGCAAAGTGAACAGTCCGTGATGGAGATGTGTGGGGTCTTTTATAATACTGCTGGCCTTAGACACTCAACGTTTGGTCGCAATATCCCCGATTGAGGGGAGAGAAGTCCCGATGATTTTTTCCGCTGTCCTCACCACTCTCTGCACGGACTTCCAGTCAGAGGCTTTACAGTCCCCAAACCAGACAGAGATACAGCTGGTCAAAATGCTCTTTATGGTGACCCTGTAGAAAGTGGTGAGGATGGGATGGGGGAGGTGAGCTCTTCTCATCCGGCGCAGAAAGTGCAACCGCTGCTGCGCTCTTAACTGTTGATGAGATGTTATTTGACCAGGTCAGACTGTTAGTGATCTGCACCCCCAGGAACTTAGTGCTACTGACTACCTCCACATCGCTGTCATTGATGTGAAGTGGTGTGGGACTGTGCCGGTTTTTCCTGAAGTCGACGATGACCTCCTTTGTTTTCTCGACATTTAGGAACAGGTTGTTCGTATTGCACCAGTCCACCAGTTGTCTCACCTCCTCCCTGTAATCCAGCTCATTGTCATCCCGGATGAGGCTGTTGTGTCATCTGCGTACTTCATGATGTGGTTTGTACTAAACCTGTGCTAAAGGAGTGGTGCTCACAGACGAACTCTAAGGATGGCTTTAATCCCTCATGTAAATCATGAATGTATATTGTAAATAGCTGCGGTCCCAGTACCAAGCCTTGTGGTAACCAATTAGTCACTGCCTACCATGCTGAAAGGGACACGTTAATCCCTACACTTTGTTTCCTGTCTGCCAACCAATTTTCTATCCATGTCAGTACCCTACCCCCAATACCATGTGTTCTAATTTTGCCCACTAATCTCTTATGTGGGACCTTATCAAATGCTTTCTAAAAGTTCAGGTACACTACGGCTCTCCCTTGTCCATTTTCCTAGTTCCTCAAAAAAATTCCAGAACATTAGTCAAGCGCGATTTCCCCTTCGTAAATCCATGCTGACAGACCGATCCTGTTGCTGCTATCTAAATGTGCCGCTATTTCATCTTTTATAATTGACTCCAGCATCTTCCAGACCACCGATTTCAGGCTAAATGGTCTATAATTCCCTATTTTCTCTCTCCCGTCTTTCTTAAAAAAAAGGGATGACATTAGCTACCCTCTAATCCACAGGAACTGATCCTGAATCTATAGAACATTGGAAAATGATCACCAATGCGTCCACGAGTTCTCGAGCCACTTCCTTAAGTACCCTGGGATGCAAACCATCAGGCCCTAGGGATTTATCAGCTTTCAGTCCCATCAGTCTACCCAACACCATTTTCTGCCGAATGTGAATTTCTTTCAGTTCCTCCGTCACTCTAGATCCTCTGGCCACTAGTACCTCAGGGAGATTGTTTGTGTATTCCTTAAGGCCTGTCCCACTTTGGCGATTTTTCAGGTGACTGCCGGCGAGTCGCGTTGCCGACAGTCGCCTGAAAAACCGGCAACTGGAACAGCGACTGTCAGAGTGGAACACACACACACAGCGTTTCATTCACCAGCCCGTTATGGAAGTAGGGGCCAGGGCAAGCGGGGGAGCGCTGTCTGAGTGAAAGTCACATGGTGCAAAGCCAATGTGATACAGATGATCACCGCGCTGTAATTAAGATGGCTTAAGCACAGTTTACAGTAAGTCCTTTAAAAGAGGGGGGAGTGAGGAGGGGGGAGTGGGGAGAGGGGTGGAGGAGGGGGAGGGAGGAGGGGGAGGGAGGGGGAGGGAGGAGGGGAGAGGGGGAGGGGGGAGGGGGGAGGGGGGAGGACAGTGGAGACAACGTTTACGAAGCCAGAGATACACGGCTGTGAATCCCGGTGGACAGTAACATTACTGGTCGGTATCCTTGGTTCTGAAAACTACTGCTAACGTTTTTTTCCCCCAATGAGACAAAGAAATTCACCGGTCAGCACTGGCTACAACCTACAAGAACCTACGAGAACCTTTGACCACCTGGCAACCCAATAGGACCTCCTGGCAACCCACCTACGGCACGAGAATTCTCGTTACTCTCCATGGTCTCTTCATTCTGGTCACTGCTAATTTTTCAACATGTTGAGAAATTTGCGGTGACTCTAATGAGGCTGCGACTAGTTCCCAGAATGCAGGAATTCCTCATGACCATGAAGGCGACTCCTTAGCAACCACCCGCAAACATGTGGCGACCGCAGAGTCTCCCGCAGTCACCTAAAAAGTAACGTAATTGGGACAGGCCCATATGTATGATGGTGACCCTTTGCAATATGAAGATTGTTTGTGTCCTCCTTAGTGAAGACAGATCCAAAGTATCTGCCATTTCCTTGTTCCCCATAATAAATTCACCTGATTCAGTCTTCAAGGATCCAACTTTGGTCTTAACTAATTATTTCCTCTTCACATATCTAAAGAAGCTTTTACTATCCTCCTTTATATTCTTGGCCATCTTACCTTCGTACCTCATCTTTTCTCCCTGTATTGCCTTTTTAGTTATCTTCTGGTGCTCTTTAAAAGTTTCCCAATCCTCTGGCATCCCACTCATCTTTGCTGTGTTATACTTCTTCTCTTTTATTTTTATACTGTCCCTGACTTCCCTTGTCAGCCACGGTCACCCCTTACCCCCCTTGGAATCTTTCTTCCTCTTTGAATGAACTTATCCTGCACCTTCTGGATTATTCCCAGAAATACCTGCCATTGTTGTTCCACTGTATCTTTCCAGTCAACTTTGGCCAGTTCCTCCCTTATGGCTCCATAGTCCCCTTTGTTTAATTGTAATACTGGCACTTCCAATTCTAACTTATCCCTCTCAAATTGTAGATTAAAACTTATCATATAGTGGTCACTACCTCCTAATGGCTCCTTTACCTCGAGTTCCCTTATCAAATCCGGTTCATTATACAACACTAAATTCAGAATTGCCTCTCCCTGGTATGCTCCAGCACAAGCTGCTTTAAGAATCTATCATGGAGGCACTCCACAAACTTCCTTTCCAGGGCTCCAGTAACAACCTGATTTTCCCAGTCTATCTGCATGTTGAAATTTCCCATAACAACCATAGCATTACCTTTGCGACATACCAATTTTAACTCTTGATTCAACTTGCATCCTATATCCAGGCTACTATTTGGGGGGCTGTAGATAAGTCCCATTAGGGTCTTTTTACCCTTACAATTCCTCAGTTCTATCCATACTGACTCTACATCTCTTGATTCTATGTCACCCCTCGCAAGGAACTGAATTTCATTCCTCACCAACAGAGCTACCCCACCCCCTTTGCCCACCAGTCTATCTTTTGGATAGGACGTATACCCTTGAATATTAAGTTCCCAATCCTGGTCCTCTTGCAGCCATGTCTCTAATTCCGTCAACATTATACTTGCCAATTTCTAACTGTGCCTCAAGCTCATCCACTTTATTTCTTATACTTCGCGCATTAATATACAACTCTTATATTCGATATTGGCCTCCCCTCCCACGCCGGTCACTATTGGCCTTGACCTTACTCTCTTATCCCTTCTGGAACTTTCCTTCCCATTAATGTGGGAGTCTTTTGTAACTTCTTCTGTACTGACTTCCCTTTAACTCCATCTTTATACTGCCAATTTGTCAACCCCTCCCCCCCACTATTTAGTTTAAACCCACACATGTACCACGAGCAAACCGGCCTGCCAGAACATTGGTCCCCCTTCAGTTAAGGTGTAACCTATCCATTTTGTACAGATCACCAGAAGAGAAGGTAAACAAAAATGCTGGAGAAACTCAGCGGGTGAGGCAGCATCTATAGAGCGAAGGAAATAGGCAACGTTTTGGGTCGAAACTCTTCACCAGAAGAGATCTCAGTGGTCTATAAATCTAAATTTTTGCTCCCTGCACCAGCCCCCCAGCCACACATTCAGATCCCCTATCTCCCTGATCCTTGCCTCAGCCTCCTCACCAAAGACTCTTGAGCCAAAGACTCACACTTTAGTTCCCAAGGCACTTCATCTCAACAAGGCCGCTCCCAACAAGGCCGCTCCGCGGCAGCTGCACTTCTTTTTCTGTTACCTAATTAACTAATTCAGGGCTAATTGGTAAATTACTCGCACCTGTGCTTTTGGCAAGCTTTTTAAATCTTCATTCCCACTAACTTACCTACCAGCCAATACCTGTTCTTGATGCTTCTCTCCGACCATGGTAAACACTTGAATCGGGCTTTTGTCTGTAAGTTACCCAAGCGGAATGAGGTGATTTTCGTCCAGTTTGCATGTGGCCTCAGTCTGGCAATGGGGAAGACCCAGGACAGGACAGTACGGGAATGGGAAGGTGAATTATAATGGTTAGCAAGTGGGAGATCCAGCATGCCTTGGTGGACAGTGCAAGTGTTCGGTGAAACGGTTGCTGAGTCTACTCTTCGTATCGTCAATGTAAAGCAGCACATTGGGAACATTGAATGTAGTAGATGAGGTTGTAGAAGGTGCAGGTGAACCCTTGTCTCACCTGGATGGACAATAATGTGAATAATCACCCCAAAACTGTCTCGGTTTACGAAGACGGGGAACAAACACTGCCTTGAACAGCCTTGTTCCCACCCCAAGACCAAATAAAAAATGGGAAAATTAGCCAAAAACATCCTGAAATGTGGTGGTGCTTTACATCATTCTATTTAGGTGTTACTTCCACTTGATTTTGTTGATAAACTCGTGCTTATAAAAATAATTGAATTAAGTTTTGTATATTTACTTTAAAGGCATGCTCCGGATGGAGCTTGTATAACAAGATAAGGGTTCTCTATATTACTGACATCTGCAGATTCCAATGAACTCCTGAAGTGAGTGATGCATGATGCTCCCAGTAAGTGAGCAGCTTGTCCCTAGATTGACAGGCTCTCTTTCTATCTTCTTCTCTTCAAGGCCGAGGCAGGTTCCATTGCACAGCACGAAAACGTAACATTTCTTCTGTCACACATCTCCATTGGCATGTCTCTCACTCTTTCTTCCTGACAATCTCAACTAAATTGTGTATATATAGCACATCTCTATACCTATAAAAGTCCCATTTTGTATGTGTGTGTGTGTGTGTATATGTGTTTTTGTATTTTCGACAAAACGCTAAGCCCGCCCGCGGCCTCGCTCGGGTCCATGCCAGCTTCTAAAGTTATTCAAGGTCATCCTCCGACTTCACATTCCGGACAACATCTCAGTAACGATAGAGACTTCAATGCACATAGTTCTGAAATTTGCTCTGATCAAGAGATGGACCTAAATTGCAAAGCCATAGAGTTATCCCTTCCACCCACCTCCCCCCCCCCCCCCCCCCCACGTTACGCTGGGGGAACGGGCCGCGTTGGGGGAATGGGTGAGTGCTAGAATATTGCGTTGGGGGAGCAGATCCAATGGGTCTGCACTTGGTCTAGTTTCCCCCTAAAATCAGAGTTATTTTAAATTATCCTCTTAAGTAATTGCAGTCCGAAGGGCTTGTTCTTGTGCTGTACTTTTCTATAATATTCTCCAATAGCTGCTCTTGGCAGAGGCAGTTAATCTGGGGTCATGGTGATGGGGTTGGATGTTGGGAGTGGTGAGTGAAGTGGAATTAGAGTGGTGGGGAAATGGTGGGTGGGAAGGATGAGATTATTGCAGCCTTAAAAAAAATATTTTGTCTAAAATCTGCAACAACACCGTTCCATGCATTTAAAACCAACAGTTAAGAACTGTTAATTTTTTACTAAAGATAAGTCCTGAAGTCACTTCCTGGAGCATTCTCAGTGTACTAAATCTGTCTGGTTGTGCTAATATAATTGTGGCTGACTGAGGGAAATATGCTCTCAGAATGCATAATTAAAGTAATATATGAGATAGCTCCATTCGTAATACAATCAGAGTGCAACAAATGGAGAACGGGATAAATTTAGATAATAATGCTTATAATGTTCTTCCTTCCGGTTATTTATTTATTATATAGAAAATAATGATCATCAAGACAGTGATCTTCTGGTGCCTTTAGATTAGTGCAATAATTGAAGAAAATCAAGGTCATGAAGTTTCTTAAGTGGTTTGGCATTATCCCATATATGCATTTCATGTAATTGATGATAGAGGATAGACCCAACAACATGGCTTTAGCATCTGGTTCTGACTATTTTGCATTACTGTTTCTGTGTCTCCTCCACTTTGTTATTCCAATACATAACAATTATTTGCTTATTGCTACCCACTTTGGTATGATGGTATGTTTATTATATCCAAAAAGGTATACACCTAATTGACTTCCATCCCATTCGTTTCGGAAGTCCCATTATTCCCATACCGTTTTACTGTATTTGCACCTAGTTATTGTCCTTCCCACCTTTTTCTTCAGTGCATTCAGAAATCCTGACGTTTTGATTTACACTTCACTTCCACATCTCTTCTCTGTTATGCCTCCACCTTTAACCTTCCATGCACTACTTTCAGATATCCACTTACTCATAAGTAATTACCAGTAAATCTCTAAACAGATCAGTGCAGAAATGACACTTGCCTTCATTTTTCCAATCTTTTGTCCACTCCATCTGCACATTTTCCTAAGGAACTTTACTTTTAAAATGTACTGGACCAACTGCAGACCCCAACGTTCTGTTCCCCCAACGTGTGGTTGCGGGGGGGGGGGGGGGGGGGGGGGCATGCGGCGTCACATACACTAACTACCCCCCCGCACATACGCTAACTACCCCCTTGATATAGTAATATTATTAATAGTAAGATTAAAATGAGAACTTACCAATTTGAAGTTTCATCTTTATTTTATGAGGAGTTACGATGAGGGATTACGTGAAGAAGCTCACCAGCCCACATGTGCGTCAACCTTTAAAGCAGCGGTGTGAAGCCACAGATAACAGTTGTTGAACTGAATATAGTAAGATTCGAGAAACTAGAACTACCAGCTGACCTTAATGAGAAGAGGGTTGGGAGCGAAGGCACGTAATCGCTCATCGTAACTCCTCATAAAATAAAGATCAAACTTCAAACTTGAAAGTTCTTGTTTAATCTTACTATTTTACTTCGGAGTCACGTGAGTGACTACGTGAAGATTTCAAAGCTCTGTGAATTCATGTCGTAGACACGAGTCCATGCCACACACTGTATAGTTGACCAGATGAGTGAAATTAATAATGCATTCAGACATGACATAGATTTAAAACATGCAGATGCTTTAACAATAATAACACCTCTCACTCGAGAGGAAACTATAAAACGGAACTTAAAATGGAGTTGGCAAATCCCCCCCGGTCTGACTATGGGTTTATTATAGAACGTCTGAAAAGTGGGCTCTTATGACCATCCTGTAGCCGCTAGGATGTGGTCCAGCGAGACATCCATCACACTCACTGCTGACGTAGTTGCAGCCCTGGTGGAGTGAGATTTGAAAACGTCAGTATCTACTCCCGCATAAGCTAGAACCTGTTTTAACCACCTGGAGATGGTCTGTACTGAAACCTTCTTATGAGGTTACTTGTGACTACCAAACAATGCTAGTTCTGACCCTCTAAGGCTCTTGGTGATCTTAATATATTGTTGGAGGTGCATGACCACACATAACCGGAGGTCCAAGGGGTATGCCATAAAGAGCAGTTTGAGACAGGAAGTGCCTGGTCTACTCTGCTTAACTAGATCATACACATAAAATTTTATACTATTGGCAGATATGCTCACCCTATCCAGCCGCAGCTTATGCAACGACTGGGCCCATTGCGCTGACACCAGTGCCATGAGCATCACTACCTTGTAAGTGAGCTGAGCCAGGGACAGGGATGTTGCTGGAGTCCACCGGCGAAGCAGCATTAGTACCATGCCCACGTCCCATAATTCTGAGTATCTGGGCCTGGGAGGATTCGAATTGAAGATACCCTTCATGAAATGGGATATCAGAGGGTGAGACCCAACAGAGTGGTGTCCCGATCCTGGCAATAAGTATGATGACAAAGCACTCCTGGCACAATTTAAAGCACTGTAATTCAATCTCTCATCAAAATAAAGATTTGAGAGGAATTCCAATACATTTGTTATGTATGCTGTCTCATACAAAATATTAGACTGTAAACAGAACACTTCCCATTTCTTAATATAGGAGATGTACTGTTTCTTGGTACTGTCTCTCCAGGCTGCAGTGAGCACGTCCACCGTACGATCCGATAGTCCGAGCCCCAGGAAAGCTCTTCTTAGAGTCTGCAAACCAACAAATTGAGCCGATCATGCAGTGGATGATTCTCCCCCGTCACGGGGTGAACTAGCAGATTTCTGCTTTTGGGAACTGCCATAAAAGGTTCTGTGACCATTCCCAGTATGATTGGAAACCATGGCTGGGTAGGCCAGTCAGGCACTACCAGAATGCTGGAGGCAGAGTCTTGCTTGATCTTAAGCAAGCACCGACTGACGAGGCAGAATGGGGGGACTGCATAGAAAAACATTCCTCCCCAATGTAGCGTGAATGCATCCACCACCACTGCCCCTGGGTCTGGTTCCCATGCAACATTCTTTGGTAACTGGTGATTGAGTCTGGATGCAAACAAATCTATATCCGGTTCCATACCGAGTGATAATATCATTAAACACGTTATGATTCAACATCCATTCTGTGTTGCCATTGAATTTCCGTGACCTGGTGTCCGCCACCATATTGAACCTACCTGGCAGGTAGGTCGCTGAAATCCAAATATTTCTTGCAATGCACCAGTGCCAAATGAGGTTAGCCAAATTATCACAGGATACTGATTTGATTCCACCCATGTGATTAATGTAGGCCACCACCGTGGTGTTGTCAATCTGAAGTTGAACATGCAGATGGTGCATATTCCCACAATAAGCTTTTAACCCATAGAGTGCTCCCAGTAACTCTAAGTAGTTAATACCATACAACTAAAGAATTAATGACTCATGCACATTCCATCTGCCACCACAGTTGGAGATGGTATCAGTAGCGCCCTATCCCAGGGCATTAGCATCGGTTTGTAATATAACTGAAGGATTGTTGACCAAAATGTTACTGGAGCAATGCCGAATATTGGACTCCACCATTGTAACTCAGCAATGGCTCCAGTCGGTAATCGCATAGGTCTGTTGAAGTGACCTGCAAGGGGTGCCTGCTCCTTTGCACGTTGTAAATTTTTGATAATGCAAAGGCCCAAATTTTGCACCTGGAAAAGCAGCCACAAATTTGCCAATTATACTGGCTACTTGTCGAATAGAAGGTTGCTGCTTCACAATGAGATTGTTGCAGGCTTTTATTAATTCCAATCTCTTGCCCTAAGGCAGAGTTACAGACATGTGAATAGAGTTAATGGTAAATCCCAAACAATACATAACTCTAGACGGTGTCAACTTCGATTTAACTGGATGGATGAGAACTCATATAAGAGTTTGGTGACTGAAATAGCTAATTTAGCTAACTTCAGAGTTTTTCCTATGATTAGGACATCGTCCAAGTATGCCATCACTATATGATTTTGAGCTTGTAATAGCCCAAGTACTGGTTTCAACAATTTTGTGAATAATCTGGGGGCTGAAGTCCACCCATTAGGCAATGCTTTAAACTGCCACAGCTACATCCAGCTAAATTTCAAATATTTCCGGTGATCCCTATGAATGGGTACCTAATAGTACATTTAAGATCGATGCATGCCATATAACATCCCTTGGAAACCAGTTGTTTGGCAGTAATAAAGTTTTCCATTTTGAAATGTCTATACTGCACAAAGAGGTTAAGCCGAGTCAAGTCAAGAATGATTCGGCATCCTCCATCCTTCTTTTGTCTTGTAAATATATTGGACACAAATTGGTGAGATTCATGACTCGACTTCTCGATGACCCCTTTTGTAAATAATGACCGAATTTCAGCCTGTACAGCAAAACCCTCCTGTTGTGAGTGAACAAAGGTTCAGTATGGTGTATGCTCAGTGGGTGGAAGTGAGTCAGAAAGGAATTCAATTTGGAACCCGTCTATACTGTGCAGTATAAACGAATCTGATGTTATCCAATGCCATTCATTCAAAAACAAGCGTAATCTCCCACCAACTTGTGACACACCTCATGTTCCGGAAAGAACCAGACCCACCTACCTCCAGGTTACCAGTGGATTTGCGGTGTCTATTTTTGCCCCCAGTGTTTGGGGGGTAGAGCCGCTGGTGTGCGCGAACTGCTCATCTTCGACGAGGGCCGGCCTGAGCCTTGCCCTAAAAAAGACCTCTGTCCAAAGCGTTCGGTCTTCATGCTGCCACCAGCTTCTGTGAATCGTTTGCTGCTGGTGGAAGCATAGGGGTGCTGCTGCTGGAATGACGAAGCTCTGTTCGTTGGTGGAGCGCTGATTAGCCCTACAGCTTTCACTTCATCGTCAAGGTCTTTGACCAGCTTTGGCAGATCTTCCCCAAGCAAATAGTTTGGCGGCTGTACGTTGCTGGCCCTGCATAATCCTGCAAACTTGGGATTCAGGGCAGGGCGGATGTCATTCTTGCGGAAGCAATTAATCTCAAAATATGTGTTGCACATTAATGCCAGTGCATCTTGTTGCACATCCGACACAGAACCTCCATCCACCAACCTAGCAAAAGCCGTGATGCCTTAAGCTAGTAAGTTCAGGATTCTCTGGAATTTTACGGCCTGGGTTTTGATGCCCCCACCAATGTAACTCCAGATCGAGCTGTTTACGGCCGGCACTCTGAGTGAGGCATAGTTGACAGGCGTATGGTACCTCATGGATGTTTGTACCTGCTCCTCGAGCTGATGTGAAGCTAGGTAATTAATTCTTCATCCAGCATCTCCCTAATTTGCGATGGTATCGCAAATTTGGATACCATAGCAGGCAATTCTGCTTCACGCAGCTCGTGCATCGGGGTATGCTCCCCAGACATACCACCGAACTACGAGTCAGCCCAAAGCTGACTCCTTATGCCCCCCCCTCAGAGAGGGAGACATTATGCAGCCCTGCACCAGGCGTTGCCGTAGGCCCCCGAGATCTGCACTGATATGACTCCGTTCCTTGGGGTATATCGTGATGGAACATCCCTTCCATCAGATGCTCCATCTGGGATAGACGTCCAAAGACGCTTCCCAATGTAGGAGGCGTCCCTTCCTGGCCTAACTCATCCGAGTTGATAGGCCTATTAGACTTCTGTTTGGCTTTTCCATCTCTCGGGGTAGCCAAGGTGCTGTCCATAGGCACCAAGTCTGAAATCGCTGACGCCGCCGCCAACGACTCGGAATGTGAAATCAACGGCCGCCCGCTAAGAGGGGGAGAGAGGGGGAGAGAGGGGGAGAGAGGGGGAGAGAGGGGGAGAGAGGGGGAGAGGGGGAGAGAGGGAGAGAGGGAGAGAGGGAGAGGGAGAGGGAGAGGGAGAGGGAGAGGGAGAGGGAGAGGGAGAGGGAGAGGGAGAGGGAGAGAGGTCGTGTGTTCTTCTCAGCTCCGCAAAGAGAAGGATTGAAGCAGCCTTTCAAGGATTTTGTCGTCGAAGAGGCCACAGACACAGGGGGGCTTCATAGTTTAACTTATCGTTGGGCTGTTGAAGCTTTCCTCTGGTCTGGGAAGCCTCCAAAAGTGTGAGAATTCCTGAGTTTCTCCACATTGTCGAGGGTGCGGTTGTCGTTGGCGGACTGCCAAGAGTGCCTGTGTTCGTGGGTATGGAGTATTTGCGGTGTCTTTGTTGTTTTTAGCGCCGTTTCTCTGCCCTAAAGTCAGTTTGCTCAGTGCGGCTGCCTGGCTTAATGTGAAGAAGGTACCTTTGCTTCCGGCGAGACTGGGATAGAGCTTCCCAAAAGCTGCTCTTGGCTGTGGACGAACCTGGGGACTTTCCTGCTTCAGCTGGAGGTTTCTGTTTTCTGCTGCCTGCCTGTCTTTGACTGTGACTGTCTCTGGGACTTAACTTGGAGCTGTGCTGCTGGGGTGTCTGGAGCTGGACTGTGCCTCTGCTAGGATGGCGATGGAGGGGGCGCGGCCGAAGGTCCGGACCTACGCAGCGATGGCATCAGTGGTGGGTACGAGGCCATTTGAGCGTGAGCCTCATGTTGACTTGGATGGGGACAGTTTTGGTATCTCTGTTCAAACTGGGCCTATGATGTCTAGGGGGGCAATTACGAAGGCCATGAATGAACTTCTTGGGAGGGGGGCTATTGTCTCTTCCGAGCTCGAAAGAGGAAAGGTTGAGATGATACTTAAGACCCGGGAGTGTGTGGCCCAAGCGTTGGAGATGGGGATCTCAGTGGGGGGTGTCCACGTACAGGTGGATCCGTGGGTATCTAGGGTGAGACCGGTTCTCCTGCGGAGCTGCCCCACATATATTTCGGATGCATTACTTATTCCACATCTGTCCAAGTTTGGGGAGGTGCGGTCTAAATGCTTTAGGCTCTTGCATCCCGGGGGGGACCCGGAGGAGAAAGGGGTCTTCAGTTTCAAGAGGAGGGTGTTCATGAAGGTGGGTGAGGGGGATGGTGCTGAGGGGAGTTTTGAGGTGGTGTATAAGGGTATCCCCAGAACCGTGCGTTGGAGTTGGGGAAAGGCACGGTGTCATGCGTGCGGAGAATTTGGACATCTCCGTAGGGAGTGTCTTATTCGCGGGGTCACTGCTAGAAGTTCTAGCGCAGTGGCCCAGGATTGCACTGCTGGCCCATCTGGGGTGGCTTGTCAAACCTCAGTGGCGCGGGGTGGTACTGCTGACGCGGCCTGGGCTGCCAGCTCTGCCTTGGGGATCCGGGGCGGCAGTGATAATCCTTCTGGGTCCGCAGGTTCCGCTTTGGGGACCCTGGGCAGCGAAAGCCCACGCCCCCCGCGTCCTGCGCCTGTGGCGGCGGATGAGGGTGGGGCTCAGGAGGAGGGAAGTGAAGAGGGGGGGGATTTGGGAGAAGCAGGGGAAGCACATCAGGAAGAGGGAGAGGCAAAAGGCCACCCGAGCGAAGAAAGTGCAATCGGGTGTGCACCTGCCGAGTTCTGTGACCACCCGAGGGGTGCCTGGAAGCTCCAGTGAGGTGCAGACTGCACCTGCTGGGGCCCAGGGAGGAGTTGAGATGGTTCGGAAGGGGGCAAGGAAGCCTAAACGTGTGGGTGGCAAAGTGGATGGGGGTAATGTGGAGGCGGATGACCCTTCCCTTATGGAGGTTACCGTACCTCCGCATGCGAGTGGGACAAAAAGGAGGCATCTGCCTGGTGAAGATGAGGAAGGGCGTGGGTCCAGAGCTAAGGGGATGTCTTTCTCCGGGCTTTCCACCACTGATGTGGCTGAAAGTGGTCTTGACCTGGTGTCTTCTGGGTCGGTGGTTGGGCCTCCTCTTCATGGATCTACAGCGGGTGTCACAGGACCAGGTGCTGAGGTTGATTCCGGTGGAGTTGTGTCCTCTGGGTGGGAGTTTGTCCCTTCATCTCAGGGGCCCTCCGAGGGAGTTATCTCATCGGGTGTTGAGGTTAGCTCCCTTGGGTGCGTACCCTCTGGGTCGGACGAGGTCCCCTCGTTTCAGAGGCCTACTGAGGGTGCTAGCACGCTAGGTGACGTGGTTGGCTCCCCTGGTAGTGTGCCCTCTGTGACGGGGGATGTGCAGAGTCAGCCCGAGGGGGGAGGTTCGGGGGTGTTGTCGTTCAAGTCTGTGCTCCATATCAGTGCCAGTGGAGGTGCTGGGGTGTGGGATGCCTCACCGGATGAGTTGTCTGGGGTGAGTTTAATAGCAGGTGGTGATTCTCTGGGTGATGCCTGTGGAGAGGGCACTCTGGATGATGTGGAGGTCAGGGCTGTTTTGGGTCGTGATCCTCTTTCAGACTCCGAGGGTGCCAGTGCTCCACAGGCCCTGGGGATGCCTCTTGTTGTTGCTTCCCCAGGTCCAGACGTGGAGGGTGATGGTAGCGTGCAGGAGCCCAGCCATTCAGTGGGCTGCGAGTGTCAGGCAGGGGTGTCGGGACCCACCCCCAGCATTGATCCTGGGGGTGGTGTCATGGCTGAGGAGGGGGAAAGCGATGCGGCCAGTGGGTGTAGCACAGAGAGTGATTTGTCAGAGAGTTCTGGTCTTTCTGAGCTTGTTGATTCAGGTGCGAGCGGGTTGGCTGCGAGCCCAGACTTTTTGGCCGTGGCTGAGGCAAATGTTATTGTTGAGGTGCGAGAGTTTCTAAAAACAAGCCGCTCCCCCAAAACAAGATGGGATGCTGCTAAAAGGCGGTGGCGGGACTGTCTAGATTTGATTGCGAGTCTCGAGGCTAATCTTGGCAACAAGGATAGTGGTCTTCCTGACTCTGATTTGGGGCAGTTTCGGGGTTTTTTGAAGGCCCTCAGAAAAGGAGTTCTTGAGTCTACCGGGAATGTGAGGATCTCAATCTAGTGTGCCTTCACATTCACAGTAGCTACATTAAATTTAAATGGGAGTAGAGCGAGTTTTCGTAGATTTCAGCTCTTATCAGCCCTAAGAGAGGGGAAATTTGCGGTTTGTTTTCTGCAAGAGACACTTTAATTGCACACTTGAGGTGCGGGACCGTTCTGGTACTCAGTGTGCGCCTGCTGTAGCAAAGAAGCTGAGAGGCTTGATTGACTCCTTTGAGTTGGTTGATGCTTGGAGGGACCTTCACCCGGATTCCACTGCTTTTTCGCGGAGGTCTGAGGGTGGTGGTTCCTGCATTGATCGGTTTTATATTTCCCAAGCGTTTGTTTCCCGTGTCTCAGCGGCCTCAATGCGGCTGGTGCCGTGCTCGGACCACTGTCTGGTGCGTGTGGATTTTAATCCAGAGTGCGCTCGGGCTGGGTCCGCGTACTGGCACTTCAACAATAGGCTGCTGGAGGATCGGTGTTTCCGGGAGTCATTCACTCGGTTTTGGGTGAAGTGGAGAGAGAGGCTGAGGTGCTTCTCTTCCCTTAGGCAGTGGTGGGATGTGGGTAAAGCTCACATCCGTCTCTTTTGTAAGGAATATACATGGGGGTCGACCGGAAGGCGGGATTCAGCGGTCGAGAAGCTTGAGAGGGAGATACTGGACGCTGAGCCTCGCCTGGGTCAGTTTGGTGAAGACTCCAGTGAATGGGGAGAGTTTCAGAGGAAGAAGGAGGTTTTGAGGAGTCTGCTGCTTGAGCGGTCCCGAGGCGCATACGTGAGGTATCGGGTCCAGATGCTGCATGATCTGGACCGAGCGTCGCCTTTCTTTTTCTCTCTGGAGAAGGGGCGGGGAGCTCGTAAACAGCTCGTGGAGTTGCTTGCAGATGACGGCTCCTCTGTCACTGATCCAGAGAGGATCAATGCCTTGGTTAGGTCCTTTTATGGGTCCCTGTTCTCTGTGGATGGTTTCAGCGAGGAGGCTCAGCAAGTTTTGTGGGAGGGTCTACCGACTGTAGATAGGGAGGAGGCTGATCTTCTTGATGGCCCCTTATCTTTGGAGGAGGTGACTCGCGCCTTGCATCAGCTCAGGAGGGGTAAGTCCCCCGGGCTGGATGGGTTGACGGTGGAGTTTGTTAGAGCTTTCTGGGATATCCTAGGGGTTGATTACATGTTGGTTCTGGGGGAGAGCCTGGCGACTGGAGTGATGCCTCTCTCGTGGCGTAGGACGGTTGTTGTCTTGCTGCCTAAGAAGGGCGAACTCCGTTTGTTGAAGAACTGGCGTCCAGTCTCTCTCCTATGTACAGAATATACAATTTTTGCTCGGGCAATGGCAAATCGCCTAGGCTCCGTGCTGCATCTATTGATTCATCCTGATCAATCTTATACAGTCCTTGGCCGGTCCATCCAGGATAACATTCACCTGGTTAGGGACCTGATTCATTTAGTCCAGGGTACTGGTGAGTCAGCTGCTTTTCTGTCTCTTGATCAGGAGAAGGCTTTTGATAGGGTTGAGCATGAATACCTATTTGGGACGTTGCAAGCGTTTGGGTTTGGACCGCAGTTCATGGCCCGGGTCCGGCTTTTGTACGCTGCTGCGGAGTGCCTTGTGAAGGTTAATGGCGCGGTGCTATCTCCTTTTCATTTTGGGAGGGGGGTCCGCCAGGGGTGCCCTATGTCGGGCCAGTTGTACTCGGTCTGTGTGGAGCCGTTCCTGTGTCTTCTTCGGAGGAGGTTGACAGGCCTGGCCCTACCTGGCCCGCGGGTTGAGGTGATTTTATCGGCGTATGCCGATGACGTACTTCTTATGTTCACTGATCCTGGAGACCTGCGGAGGATGCGTGACTGCCAGGAGATTTTCTCGGCTGCATCTTCTGCTAGGATTAACTGGAGTAAGTGCTCTGGACTTTTAGTGGGTCAGTGGCAGGTAGACTCCCTGCCAGAGGAGATGGCATTGTATGCGTGGAGCACCACGCACCTCCTCTATCTGGGGGTGTACCTGAGCCCCACTGAGGATGCTTGGCCGGCAAACTGGCAGGAGTTGGAGACGAAAGTGGTTGCCCGGCTGGGGCGCTGGTCAGGCCTGCTTGGTGTTCTCTCCTTTCGGGGGAGGGTGCTGGTTATAAACCAGCTGGTGGCCTCCATGTTATGGTATCGGCTGGCTACTCTTGTCCCACCCTCTATATTTGTAACTGCTTTACAGAAGAAGCTGGTAGATTTCTTTTGGGGAAATAGGAAGCATTGGATTTCCGCTGCGGTCCTGAGTCTCCCGTTAGAGGAGGGCGGCCAGTCCTTGGTATGCGTGCGTACCCAGGTGGCGGCTCTCCGTCTCAGGACTCTGCGGAGATACATGTATGTAGAGAACCCTCCCAGATGGCACGCTCTGGCGACGTATTTTTTCCGTCAGGGTCGTTGCCTAAGGGGGGTCTCGCGGCTCCCGGAGGCGGGCATCAGTCGACCCGCTCTGAGGGGCTTGCCTGTCTTCTACAGGGATGTGCTCAGAGTGAGGAATTTGGCTGTTTTCAGCCAGAGTGTTGTTCCACGAGGAGAGGGGGATGTTGTGGCTGCGGGTGTGGCTGGTCCTCATCCTGTCATGGTGGGTGTCGAGGAGAGGCGCGAGCCTAGAGTGGTTCAGGTAGAGCTTACCTCCGCTCCGTCTGATCTGCTCATCGGGCCTAGGCTCCGGGATATTTCTCGGCCTCCGGCTCCACATAATCTGAGCTGCCTTTCTGAGATGACCAGCGTGCCATTTCATGAGGCGAAGAGACGCGCACTGTACAGGATGCTCCTGCACATTCTGAACCACCGTGCCTTCGTCTCCCGTCCTGACTCACCATGGAGGACGGTGTTACCAGCCGAAGGCTGGGGTCCCCAGTGGGGGTCCTTCTATAAGGGAGTTGTACCCCTTTATATTGGGGACCTGGGGTGGAGAGTGTTGCATGGAGCGGTGGTTTGTAATAAACTTTTGAGTCGGTTCACGGGCTCGTCTGCCGCTTGTATTTTCTGCGGAGAGGAGGAGACCGTGTTCCATGTGTATATGGAGTGTGAGAGGTTACTGCCCCTGTACCAATATCTGAAGGGGTAGTTCCTCAAGTTTTGGTTGCATTTTAGCCCCACAATCCTGGTGTTCGGACACAAGGCAGGGAGTGGGGAGAGCCGAGTGTGGGGGGGGGGACTTACCTGTCGGTTTGCTCCTCGGCCTGGCTAAGATGGCAATTCGCGGGTCCAGGCAGCGGGCGTTCGACGGTCAGGCAAGAGTAGGCTGCCTGCCCCTCTTTCGGGCCTACGTCCGTGCACGTGTGTCCCTGGAGAGGGAACACGCGGTGTCCATGGGGACGCTGGAGGCCTTCCGTCAACGCTGGTCACCGCGTGGGGTTGAGGTTATTATAAACAATGAATGTACTGTTGTACTACAATGATCTGTTCGTTATAGTGTGATTTTGATTATGTTTTGATGTGTTGTATTTTATGATTGTGTTGAATAAAGTTTTTGAAATGGAAAAAAAAAAAAAAAAAAAAGAGAGAGAGAGATCGTGTTTTCTTCTCAGCTCTGCAGTTGAGAAGGATTGAAGCAGCCTTTCAAGGATTTTGCCATTGGAGAGGGCACAGACGCAGGGGGGCTTCATAGTTTAACTTATCGTTGGGCTGTTGAAGCTTTCCTCTGGTCTGGGAAGCCTCCACCAGTGTGAAAATTCCTGAGTTTTCTCTACATTGTCAAGGGTGCGGTTGTCGTTTTTGGCACCGTTTCTCTGCCCTAAAGTCATTTTGCACAGTGCGGCTCCCTGGCTTAATGTGAAGAAGGTACTTTTGCTTCCGGCGAGACTGGGATAGAGCTTCCCAAAAGTTGCTCTTGGCTGTGGACGAACCTGGGGACTTTCCTGCTTCAGCTGGAGGTTTCTGTTTTCTGCTGCCTGCCTGTCTTTGACTGTGACTGTCTCTGGGACTTAACTTGGAGCTGAGCTGCTGGGGTGCCTGGAGCTGGATTGTGCCTCTATTAGGATGGCGATGGAAGGGGCGCGGCCGAAGGTCCGGACCTACGCAGCGTTGGCATCAGTGGCGGGTATGAGGCCATCTGAGCTTGAGCCTCATGTTGACTTGGATGGGTACAGTTTTGGTATCTCGGTTCAAACTGGGCCTATGATGTCTAGGGGAGCAATTACGAAGGCCATGAATGAACTTCTTGGGAGGGGGGCTATTGTCTCTTCCGAGCTCGAAAGAGGAAAGGTTGAGATGATACTTAAGACCCGGGAGTGTGTGGCCCGAGCGTTGGAGATGGGGATCTCAGTGGGGGGGGTCCACATACAGGTGGATCCGTGGGTATCTAGGGTGAGACCAGTTCTTCTGCGGAGCTGCCCCACTTATATTTCGGATGCGTTACTTATTCCACACCTGACCAAGTTTGGGGAGGTGCGGTCTAAATGCTTTAGGCTCTTGCATCCCAGGGGGGACCCGGAGGAAAAAGGGGTCTTCAGTTTCAAGAGGAGGGTGTTCATGAAGGTGGGTGAGGGGGATGGTGCTGAGGGGAGTTTTGTGGTGGAGTATAAGGGTATCCCCAGAACCGTGCGTTGGAGTTGGGGAAAGGCACGGTGTCATGCGTGCGGCAAATTTGGACATCTCCGTAGGGAGTGCCTTATTTGCGGGGTCATTGCTAGGGGTTCTAGCGCAGTGGCCCAGGAATGCACTGCTGGCCCATCTGGGGTGGCTCGTCAAACCTCAGTGGCGCGGGGTGGTACTAATCCATCCGGGTCCGCAGGTTCCGCTTTGCGGACCCTGGGCAGCGAAAGCCCACGCCCCCCACGTCCTGCGCCTGTGGCGGCGGATGAAGGTGGGGCACAGGAGGAGGGAAGAGAAGAGGGGGGGATTTGGGAGAAGCAGGGGAAGAAGATCAAGAGGAAGGAGAGGAAAAAGGCCGCCCGAGCGAGTAAAATGCAATCGGTTGTGCACCTGCCGAGTTCTGTGACCACCCAAGGGGCGCCTGGCAGCTCCAGTGAGGTGCAGACTGCACCCGCTGGGGCCCAGCAAGGAGCTGAGGTGGTTCAGAAGGGGACAGGGGAGCCAAAACGTGCGGGTGGCAAAGTGGGTGGGGGTAATGTAGAGGCAGTTGACCCTTCCCTTATGGAGGTCACCGTACCTCCGCATGCTAGCGGGACAAAAAGGAGGCATTTGCCTGGTGAAGATGAGCAAGGGCGTGGGTCCAAAGCTAGGGGGATGTCTTTCTCCGGGCTTTCCACCACTGATGTGGCTGAAAGTGGTCTTGAACTGGTGTCTTCTGGGTCGGTGGTTGGGTCTTCTTTTCATGGATCTTCAGTGGGTGTCACAGGACCAGGTGCTGGGGTTGATTCTGGTGGAGTTGTGTCCTCTGGGCGGGAGTTTGTCCCTTCATCTCAGGGGCACTCCGAGGGAGTTATCTCATCGGGTGTTAGGGTTAGCTCCCTTGGGTGTGTGCCCTCTGGGTCGGAGGAGGTCCCCTCGTTTCAGAGGCCTACTGAGGGTGCTAGCACGCTAGTTGATGTGGTTGGCTCCCCTGGTAGTGTGCCCCCTGAGACGGGGGATGAGCAGAGCCAGCCCGAGGGGGGAGGTTCGGGGGTATTGTCGTTCAAATCTGTGCTCCATATCAGTGCCAGTGGAGGTGCTGGGGGGCATGATGCCTCACCGGATGAGTTGTCTGGGGAGAGTTTAATAGCAGGTGGAGATTCTCTGGGTGATGCCTGTGGAGAGGGCACTCTAGATGATGTGGAGGTCGGGGCTGTTTTGGGTCGTGATCCTCTTTCAGACTCCGAGGGTGCCAGTGCACCACAGGCCCTGGGGATGCCTCTTGTTTTTGCTTCCCCAGGCCCAGACGTGGAGGGTGATGGTAGCGTGTAGGAGCCCAGCCATTCAGTGGGCTGCGTGTTTCAGTTAGGGGTGTCGGGACCCTTCCCCGGCATTGATCCTGGGGGTGGTGTCGTGGCAGAGGAGGGGGAGAGTGACGGGGCCAGTGTGTGTAGTGAGGATAGCGATTCGTCAGAGAGTTCTGGTCTTTTTGAGCTTTTTGATTCAGGTGCGAGCGGGTTGGCTGCGCGCCCAGGCTCCAAGGCCGTGTCTCAGGCAAGTGTTATCCTTGAGGTGCGAGAGTTCCTAAAAACAAGCCCTTCCAGCAGAACCAGAAGGGATGCTGCTCAAAGACGGTGGGGGGACTGGCCAGCTTTGATTAAGAGTCTCGAGGCTATCCTTGGCAACAAGGATAGTGGTCTTCCTGACTCTGAGAAGAGACAGTTTGGGGATTTTTTTGGAGTTCCTCAGAGGAGGAGTTCTTGAGTCTACGCAGAGTGTGAGGATCTCAATCTAGTGTGCCTACACATTCACAGTAGCTACATTAAATTTAAATGGGAATAGAGCGAGTTTTTGTAGATTTCAGCTCTTATCAGCCCTAAGAGAGGGGAAATTTGCGGTGTGTTTTCTGCAAGAGACACATACCGTTGTTAGTGACTAACCCACCTGGCGACTGGAGTGGGAAGGGGGGGTTTATATGAGCCATCTCAGTTCAAATTCGAGTGGGGTGGCTTTTCTGTTGGCTCCGAATATTCTGCCAAGCGTTTTAAAAGTGGAGGAAGTGGTGCCAGGACGTTTGCTCCATTTGCTCCGTGAGCCTGGATGGCATGCCGTTGCATTTCATTAAAGTGTATGCCCCTAGCTCCGGCACGATGCAGGCCGGCCTACTTCAGGCGATGACTGCTCTGTTGAGCACTATTGATAGGGGAGAGTGTGTCTTCCTTGGTGGGGACTTTAATTGCACACTTGAGGTGCGGGACCGTTCTGGTACTCAGTGTGTGCCTGCTGTAGCAAAGAAGCTGAGAGGGTTGATTGACTCCTTTGAGTTGGTTGATGCTTGGAGGGACCTTCACCCGGATTCCACTGCTTTTCCGCGGAGGTCTGAGGGCGGTGGTTCCCGCATTGATCGTTTTTATATTTCCCGAGCGTTTGTTTCCCGTGTCTCAGCGACCTCAATGCAGCTGGTGCCGTGCTCGGACCACTGTCTGGTGCGTGTGGATTTTAATCCAGCGTGCGCTCGGGCTGGGTCCGCGTACTGGCACTTCAACAACAGGCTGCTGGAGGATCGGTGTTTCCGGGAGTCATTCAGTCGGTTTTGGGTGAAGTGGAGAGAGAGGCAGAGGTGCTTCTCTTCCCTTAGGCAGTGGTGGGATGTGGGGAAAGCTCACATCCGTCTCTTTTGCAAGGAATATACGTGGGGGTCGACTGGAAGGCGGGAGTCAGCGGTCGAGAAGCTTGAGAGGGAGATACAGGACGCTGAGTCTCGCCTGGGTCAGTTTGGTGAAGACTCCAGCGAATGGGGAGAGTTTCAGAGGAAGAAGGAAGTTTTGAGGAGCCTGCTGCTTGAGCGGTCCCGAGGCGCTTACGTGAGGTCTCGGGTCCAGATGCTGCACGATCTGGACCAAGCTTCGCCTTTCTTTTTCTCTCTGGAGAAGGGGCGGGGAGCTCGAAAACAGCTCGTGGAGTTGCTTGCAGATGACGGCTCCTCTGTCACTGATCCAGAGAGGATCAATGCCTTGGTTAGGTCCTTTTATGGGTCCCTGTTCTCTGCGGATGGATTCAGCGTGGAGGCTCAGCAAGATCTGTGGGAGGGTCTACCGACTGTAGATAGGGAGGTGGCTGATCTTCTTGATGGCCCCTTATCTTTGGAGGAGTTGACTCGCGCCTTGCATCAGCTCAGGAGGGGTAAGTCCCCCGGGCTGGATGGGTTGACGGTGGAGTTTGTTAGAGCTTTCTGGAATATCCTAGGGGATGACTACATGTTGGTTCTGGGGGAGAGCCTGGCGACCGGGGAGATGCCTCTCTCGTGGCGTAGGACAGTTGTTGTCTTGCTGCCTAAGAAGGGCGAACTCCGTTTGTTGAAGAACTGGCATCCAGTCTCTCTCCTATGCACAGAATATAAAATTTTTGCACGGGCAATGGCTAATCGCCTGGGTTCCGTGCTGCATCAATTGATTCATCCTGACCAGTCTTATACAGTCCCTGGCCGGTCCATCCAGGATAACATCCACCTGGTTAGGGACCTGATTCATCTAGCCCAGGGTACTGGTGAGTCAGCTGCTTTTCTGTCTCTTGATCAGGAGAAGGCTTTTGATAGGGTAGAGCATGAATACCTATTTGGGACGTTGCAAGCGTTTGGGTTTGGACTGCTTTTCGTGGCCCGGGTCCGGCTTTTGTACGCTGCTGCGGAGTGCCTTGTGAAGGTTAATGGCGCGTTGTTGTCTCCTTTTCATTTTGGGAGGGGGGTCCGCCAGGGGTGCCCTATGTCGGGCCAGTTGTACTCGGTCTGTGTGGAGCCGTTCCTGTGTCTTCTTCGGAGGAGGTTGACAGGCCTGGCCCTACCTGGCCCATGGGTTGAGGTGGTTCTATCGGCGTATGCTGATGACGTACTTCTTATGTTCACTGATCCTGGTGACCTGCGGAGGATGCGTGACTGCCAGGAGATTTTCTCGGCTGCATCTTCTGCTAGGATTAACTGGAGTAAGTGCTCTGGACTTTTAGTGGGTCAGTGGCAGGTAGACTCTCTGCCGGAGGAGATGGCATTGTATGCGTGGAGCACCACGCACCTCCTCTATCTGGGGGTGTACCTGAGTCCCACTGAGGATGCTTGGCCGGCAAACTGGCAGGAATGGGGGACGAAAGTGGTTGCCCGGCTGGGGCGCTGGTCAGGCCTGCTTGGAGTTCTTTCCTTTCGGGGGAGGGTGCTGGTAATAAATCAGCTGGTGGCCTCCATGTTATGGTACCGGCTGGCTACTCTTGTCCCACCCTTTAATCCAGTGGCGGGGGGGCGGGGCCTGGAGGTAGGTGGGCCTGGATTGGTGGGCATGTGGCCATTGTGACATCAGCAGCTGGCAAGCGCCGTTTATATTTAGAAAATTGAGTTTTGGTACCAATTTAATTTCAAAATCTGGGGATATAATTTACCAAGGAGTGGATTTCTGAACTCATAAGGTAAATCCCTACCGAAATTGCAAAAATCTCTGCGATTTTGCGTCTAATTTTCGAGGAGATACGTTTCACACACACACACACACACACACACACACACACACACACACACACACACACACACACACACACACACACACACACACACACACACACACACACACACACACACACACACACACACACTTTTAAAAGTATATTAGACCAAGTGCAGACCCATTGGGTCTGGTCCCCGAACGTGTTTCAGTGGCGAAAATCGGCCGTGGCATTTTTGGAGAAGAGCGGGCTGCAGCAGCTGCCGTTATGGTGTCTGGCCAGCAGGAGGCCACAAAGTGTGTGTGTGTGTGTGTGTGTGGAAGGATGGGTGAATGTGAAAGTGTAATGTGTGGCAAAATGGAAAATATCTCGGGGTTTGAAAGTGTGGTTTTGGCGAACCATGAAATCAAAGGGCAAATCTGACACACACCTGGTCGGCACACACACACACACACAGTTTTAATAGTATATAGATAGATAGATATGATATGATTCTTTAAAATGATCTGTATAGACCGAGAGAATGAGAATATCTCACTGCCTTTCTCTTTGTAGGTGTGTGCTCCTCTCTCCTAATTATAGATGCATGAAATTAGAAACATTCATAAAAATAATTAACATTGATTCATTTTGGTCAACAAGGAGAAATAATTAAATAGCTTTATGATTTAACAAGCAATTTAAAAGAATACATTATTAATTTAGGATGGAGCATAAAGATAAAATATATGTATTTGACTGGAATGAAGTGATTAATGCCAGCCCACAGAACCACATTTATTTATGATTTAGAAGCTCAATACAATTAGATTAACAATGTTCATTTCTATCTACAGCTATTCTTTCTCATACGCCAAGCTCCTTGTCTTAATCTTCTCTCATTTAACCCTCACTGAACGAATCCTGACTCTCACTCACTCAGATGTTGACATATAATAATTACTTAAATTAGATAAATTATAATCATTTATCAATTAATCATTGGACAATCAATTGGTTTCAGAATTTAGCTTTTTTTGAAGATTGCATGAATATTAGAATTAAGTGTGTCTCCATCCTTTTGTCAGTTAAGTCTATGAATCTTATGAACATACACTGCCGGAGAAACAAGGGACAGCAAGTGGCGGAATCTTGAGCAAGACTCAATGTGTCAGAGTAAATTAGAGGGTCAGGCAGCATCTGTAGAGAGAATAGATGGGTGACGTTTTGGGTCAGGATACATTGCCAGATAAATATAGCTGTGACTTTTTAAAATAATGTTCATTATTTTTTACCCTAAGAAAAAGAACATTCTCAAGATCTGAGCCAGTGCATTCTGGAAAGAAATTGGGAAAATCTTTTTTTGCTCAGATTGGTATAAATGTGGAATGCTTCCATGAAAAGCAATAGACATCAGCTCAATTGGTAGTTTGAAATCCGAGATTGATAGATATTTGCAAAGCAAAAATATTAAACAATAGAAAGCCATAGATGTAAATAGAGTTAGATTAGAGATCAGTCATAATCTTATTAGATGGTGAAAAGAATTCAAGGGCCATAAATGCTTTTCTGTTCCCAAGATTTCGATGTCTCTGTTTCTAATCCAAGAATCAGAACCTGTTTGACTTTGCTTGGTAATTGCTGCCGATCCTTGCAATTTGGTTCTGCACGATGGTTCTGCTACCATCCTTGCATTTTTTTTCCATTTTGTCCATTTTCATTTTTGGTAAATTAATCCAGAAAATGACTGGCTCTTGATGTGGCACATCAAAAGCTTTATATAAAAATAAGAATCTAATTTAAAAAATCGATTCTGCTTTTGAATCATGTTCCATTATAAATTAAACCTAAGGGATTGATCACCAATCTCAATCCTTTATTAATCTGTATTGCTGATTGTAATAACATGCACATCAATACCTCTAAGTCCCTATGAGCTGCAACCAATGAAACATCACAATTGATGCCCTCCTTAATCTTCCTTTCAACCATTCAATGTATTCCACTTCACACTAAGTGATTTATGGTAATACTCCAATGATTCACCATCTGGCTAGTCAAAATCTTTTCAGTTTGGCATCTTGCCCACTGGTGTCCTCTTTAACATATGAAGGGTCTGGTTCCATGCTCCCTTAACTCATCTGGCCCTGTTTCCTGCCTGGGTCCTATTTTCTTAACTGTCCGAGGTGCTTTTTCCCTCACCTCCTTTAAACTTATTTGTTGCACTGGAAACAATAACTGTCTACTGTATAAAATAAAGTGAATTAAAAGTGAATGGAGTATTCATTGTAATAACATGTATTGGTCTGCAAAATCTACCCTAGGGGGAAGTCCAAGTAAATTTAAAATAAATTAAAAAGAATCTCCTCCCTCCTTCCACCTGTCCTTTCCAGACACGCATACAAAGAATTGGTGTTAAGGAGATTAATAACAACTTCTGTATTAGTTTTGCCTTCCTATGTCTCAATATGACAATGTTTAAGGATGCTGAGTTTTTACACTGTCCTACCAGTAATTAGATTAAAATGTAGGCACTTTAGTTGGTTAATGAAATATGACATATTTCATAATTGCTCATAATTATCCCAAATTTTCATTTAATTGCCTGCTTGATTAGGTGCTATCTCTGGCATTTGATTACGACTTAAATAAATCCGCAGAACTACACTGTGTCTTCATGCGATATGGATGCTGAGCAGATTTCTGAAGATGGGTCTCGACCTGAGATGCTGCTTGACCCGCTGGGTTATTCCCGCATGTTGTGTCTATCGTTTGGGCAGATTCCTATTCTATTAGCATTTCAATTGGTACTCCCATAAAGAACCAGATCATTTCAAACAATAATGGTACAGGATCTATATTTGATCAGTATTGAGCACTTTTTTGAGGAGCTGTAGAAAGCTGTCGTTCTTAAAATAGAGATTTTATTTTTGCCTTATCAAAATATCCTGGCTCGAACGGCCGAATGGCCTACTCCTGCACCTATTGTCTATTCTATTAAATTCAGTGGGTTTTTTTTCTAGTTTGATTCCATGTAGTGTTTGTTATTATTAACTGCAGGTACCAATCTAGGACTGATTTTTCACAACTGTGTTTTGGAAAAAATTACTTTGAACAATTGATCATACAACATTTTTGGCCTTAGGAAATAACCTGGAGGTGGTCTGTATCCTATTAAAGAAAGAAGAATATTGAAGTGTCCACTGGAAGTTTCCTGAGCTAATTTTGCTACCACCATCATCTATTGCAACAAGTGATGGCTCCCACTGATTGTCGCCGGAAGCTTGCGTGCTTTTCAGGACGGATGATGACAGCGATGTCAACATTTGAAACATGGAAGATGGACACGAAAGAAGATTGTATAGTCGAGTCAATTAGTCATTTGGAGCCTACGTAGAAATAATGGAAATGGTTTTAATAGCTATCAGTATTCCCGAGGAAGAGGATCACATTGATAATTAGTATAAGAGCAAGAAAATTAACTATTTTGTTAATTGTGAATGGTTTGGTGATCTATTGTGTACATTGAACATATAGTACATCACAGGAATAGGCTCTTTGGCCCACAACTCCTGTGTCAAACGTTGTTAATTTGATAATTCATAGCCCACATAAATGACTAAGATGCTCCCTTGACAGAATGATACAGAAACTGAAAGATTTTCATCCCATATCCATTTGATAAAACTGTAACTTTAGCAGAAGGAATCCAAGGACAGGTGAAATTGAAATTCTATTTTGATGTTGAAAAAGCTCCTTAGGAAGGAAAATTTCATGGGGTTATGTGACTGCGTTGCATAGAAAGTCCCACCACCAGATGAACTTTTCTGTAGCTTAAATAATGAAGCAATCCTGCCTAAGTTGACAAGCCCATTTGTGCTGGGCTTTGATACTGAAAATAAATTCTGGAGATTTCTGTCCATTTCTGCCTAGTTACCCCTACAGCTATGTTGTTAAAAGATCTGAGAGATAGTTCCAGTCCAGAAACAAAGTAAAACATCAGATGATAGTAAGTGGTGCACATTTGTGTGACAAATATATTGTCAGTCTTTCCCCACATGGTTGCTCCTTCAAAGAGTCAAAGTGCTTTATGTGCCTGATAAAAGTCCACCGAGCAATAGTGTTCAAAGACAGCAAAACCACAAAGTGGAACATCAGGGATATATAATTCTTTTTTGTTAAGTACGGCTAGTCCTTCAGCAGACGGGACATGAATCTCAACAGCTCTATTTCTTGTACTTCTGTTCTTACTTTCTCTCATCCTACCCAGAGCAATGATGAGGTTCTCCCTTGCCCTAAAGTGCAGTCAGCAAACTTGCATTTGATTCCTTCAATGTAGAGGAGTCCACACTGTGAGCACCAATTAAGGTACACTGAATTGGAAGAAATATAAGACAATTCATGGTTTCACCTGAGTTTCTGATGGTGGGAAGGGAAAAGGTAAAAGGAGAGGTGTTGCATCTCCTGCAGTTTAATTTTAGTTTCGTTTAGAGATACAGCATGGAAACAGGCCCTTCGGGCAACCGAGTCCACACACACAAGGGACAATTTACACATACACCAAGCCAATTAACCTACATACCTGTACGTCTTTGGAGTGTGGGAGGAAACCAAAGATCTCGGAGAAAACCCACGTGGTCAGGGGGAGAACGTACAATGTCCGTACAGACAGCACTCGTAGTCAGGATCGAACCCAGGTCTCCGGCACTGCCAGAACTGTAAGGCAGCAGCTCTATCGCTGCGCCGCCATGGCCTCCCAGATGTATAGGATGGTGAATTGAAATGGGGAGTGAATGTTGGTGATGGTGGCAGAAGGAACCAGTTTTCTTTTTAACAACATTGAACTTGAACCATACAAAATGGCACTGGAAACATGATGACTCTAATGTGTACTGTCACAGAGACAGCTGCAGTTTTGACACTCTTGTACTTCAGTATAAATTATGCCTATGTATATTCTACTGAACTGCATGCAAAAAAAGGAATTTCACAGTACCTTGGCACTGATGACAAAAAGTACCATTGAACTATTGAACCTCCACCCCAACAGTCTTCAACAGACCGAAGATAGACACAAAATGCTAGAGTAACAGCGGGATTGGCTGCATTTCTGGAGAGAAGGAATGGGTGACGTTTCGAGTTGAGACCCTTCATCAGACTGTAATTTTGACAATCTTCAATATGATACCACAACCATGCACATTTCCCACCACTTTCTTTTAGCATTTCATAGAGATCTTACCCTCAGTGCCTCCTTGTCTGGTTCTTTCTTCCAATATCACCAACACTCATTCCCCTTCCCAATTCACTTTCCAACTGCGGATGCAACACCTCTCCTTTTATCTTTTCCCTTCCATCAGAAAACCAGGCAAAGCCACAAATTTACTTATATTTATTCTAATTCAGTGTACTTTAATTGGTGCTCATGGTGTCATTGAATAAATCAAATGGGGATTTGTTGACTGCACATCCTCCCCCTGCACATGCGTACAACCACGGCCAGCACATCATTGGCTGCTCTACGCATGCGCACTGCCACGGCAACTGGTCGGCACTGGGTACTTTCTCCCTCGCTGTGAATTGTGGGAAACCCGGCCACCATTGCTGTCCGGTTGCTGCCTCGCCGCGACCGCTGAAAACCAACGCAGAATCACTCCCCGACCCTGTATCTGGTGTAACTCCCTGGAGTAACTCTTGCTTCTGGTTTCCAGGTCCTCCATAAATATTCTAAATGGAATTTAAACTGGAAGTGGTGGAGGGCTGAACAATAACAGCCTATTGCATTTTTTCTGTTTATTTATTGTGTATATCTATGGTATATAAATACAACTAACTTTTATCTCCTGTTCTGTATTATGTTTACATATTCTGTTCTGGTGCAGCAAGCAAGAATTTCCTTGTCCTATCTGGGACACATGACAATAACACTCTCTTGACTCTGGACTTGGCCTTGAGGGATCTTGGGCAAAAAAGAGGTACCTTAAATGTAGTTGCTTATGGTTGGGTAACTATGGTAGGGTGAAGACTATTCCATGCTTTAATTGTGCGGGGGAACTCCATGGTGCAGCCAGCAACTCTGGATAGAAGAAATTGGGTGACGTTTCGGGTAGAGACCCTTTAGTCTCCCTCTGGTTTTAGTGTTTTTAGTTAAATTTAAAGATACAGCGTTGAAACCGACTACCAATCACCCGCACACTAGTTCTATCCCACACATTAGCGGAGTAAGTCAAGAGTGTTTTATTCTCTCACGTCCCAGTTAGAACAATGAAATCCTTACTTGGAGCAGCGCAACAGAATATGTAAACATAGTACTCTGTAAACAATGTTATAAACGAGAAAACAAAATGGTGTATATTTATATATGAATAAATGATTTAAATATATATGAATATATAAATATACATATGTGTTTGTATGTGTATAATATACTAGACTAAGTGGGACCCGTTGGGTCCCAGCTTCACATGGGAGGGCTGGTCCCACAACACAATATTCCACCTCTCCACCAATTCCAATATTGCTGGCCAGTGGGGGGCGGGGGGCTTTCTGTAACGCTATCATGGTGTTGCGGGCCGAAGGGACTGGTTTCCAGAAGCCTAGTATGGACATTGTGGGCCAAATGGTTTCTTGGGCTGGCAGCTCAGTCACTAAGACCACACACGCTCACACACACACTCACACGCTCACGCACACATACACTCACAAACACACACTCACACACACATTCACTCACACGCACACACACATACACACACACACGCACACACACTCACTCACTCACACTCACACACGCACACATTCACACACACACACGCACACACTCTCACACACACGCATTCACACGCAGCCACACACACACATGCAGCCACACACACACACATGCAGCCACACACACACATTCACACACACACATACACACACACACACACACACACTCAAACACACACTCAAACACACACATACACGCATTCACACACACACTCACACACATACACACACACATACACACACACATACACACACATTCACACACACACATTCACTCACACTCACACACCCAATACTAAAATGCAAACTAACTTCAGGATGTGTTGAATATACTGTGTATAAAACAAATCTTTAAATCTCAGACAGCCGTGACCCTCTGGCTTCCTGGGTCTGGCAGAGACTGAGTGAGGCCCGACACTTCCGAGTTTAATAGTCCTTCCCCCTGCCGCCAGCGGGGGCAGCAGAGAGAATGGGGAATTTGTTAAAAACATTAATATCTCTCTAATTTTTCATCAAAGGGAAAAATCCTCTGGTCCAGGAAGGCGGAGGGGATCTCTGAGCGAGGTGGGCAAAAATAACGGCCATAGGTGGCGGCTCTCGGAAATCGCATCACAGTGGGCCAAAAGACATTTAGTAATATAGATATACCCACACGCAACCACATACACACACAATTTCCTCCTGGGATTAATAAAGTTCTATCGTATAGTATCGTGTGAGTAGGAAGGAACTGCAGATGCTGGTTTAAACTGAAGATAGACACAAAAAGCTGGAGTAACTCAACAAGTCAGACAGAATCTCTAGACAAAAGGAAAATATTATGTTTTGGGTTGGGTCTGAAATAGGTTCCTGCACACCTTTGGAATGTGGAAGGAAACAAGAGCACCCGGGGAAAACCCATGCGATCAAAGGAAAAAGGAGCAAACTCCATACAGCCCTGTTCCCTGCCTACATAACTGGCTGGTGAAGGAAGCGATGAGTGTGTGTGTGTTCCACTCTGACAGTTGCCGTTCCAGTTGCCGGCAGTCGCATGAAAAATCGCCTAAGAAAAATCGCCTAAAAAAAGGCCCATAGGTCCCCTCAGTTCTACTACTCACCTATGCAAAGGAGGCAATTTGCAATGGTCAAGTTATAAATCTAACTGCATATCTTTGGGATATGGAGAATCTGGAAGACGTCCATGCAGCCACAGTGAATATGCAAACTCCACACGTACACAACCAGAGGTCAGGAATGAACCAATTCTACTAGCGGTACCACTGTGCTGCCAATATTTTTCTTTCTCCATGTGTGCCACTTGTGTCAGTCAGCTTGAGCTAGACTCTGCTCTATCATGGACACTCCCTCTGATTTTTCCACTCCAACCCCCTTCTCTGCAATTTAAAACATGTTTCCTTTCTGACTTAGAAAAAAAACATAGAAACATAGAAAAATAGATGCAGGAGTAGGCCGTTCGAGCCTTTGAGACAGCACCGCCATTCAATATGATCATGGCTGATCATCTAAAATCTGCTTTTCTCCCCCATATCCCTTGATTCATTTAGCCCTAAGAGCTAAATCAAACTCTTCTGATAAAAATTCAATGCCTGAAACTTTAACACAGTGTCTCTCTACCGATGCAGTCTTATCTCCTGACTATTTCCAGAATTTGGTGTTTATATTTCAGATTTTTAAAATCTGCTGCTGAATGCTTTAAGTAAATGGTTTCAAATTTCCATTGAAACTTTTGTTCTGATGACATCCTCTCTGAAAATGGGCTCAGAGGCAATGACTATTCTTATCAAGGAAAAGTTTACTTCACCAGTCTGAATTTGCACAAGCATGCATCAGATAACTGTCTCAAATAGCTACCCTTACCTTGGTTAGTTCTAAACATGTTCTGATAGAAGTGACATTAATACTATAAAAACTGGGTTTAGTCTTATTCGTATTTAGTGGAGATGTTAAACCAAGTAGATGCAACATAAAAATACAAATTTGAAAAAGTGTTTGACTTGTTGGCTTGATCACACCATTCAAATACACAGTTGGACAGTGGCCTTATCATTCTTGAGAATATTGTGAAAATGCAATTACATTAAAAATGAGGCCAAGGGAGCTGAGTTTGGCAATTGAAATAACTCAATAACCAGCCTTGTGTGGAAATTGCTTTATATTACAAAGTATTGAGGAATGCATGAATAATATTATATTCACCACAAAGGAATGAAAACCATACTGTAATTTCCTGTTTGTTTTTCTGAATCCAAGTCTGATGTGTTTGCGATAACAAGAAATTATACAGAATAAGAGCTGTGCCCTCCCTGATTTTCATTAAATCTCAGAGTAGAAGTCACTTCATGTGGTAGCTGCCCCAAAGGAGTTTGGACCCAATCAAGTTGAGGTACCATGATTGGATGCTAAAATATATGTTTGTTGCTGTTTCACATATTTGATAAGTGATTTTCTCCTGAGTGTGCTCTGCCAAGATAAACATATACCGCATGTCACATATGTTTTGCCATAACAATTATTGCATTACTACTGGAAGCAAAGAGCTTGACATATAGAAACATATATAATTATCTTAGCCTGCAAAATGATACGTTAATGTTCTTAACGTAGAACGTTATATTTTAAGAATATATTAACATATTTTTACGTACTCCATTAAGAACATTAACATATCACCTGGAAGTATGATGTTCCAGGTGAAGTTCCATAATACCTGGAAGTATGATGTTGTGGCGATCAGTGAAACAAGGTTGCAGGAGGGCTGTGATTGGAAACTAAATATTCCAGGATTTCGTTGCTTCAGGTGTGATAGAATTGGAGGGGCAAGAGGTGGAGGTGTTGCATTGCTAGTCAGGGAAGATATTACAGCAGTGCTTTGGCAGGATAGATTGGAGGGCTCATCTAGGGAGGCTATTTGGGTGGAACTGAGAAGTGGGAAAGGTGTAGCAACACTTATAGGGGTATATTATAGACCTCCAAATGGGGAACGAGAATTGGAAGAGCAAATATGTAAAGAGATAGCAGATATTAGTAGTAAGCACAAGGTAGTGATTGTGGGAGATTTCAACTTTCCACACATAGACTGGGAAACACATTCTGTAAATGGGCTGGATGGTTTGGAGTTTGTAAAATGTGTACAGGATAGTTTTTTGCAGCAATACATAGAGGTGCCTACTAGAGGAGGGGCAGTGCTGGACCTCCTGTTAGGAAATGAGATGGGACAGGTGGCGGAGGTATGCATTGGGGAGCACTTCAGGCCCAGTGATCACAATACCATTAGTTTCAATATAATTATGGAGAAGGACAGAACTGGGCCTAGGGTTGAGATTTTTGATTGGAGAAAGGCTAACTTTAATGAGATGCGAGATGATTTAAAAGGAGTGAACTGGGACATTTTGTTTTATGGGAAAGATGTAGAAGAGAAATGGAGGACATTTAAAGGGGAAATTTTAAGAGTACAGAATCTTTATGTTCCTGTTCGGTTGAAAGGAACCAGTAAAAATTGGAAAGAGCCCTGGTTTTCAAGGGAAATTGGATATCTTGTTCGGAAAAAGAGGGAGATCTACAATAATTATAGGCAGCATGAAGTAAATGAGGTGCTTGAGGAGTATAAGGAATGTAAAAAGAATCTTACGAAAGAAATTAGAAAAGCTAAAAGAAGATATGAGGTTGCTTTGGCAAGTAAGGTGAAAGTAAATCCAAAGGGTTTCTACAGCTATATTAATAGTAAAAGGATAACAAGGGATAAAATTGGTCCATTGGAGAGACCGAGTGGACAGCTATCTGCAGAGCCAAAGAGATGGGGGAGATATTGAACAATTTCTTTTCTTCGGTATTCACCAAGGAGAAGGATATTGAATTATGTGAGGTAAGGGAAACTAGTAGAGTAGCTATGGATACTATGAGTTTCAAAGTAAAAGAAGTACTGACACTTTTGAAAAATATTAAAGTGGATAAGTCTCCAGGTCCTGACAGGATATTCCCTAGGACATTGAGGGAAGTTAGCGTAGAAATAGCCGGGGCTATGACAGAAATATTTCAAATGTCATTAGAAACGGGAATAGTCCCTGAGGATTAGCGTACTGTGCATGTTGTTCCATTGTTTAAAAAGGGTTCTAAGAGTAAACCTAGCAATTATAGACCGGTTAGTTTGACTTCAGTGGTGGGCAAATTAATGGAAAGGATACTTAGAGATAATATATATAAGCATCTGGATAAACAGGGTCTAATTAGGAACAGTCAACATGGATTTATGCCTGGAAGGTCATGTTTGACTAATCTTCTTGAATTTTTTGAAGAGGTTACTAGGGAAATTGATGAGGGTAAAGCAGTGGATGTTGTCTATATGGACTTTAGTAAGGCCTTTGACAAGGTTCCTCATAGAAGGTTGGTTAAGAAGGTTCAACTGTTGGGTATAAATGCATGAATAGCAAGATGGATTCAACAGTGGCTGAATGGGAGAAGCCAGAGGGTAATGGTGGATGGCTGCTTGTCGGGTTGGAGGCAGGTGATTAGTGGGGTGCCTCGGGGATCTGTGTTGGGTCCACTGTTGTTTGTCATGTACATCAATGATCTAGATGATGGGGTGGAAAATTGGATAAGTAAGTATGCAGATGATACTAAGATAAGTGGTGCTGTGGATAATGAAGTAGATTTTCAAAGTCTACAGAGATTTGGGTCATTTGGAAGAGTGGGCTGAAAGATGGCAGATGGAGTTTAATGCTGATAAATGTGAGGTGCTACACCTTGGCAGGGCAAATCAAAATAGGACGTACATGGTGAATGGTAGGGAATTGAAGAATACAGTTGAACAAAGGGATCTGGGAATAACCATGCATAGTTCCTTGAAGGTGGAATCTCATATAGATCGGGTGGTAAAGAAAGCTTTTCGTATGCTAGCCTTTATAAATCAGAGCATTGAGTATAGAAGCTGGGATGTAATGTTAAAATTGTACAAGGCATTGGTGAGACCAAATCTGGAGTATGGTGTACAATTTTGGTCGCCCAATTATAGGAAGGATGTCAACAAAATAGAAAGGGTACAGAGGAGATTTACTAGAATGTTGCCTGGATTTCAACAGCTAAGTTACAGAGATAAGTTGAATAAGTTAGGTCTTTATTCTCTGGAGCGCAGAAGGTTAAGGGGGGACTTGATGGAGGTCTTTAAAATGATGAGAGGGATAGACAGAGTTGATGTGGACAAGCTTTTCCCTTTGAGAATAGGGAAGATTCAAACAAGAGCACATGACTTTAGAATTAAGGGACAGAAGTTTAGGGGTAACATGAGAGGGAACTTCTTTACTCAGAGAGTGGTAGCGGTGTAGAATGAGCTTCCAGTGGAAGTGGTGGCGGCAGGTTCGTTGGTATCATTTAAAAATAAATTGGATAGGCATATGGATGAGAAGGGTATGGAGGGTTATGGTATGAGTGCAGGCAGATGGGAATTACAGCACGGAAAGCCTGCTTTGGAAAAATTACACACTTATCACTAATGCGAGGTCTTATTCTCAGCATCATTACAATAATCAACTTAATTGTGACATTGGGGACGACTACATTAACCAGACAAGTACACTGACACTCAGAGTAGGGTGAACACACGTGATCTAGTTTATTTGTAATAACAAAAAAGTTCAGGTCTGTGTGGGGGCACTGTCCCTCATCATCAAGGAACATGTGGGGTGACATTGGCTTATCAAGTAGCTCAGTCCTAGTCTCCATGGAGGAGGCATGGCAATAGGAGGTGCTAGCAGTATCAGGCTTGTCCTGGCAGCTCAGCTTTGGGTTAGAAGAGGGAGGTGTGGTGATCTCATACTTATCTCTGTCTTTTACTCTTGCCTCAAGTGGGGGTGCTGGTGGTCTCAAGCTTGTCCTGGCAGCTCAGCTTTGGGCTTGAAGAGGAGGCCCTGTGAGTCTCAGGCTTATCCTGGTGGCTCAGTCTTTGCCTCTATGTACGGGTGCAGTCCCTTGTTGTCTTTGGGCAGGTAAGAGGCCCTGGTGGTCTCTGGCTTGCCCCAGCCACTAAAGCTTGGCTTCAGAGGAGACACTGGCTGACTTGGACATGTCCCAGCAACCTAGTCGTGGCCATTCCTGTGACTAGTGGTGTGCCTCAGAGTTCCGTGATGGGCCCGTTACTGTTTGACATCTATATCAATGATTTGGATGAGAACATTCATGGCAAGATTAGCAAGTTTGCAGATGATACAAAAGTGGGTGGTTTGCAGATGGTGAAGATGGTTGTGAAAAATTGCAGTAGGATCTTGATCAATTGGCCAAGTGGGTTAAGGAATGGTTGATGGAATTTAATGCAGAAAAATGTGAGGTGTTGTCTTTTGGGAAGTCTAACATGGGCAGTGTCACATCTTTGCCTCAGATGTGGAATAATAATGATACTGACACAATATTTACAGGTTACATTCCTTGGTCTCCATGTTTATTATCTCACCAGGCCATGGCCTCCTGCCGTGGCTTACACAGCGCACATGCGATCCGACCTCCAAGTCAGCTGATACAAAGGTCAAGATATTTGCATATCATTATCATGACTCATCGCCATGACAGGTAGGACCTACACAGTAGGACTTTGGGTAGTGTTGTAGAGCCTTCTTGTTTTCTAAATTCCTTAGTTTTTGCATCCAATCTAGCAGTGCTGGTGCATAGTTCCCTGAAGATGGAGTCGTAGGTAGATCGGGTGGTCAAAAAGGCTTTTGGCACATCGGCTATCATCAGCCAGAGTATAGGGTATATAATTTGGGAGGTCATGTTGCAGTTGTACAAGATGTTGGTGAAGCCACATTTAGAATATTGTCTTCAGTGCTGGGCACCGTGTTATAGGAAAGATGTTGTCAAGCTGTAAAGGGTAGAGAGAGGATTTACAAGGATGTTGCAAGGACTAGAGGGTCTGAACTATAGGGAGAGCTTGAGTAGGCTGGGATTCTATTCCTTGGAGCACAGGAGGATGAGAGGTGATCTTATAGAGATGTTTAAGATCATGAGAGGAACAGATCGGGTAGATGCACAGAGTGTCTTGCCCAGAGTAGGTGAATTGTGGACCAGAGGACATAGGTTTAAGGTTAAGGGGAAAATTAGAAATCTGAGGGGTAACTTTTTCACACAATGGCTGGTGGATGTATGGAACAAGCTGCCTGCAGAGGTAGTAGAGGCAGGGACTATCACAGCATTTAAAAAGTAGTTAGACAGGTACATGGATAGGACAGGTTTGGAGGGATATGGACAAAATGCTGGCAGGTGGGACTAGTGTAGCTGGGACATGTTGGTCGGTGTGGGCAAATTCGGTCAAAGGGCCTGTTTCCACACTGTATCATTTGATGACTATGACAAAGTCTCAAATGGTTTCAATTTGTCCCAGTGGCTCAGTCTTCCTCGAACCTGCCACAGGGGAATACACCCAGCAGTAAAGCACCTCTGCCTCTTCTTCCCACTGGCTGGATTTATAAGGAGAAGGCTGACCCGTTTCAAGTGTGCCAGTCTAATTTTAGTTAATTGGACACAGCTGTTGGCAATGGCAATCATACTTTGACACATGTACCTAGCTTTCTGGATGAAAAATGAATGCAGTGGGAGTGATTCTAGTTGGTGGTTTCCTCAACTCAATTTCGGTTCAGTTAAACCCCTGTCTCACGGTGCGAGTTGGCCCACGAGTGACCCCGAGTTTTCACTCGTGGTGATCACGTACAGCCAACGTAGCGGGAACGTCGGAACTCGCGTGATCAACTCGTGGCGCTAACGGCAGGTACCCGTGAAACTTGTGAACTCGTGAAAAAAGTCAAACATGTTTGACTTTTTCCACGAGTCAAATTTCGTGGTCAAGTTTAAAATTGAAACATTTAAACTCGTTGTAATATCGTAGTGGCCCGTGCGTTAACTTTAGTGATCCGTGCGTCTACCGTGGGAACTCTTTAATAGACACAAAATGCTGGAGTAACTCAGCGGACCAGGCAGCATCTCTGGAGAGAAGGAATGGAGTCGAGACCCTTCTTCAGACTTACCCAAAACGCCACCCATTCCTTCTCTCCAGAGATGCTGCCAGTCCCACTGAGTTACTCCAGCATTTTGTGTCTATCTATACTTTAGTTTAGGATATGCTTTAGGATATGATCAAGTGTAAGAAACGCAAACCAGACTACTTTCACATCAGAGAATCCTAATGTTCCTAATTTGGCCGAGGCACTTCACTGTCCGTGTGTAGGAAGGAACTACAGATGCTGGTTTACACCGACGATAGACACAAACATGCTGGAGTAACTCAGCGGGACAGGCATCGCCTCTGGAGAGAAGGAATGGGTGATGTTTCGGGAAGGGACCCTTCTTCAGACTCCCCGCTCATTCTTCCCTCGTCGATGTGAACTTGTGGGGGTGCGAGGAATCGGGCGTCGCTGGGTAAGGGGAAGAGAGGTTTTACTGCTGAATTATGCGCAACAGAAGCATGAAGTGGGGGTAAGGTCCGTTTAAACTATCTTGTCGTCGTCCGCCCCCCCCCCCCCCCCTCATGTTGGGAGAGAGAGGGGAGAGAGTTGTGCAAACAAACCACGGGAGACTGCATCTTTGGAGGGAAATCATAAAATGTATAGGGATGTTTCGGGCCGTGACCCTAAAGGTTGACTACCCGTTTCGCAGATGCCGTTCCTAGCCCCCCTCTCACTCCTCCCCACCCATAGTCTTTGCCTTCTCCCAATTCCACCATCCCTCGTCCCCCCCCCCCCCCCCCCCCCAAACCTGTTCTCGCCTGAACTGCTGAAGATAACCGAGTGCTTTAAATGCGAATCCCGGACTGCAGCAACAACACACGCCCTGAGCGGGAGAGGAACTTGGTAACTCAAGAGCAAACGGGAGGGGAACTTGGTAACTCTGGAGACGATCTCGGAACATCGCAGATTACCATACCCTTGGGAACTCGCCACAAACACTTGCACATCAACTTGGAATATCGTACACAACCACGAGTCTGTCACTCTGGGTCACTCGTGTGTCAACTCGCACCGTGAGACAGGGCCTTTAGGATACCACTAATGATCCAAATATTATGCAGTCCTTCAGGACACCTTGAATGGAGAGATGAAGTAATTGAAATCTACAAAGATTGCTGGTCATCTGTACAAATACTGCCAAGTGAAATTTGTGGGTTGATAGACCTGATTTTTTGGTGATGGAAGTTGGAAGGGGGCTGCGTTGATGATATTAGAGAGAAGGGGTGTGGCAATAATGCAACAGAGCCATCCTATCAACAACTACACAGTGATCCCGAGCTGCTATCTACCTCATTGGAGATCCTTGGACTATCTTTGATTGGTATTTACTGGACTTTATTTTGCACTAAATGTTACTCCCTTTATCATGTGTCTGTACACTGGGGCCAACTCAATTGTAATCTCATATAGTCTTTCCGCTGACTAGATAAATGCTTTTCACTGCACCTCGGTAAACTAAACTAAACTAATTAAAATAAACTAAGTATACAGACCTCTCGTTGAACTCCCTGGTTAACATCCCTTCCCTGCCAAACTACCCCCTCCCCAGGTACTTTCCACTGCAACCATAGGAGACTGTCCAGGGACCCCGACAGTGAGCGAGGTTCATTTGAACCTTCTCCAACCTCATTTACTGTATCTGCTGTTCTAGGTGTGGACTCCTATGTATCGGCGAGACCAAGCGTAGACTAGGTGATCGTTTTGCTGAAGTCTGCCTTGGCCTATGCGATCTCCTGGTTGTCAAACACTTTAACTCCTCTTCCCATTACCATACTGACCTTTCTGTCCTGGTTCTCCTCCACTGTTAAAGTGAGGCCAAACGCAAATTGGAGGAACAGCACCTTATATTCCGCTTGGGCAGCTTAAAAGCCTGATATTTGATTTTCTAACTTCAAGTAACTCTTGCATCCCTTCTCTCTCCGTATCTCCCCATCGTAGTTGTTGTGCTAATTTCACTGTCGTCCTGCTGAGTTTCACTGTTTATATCACTCTTTATCACTTTCTCCACAGCCAACAATGCTGGCTTTAATTTTCCTTTCGCAAACCTTTCATTCATTTGTTCTATGTTCCTTTTCATATCACTAGTTTCCCACTCCCCTGACTCTCAGTCTGAAGAAGGGCATCAACAGGAAACGTCACCTATTCCTTTTCTCCAGAGATTCTGACTGATTGTGGTTACCCCTGTATTTTGTATTTATCTTCGGTCTAAACCAGCATATGCAGTTCCTTCCGACACATTTAATTGGACTTTACTGTACTTCATCTTGCATTAAACATGACTCCCTTTATCTTGTATCTGTACGCTGTGGACGACTCAATTGTAATCGTGTATAGTTTTCTCGCAGACCTGTAAGCATGCAACAAAATACTTTTTGCCGTACCTCAGTACGCGTGATAAACTAAACTAAACTAAGGATACTAAGGATAAAGGCTGAAGGCCGAAAACGCTAGGGTAACTCAGCGAGACATGCAGCGGAAAGAAGGAATGGGTAACGTTTTGAGTCGGGACCCTTCTGCTAGCTGCACAGTTGCTGGTTTGGCGAGAGGTTGGTTGCTGGGTGACGGGTGTTGGTTGTTTGGTGGGTGACGGGTGGTTGCTGAGTAATGGCTGGTTGCTGGGTGGTGGTTGGTTGCTGGGTGAGGGTGGTTGCTAGGTAAAGGGTGGTTACTGGGTGTTTTGTGGCTGCTAGGTGAGTGTTGGGTGGTTGCTAGGTGACGGATGTTGGGTGGTTGCTAGGTGATGGGTGTTGGGTGGTTGCTAGGTCACGGGTGGTTGTTAGGTGACGGGTGTTGGGTGGTTGCTAGGTAATGGGTGTTGAGTGGTTGCTGGGTGACGGGTGTTGGGTCGTTGCTAGGTGACGGGTGTTAGGTGGTTGCCAGGTGACAGGTGGTTGTCAGGTGACAGTGTTGGTTGGGTACTGGGTGTTGGTTGGTTGGTTGCTGTGTGACAGGTGGTCGCCAGGTGACGGGTGTTGGTTGGTTATAGAGTCATAGTCATAGAGTGATACAGTGTGGAAACAGGCCCTTTGGCCAAACTCGCCCACACCAGCCAACAAAGTCCCAGCTACACTAGTTCCCCTTGCTTGCGCTTGGTCATATTTAATGCAAGATGAAGTCATGTTTAATGCAAGATGAAGTACAGTAAAGAGCAACCCTCCAAACCTGTCCTATCCATGTACCTGGCCATCTGTTTCTTAAACGATGGGATAGTCCCAGCCTCAACTACCTCCTCTGACAGCTTATTCCATACACTCACTTTTGCAAAAAAGGTACCCCTCGGATTCCTATTAAACCTTTTCCCCCTCACCTTGAACCTATGTCCTCTGGTCCTCGATTCCCCTTCTCTGGGTAAAATACACTGTGCATCAACCCGATCTATTCCTCTCATGATTTTGTATACCTCGAAAAGATCTCCACTCATCCTTCTACTTTCGGAGGTGGTTGTTGGGTGGTTGCCGGGTGACGGACGGATGTTGGGTGGTTGCCGGGTGACCGGTGGTTGCTGGGTGACGGACGGGTGTTGGGTGGTTGCTGGGTGTCGGGTGGTTGCCGGGTGACGGGTGGTTGCCGGGTGACGGACGGGTGTTGGGTGGTTGCCGGGTGACGGACGGGTGTTGGGTGGTTGCCGGGTGACGGGTGGTTGCCGGGTGACGGGTGGTTGCCGGGTGACGGGTGGTTGCCGGGTGACGGGTGGTTGCTGGGTGACGGGTGGTTGCTGGGTGACGGGTGGTTGCCGGGTGACGGGTGGTTGCCGGGTGACGGGTGGTTGCCGGGTGACGGGTGGTTGCTGGGTGACGGACGGGTGTCGGGTGGTTGCCGGGTGACGGACGGGTGTTGGGTGGTTGCCTGGCGGATGACGGCGTACGGTCGTTGCCGGGCGATTGATCGGGTGGCTGCCTGGCGGGTCGGCCGGCGGGCGTCAGGTGGACTGGGCCGGGCCGAGTGGGCCGGGCTGGGCTGCGCCTGCTCGGCTGCACCGGCGCCTGGTGCGGAGGATGGAGCCGGAATCGGAGCTGGAAGAGGACTCTGAGCTAGATCAGCGGCAGCTGTCGCTCACCATTGCCTGCATCGTGCAGCGGCTGCGGGGGTCGCAGCTGCACTCGGAGCTGGAGCGGGAGGCCAGGGTGAGTCAGTCCAGGCCGGTGCTGGGAGAGGCAGGAGCGGGTATTAAGCGGGGAGAGGTTCGCTGTTGTCGGGGCTTTTGCAGGCCCGGCTGCACCGGGATCTGTCTGAGCTCTGATGGGGAGATCAAATATGCCGACCCCGCGGGCAAATGGATGGGAGGGATGTAGGTCCCCGTTTTTTAGTCTTGCATTGATGCTTAGGTCAACTCCTCCGGTACCCAACGATGCAATGCGCCATGTCACGTCCTCCTGCACCAGATGCCTTCTCATTCAAGCCAAGGGGAACGACGTAGCTGAATGTTGCAGTCTTTCATTGTTTATTGAAAACTGGACAGTCTGCACATAGCCTTCGATAGTTGGGGACCCATAAGACATAGGAACAGAATCAGGCCATTCGGCTCATTGAGTTTGAGTCTGCTCCGCCGTAACATCATGGCTGATTTATTTTTTCCCTCTCTACCCCATACTCCAGCCTTTTGCCGGTTACCTTTGATGCCTTTACAAATTAAGAACTAATCAATCTCCACTTTAAAAATAACCAAATGACTTGTCCTCCACCGCCATCTGTGGCAATGAATTCTGCAGATTCATCACTTTTGGCTAAAAAAAATTCTCATATTCATTCTAAAGGTACGCCCTTTTATTCTGATGTTGTGCCCTCAGGCCTTAGACTCTCCCACTACTGGAAGCATCCTCTCCACATTCATTCTATCCAAGCCGATCATTACTCAGTAGGTTTCAATGAGATCCCCCCCCTCAACCTTGTAAACTCCAGTGAGTACAGACCCAGAGACATCAAACGGTCCTCATACGTTAACACAATCACCAAGGAGATAATTCTCGTAAACCTCCTCTGGACCCTCACCCATGCCAGCACATCTTTCTTCAGGTATGGGTCCCAAATTTCCTCTCAATATTGCAAATGTGGCCTGATGAGTACGATATAAAGCCCTAGCCTCTTGCCCTTGTGATAAAGTCATAGATTATACAGTATGTGACAGGACTTTTGGTCCAATTCGTTCGTGGCGATCAAGTTGCCTAACTGAGTAGTCCTACCTGACTGTGCCTGGCTTGTATCCTTCCAAAGCATTCCTATCCATATACCTGTCTAAATGTCTTTTAGATGTTGTAATTATACCCAATTCTACCATTTGCTCTGTCAGCTCACTCCATATAAACACCATCTTCTGTATGAAAAGGCTCTCCATAAGTTTTTTTTTTCTCACCTTAAACCTCTGCCCTCTAGTTTTAGATTCTCCTACTCTGTGGAAACAACTGCAACTATACTGTGTGTGGGCTTGACATCATGTTTGGCACAGACAATGTGGGGAAAAGGGCCTGTTCCAGTGCCCTATTGTTCTATGTTCTATTCCACCTTATCTATGTCCTTCTGGCTTTTATATACCTCTATATGGTTGCTCTTCCGACATTCCAGACCTGGTAACATCCTCAAATCTCTTTTGCACCTTTTACATTTTAATGACACCCTTCCTATAGCAGTGCCACAATAACTGTCAAAACTTTCTCAATCCAGTGTTAATTGATCCTTTTTTCAACAGCATGGTCCTTGCAACAAGGAACTGCAGATAGTGGTTTACAGACAAAAGACCCAAAACTGCTAGCTAGAGTAATTCAGTGGGTTATGCAGCATTCCTGGTGAATATGAATAGGTGACGTTTCAGGCCTGAAGAAGGCTACTGACCCAAAACGTCACCTATCACTATTTTCCAAGGATACTGCCTAACCCGTTACTCCATCACTTTGTGTCTTATTTTTAACCACACATAGTAGTATACTTTCCATGCCAAAGTTTAGTGAATGGTAAACCCATTGATTGTCAAGTGTAGGTTGTTAGACTCCGTCTTGTTGGACATAGCCATTATCTGGCACCCGCATTACCTGAATGTTACTTGCTATGTATCAGCTCATGCCTGAATATTGTTCAGGTCTTGCTACTTGCAGAAGTGGATTGTTTAATTTTCTGAAGATTTGGAAGTAGAATTATACATTGTACAATCAACACTAGCATCCCCACTTCTAATTTTATGATTGAAGAAAGGTTATTGATGAAGCAGCTGAAGACAGTTAGGTCCAGAACACTGCTCTGCAGAAGTGACTCCTGCAGTGATTAAACTAGGCTCCAATCACGACAACCACCTGTCTTTGTATGAGTTATGAGTACTTATGAGTACAGAGAAGGTTCACCAGACTGATTCATGGGATGGCAGGATTTCCATATGAAGAAAGACTGGATAGACTTGGCTTGTACTCGCTGGAATTTAGAAGATTGAGGGGGGATCTTATAGAGACTTACAAAATTCTTAAGGGGTTGGACAGGCTAGATGCAGGAAGATTGTTCCCGATGTTGGGGAAGTCCAAAACAAGGGGTCACAGTTTAAGGATAAGGGGGAAGTCTTTTAGGACCGAGATGAGAAAATCATTTTTCACACAGAGAGTGGTGAATCTGTGGAATTCTCTGCCACAGAAGGTAGTTGAGGCCAGTTCATTGGCTATATTTAAGAGGGAGTTAGATGTGGCCCTGGTGGCTAAAGGGATCAGGGGTATGGAGAGAAGGCAGGTACAGGATACGGAGTTGGATGATCAGCCATGATCATATTGAATGGTGGTGCAGGCTCGAAGGGCCGAATGGCCTACTCCTGTACCTATTTTCTATGTTTCTATGTTACTTTCCCTTTATACCCATTGATTTTGTTTTCCATAGGGCTCTTTGATTCCACACTCTGTCATTCTCATTTACTTTAATGTAAAGGACAATAACTTTCACCACATTTCTGGAATTGGTTCACATATGGACAAAGGGTGTGTTGAGGACTGGATTTAGGTAACATAGTGAAATGCAAAATGTGTATCAGTAAAACAGTTTATTGATGAGTAACTGCCATCTGATACAGTGCCCTACATAATGTTTGGGACAAAAACCCATCATTTATTTATTTGCCTCACTTTATTTGGTTAAAGTGTACATTGTCAGATTTTATTAAAGGCCATTTTTATACATTTTGGTTTCACCATGTAGAAATTACTGCTGGCTCACTTTTCTTAATTGATGATGCAACCGCTGATGGTGGTAGTATAATTAATTCTGAAGTGTATAGACACATCCTATCTGCTCAAGGTCAAACATATGCCTCAAAACTCATTGGCCGGCAATTAATTCTACACCAAGACAAAGATCCCAAACATACTGTTAAAACAACAAAGATTTTTCAGTTAAAAAATGGTCAGTTCTTGAGTGGCCAAGTCAATCACCCGATCTGAACCCAATTGAGCATTCCTTTTATAAGTGGAAGAGAAAACTGAAGGGTACCAGCCCCCAAAACTAGCATAAGCTAAAGATGCCTGTAATACAGGCCTGGCAGGGCATTAGAACAAGGAGATTGTGGTACAATTATATAAAATATTATTTAGGCCACAACTGGAGTACTGTGTGCAGTTTCTGATCGCTTTATTCTAGGATGCAGAGGATGTTAATCGGGATATTGTCTGACTGGATAGGGTGAGTTTATTTTCTTTGGAGTGGGGAGGACCTGATGGAGAGACATAAAAGTATGAGAGGCATTGGAAGAGTTAGTAAAAAGTCATTTCACTACAGCAGTTATGTTTATAACCAGAGGACAGAAACAACTGTATATTGTTTGCTTGAATGGGGCATGAGTACATCAGAGCATAGACTATCTTGACCTCCAAGCTGATGATGTTATTTATCCCCTTAGCTAACCATCAACCTCAATGTCATTTTCTCATGCTATCCCCATATCTCCCGATTTCCTTAACATCCAGAAATCTATCAATCTTTGTTTTAAACTCAATTACTCAAATCTTCAAAGTCCTCTGAGATAGAAAATTCTAACAATTCATTCTGAATGCAGAAAAATCTCCTAATTTCATTTGCAAATGATCGGTAAACATTTACTTTGAAACTAACCCATAGTTCTAGACACCTCTGTGTCTCATTTTCATATTTATATTTTCTTAATCCTGACCATAGGGTTTGTCATCTATTTGTGCCCTCGTGTATCTCATGTCTGGATCTGGATCTGGATGTAATACGCTGAAAAGCTCCAGATAGAGCATCACACAGCACAATGTGAAAAGTCTTTACACCCTTTTTCTGTCTTGCTTGCAGACAAGTCTACATAAAACAGAAGTTCGTCTTGAATCTTTGAAGGAGGATCTGAAGGAATTCTTACGAAAATCGGGTAAAGAAAAATATACCTTGCAAATTGAATTTCTTTATGAAGTCTTGTCTGTTATTTAACAAATGATAAAAACAAAACGTACTATAAAGGAAATGTGCTTCTTGGTCCTAACAATGGATACTGTGCTACATATTATTCTTTGGTTTAAAAGTACAAATCTGAGTAAATTCTAGTTCATTTTTGTACCTTGTGGTTTTGGAGTCTCATATTTTACTTATTTAATCATACTATTTTAATGTGAATGGCCACTATTGAGGAGGAATGATGCAGCATTTCCACAGTCAAAGATAGAGAATAGACAATAGGTTGAGGAGTAGGCCATTCGGTCATTCGAGCCAGCACCGCCATTCAATGTGATCATGGCTGATCATCCCCAATCAGTACCCCGTTCCTGCCTTCTCCCCAAAAGCCCTATCTAGCTCTCTTGAAAGTATCCAGAGAACCGGCCACCATCGCCCTACAAGTCAGATAATTCCACAGACTCGCAACTCTGTGTGAAAAAGTGTTTCCTCATCTCCGTTCTAAATGGCTTACCCCTTATTCTTAAACTGTGGCCCCTGGTTCTGGACTCCCCCAACATTGGGAACATGTTTCCTGCCTCTAGTGTGTCCAAACCCTTAATAATCTTATATAAAGTTATAAGATCTTATAATTCAATAAGATCCCCTCTCATCCTTCTAAATTCCAGAGTATACATGCCCAGCCGCTCCATTCTCTCAGCATATGACAGTCCTGGCATCCCGGGAATTAACCTTTTAACCTACGCTCCACTCCCTCAATAGCAAGAATGTCCTTCCTCAAATTTGGAGACCAAAACTGCACACAATACTCCAGGTGTGGTCTCACTAGGGCCCTGTACAACTGCAGAAGAACCTCTTTGCTCCTATACTCGACTCCTCTTGTTATGAAGGCCAACATGCCATTCGCTTTCTTCACTGCCTGCTGTACCTGCATGTTTATTTTTATTGACTGATGAACAAGGACCCCCAGATCCCGTTGTACTTCCCCTTTTCCCAACTTGACACCATTTAGATAATATTCTTCCTTCCTGATTTTGCTAGCAAAGTGGATAACCTCACATTTATCCACATTAAACTGCATCTGCCCACTCACCCAACCTGTTCAAGTCACCCTGCATTCTCATAGCATCCTCCTCACAGTTCATATTGCCATCCTGCTGAATGTCATCTGCAAATGTGCTAATGTTACTTGTAATCCCTTCATCTAAATCATGAATATATATTGTAAATAGCTGCGGTCCCAGCACCGAGCCTTGCGGTACCCCATTAGTCACTGCCTGCCATTCTGAAAGGGACTGGTTAATCCCTACTCTTTGTTTCCTTCTTGCCAACCAATTTTCTATCCATGACAGCACTCTACCCCAAATACCACGTGCCCTAATTTTGCCCACCAATGTCTTATGTGGGACCTTATCAAATGAGAGTCTAGGTACACTAGATCCACTGGCTCTCCCTTGTCCATTTTTACTGGTTACATCCTCAAAAAATGCCAGAAGATAGTCGATCATAATTTCCCCTTTGTAAATCCATGCTGACTCGGACCGATCGTGCAACTGCAATCCAAATGTGCCGCTATTTCATCTTTTATGATTGACTCCAGCATCTTCCCCACCACCGATGTCAGGCTAATTGGTCTATAATTCCCTGTTTTCTCTTTCCCGCCTTTCTTAAAAAGTGGGATAACATTAGCTACCCTCCAATCCACAGGAACTGATCCTGAATCTATAGAACATTGGAAAATGATCACCAATGCATCCACGATTTAAAGAGCCACGTCCTTAAGTACCCTGGGATGCAGACTAACAGGCCCTGGGGATTTATCAGCCTTCTGTCCCATCAGTCTACCCAACACAATTTCCTGCCTAAGGTGGATTTCCTTCAGTTCCTCCATTACCCCAGATCCTCTGGCCCCTAGTACATCAGGAAGATTGTTTGTGTCCCCCTTCGTGAAGACGGATCCAAAGTACCTGTTCAACTCATCTGCCATTTCCTTGTTCCACATAATAGTCAAGTCACATTTATTTATATAGCACATTTAAAAACAACTCTCGTTGACCAAAGTGCTTTATATTTGTTATAAGAGTAGTATACACAAGCAGGCTACATACATATATACAAATAGCCCTCGCTCAGAGGACGTCAGGAAAGGCTTGGGAGAACAGATATGTTTTTAGTCTGGACTTAAAGGGGTCGATGGAGGGGACAGTTCTAATGGGGAGGGGGATGCTGTTCCACAGTCTAGGAGCTGAGACCGCAAAGGCGCGGTCGCCCCTGAGCTTATTCCTAGACTGTGGGACATTCAGCAACCCCAAGTCGGCCGATCTGAGGGACCTGGAGGTGGTGTAGTGGGTGAGAAGACTTTTAATATAGGTGGGTGCAAGTCCATTGAGTGCTTTGTAGACAAAGAGGAGGGTCTTGAAATTTATTCGGAACAGCACAGGGAGCCAGTGGAGAGAGGCCAGGATCGGGGTGATGTGGTCCCTTTTTCGGGTGCCCGTCAGGAGTTTCGCTGCGGCGTTTTGGACCAGTTACAGGCGGGACAGGATAGATTGGCTGATGCCAGTGTAAAGGGAGTTGCAGTAATCTAGGCGGGAGGAGATAAATGTATGGATGATAAATTCACCCTTTTTAGTCTTCAAGGGTCCAATTTTGGTCTTAACTAATTTTTTCCTCTTCACATACCTGAAGAAGCTTTTATAATCCTCCAGTCCTCCTTTATATTCTTGGCTAGCTTACCTTCGTACCTCATCTTTTCTCTCCGAATTGCGTTTTTAGTTATCTTCTGTTGCTCATTAAACGATACCCAATCCTCTGGTTTCCCCACTCATCTTTGCTGTGTTGTACTTCTTCTCTTTTATTTTTATACTTTCCTTGTCAGCCACAGTCACCCTTTACTCCCCTTGGAATCTTTCTTCCTCTTTGGAATGAACTGATCCTGCAACTGCCATTGTTGTTCCACTCTCATCCCTGCTAGGGTATCTTCCAGTCAACTTTGGCCAGCTCCTCCCTCATGGCTCCATTGTCCCCTTTATTTAACAGTAATACTGACACCTCTGATTTACTCTTCTCCTTCTTAAATTGTAGATTAAAACTTATCAATGTTTCATAGTGTCAAATGTGACTTTCATTTGAGCGTTTTTGATTCTTGAAAGGGTGGAAAGCTGGTGTGTACATTTTTGTAAATAATGCAGTTTGACTTAGAAACATAAATTTAACTTAAAGAAAATGGTGATGTAATTGGCATTACTGAGAGCTTTGAATGAAATTTTAAATGCCTTTTTTGGTCAGAGCAATAAAAAGATTTAAATGAATCCAAACGTAATGTGTGGAAAGAAAGAGGTGAAAGAGTAGGCGCACCTCTTTTGGTTGCAGGATAAAGTACCATGGGTCGGGTAGTTGTGATTGGGGGTGGAAGAGTGAGTGGCTCCTAAATGCAGTAGTGGAGGAGAGGGGAAGATGTGACGTTGAATGTGAAGGATTGTGATGGAAGGAGAGTACAGGTGAATTCTATCTTCTGTCTTCATCATGGAAGTGTTGTAAAAGTTGGCTGAACATAAAGTAGGTAAATTACTAACACCAGATGGATATATCCAAGATTTAGAAAGAAGTATGGGAGGAAATTGTGGGTGTTCTGACCATCATATTTTCTTGTTTGGAAAATTAAAAAAATAGAAGAAGCCCAATGACTACAGGCCAGTCAGTTTAACTTGCTGGTGGGAAGGCTTTCGAAATATTAATGTAGGACAGGATTAATACTCACCTAGAGGAAAGCTAGACTGGATTTTTAAGGGCAAATTGTGTTTAACCAAATTAATTGCCTTTTTCGATGAAGTAACGGATCCAGTTAAAGGTAATGCAATTTATGTGGTGTACATCAACTTCCAGAAGCGTTTTGGTGCCATGTAAAAGACTTATTGACAAAGTTGAAGTGTTAATCCTGCCTGAATTGGAGAGGCTAGGACTTCAAAATGGGGCAAAAGCTTCAGGGCTGCTGGGAGATTTGGTCAATTTGGAATTGCTCTCTGCAGAGCTGGGACAAGGAGAGGTGCCAGTGTGTCTGGAGCTTAGATACAATTTGCAAGCAAAGAATGAGAGTATCTCCCAGCCCTGTCAATTAGGTGCAAAATGAATAGAATGGATTGGATGCTGCAAACCAGACACACACCTTGTAAATAATTGTAAATAATGTTTAAGAGTTTGACTTTGCCGAGTGTTGATTGGATGAGGAATTGCGTCTTGTCTGGGTTTCCTGTAGATCAGGGTAAATGTTTCTAAGTTGGCTTCCTTACGAAGTCCGTTTTGAATGTTGTATTATTGGGTTTGGGAAATGTCTGTTGTATATGGGGTTAATCAATATCTGTAATTGGGTTATTAAGAGACCACCCCCATGTGGTTCGGCCCCTCGAGGTCCCGGGACATATAAAAGTCCGCTACCACGAGGTTCAGTGTCGATCTTCTGGGAGAGCGCTTGGGACTGCGTGAACTTCTGGAGTGTCTCTGCCTGAGCGAGGCCAAGAGGGCTTGAACAGGCAAATACGAGGATCGAACCCGGGGTGGGATAGGTACAGTAGTTGAACTGTAATGCGCTTTTGTTAAAATATAATGTAGTTGTTTCAAGTGCTTGATTCAATGTCTTTGCTGAAACTAGACTGGGGCGAATCTTAGAAATGATCAATTTACAGAAGCACATGGCATAAATGAATATTAATAGCAGCATATGAAGTTGGCAAAGTAACTGACACAGAGGGTGGTGGGTGAATGATTATTTCTCAGGCTGGAGGAAAGTGAATACTGACCTTTGCCAGGTATTCACGTTACAGTTATTGTTGTTTACCTATGATAATGAAATAGACGAAGGTGAAAACTGAAATTTTTAAATTTGCAGATGGGTAATTTTGTGAATTGTGCAGAGGAGAGTGATAGATTGTAGATGGATAGAAACAAGTCAGAGGAACAGGCAGATCAATGCAGATGAAGTTTAATATGGGGATACATGAGTGAATGCATTTTGGTGGAAAAAATGAGGTGAGGCAATATGGAACAGATGACACCGTTCTAAAAGAGGTTCAGGAAGAGAAGGCACAATGCACAAATCACTTGAAGTGGCAGTCAGGTTGGAAATAAAAAGCAGTTAAAAAAGTAGTCTGTGCAGAGAAATTATGCTGAACCTTTATTAAACATTCAGTGCCCTCTGTAATGTTTGGGACAAAGACCCATCATTTATTTATTTGCCTCTGTACTCCACAATTTGAGATTTGTAATAAAAAAAAACTCATGTGGTTAAAGTGCACATTGTCAGATTTGAATATACGCCATTTTTATATATTTTGGTTTCACCATGTAGAAATTACAGCAGTGTTTATACCTAGTCCCCCCATTTCAGAGCACCATAATGTTTGGGACACAGCAATGTCATGTAAATGAAAGTAGACATGTTTAGTATTTTGTTGCATATCCTTTGCATGCAATGACTGCTTGAAGTTTGCGATTCATGGACATCACCAGTTGCTGGGTGTCATCTTTTGTGATGCTCTGCCAGGCCTGTATTGCAGCCATCTTTAGCTTATGCTTGTTTTGGGGGCTAGTTCCCTTCAGTTTTCTCTTCAGTATATAAAAAGCATGCTCAATTGGGTCCAGATCAGGTGATTGACTTGGCCACTCAAGAATTGATTACTTTTTAGCTTTGAAAAACTCCTTTGTTGCTTTAGCAGTATGTTTGGGATCATTGTCTTGCTGTAGAATGAACTGCCAGCCAATGAGTTTTGAGGTATTTGTTTGCACTTGATCAGATAGGATGTGTCTATACACTTCGGAATTCATTATGGTACTACCATTAGCAGTTGTATCATCAATGAAGATAAGTGAGCCAGTACCTTCAGCAGCCATACATGGCCAGGCCATAACACCCCCACCATTATTTCACAGATGAGGCGGTATGCTTTGGATCTTGGGCAGTCCTTTCTCTCCTCCATACAGTGCTCTCGCTTAACTTTTTTCCCCTGTTGCCAGCCGGGCAACCCAGGCAGCTTTTTAGGTTGCCAAATGACAGTTTAGGTGGTCAGTTAAGACGGCTTGCATGACACGTGCGATAATGTGCTCCGACGAAGTGCGTAGTGACCAGTCAGAATTATGGTCAATGAAGCATTCACATATTATTTCTGCTTCAAATAAAGTCACAAACTAAACATATTCACCAATCAAGACATGATATATACCACAATGACATGCAGCAAAATTACAATACAGTATCTCAACTCTTTTTACACGTTGCAATGAATGCAATTCCTATTATTTCTTTCCACTTCCAAGCAAAAGTCTGGCTGGATTATTCAGCGTATGATCAAACTCGGTGAGAACAAGTGCAGGCTTGGCGATCGCTTCGTACAACACCTACACTCAGTTTGCAATAACCAACCTGATCTCCCAGTGGCTCAGCACTTCATCTCCCCCTCCTCCATTGCCAGAGTGAGGCCCACCATAAATCGGAGGAGCAGCACCTCATATTTTGCTTGGGCAGTTTACACCCCAGCGGTCTGAAAATTGACCTCCAATTTCAGGTAGTCCCTGCTTTCTCCTCCACTTCCCAGCTCTCCCTCAGCCCACTGACTCTGCCTCTTCCTTTCTTCTTCCCGTCGCCCCCCACCCTCACATCAGTCTGAAGAAGGGTCTCGACCCGAAACGTTGCCTATTTCCTTCGCTCCATAGATGCTGCCTCGCCCGCTGAGTTTCTCCAGCATTTTTGTTTACCCATTCACACAAGTGCTGTTATCCCACTTTCCTCAGACAGTGCCCGAGGACAGGATCGAACACAGATCTCTGGCGTGTGAGGCAGTAAGTCCACCAGCTGTGCCACTATATTTTATTTTCCAACACACAAAAAATTATACGTTGATAACTTTGGTTACTAAAAAAAAAAAGAAACTATCCATTTTCAGTCTTAAATCTCCAAGTGACGCAAAGTCCCCCTTTACAGCTACTGTATATTTTAATTAAGTTCAAGATTATGGGGCAGTACATTAGCCATAAAGTTGCTGCCTAAAATTGCCAGAGACCGGGAATTGATCCTGAATATGGGTGCTGTCTGTATCGAGTTTGCTCCTTTTCCCTTTGATCACATGGGTTTTCTCCGGGTGCTCTTGTTTCCTTTCACATTCCAAAGGTATGCAGCAACCTTTTTCAGACCCAACCCAACACGTAATATTTTCCTTTGTCCAGAGATTCTGTCTGACCTGTTGAGTTACTCCAGCTTTTTGTGTCTATCTTCAGTTTAAACCAGTATTTGCAGTTCCTTCCTACACACACAATACTATACGATATAACTCTATTAATCCCAGGAGGGAAATTGTGTGTGTGTATAGTTATATATTCATATATAATACACTGTTTTGTTTTCTCATTTATAACGGTGTTTACAGAGTACTATGTTTACATATTCTGTTGTGCTGCTGCAAGTAAGGATTTCATTGTTCTAACTGGGACGTGAGAGAATAAAACACTCTTGACTCTTGACTTATGTCGCTAATGTGTGGGTTAGAACTAGTGTACGGGTGATCGGTGGTCGGCGTGGACTTGGTGGGCCGAAGGGCCTGTTTCGACGCTGTATCTTTAAATTAAACTAAAAACACTAAAACCAGAGGAAATCAAAAGAAGGGTCTCTACCCAAAACGTCACCCAATTTCTTCTATCCAGAGATGCTGGCTGCTACATGGAGTTCCCCCGCACAATGAAAGCATGGAATAGTCTTCACCCTACTATAGGTACCCAACCAGACTCAATTAAATTTAAGGTAGCTCTTTTTTTCCCCAAGAACCCTTTTTTGCTTGTCCAAGTCGAGAGACAAGCGAGTATTATTGTCATGTGTTCCAGATAGGACAATGAAATTCTTGCTTGCTTCAGTACAACAGAATATGTAAACATAATACAGAACAGGAGATAAAAGTTCAGTGTGTCTACATACCATAGACCATATAATAAACAGATAATAAACAGATAAATAGACAATAAATAAACAGATAAAATGTAATAGGCTGTTATTTTTCAGTTTAAATTCCATTTTGAATAGTTTTGGAGGACCAGGAAACCAAGAAGCACGAGTTACTCCAGGGAGTTACTCCAGCTCCAGCGAGTGATTCTGCATTGGTTTTCAGCGGTTGTGGCGAGGTGGCGACCGGACAGCAATGGGCGGCCAGATCTCCCACAATGCAAAGGGAGGGAGAAAGTGGCAGATGCCGACCAGTTGCAGTGGAGTGCGCATGTGCAGGGCGGCACATGTGCACAACCACGGCTGATGATGTGCTGGCCAAAGATCCTCAGTTATAGGATCTTTGGTGCCGGCCGTATTTGTGCGCATGTGGAGGGGGAAGATGTGCAGGCCGTGGCAGTGTGCATGTGTAAGGCCGCCTGCTGTGCCGACGGATGAGGAGAGAGCGGAGAGCGGAGATCCGGCGGCCCGGACACGGATACGGGTGGTGGGCGGAGACGGAGAGTGACAGAGAGAGAGAGAGAGAGAGCAATAGAGAGGCCCGCTCAGAATTAACCGATAGGTGTCCCAGGTGCTGGCCAATTCGGGCAAAATGGCACGACTTTTAGGTTGATATGCGGGACTGTAGGTTGCCATTGGCAACGGGGCAACTGCTAATTTTGAGCCCTGCCATACTTTGCTCTTGCCATCACTCTGATATAAGTTAATCTTCATCTCATCTGCCCACAAAACCTTTTTCCAGAACTGTGGTTGCTTCTTGGCAAACTGTAACCTGGCCATCCTATTTTTGCAGCTAACCAGTGGTTTGCATCTTGCGGTGTAGTCTAGTCTCTGTATTTCTGTTCATGAAGTCTTCACTGGACAGTGGTCATTTATTTTTAATGTTTTATGTGTCATTCCTAACTGTCACTGTATGTCATGTTGTCACTTGCGGGTAGAGCACCAAGGCAGATTCCTTGTATTTGAATACTTGGCCAATAGTAGAGTAGTAATATTAAGATTAAACGAGAACTTACCTGTTCGAAGTTTGATCTTTATTTTATGAGGCGTTATGATGAGGGATTACGCGAAGAAGCCCCGCCAGGCGCATGTTCGGGCATACTTCAAACCACGGCGTGAAAAACACAGAACCAATAGCCGGAGTAAGATAGTAAGGCTAACAGAGATTAGAACTACCAGATGATCATTTATATTATGAGGGTTGGGAGCGGAGGGCACGTTATCCCTCATCGTAACTCCTCATTGATAAATCCACATCTGACTCCTGAAGAGTGTTTCCGATCTGTCGGACAGGTGTTTGGGGAATTTTCTTTATTATAGAGAGAATTCTTCTGTTATCAGCTGTGGAGGTTTTCCATGGCCTGCCAGTCCCTTTGCAATTAATAAGCTCATTAGTATTCTGTTCTTATGATGTTCCAAACAGTTGATTTTTGGTAAGCCTAAAGGGCCTGTCCCACTGCCGGGACCTAATTTGCGAGTTTAGAAGAGTTTGTGCTTGACTCAAACTCGCAGCATGGTTGATACGTGGTCCTAGGAGGTCTATGTAACTCTCCTTCATGCTCGAGAGAAGGTCCCGCATATTCGAGGCCTCAGTTTGGCCGAGGAGTATTTTTTAGCATGCTGAAAATTGTCCGTGAGTAAAAATTGGTCGGCATGGAAAAAATTGATATTTTTTTTACTCGTAGGTTTTGTCGAAGTAGGTTGCAGTAGGTCGGCATGTTATTCATAGGTAATCTAAGGCAATCAAAGGTAGTCGTAGATAGTGTTAGTATAGTCAAAGGTAGTCGCAGGTGATCGACTTCACTTTCCAATTTTCCCGAAGCTAGTCTTCAACGTAGTTAAAGAGGTCGAAGGAGATCGAAGGAGGTCTTCTGCATAGTTGAAGGAGGTCTTCTACATATTCGTAGAAGGTTCGCTACATATTTGAAGGAGGTCGTAGGAGGTGTTCTACTTCGGCGATACAACAAGACCATGACACTTTTTTAAACTGTCCTAAACTCTTCTAAACTCGCAAAATAGGTCCCCACAGTGGGACAGGCCCTTAAAAAGGTTTGGCTGATGTCTCTAACAGTTTTATTCTTGTTTCTCAGTCTCATAATGGCTTCTTTGACTTTCATTGGCACATCTTTGGTCCTCATGTTGATAAACAGCAATAACATTTTCTAAATGTGATAGAAAGATAACAAGGAACTCCAATACATCTGATAAAATACATCTGACTGTATACAAAAAAAATTCCCATTCCTTATATGACACATATATTGTTTCTTAGTGCTATCTCTCCAAGCTGCAGTTATGACATTCATGGTCCTATCCGACATTCCATCAGAACCTGCAGATTAACAATTAATACGGTCATGTAATGGATGATTTCTGCTGTTACTGGTTGCACCAACAATTACTACACCTGGGATTTGTCATGAATGTCTGAATCATCATTCTGAGCATCAATGGGAACACTGACTGTGTAGTAATGGTCCCTAGATAAGGGACGTATCAGATATTAACTGATAAGAACAGATACTACACTTGATCTTAGCCAAAAGGCCGAGAAGCAATACCAATTTGGAACCACCAAAATGGGGAAAACATAAAAGACTATACTTCCCCAATGTAGCGAGAATGCATCCACCGCTAATGCTCCTGGGTCTGACTCCCACGAGACACATTTAGACCACTGGAGATTTAATCCAGACACAACAGATCAACATTTGGTACACATACTGTCTGACAATCGTACATTCATTCTGTATTGTCATTGCAATTTCGTGATCTGTTGTCTTACCACAATATTGTATTCTCCAACAGTTGTGGTATTGTCTACTAGTAATTGAACATGTAAGTTCTTTATTGTAGAACAACAGTTATCAATGCATAAAACGCCCCCAATACCTCCAAATAATTCAACCATGTATTTGGAGAATTAATCGTCTTGGACAGTCCGTCGACTACCACAACTGGTGTTGCTGTCCTAAGCTCCCCATCCGAGAGTACACTCATCAGTCTGTAATAACACTGAAGACTTCTGAACAAGCACATTTTTATTTCTAGTAACTTGGGCAACATTGAGAATCCATCATTGAATTCAGCTCAACCTTTTTAGTTGGTAACTGCATGGACCTAATCAATAACCTGCACGTTTTTTACTCTTAAACTCTGGTTTTTGCAGACTTTGATCATGCAGAGGTCCCAATTTGACAGCATGAATGCTGCTATCACTTTACCAGTAACCGTAGTTACTTCTTGGATGGTGGGCTAATGTTTTTTACTAAGACCAATACAGGCATTTGTAACATCCCCAACCTTAATTTGTTGATAAAGTTACTCACATATCAACTGTATTAAAGACAAACCCCAAATAATCAATTGTTTGGAATGCCTGTAACTTACATGTTGTTTGGATGTACAGAACCTTAGCCTTTCAATAGGCTTATGGTTGCTGAACTCAGTTCTTCAGCTGTCTCCCATTTACAATTAACATATCCTCTAGATAAGTTATTACAATGTGATTCTGAGCCCTCATTTACACCAGTGCTGATTTCAATGATTGTGTAAGCAATCTGAGGGCTGAATTTAACCCATTAGGTAATTCCTTCAGCTGACCCATCCAATTAATTGAAGTACCTGAATAATAAGGCATCTTTTTTAAGTCTAAAAGATAGCCACATAGCAGCCTTGTGATAACAACTTTGTTATAGTGCTGAAGTGTACTTTTTTAAATGTTTATACTGAACTATAAATTTAAGTTTGTGAGTCCTAGAATGACTCTGCAACCCCCATACTTGTGTCTGTGATATATTATCTCTAGCTGATGAGTTCCTGGTACATTCAAACACCAAGCCGATCAGATTTAATGCAGAATTACAAAACAATTGTAATCTTAACCAAGCAGAGGTTGTTTCCCCAGAAATTCCATGTGTAATGGAATGACGTTTCTGTATTTCCGTAAATTAACCAGAAGATCTCCTTCTCTTAATATAGGGGTTCGTATTCATCAATCATAAATCTGGTTATAGCTTGCCCACATAATCCTGCATTTTTTTGGGTATAATGTTAGCCAATGGCAATTTTCATCATACAATTGGGTTCGAATATGCTTTGCAGAGTAAAGTATATAGTTTCTTTATTGTCATTGTAACATGAACCATGTACAACAAAATTAAAAAATGTCAGCCAGTCAGTGCAACATTCAAACCATAAAAGCTAACGATACATGCAAGGTAAAATATTAAAAAAGATGATAAACAACTAAAATAAATATGAAATAGAAAAACAGCACGCATAAACACCCAACCCTACATCCTTCTGTCGATTTCACACTGTACCAACCACAGTCCCTTAGTCCATCCCCTATTCCCAATTCCTCCGTCTATGCCGCATCTGCTCCCAGAATGAGGTGTTCCACACCAGGTCATCACAAATGTCCTCGTTCTTCAGAGAACGGGGTTTCCCCTCCCCCACTATAGATGAGGCTCGCACCAGGGTCTCCTCCATACCTCGCAACACTGCCCTCTCTCCCCATTCCCCCACTCACAACAAGGGCCGAATCCCCCTGGTCCTCACCTTTCACCCCACCAGCCAGTGCATACAACAGATAGTCCTCCGCCATTTTCGCCACCTCCAATGTGACCCCTCCACTCGCCACATCTTCCCATCTCCCCCCCTGTCTGCCTTCCGCAAAGACCGCTCCCTCTGCAACTCCCTTGTCAATTCTTCCCTTCCCTCCCGCTCCACTCCTTCCCCGGGCACTTTCCCTTGCAACCGCAAGAGATGCTACACTTGTCCCTTCACCTCCCCCATCCACTCCTTTCAGGGACCCAAGCAGTCATTCCAAGTCCGACAGAGGTTCACCTGCACCTCCTCCAACCTCATCTACTGCATCCGTTGCTCCAGATGCCAGCTGATCTCCATCGGTGAGACCAAGCGGAGGCTGGGCGATCGTTTCGCCGAACACCTCCTCTCGGTCTGCAATAACCAACCCGACCTCCCGGTGGCTCAGCACTTCAACTCTCCCTCCCATTCCGTATCCGACCTCTCGGTCCTGGGCCTCCTCCACGGCCAGAGTGAGCAACACTGCAAGTTGGAGGAACAGCACCTCATATTCCGCTTGGGGAGTCTGCATCCTCTGGGCTTAAACATTGAATTTTCTCAATTCTGTTAACCCAGACTGCCCCCTCCCCCTCCCCACCACTCCCTCAGCCCTCGGGCCCTGACATTCCTTCTCCATCTCCCCCCCCCCCCCCCCCCCAGTCGCACTAGCTTCTCATTTTCACACCACAAACAGCTTACAATGGCCTGTTTCCTTTATCATCAAAACTTTTTTGCATATCTTTCATTCATTGTTCTTTATCTCTCCACGTCACTGTCTATATCTCTCGTTTCCCTGATCCCTGACCAGTCTGAAAAAGGGTCTCGACCCGAAACGTCGCCTATCTCCTTCGCTCCTTAGATGCTGCTGCACCCGCTGAGTTTCTCCAGCTTTTTGTGTAACCCACAGTCCCTTAGTGCCCGCGTTCCTTGGTGGCTACATTTAGTGCCTTTATAGCAGTGGGGTAAAAACTGTTTTTAAGTCTGTTTGTCCTTGTCCTTGTAGATCTGTATCGTCTGCCTGACGGCAACAGTTCAAACAGGGAGTGTCCAGGGTGGGAAATGTCCTTTATAATATTCTGGGATTTTTTGATGCAGCGGGAACTGTGTAAGTCCTCCAAGGTAAGGAGAGGGCAGCCGACAATCCTCTGGGCGTTGTCAATGGCCCTCTGGAGCGCTTTCCTCTGAGCCACTGTGCAGCTGGTATACCACACGCATATACAGTATGTTAGGATGCTCTCAATGGAGCACTGATAAAAGGACAGCAGCAGTCTCTGTGTGGTGTTATTCTTCCTGAGCACCCTCAGGAAATGCAGTCTGCTGGACCTTTTTCAGCAGCGTAGAGGTGTTCACGCTCCACGTCAGGTCCTCCTCAATATGGATTCCCAGGAAGCGGAAATCCGCCACCATCTCCACACAGTCCCCTCTGATGATTAGTGGTACCATTTCCTTTTTGTTCTTCCTGAAGTCTATTATTATCTCCTTGGTCTTTAAGGTGTTCAGGAGCAGGTTATTTTCTCCACACCACACTGTCAGCTGCTCCACCTCATCCCGATAGGCGTACTCGTCCCCCCCGGAGATGAGCCCCACCACCGTAGTGTCATCCGCAAATTTGACAATGGTGTTGCTGTGGTGGGCGGAGGTGCAGTCATGTGTGTAGATGGTGTAGAGCAGGGGGCTCAGCACGCAGCCCCGTGAAGAGCCGGTACTGAGGCTGAGGGCTGTGGATGTGTGATGGCCCATTCTGACTCTCTGGCTGCGGCCCGACAGGAAGCTATTTATCCACATGCAGGTGAAGTGTGGAAGTCCCAAGTCCCCCAGTTTGTCCACCAGTTTGTGGGGAAGGATAGTATTAAAAGCAGAGCTGTAGTCCACAAAGAGCATTCGCATATAGCTTCCCTGCTGCTCCAGGTGGGACAGTGCAGTATGGAGAGCTGTGGCTACAGTGTCCTCTGTAGATCTATTTGCTCTGTACGCAAACTGGTGGGAGTCAAAGCTTCGGGGCAAGAGTGATGTGATATGACCCCGGACCAGTTTTTCAAAGCACTTCATCACCACTGTTGTGAGTGCGACTGGCCGGTAGTCGTTGAGGCTGGAAATGTGGGTTTTATTGGGCAAGGGGACTATAGTTGCGGACTTCAGACAGGGTGGGACAGTGGACTGGGCCAGAGACTGGTTAAAAATCCTCGTGAAGACTCCAGCCAGCTGGTCTGCGCAGTCCTTCAGCTTGTATCAGAGACGCCGTCGGGTCCAGTAGCCTTCCTTGGATTGATGGCCTGCAGCGTGCGCCTCACCTCATGCTCCTCCTCCAACGAGGCGTCACCCTCAGCAGCTCCAAGGTTTGTCTTATAATTGGTGAGATACTGGATCCCCTCCCACACCTGCCTGCTGTTGTTACTGTTCAGGTGGTCCTCTATCTTCCTCCTGTAGTCTCGCCTCTCTGATGCTTCTCTCCAGGTTAGCTCGGGCCGCGCTGTATAAAGCCCTATTGCCAGACCTAAAAGCAGTGTTCCTCTCTTTTAACAGCCGCTGATCTCCCGGGTCATCCAGGGCTTCTGGTTGGGGTAGACCCGGATTTGTTTGCCAACTGTGACCGTGTCCATGCAATTTTTAATGTAACAGAGTACACTGTCTGTGAACAACTCCAGGTCCCGGTGTTCAAACACATCCCAGTTGGTCCTGACGAGGCAGCCCTGCAGCTGCTGAGATGCACCATCAGGCCAGGTTGTGATGGTCTTTGTGATGGGAGGAGTGGTTTTCCTGAGGGGGGCATATGCAGGAATTAAAAGCAGGGACATATGGTCTGACTGTCCCAGGTGTGGTAGTGGTCTAGCCCTGTAGCCCAGCTTGATGTTGGGAGTAGACCTTGTCCAGTGTGTTAGCTCCTCTTGTAGCACATTTAACATGCTGGTAGAATTTGGGGAGCATTTTCTTTAATTCCACGTGATTAAAGTCCCTTGCTATGATGTGAATACCGTCTGGGTATATGCTCTGTTGACTGCTAGTGCTACCGTACAAATGTCCGATAGCCGAGTTAGCATTAGCATCCGGTGGTATGTACACAGCTTCTTGCGAGAGTTAAAAAACACTCGCAAGAAGTTCAACACTGACTTACCTGCGGGTTAAACTTACCGCCGGTGGGAGCTGCGCTCTCCACTCTGTCGGTGCCACATGCGTCGACGTAATGCCGAACATGCGCCTGGCGGGGCTTCTTCACGTAGTCACTCACGTGACTCCAAAGTAAAATAGGACTTGATGTTTCAATCCCTGTAGTAAGCCGGCACTCTTGCTATTTGCAGTGGGATTGGAGTGGTGAAAGGTTGGGTAGGTATGTCATCGGGGTCATCAGGTGGGCACCATCCATCTTTGACGTTTGATTGATATGCCCACAACGTCTCCAGAGGACTCAACGGTGATACCTGGCATCCCAGTTACAGCCCCCTCAATTCCATACCCTCCTGTCTTCATTTTCCAGCCCAATTGTTATCACTCCTTTTGATCCAAAGCCAATTGCTACTTTTTGCTGCAGAATTTGATAATGACTTGATTGCTTGTTGGAGGGAGCGACCCCTCACTCCCATTTTCTTTAATAGCCTGGTCGTGGATGTAACACCAAATCCCCTGCACCCCACTTCGACAGGGAAAATCTTGGTCTTCCAGCCATTCTGGGCAGCTTCAGTTGCCAGTTCAGAGTACTTGGTCTTTTTCCTCTCATAAGCTTCTTCAACACCATCTTCCCATCGAACTGTCATTTCCACAACGTATGCCAACTTGGCTGTTGTGGACCACAGGACCATGTGTGGCCGGAGTGTTGTAGAATCATAGAGAATAGGTGCAGGAGTAGGCCATTCGGCCCTTCGAGCCTGCACCGCCATTCAATATGATCATGGCTGATCATCCAACTCAGTATCCTGCACCTGCCTTCTCTCCATACCCCCAATCCCTTTAGCCACAAGGGCCACATCTAGCTCCCTCTTAAATATAGCCAATGAACTGGCCTCAACTACCTTCTGTGGCAGAGAATTCCACAGACTCACTACTCTCTGTGTGAAAAAAGATCTTCTCATCTCGGTCCTAAAAGACTTCCCCCTTATCCTTAAACTGTGACCCCTTGTTCTGGAGCTCCCTAACATCGGGAACAATCTTTCTGCATCTAGCCTTTCCAACCCCTTAAGAATTTTGTAAGCCTCTATAAGATCCTCCCTCAATCTCTTAAATTCCAGCGAGTACAAGCCGAGTCTATCCAGTCTTTCTTCATATGGAAGTCCTGCCATCCCAGGAATCAGTCTAGTGAACCTTCTCTGTACTCCCTCTGTGGCAAGAATGTCTTTCCTCAGATCAGGAGACCAAAACTGTACGCAATACTCCAGGTGTGGCCTCACCAAGACCCTGTACAACTGCAGTAGAACCTCCCTGCTCTTGTACTCAAATCCTTTTTCTATGAATGCCAACATACCATTCGCTTTCTTCACAGCCTGCTGCACCTGCATGCCTACTTTCAATGACTGGTGTATCATGACACCCAGGTCTCGTTGCATCTCCCCTTTTCCTAATCGGCCACCATTCAGATAATAATCTACCCTCCTGTTTTTGCCGCCAAAGTGGATAACCTCACATTTACCAACATTATACTGCATCTGCCCACTCACCCAACTTATCCAAGTCACCTTGCAGCCTCCTAGCATCCTCCTCACAGTTAACACTGCCCCCCAGCTTCGTGTCAACTTGGAGATGTTGCATTCAATTCCCTCATCCAGATCATCAGTATATATTGTAAATAGCTGGGGTCCCAGCACTGAGCCGAGATACTTCTATTTGCCAGATGTAATGCCAGCTGAGTTTCCTCCTTTTCAGGCTCTCCCAGTTAGTCCATTTGCCCTGCTTGGCCATTGAGACGGTCTTGGCGTGTCGCTCTTCCTCCTCCCGTCTTCTCACCTCCTCCAGCACGACCTGTCTCTTCTGCACAGATGTTGCCTTGTGCCATTGAGGAGCTTTTGGGACGAGCCCGAGCCCGGCTCTCCCACGTTGGACTTGGCCAACCACATCCCGGAAATGAAGAGCAGACTTAGCACTCTGAACGGCTTCAGATGAGGTCCACTTCCTCCCATGTTCCCACACGGGGGGCCGCTGTTCGAATAACAGTATCTACAGATTCAGTGGGGGTCATGACCAACCTTGCTTTGGTGCGTTTGAATTCTTCCACAAGTCCTCCCGTGGGTCATTCCAATTTGCCACTCCCGTACAGTCCGACAGCACTTAAGCATTGTGGAAGTCCAAGCCACTGTTTCACATGTATGTTGATCATTTGTTCCAGCTTTTCCACTTTTTTGATGGGGATTTCATACATAGTTAAAGGCCACTTGATTCTTGGTAGTATGCCAAATTGGAAGCACCACAGCTTGAGTTTTCCTGGTAGCAAGGTCTTGTTGATGCGAGCTGTGTGCGTGATAGTATCCTTTTTGAGTTGTTCAAACTGCTCGGTGTCATTGAGATTTGCGTCATAACATCGGCCCATACTCTTCACTGGCATTTCGGACACAGTTGGAACAGGTATTCCGTCAATATGAAATCTTTGATTCTTGACTTGACCTTTGACAATGGAGATGCTTCTGCACTTGCTGGGTTTAATCTTAATCCCATGTGATGGTTTGATGACGTTTTTCCAGAAGTCTCTTGGTGCAGGGGCAGTTGTTAGTATTATTATATTGTTCATATCGGCTCGTATAGGTGGCAATCGCTGACCGCACTGTAGCTGTTTTCCTCCCACAACCCACTTTGATGCTCTGATAATGAGCTCCATTGCCATAGTGAAGGTTAATGGGGGGGGGGGGGGGGGGGGGGTGCACCCCGCCATGATGCCTACTTCCAGTGGTTGCCACACTGTGGTAAAGTCTGATGTCGTGAGACAAAATTGCAGATCCTGGAAGTAGTTTTTTTTATCAGATTTGTTATTATTGCAGGCACCTGAAATAACAGTAGCGAATGAGGAACTGATCCATAGGCGTTGGCCAGGTCAAGGAACAAGACATGCGATTCTTTGTTCTTTCTTGGCAGTCTGGATTTGATGCCATATGTAGCGATATTACAAAACCCACCTTCAGCGGCGTTGTAGTTCTGCCACCGGCCGTGTGTGTGACTTTGGCGCCTTTGAGGTGGGGGGGGGGTGGGATTAAAATGCAGGTTTGTATCGCTTGTCGGAGAGGGTTTTCCTCGGGCTGCTAGTCAATGAAGAAAAATCGATCGGACTTCCATTCCAATTTTAAAAAAATAAAAAATGCTGGACAATTTAATAATTGGATTAAAGTAAAAAGCGACCTTAAACACCCTCAACGTGGTGGATCGCAAAAAACAGGACAAAACAAAGGGTATGTTGTGTATTTTACATACAATCTTGCTTCTTGCTTCTTAAATCCTCTTTTTTTTTGGAAATCATGTCATAAGAGCATCTAAATCATCTATTTTTTGTGTAATTGTCTATCCATAGTCAATATTTTTATACTAAATATCCACAACAGGGATATTGTGCAAAAAGCATAATAATTTTGATTATATGGAAAGTGGAAGTTTCGAGATTAATTTATGGGAATTAAACATTAAATTCCTTCCATCTGGCATATGTTCATGACTGAGATTTAAAAATCATGTTATATTGTGAATTCTTGTGTGAATGGGTTTAGTTTATTATTTGGATACTTATGCCCCTGTCCCACTTAGGAAACCTGAACGGAGACCTCTGGAGACTTTGCGTCCCACACAAGGTTTCCGTGCAGTTCCTGGAGGTTTTTGTCAGTCTCCCTAATGGTCGAAAGTGGTTTCCGTTTTAAAAATCGGTAATTTTTTAGGCAAAGCCGGTTGCGATGCTAGTTGAAGGTGGTTGCCGGAGGACAAACACCTCCAGGAACCGCACGGAAACCTTGGGTGGGGCGCAAAGTCTCCAGAGGTTTCCGTTCAGGTTTCCTAAGTGGGACAGGGGCATTAAACCCCTGTCTCATGGTGCGAGTCGACCCACGAGTGACCCTGAGTTTAAAACAAATTAAACTTGTGGTAATCACATACAATTAACATAGCAGGAACGTCGGCACTCGAGGACACAACTTAGCGACTCGAGGCGCTAACGGCAGGTACCCGGGAAACTTGTGAACTCTTGAAAAACTTAAAACTCTTGAAGTTAAAATTTGAAACATTTAAACTTGTTGTAAGAACGTAGTGGCCCGTGAGTTTACCGTAGTGACTCTTGAGTCTACCGTGGGTTTGGCCTGAGTGCCAGAAGTGAAATGTTGATGATTAGTCATCTCCGGAGAACTTGGATAGGTGACGTTTCGGGTCGGGACCCTTCTTCAAACTTTAGATTCTTTTTTCATCCGAAACGTGACCTGTCCATGTTCTCCACAGATACTGCCTGACACGTTGAGTTACTCCAGCACTTTGTATTTTTCCGTAAACCAGATGCTGTAGTTCCTTGTGTTCCAAAATGTAATGCTTTATAAATGTCCAGAGTTACTGCCTGTCCCGCAGAGTTACTCCAGCACTTTACGTCTGTCTCCCTGGAGACCTCGTTTCCCACGCAATGTGACATCTACCATGTATACATTGCCAACTGTTGTTTTGGCAGCAGCAACATAATCTCCCGGTTAGTACACTCAGTGTTGCTGAGGCCTAGTTTATGTAGAGACAAGAAACTGCAGATGCTGAAATCATGATCATAAAACACACACAGTGTTGGAGGAACTCATACAGCGCTGGAGTAACTCAGTGGGACAGGCAGCATCAGCGGAGGGAATGGACAAACGTTGATTCGGCTCGAAAAGAAGGGACCCGATCCGAAACGTTGCCTATCCATTCCCTCCACAGATGCTGCCTGACCCGCTGGCTTACTTCGACACTTCGTGAGTTCATGTCATAGGAGCAGAATTAGGCCATTCGGCCCATCGAGTTGCTCCAACGCTTTGTGTTTCGCTCAACATGCCAGCGTCTGTGGTCCCCCATGTCTCCATTGGCCAGCTGGAAGAACTCAGCGGGTCATTGAGTCTGAAGAAGGACCCTGACCCGAAACCTCGCCTGCCTGTTTCCTTCCACCAATTTCATGTAGTCACTTTTCGATAAAACCCCACTGCCCCAGTTATTCCAAGTCCATTTAATTCCGCGTGTCTCCATTTAATTCATTAAGTCGCCGGTACTATCACATAGTTTGTATTTAGTCAATACAATGGAACAGTCTGAAGAAGGGCGACAATAGACACAAAAAGCTGGAGTAACTCAGCGGGACAGGCAACATCTCTGGAGAGAAGGAGTGGGTGATGTTTCGGGTCGAGACTCTTCAACAGACTGGTAAGGGAAACGAAAGATATAGATGATGATGTATTGTAGAGAGATAAAGTCCAATGAATTCAAAAAAGTTCAGATGATAAAGGAAACAGACCTTTGTTCGCTGTTCGTTGGGTGAAAACGAGCAGATGGTGCGACTTGGGTGGAGGAGGGATAGACAGAGAGGGAATGCCGGGGTTACTTGAAGTGAGAGAAATTAATATTCATACCACTAGGCTGTAAGCTGCCCAAGCGAAATATGAAATGTTGTTCCTCCAATTTGCATTTAGCCTCACTCTTTGACTGGAAGCGACATCGGACAGAAAGGTCAGTGTGGGAATGGGAAGTGTTTCGCAACCAGGAGATCAGGTAGGTCCAGGTAGCAACCGGGAGAGTCGCGATCCGAAATGTCACCCATTCCTTCTCTCCAGATATGTTGTCTGACCCTCTGAGTTACCCCAGCTTTTGGTGTCTATTGTCGAGGTAAACCAGCATCCGCAGTTCCTACCTACACAACAGAACAGTACGAGGAGCGGTTAATGTTAGAGGCTGCTCACTAACCTCACTATGTTTACATCGTCCTCTCTAGCAATGAATAAATATAATTAGGTTGCCGTATTATTGACTACAACCGCCCGTTTAAAATGACTGCTCTTTAATTCTCAACCACTGGATATTTGCCTGGAAACATATTGCATGTTTTCGTTCAGTGAGATAATTCAATTTTAATAGACTGAGGCGTTAAATCCGGCGCCACTTCAAAACAAACTAAACTACCTATAATTTAAATAGAGCATTTAGGATCGATAATAAAATTCCCAAGACTATTTGACATATATAATTCCAGCACCACTTCACACTGAGCTGTCCGTGATGTTTAAAGGGGCTGGCATCTGCCCTGATCCGTTGTTTGGATAAAACATTGTTTGAAATAATTTGAAGATTTGAAATTAATCCTCACAGCCTAATGTACACTTTGGGCTAAGATTTGATCCCTGCACAAAGCGCAATGTAAACAGAATGGAATCTCTATTGACATTCTGAGACTCTACATAATGGAAGTGATCACAATCGGCCCTTCGAGCCAGCATTGCCATCAAATATGATCATGGCTGATCATCCAAAATCAGTACCCAGTTTCTGCTTTCTCCCCATATCCCTTGATTCTGTAACCCTAAGAAATTTAAACATGGGAGGCTTTTTATGGTGAAAAAAAAACTGCATGGCATCATTTTTGCCATGTGATGATTTTTCTACACGTCGGTAGTCGTTGTTGGCTCAAGAGTAACTCGGGAGAGGAATTTGGTAACTCTGGAGAGGAACTTGGAACATCGCAGAAATGAGAAGTAAACAGCAAACTTAGTTATACCTGTGGGAACTCGGTTAAACTCTTGAACATAAACTTGGAATCTCGTACACAACCACGAGTCTGATTTTTTTTCCACTCGGGGTCACTCGTGGGTCAACTCGCACCGTGAGACAGGGGCTTTAGGCTATTAAAAAAAAAATCATTTTCTTAAGAAATGGAATCTACAGGACATTGTTAATGGGAAAGTAGTGGGCAGAAAGGCATGTCAAGCGTGGTTTGAAGAGCAAAAACTTGTAGTTTACAATGCCAAAATTGAATATTTGAGAAAAACAAGGTGTACAGAGTTGCTTATTGGTTACAATCTGAGGAGTATGATGATGGTACTGATTATGATATGCCAATGTACCAGCTAGCAACTGATCTTCTCCATATTGGTCTATTGCTAGAAATTGTAATTTATTTACCTATCAGTTATGGACCTACAGCATATAATACAATAATATTAAAGTTCTGATCTTGAGAATATCACATTTTTGAATTTTCAAGGAGGTCTGGGTGTTTATTACTATTTCCGTCACAACGGTGAATTTTGTAATTAGCTACAATTAGGTAACTAATTATATGCCTTAATTTCAGGTCATCCAAGTAATTAAGTTTTATATTTGTTTCAGAATGCTTCAATCTATAATAACTGAAAATTTCATTGTTCTCTTAATTTTTAAGAAAGTTATGGGCTTTTGACTGTCCTCGATCGCAGCTTTTGTGTTAAGTCGATGGAAAAGCAATAGGGAACAAGATGCTAATTTCCAAGCATGGAAATGGCCATAACTATTTTAATACTGAAGATATGAAAGTGAATTAGGTGTCAAATTAAACTTCTTTTTATTCTTTATCTGATGGGTTAAATTGCAAACTTGATTTTTCAAATCTCAACATTTTGTAACATTGCTACATACAGCAGGTCCCAGGGATGGGACATAGATATTCATTTATTTAGCGTAATTGTCCCACATGGTGATAATTGCATGCTACCATATGACGCTGGTATGTTCAAGGCATCCCAAGAAGCCTGCTATGCCAGCCTTTTGGATTAACGTATCAATGAAATTATTAATGGATTTTATTAAAGGCCATTTTTATACATTTTAGTTTCACCATGTAGAAATTACAGCAGTGTTTATACATAGTCCCCCGAAAATGTGTAAAAATGGCCTTTATTAAAATCTGACAATGTGCACTTTAACCACATGTGATTTTTTTCTATTACAAATGTCAAATTGTGGGGTACAGAGGCAAATAAATAAATGATGGGTCCTTGTCCCAAACATTATGGAGGGCACTGTAGGTATGTTCATTGATGATTGCACAATGATCAGTTCCATTGCAACCCCTGAGAAGATGAAATAGTCCATGCCCACATGCAGCAATGCTCAAACAACAAACCTACCATTGGTATTACCATTGTTGAAGATCTTGTCAATAATATCCATCATTGAGGAGAAACTTAACAGGACCAGCCACTTAACTACAATGACTGATAACTGGTATAATTATGACACTTAAAATATGTTTGGACATTCACATGGATAGAAAATGTTTGGAGCGATATGGATCAGGCACAAGCAAGTGGTACTAAAGATGGGCTGAATGGCCTGTTTCCGTACTCTATAGCTCTGACTCTAGCAGCAAGTTAAAGTTGGATATTCTGTTGCAAGTGACACTCAAAGCCTTTCAATCATTTACTGGGGAGAAGAATTCTCCCCATTTCTTACAGCAATGCTCAATAATTTTGATGCCTTTATGATGTGGCTCTAGGCAAAGCAACCTTTATGACATGGCTAATATGTATTCTCTGCACTGCTGTTCCAATGGAATGTGGTATGTGCCATTAAGCTGCAATTATGCACTGCAGCATTTCTAATTCCCCCTCTCATCATCAAAAAGACAAGAGGAGCAGGCATGTAGCAACAGCACCACCTTTAGGTGCCCCCCCCCCGCCCCCCAAGTTGCACGTCATTTGGACTTGGAACTATATTATCACCTTCCCCACCTGCATTTATATCCTTCAATTGCCTACCAAAAAGCTTCAGAAGGTATGTTCACCAGACGATCTGCAGTTGTCCAAGAAGGTGCTACATCACTAAGACCATCTTGGTACAAGATTCCAGTATTGGGAGCATCCTTAAAAATGAAAAAAAAGCACACACTTGATTGTCCCCAGGTGGTATGGTAGTTCCTACTACTTCCTGATATTTATATTCCCCCTGATCTCCAATCTCCCACCTTCATTTTCATCAAAGTGGCTGACTGCCTCTGCACTGCTTACCCCTTGCACATCTGACGGACTCTGCTCTGAATTTCCTCATCATTTGGGTAAGTGCAAGAAATGCTGGACTTTCCATCAATACTTGCAACCCACAAATAGAAATAGCTTTCGTCTTGCATTAACATTCCTTCCCTTGACACAATGTCGTGACAGGTCTCACCTTGGAAAAGTTGAATCAACTTTAGAACCTGTGTCTCCGTAATATTTGGGTTTGGCAATAACAATCATCTTTAACATCCATAAATCAGTTTCAAAATGTTGGTTCTTTATGTTTAAACTTTGATTTCTAAATATCAGAATCACCCTCCTTTTTGGTTCTGGATTTTGTTCTGTGTAAATTTAGGGGCATAGAGGTAAAAAGGGAAAATTGCAGTATTCTTAAATGCTGTTTCATCCACACATTTTGCTTTTTTTTGCAGGTTGGGAAAAGAAGCTACAGAACGCTGTCTATCGTGAGCTCAATGTGTAGGTTTTAAAGATGTGCGTTTCTATAATGTGCTCTGGAGCTTTTCACTTGTTAGCACCCTTATTTGTATGTTTTACACTTTTTAAAGTTTTGCTTGAACAAAAGTACACTTTTTCAGTTTAGAGTTTGATTTTCTTTTTGCATTGCAGAATTGTCCTCCATGGTTAAAAGAGTAGATGGGAATCTTTCCTACATGTACAAATATTCTTTTGAGTTGAGTAGTGCGAAACACATAAAACATTTTTTGTTTTCATCCTCCCTTTCAGAGAAGCAACTGATTTTTTTAAATTCCACATTGCACCTCAGCAAAATGTTTGAGTTCTGGAATTCAACTGATGGGAAATTGAATCTATTTGATTTCCAGTCCTCCCCAGCTTATATCAAGGTTCTGTTCCTGAGAACTGTTTTTACGTGAAAGTTTGCAAGTCAGAAATGCAGCCTCCTGGCAATATCTATCTATCTATATATTACTAAAACTCTCATCTTGTTTGTTTCTATGTCTGTCTCTCTGGTCTTGAAATTGCACCAAAACGGTACACAATAGCACTACAATGTTTGGACCATGTTACCCACCGTTGTCCTGTGGTGTGTTGTTTCAAGTTTTGTTCAGATTGATGCTATATTTTACAAGTTATTCACAGTTTAAACTTTACAAAACCCCACTTTGAGAAATTTCAATTGCATCTGCATTAACAGTTAGCAGCTTATGACGTCACAATGGGATCCCATATCTCATTTACATAAAAGATTGCTTTTTTCCAAAAAATTCAGTTACAATGTCAACAAAGACAGGTCTGGGTGGTTCATAATGTAGCAGAAGATCGGAAATGTATTTTAACCCTAGACCATTCAGTGCTTTATAAATCAACAGTAATATTTTGAAATCAATTCTTTGACAAACTGGAAGCCAGTGTAAAGACCTCAAAACTGGAGTGATGTGATCCACTTTCTTGGTCTTAGAGAGGACTTGAGCAGCAGCGTTCTTAATCAGCTGCAGCTGTCTAATCGATGTTTTAGGGAGACCTGTGAAGACAGCATTACAGTAGTCAAGTCTACTGAAGATAAATGCATGGACAAGTTTTTCCAAATCCTGCTGAACCATAAGTCCTTCTCCTTTAAGCCTTGATATATTCTTAAGGTGATAGTTGGCTGACTTTGTAATTTCTTAAAGTGGCTGTTGAAGTTCAGGTCTGAGTGCATGACTCCACCAAGAGTTCTGGCTTTGTCTGTGGTTTTGTCTGTTTTTTTGCTGGCAGCATTTTTTTAGTTTCAAGTGAGGGAGGGTGAATAAGGGTAAATGAGCCACCCCTGCATAGTTGGGGCCTATGGGTGAGTGATGGAATATTGCGTGGGGGAACGGGTTGTGTTGGGGGAACGGGCCTCCCGTGTGACAGGGACCCAACATATCCCACTTTTTCTAATAACTAATTAAAGATACTAGGTCATAGCGAATAGGAGTAGAACCGGGCCATTTGGCTCATCAAGTCTACTCCACCATGGCTGATCTATCTCTCCTTGCTATCATCATTCTCTTACCTTCACCCCATAACCTCTCACACCTGTACTAATCAAGAATCTATCTATATCTGCCTTAAAAATATCCACTGACTTGGCCTCCGCGGTCTTCTGGGGCAAAGAATTCCGCAGATTCACCACCCTCTGACTTAAGAAATTTCTCATCATCTCCTTCCTAAAAGACCATCCTTTAATTCTGAGGCTATGATCTCTAGTCCTAGACTCTCCCACTAGTGGAAATCCAATATCCATGCCTTTCACTATTCTGTATGTTTCAATGAGGTCCCTCCTCATCTTCTAAATTCCAGTGAGTACAGGCCCAGTGCCGACAAACACGCATCATAGATTAATTTACTCGCTCCTGGGATCATTCTTGTACACCTCCTCTGGACCCTCTCCAGAGCCAGCACATCCTTCCTCATTTATAGTGCCCAAAATTGCTCACAATATTCCAAATGTGTCCTTACCAGCACCTTATAGAGCCTCAGCATTACATCCCTGTTTTTGTATACAAGCCCTCTTGATATTAATGCTAGCATTACGTTTGCTTTCTTTACTACTGGTTCGACTTGCAAATTAACTGTTTGGGAATTCTGCACCAGCACCAAGTCCCTATGTACCTCCGATTTCTGGATTCTCTCCTCATTTAGAAAATAGTATACGCCTTTATTCCTACTACCAAAATGCATGCCTCCACACTTTTCTACACTATATTCCTTCCATCTGCTACTTCTCTGTCCACTGTCCAAGTCCTTCTGCAGTCCCAGCTTTCTCTAGACTACCTGCCCCTCCACCTATTTTTGTATAATCCGCAAACTATCATCCAGAAAAAGTCCCCTTCATTACAACTCTTTTTCTCCTGCCAACCAGCCAACTTGCTATCCATGCTAGTATCTGCCCTTTGATACTCATCATCCTTAGATTAGATTAGATTTTATTATTTGTCATTCGAACCTCAGAGAGGCTCAAACGAAACTCTGTTTCTACAGCCATACAAACAAAACAATTCCTACAAAACATACAAACAATTCAATTTACACAAACATCCATCACAGTGAATCTCCTGCTCACTGTGATGGAAGGCAAAGTCTTCTCTCTCCCCCGCACCATTTCTCTCCTGATGTCCAAGCCCCAGGCGGGCGATGTTAAGTCCCACGGCCATTGAGGTCGCGCCTAGCGATGTATGGCCCCGCCTTAGGCCCAAAAGTCACAAAGTTGGAGCCCCCGGCGGGCGCTGGAATGTCCCGCGGCCATTGAAGTCGCGCCAGGCGATGTACGGCCCCGCTCCGGGTCGTTCCAACCCCGCGACACGAGCGGGAGATGTTGCGTTGCTGGAGCTCCGGAAAGCGGTCTAGCACCCGGACCCGCGAGCTCCCGATATCCCGACAGTCCACCGGCAGTAATCTGCAGCTGGAGCTGGAGCTCCGGAGTCGGGCCGCAGCAACGAGCCACCACTGCTCCCCACGCTCTGAGGCCGGCCAGCCCCACGACAGTGAGTCCGCAGCTCCGCAGGCTCTGTGACTGGAGCCCCCAGGTCGTCCCGGTCGGATCCCGCTCCACGGTGCTAGGCCCCAACGACAACGGAGACCCGACAGGGAAAAAGTCGGGTCTCCCGTGCAGGGAAGAGATTTTAAACGTTTCCCCCTCCCTCCCCCACCCCCCACATATACACAGTTAGAAACAGTACAAAAAAAAACACGATCAACTACATTTAACTAGACAAAAAAAAAGACAGACAGGCTGTAGGGGCCGCTGCAATGTGATTCGCGCCGCCGCTGCCTTAGCAGCCTCACGTGTGGCACCTTATCAAAGGCTTTCTGGAAACCTAAGTAAACTACATGTACTGACTCTCCTTTGTCTGTCCTGCTATTTACTTCTTCGAAGAATTCCAGCAAATTTGTCAAGCAAGACCTCCCCTTCACAAAGCCATGCTGACTTCTTTGGACAGGTACATGGATAGAAAAGGTTTAGAGGGATATGGGTCAAATGCAGGTAAATGTAACTAATGTATATTGTAGTTGTCATGAGCAAGTTGCGCCGAAGGGCCTGTTTCTGTACTGTATGTCTCCATTAGAGATTTCATTGTGTAATTTTCATGCAACTGACGGAATAATTTTAATAAGAATCATGGGAAAGCAGTGTATCTGGATTTATTCATTGCTCCTCACCTCAGCGGTTTTGTGGAGTCATTCATTTAGTTGTCTGGGAGCCTACTACCGACCTGCAACATAATAGCATTTAATATCGTAACGTAAAATAGGGGGTGGGTCACAAGGCCCTGAAGCCTGTTTTGGCATTGAATAATTTCATAACCCATCCCTGACCAAGTCAAGTCAAGTTTATTCATCACATACACATACGAGGTGCAGTGAAATGAAAAGTGGCAATGCTTGCGGATTGTGCAAAAAAACTGCAAACAGAATGGAACAGAATCACATATTCACATATTACGTATTTGTGGGAGGAAAAAAAAGAAAAAACAGCAATTTTAAAAAGACACCACACAACAGTAAATTGGTACAATAAAGTTAGTCGCTGGTGAGATAGGAGTTTACAGTCCGAATGGCCTCTGGGAAGAAACTCCTTCTCATCCTCTGTTTTCACAGCATGGCAACGGAGGCGTTTGCCTGACCGTAGCAGCTGGAACAGTCTGTTGCAGGGGTGGAAAGGGTCCCCCATGATCTTGTTGGCTCTGAAGTTGCGTCTTCTGATGTATAGTTCCTGCAGGGGGGCGAGTTCCCATAGTGCATTCGGCCAAACGCACTACTCTCTGCAGAGCCTTCTTGTCCTGGTCAGAGCAGTTCCCAAACCAAATTGTGATGTATCCAGACAAAATGCTTTCCACAGCCGCTGAGTAGAAGCACTGCAGGATCCTCAGAGACACTCTGAATTTCCTCAATTGCCTGAGGTGGTAAAGGCACTGCCTTGCCTTACTCACCAGTGCTGCAGCGTGTGATGTCCATGTCAGATCCTCTGAGATGTGGACTCCCAGGTATTTCAAGCAGCTCGCCCTATCCACAGTATCCCCATTTATCTTCAATGGTGTGTACGTCCTTGGATGTTGTGCCCTCCTAAAGTCCACGATCAGCTCCTTATTCTTTTTGACATTCAAGGAGGCTGTTGTCCTGACACTAGAGTGCCACATCAGCCACCTCCTACCGGTAGGCCTTCTCATCGTTATCGGAGATGAGGCCCACTACCACAGTGTCATCAGCACACTTGATTATAGAGTTGGAGCAAAACCTGGCCACACAGTCATGTGTGTACAGGGAGTACAGTAGGAGACTGAGGACACAGCCCTGGGGGGGATCCTGTGCTCAATGCATGAGAGTTGGCAGCCTTGCCTCTCTCTCCCCCCCCTCTCTCTCCCCTCTCTCTCCCCCCTCTCTCCCCCCTCTCTCCCCCCTCTCTCCCCCCTCTCTCCCCCCTCTCTCCACCCTCTCTCCCCCCTCTCTCCCCCCTCTCTCCCCCCTCTCTCCCTCTCTCTCCCTCTCTCTCCCCCCCCTCTCTCTCCCCTCTCTCTCTCCCCCTCTATTCCGCTCTCTCCCCTCCTCTCTCTCTCCCCCTCTCTCCCCCTCTCTCCCCCTCTCTCCCCCTCTCTTTCTCTCCCCCTCTCTTTCTCTCCCTCCCACCTCACTCTCTCTCTCTCCCCCCTTTCTCTCCCCCTCTATTCCACTCTCTCCCCTCCTCTCTCTCTCCCCCTCTGTCTCTCCCTCTCTCTCCTCTCACCCCCCTTCTCTCTCTCTCACCCCATTCCTCTCTCTTCTCCCCCTCTCTCTCTCCTCTCTTCCTCTCTAAACCCCCTCCCGCCCTCCCACCTCTCTCTCTCTCGCCCCCTCTACTCTCTCCCCCCCATCCCCTCTCCCCCTCTCCTCTCCCTCTCTCTCCCCCTCTCTTTCCCCTAACTCTCTCTCCCATGTCTTTCCCCTAACTCTCTCTCCCCCTCTCTTTCTTCTCTCTCTCTCTCCCCTCTCTTTCCCCCTCTCTCCTCTCTCTCCCTCTCTCTCCCTCTCTCTCTCTCCCTCTCTCTCTCCACACTCTCTCCCCTCTCTCTCTCACCTCTCCTTGTCCTCTCTCCTCTCTCCTCTTTCTCTCCTCTCCTCTCTCTCTCCTCCTCGCTCCCCTCCCTCCCCCCACTCTCTCCCCCAACTCTCCCCCCACCTCACTCTCCCCTTGCTCTCTCTCCCATCTCTCCCCTCTCTCTCTGTCTCCTCTGTCTTTCTCCTCTTTCTCTTTGCCCCCCCCCTCTCTTTCCCTCGTTTCTCTCTTTCCCCCTCTCTCCCTCTTCCCATCTCTCTTTTACCACCCCTCTCTCTCCCCCTTCCCTCTCCCCTTCTCTCCTACACTCTCACCCCCTCTCTCTCTTCCCCCTCTCTCTCTTCCCCCTCTCCCACCTCACTCTTCTCTCTCTCACCCCCTCCCCCTCTCTCTCCCCCTCTCTCTCTCTCTCTCTCCCCCTCTCTCCACTCTCTCCCCATTCTCTCCCCCTCTTTCTCCCTCTCTCTCCTCTCACCCCCCTCTCACTCCCCCCCTCCCCCCCCAACTATCTCTCTGTCTCCTTCCACTCTCTCTCTCCCCCTCCCTTTGAGAGTCTCTGTCCCTTCGGCCCGGGACTCTTTCACTGAAGCTGCTCCGCTCCCGGCATCTGTTCCCGCCACTGCTTCAGCCCCGGCTCTCCAATACCCGCGGCCCATGCAGTTTATATGAGTTTTGACATTTTCGTTGATCACATAAGCAGAGCGTGACAAATTTGTGATCAGCGTGAGAGAGTGAGAATTTGTCCAAATGAGTGCTTCTCACGCTCAAAGCGTGAGAGTTGGTAGCCCTGAAATTTCTTTCTTTTGACTTTGAATGTACAGGATAACTGAGTATTCCCAGTGTAGAATTAGTAAGATTGAAAAACATTTAAATGATGACGTTTGTTTTATTCTCTAACCTCAATGGCTTAACATTTATGCTGATACTTTCCTCTAGTTCTGGATTAAAGGCTGATTTTTCAAATTATACATTATCTTTGATTGTTTCAATGCTATAATTTATTCTTTATTATCCAGTGAGCATAGACATATCCAACGCAACTTTTCCTGACTACCTTATTATTATATATATAAACCTTTATTGCAACAGCTTAAAAAAAAATATATATAATGACATTTAATTATTTCCAGAGATCTGGATATGCTGAACCTAGTAATTCCCACTTAATAAACTTACTATTTATATCCTCAAACTCTATTAGATCTGTCATATACAATTACATGTCAAATCCAACATTTTGCAAGCTACCAGTCACTTTCGGTGATCTTTTCAGTGCCCTATTAACCACTTCTTTAATAACAATTCTTGACGTTGTTGTAATTTTATTTTCTCTTGAGCTCCTTTGCTTAGTAGCAATGTTACTTTTGCTACCTTTTAATTTATTAAACAGTTTTGGGGAGTTTTTAAAAAATGACATCTCATTTAACCATGAACCTCTTACAGACTCTTAGAATAGTCAATGGGAAATGTGTTGGATCCTGGTTAGAGTCATGGAAACAGGCCCTTTGGCTCAACTTGCCCACACCGGCCAACAACGTGTGTAGGAAAGAACTGGAGATGCTGGCTTAAATCGAAGGTAGACACAAAATGCTGGAGTAACTCAGTGGGACAGGCAACTTCTCTGGAGAGAAGGAATGAGTGACGTTTCGGGTCGAGATCCTTCTTCAGAATGATGTCAGGGGACTGGGCGGGACAGAGATAAAATGTAGTTGGAGACCGTAAGACTGGTGGGAGAACTGGGAAGGGGGAGGGGATGAAGAGAGAGGGAAAGGAAGGGCTATTTGTTAGAGGTCCATGTTCATACTGCTGAGTGGAGGTGTTCAGTGAAATGATCGCTGAGCCTGCGCTTGGTCTCGCCGATGTACAAAAGTTGACACCTGAAACAGTGGATACAGTAGATGAGGTTGGAGGAGGTGCAATTGAACCTCTGCCTCACCTGAAAAGACAGTTGGCGTCCTTGTATGGAGTCAAGGGGGGAGGTAAAGGGACAGGCATTGCATCTCCTGCAGTTGCAGGGGAAAGTACCTGAGGTGGGGGTGGTTTGGGTGGGAAGCGACAAGTTGACCAGGGAGTTGCGGAGGGAACGGTCTCTGTGGAAAGCAGAAAGGGGTGGAGATGGAAGATGTGGCCAGTAGTGGGATCCCGTTGCAGGTGGCGGAAGTGTTCGAGGATCACAGCATATAATCCTCCAAAAGATGTCAACCTCCGTACATCGGCAAGACCAATCGCAGGCTTGACGATCGTTTTGCCGAACACCTCCGCTCAGTCCGCCTTAATCTACCTGATCTCCTGGTTGTTCAGCACTTTAACTCCCCCTCCCATTCCCAATCTGACCTTTCTGTCCTGGGTCTCCTCCATTGTCAGCACAAATTGGAGGAACAACTCATATTTGGCTTGGGTAGCTTACACCCCAGTGGTATGAACATTGACTTCTCTAGCTTCAAATAGCCCTTGCTTTCCCTCTCTCCATCCCCTAACCCTTCCCAGTTCTCCCACCAGACTTACTGTCTCTGACTACATTCTATCTCTGTCCCGCCCACTCCCCTGACATCAATATGAAGAAGGATCTTGACCTGAAACATCACCATTTCCTTCTCTCCAGAGATGCTGCCTGTCCCGCTGAGTTACTCCAGCATTCCGTGTCTACCGGCCAACAATGTCGCAGCTACATTAGTCCCAGTTGCCTGCGCTGGGTCCATATCCCTCCAAAACTGTCCTATCATGTACCTGTCTAACTGTTTCTTAAACAATGGGATAGTTCCATCTGCAACTACCTCCTCTGGCAGATACCTCCTCTGGCAGCCACCACCCTTTCTGTGAAAAAGTTACCCCCCAGATTCCTATTCAATCTTTTCCCCTTCACCTTGAACCTACAGGTATGTCCTCTGGTCCTCGATTCCCCTACTCTGGGCAAGAGACTGGGCATGATTTTGTGAGAACTGTTGAACTGTTATCTCCAGCACTTTTTCTTTACTTATGCCATTTACAGTTTCTACTGTAGACAGATACAAAACATGTTTAAATGGTCAGTCATTTGTGTTTCTCCCCATTGTAACTTATTTAAAAGCTCTCTTTTTTCAAATTTGTAGAAACATTTAAAATCTGTTTTTATATTCTTGCTGGTTCACTGGCATTTTGTTGTTCTCCCTCTGTCAACTTTTAAATCATCTACCGCTGGTTTGTTAAACGCTACCAATTGTCCTTCATGCTATTCTCAGTAACATTATGTGGCTTTATTTTTACCTGTACTAATGGGAACAGTTTAGTTTAGAGATATAGCACGGAAACTGGCCCTTTGCCCCACTGAGTCCATGCTAACCAGTGATCCCTGTACACGAGCACTATCCTACACACTTGGGGACAATTTACTGTTTTTTACCAAAGCCAAATAGCCTACAAACCTGTAAGTCTTTGGAGTGTGGTAGGAAACCGGAGCATCTGGAGAAAACCCACGCAGTCATGGGGAGAATGTACAAACTACAGACAGCGCCCATAGTCAGGATCGAGACCGGGTCTCTGACAGGCAGGCAACAACTCTATTGCTGTGCCGCTCAAATTTTCTTCTTGAGGCATAAATTGATCACTTTTCTCACAGATATCCCCCTCTTCTCTCTTTCCCCCCCCACAATGGAATGTATATTTGAAGTCATGCAGCACAGGCACAGTTATTTTGGCAATTCATCTTCATGTTGATCATTGCATTGGAGCTATATAAATTCCATTTACTAGTACTTGATGCATAGTGTACTGTCCATGGCAATTTCAATACTAGCTGAAATCCCTTCTTAAATATCATGTGAGTATCTGATTCCACCACCTTCTTAGCAGTGATATCCAGATTTCAACCACCCTCTTAACAAAATATCTTTCTCAGATCCCTTCTAAATCACTTAGTCTTCACTTTAAACCTATACCCTCTGATCTTGGAGATCTCAGTATGGCAAAAGTTTTTTTTTACTATCCACTGTATCGTTGCCACTGTTAATTAAGTAGCATTGATGAATCATCTTTGCTTAGCATTCTTTCATCATCTTTAGAGCAAAAGGTAAGACGAACATCACTGCTGCAGAACCTACAAATAATTTCCAGCAATATTGATTAACTTCATACCTATATAATTGATTTTACTTATTTTAAAGACACTAATTTTGGACATGAGCACCTCTCCCACAAACTTGGTGCAAAATTGTACTTTCAGTATGATTGCTGTATCTTCGAGAATCGTGTACCGTAAGACATAAAAACAGAAAATGCTTGAAGCATTCAACAGGTCAGGCCGCAACAATGAAAAGGCAAAAGGAGTTAATATTTCAGGTTGAAGAGCCTTTGTCAATTCTGTTGTGAAGAAAACCTGCTGAATCTTTCAGCATATTCTAGTTTTATTTCAGATTTTCAGCTTATGCAGTGCTTTGATTTTCATCTCCCCTTCTATAAGATAATTGATTACATTTTTCTCAGTGCACCAAATGTGATCTAAAGTAACCTAATTCATGCATGGTTTCACTTATTATGGATTTCAGAAGCTATCCAAATTGCATCCATTGAATGCCCTCTGATTTACTTCTGCAAATTTGATTTGTTAAATCTATACCTTCAGTTCAAGCTATCCTTATTTAATTTGAATAAAATGCTGTTCAACAGATTAGTTCTCGAAAGGGCGTATAGATACATCGGCGTTTGCTGTCATGTATTTATTATATCACCCATGCTTCTGTTCCCAATTTTTTTTAGCTAATATCATTTGTCACTACTATTATTTGCTTTTTATGTATTGCTACCTTGTGTTAAGGATAGGCCTCTTACCACCTTTCCTTTTACATTTCATCTACTCTAGAAAACAGATGACCCTAGAAATGTTTAACTTCTAACTTTGATAACACATGGTTATTGGATCAAAATGATTAATTTATTAATCTTGTGAATGGTTGGTGCTTTGAAATAAAGCATATAATCTTAAAATATAAATCCTCCAATTTCAAATTATTCACAGAGGTAGTCATAATTTAACCCATTGTATTTTTCTGCCACATTCAGCTTTTTCTATTTGTATGGTAAATTATGTTTTATTTTTAAACTTAGAAACTCCACCATTTTCTTTTGTAACCTTTCCCCTCTCATCTCCCCTTTTTTGTTTTAAGATCCATCAATAGCTCTAGTTAATTGATTTCCAATGATTGGTTTTAAATGAGTCTTGTCTCAATATAAAAGCTCCTTCATTCTGCAGTGCTCCAATAGTATGCCATAGACTGATGCTTACAATGTTAGATTCAAAATTATTCAGTCATTTCCATTTAGCACTTTTGGATTATAATTCCATTTATAAATCACGGAAATATATTTTGTGTTATTGTTTCAATCAACGAGAATAACCCTTCATCTAATTGGAAGTCTTCTTTATTAATAGCCTTCCTGAACTTGGCCATGCATGTACGCCAGTTGAACACATGAAGGAGGGACTGATGTACATAAGACGTGCACAGGTTAGTCCAATGTTGTAGACCAGTGACTCATGTTATGAGTCATACTTTGTAACTACGCCCACTAAGCCTCCCTGCCCTTTCTCATTTTTAGAGTAACATGCTAAGATGAAGTTACCCATGCTGTAACGTCAATAAAGTCTTTGGATCTTAATCACGGTGTGTGAGCGGTTATTTAAGCAGCAGAAGCTCAACATGGTGTCAAAAGTGGGATAAAGGTTCTTGCCATTATGGAGCAAAGCGACCTTGGGGTCCAGTTGTTTATGCATTAAATCAGACAAGGAATGTACATCAAAGTCAAAACCTTCGCCAGCAGCCTGCAAATCCGTGGCCGCTGGTTGAGAGCATTCTGAGAACAAGTTCTCATGGGCAAGTGAATTAACAGATTGCCTTGTTTGAACTCTGTTGGTACGTGAACGACGGCATCTGAAGAAATGATTTATTTGTTGCAAAATATACATAATTTTCCATATGCAGGACAACAGTCACGAGCAGCAGGATACGAGCCCCACAATTAAATCAATTGTCTATTAATCTCACGATAGAGTTGTCGGGCACTTGAGGAGAACGGCGAGAGATTTGATAAGACATACCGGCAAAATTAATTTCATGACCAGCAGTGTCCTGAATCTTTTGTATGAGCGTCAGTCATTTCAGCAATGTGACAGTGGTTTTCAGCAGTTTCTAGAGTAAGCTCAGCATCTCGCAGTAACTCGTCGCGTAATTTATCATTGCGGACACCATAGACCAAACGGCCACGGACTAGGCTATCACATATATCCCACAAATTGCATCGATTGGCAATGTGCTTCAACGCACTGACATACATCTCCGCAGGTTCTCCTTGCCTCTGGCTTCGGGAAAAGAACAAATGCTTCTCCTAGTTAGTACGTAACTCACATAACTATCGGAATTTGCGTAGTAGGCAGTCCGCGTCTCGTATGGATTCAGCAGGAGTGATCTGGACACCACCCGGGTCAAATCTAGCCGGTTCATAATGAAATCCTCTGGCACGTCGACCAGCTTCTGTGCCTGCCAGATTAAGAAGAATTGACGTGCGAGCACTAGTAGGGTGAGCCGCTTCAATGTAAATTGATAAATCCTCTTCAAATATCCGCCACCGTTCTGTGAGGTCCTCTTCAAACACCAGGATCTCTGGTTTTCTGAGAGCAGAAGCCATAGTAATGTATACCGGAGAAAACAACAAACTAAAATAAAAGCAATATAATTCAGCAAGCAGTGAGTTCGTACTGCACTCCCGTGGTCTACAGTGGCAACTGACATATTTGAGTGGCATGGCAAGCAGTATCTGGTACTTATTGATTCGTATTCAGGATGGTTTGACGTTGATTTTCTTAGCAGCCCCACTTTGCGCAGGGTAGTTTCGAAGCTTGCTCACCATTTTGCAGATCACGGAGCTCGATCAGGGAGGATGTAGATCAGTGACTCATATTATGAGTCATACTTTGTAGCTACGCCCACTAGTTTAACAGAAAGCCTCCCTGCCCTTTCTCATTTTTAGAGTAACGTGCTGAGATGAAGTTACCCATGCTGTACCATTAATAAAGTCTTTGGATCTTTATCATGGTGTGTGACTTGCGTTATATCAGCAGCAGAAGCTTAACAAAGGTGTATTGGACATATTAAATGAAACAGACAGGTACATGGATAGGACAGGTTTGGAGGGATATGGACCAAGCGCAGGGAAGTGGCACTGTGACTGACTCGAGGATAGTTATTTGCCAATTAATTGTGGTTCAGTTCTTTCAGTTTTTTCCGTACTGTGGAAAATTCATTCACTGCATTTAAAATATAAATGCTTTTTAAACATTTAAAAATAAACATACCTATCATGAAACTAGCACCCAATAATGAGCCCTAAAATACATGCTGCAACGTTGTTGTATGGCATCATTACAAGGATAGGATGGAAGTAAGTCTAGATAAGTGAGAGTTAATGGGTTTGTAAGGAAGTCGTAGTACAGCTAGATGAGTATTATTGACATGTGGTTGTTTTGAGTGCTGTATGACAAGATGATGTGCTAAACAATATGCACTAATTTTTCAGCAACACCTTAAAACATTGCATATCATATGATGCACATTTAATGTGAAAATCACTTAAGATGTATGTCGATGTACTTCTTCTTCTTCTTCTTCTTCTTGCGTATGGTGTGCACAGCCTAAAGTTGTGGGACAACTTGTTCTGTTTGATCTTACTTGATGCACGGCAGGTTGATTGCATTTGTCGAAACAGGTACAAGTGTACTACCACGTGAAGGTTGCAATCTCCCACCCTGTCGATGTACTCATTCAAGTGTGCAGGGGTGTAGTTATTGATCGCAATTGAATTTTACTGTGGGGGTGGGAAGGTGGGTGGGGGATTAGTTGGTGAGAATTCTCACACACACACTGTTGAGATAAACCAATACCATGAGTCCAAATGTCTTGGCATTCCTTCTAAGCCAGGGAAGCCACTCATCATTAAATGGAAGTCCTACTCATTATTAAATGGAGTTACTCCAGCATTTGTAGACACAAAATGCTGGAGTAACTCAGCGGGACAGGCAGCATCTCTGGAGAGAAGGAATGGGTGACGTTTCAGGTTGCGACCCTTCTTCAGAAGGATCCAAAGAAGGGTTTTGACCCAAAACATCACACATTTGTTCTCTTGAGAGATGCTATCTGTCCCGCTGTGTAAAGGGCCTGTCCCACCAGCATGCGACTGCATGCGGAGAGCGCGACCTAACATGGTCGCTTGAGCCCTACGGCCTCGCGCGGCTGGTCCCACTTCGATCGCCGGAGGCGTCTGGAGTTGTGCCGGGCTGGTCCCGACATCGCGCGGGGCTCCAAAAAACTGACACTGTCCAAAAATCCCGCGCGCCAACGGCCTGTTGGCCCGCAGCCGCATTGAGGACATACGTAGCGTCTCGATGGGCATACGCAGCGTCTTGACGGCGTACGCAGCGTCTTGACGGAGTACGCCTAGCGCGTGGCGTTGCGCGATGATGTCACCGCCCGGCGTGCCGTTGCGTGATGACGTCACCGCCTGACGCCGTGCGACGTCCAAATTAAGTCGGCCCGCACAAGTAAGATGTCGGGACCAACCCCGCACAACTCCATACGCGGTTCGAAGTGGAACCGGCCCCGCGAGGCCATACGCATCAAGCGACCTCGTTTGGTCGCGCTAGACGCATGCAATCACATGCTGGTGGAACAGGCCCTTTACTCCATCATTTTGTGTCGATCTTCGGTGTATAACCAGCATCTGCAGTTCCTTCCTACACATCCCAACTATTTTAGCTTGGATAAGACTGTTTAATATTGTACTAGATTGAAATTCAGCACAATATTTGTTTTTCCCTTTTCCCTTGCCTGTTTCTGGTAAAACAGTTCAGGAATTCTTGCAACCTGAACCCATCCCCACCACCATCACCCCTCATTCTGCTATTAACATATTATCCAGCACCTGAGGAAGCCTATGAGGTCATGGAGAAAGAACAAACTACTCACAGACAGCACTGGAGGTTCAGGATTGAATTCCACTGTGCCATTTCTAAATATTTTGAGAGATCAAACATATTCAACTCTTTTCAGTTCTCTTGAAATAATATTGACCACTAATAGTGCAAACACTAAGGAGGCCCTGAATGCCCTTATTGCTCCATCAGTGACTAGCAAACTACACACCCAGATGGTGCTTTCATTGTTGCTGGAGATTTTAACCAGGCCAACATGAAGACAGTTCTCCCACATTACTACCAGCATGTGGACTTTATCAAGAAGACATTCAAGGCAGTCCCCTGCCCCCACCTTGGCTCCTCAGACCATATCTCTGTGATGCTAATTCGTGCATACAGGCCCCTGCTTACCAGAGAAGAACCTACTGTGAAGCAGGTTAGGGTCTGGCCAGAGGGAGCTATGACAGCATTACAGGACTGCTTTGAGTGCACGGACTGGGACATGTTCAAGAAGGCTGCAACTGATAATCAACACACCAACCTGGAGGAATATACTCCGTCTGTGTCTGCTTACATGGAAAAGTGCATAGAGGATGTCTGTGTCATCAAGACGGGCCAACCAGAAACTCTGGATGACCCCTGAGGTACGTGGCATGCTGAGAGCGGAAATGCCGTATTTAAAACCGGTGACTTGGTGGCACTCAGATCCGCAAGAGCCAACCTGAACCGAGTCATCAGGCTAGCAAAGCGAGCCCATGGTCAGAAAAAGCAGAGCTTCTTTCATGATCCCATGAACACCAGGCGCATGTTGCAGGGAATCCAAACCATCACGGACTATAAGACTGCTCCACCACCCTGTGAAGACAACATAAACTTCCTCAATTAACTCAATAAATATTTTGGACGGTTCGAGGCATTCAACAACACACCTGCGAGGAAAGGTATTCCTCACTATGATGAACAGGCACTCAGTCTTGATACAGTGGATGTCCGGAGGACCCTAAAAGGAGTGAACACACGGAATGCGGCAGGCCCTAATACCATACCAGGCCGGGTGCTCTGGGAATGTGCTGATCAGCTGGCACATGTCCTTACTGACATCTTCAACACATCGCTGAACCAGGCTATTGTCCCATCGTGTTTCAAGACTGCCACCATCATACCAGTGCCAAAAAAATCTGCAATAACATGTCTCAATGATTACCGCCCTGTAGCACTCACTCCCATAATGATGAAGTGCTTCGAGAGGCTGGTCGGTGACCATATTACCTCCAGACTCTCCCCTCCACACTTGACCCGTCCCAGTTTGCTTGCAGGTCAAACCGCTCCACAGAGGACGCCATGTCCTCCGTACTCCACCTGAGCCTGGCACATCTAGAGGAGAAGAACACACATGTGTGAATGCTGTTCATGGATTTCAGTTCAGCATTCAATAAATTCATCCCTCAGCACTTGGTAAGCAAATTGGGTTCATTGGGCCTCAGCACCCCCTTGTGTAACTGGCTACTGGACTTCTTCACTGACAGAACCCAATCAGTGCGGGTTGGAAACAACACCTCCAACATCATCTCTCTGAGCACCAGTTCCCCTCAGGGTTGCGTCCTGAGTCCACTGCTGTTTACCCTGATGATCCACGATTGTTGTGCCAGGTTTAGTACAAACCACATCATGAAGTACGCCGATGACACAACAGTGGTGGGCCTTCTCCGGAACGACAATGAACTGGCTTACAGGGAGGAGGTGAAATAACTGGTAGACTGGTGCAACACGAACAATCTGATCCTGAATGTTGACAAAACAAAGGAGGTCATCGTTGACTTCAGGAGAAACTGGCACAGTCACACACCACTACACATTAATGACATCGATGCGGAGTTGGTCAGTAGCACTAAGTTCCTGGTGGTGCAGATCACGAACAGTCTGACCTGGTCACAAAACATCGCAGCACTAGTTAAGAGAGCGCAGCAGCGTTTGCACTTTCTGCGCCGGATGGGAACAGCTCACCTCCCCCATCCCGTCCTCACCACTTTCTACAGGGGAGCCATAGAGAGCATTTTGACCAACTGCATCTCAGTCTGGTTTGGGGACTGCAAAGCCTCCGACTGGAAGTCCGTGCAGAGAGGTGAGGACGGCTGAAAAAATCGTCGGGACTTCTCTTCCTTCAATCCGGGACATTGCGTGCAAACGTTGCTTGTCCAAGGCCAACAGCATTATAAAAGACCCCACACATCTCCATCATGGTGTCCTCTGCTGTCCTCGGGCAAAAGGTATTGCAGTATAAGGAGCAGAACGGCCAGGTTTTGCAACAGCTTCTTCCCCTGAGCCATCAGACTCTTGAATTCCATATAATGTGCCACCACTATTATCTATTTTATTGTTTTATCTATTTTATCTTTATATCTATTTTATCCTTTTGTTATTTTATGCTGCACGGTGAGCAAGATGCAACGAAATTTCGTTCAGACTTGCATTTGTTGGTGTATTTTTGAATGACAATAAAGTCTTTGATTGATTGATTGATTGAATATCAATTCTATTTTCCTCTCCACAGATGCCACTTGAGGTTTCTACTTTAGTCAGTCATGTTCTCTAAGTGAAAATTTGTTTGTCTTTGTCTGTACTTTCCAGTACTTTGATGTTAGATTCATAGATTCGTAGTTTGAATTTCCCCCCCTTTTTCTGAATGGAATTGTTCTCATATTTAAGGGGGAATTGAAGATTTATGACCAATCTTTTTCCAATGATTCTAATAAAAGGTCATTGACCTAAATGATTTAGTTTGTTTCTCTTCCCAGAAATATTGGAGTATTTCAAACATTAAAAAAAAAATCAAACACTTAAGGTGAAGGGGGGTAAAGATTTAACAGGAATCTGAGGGGTAACTTTTTCGCACAAAGGTAGTGGGTGTAGAACAAGCTGCTGGAGGAGGTAGTTGAGGCTGGGACTATCCCAACATTTCAGAAACAGTTAGACAGATACATGGATAGGACAGGTTTGGAGGGATATGGAACAAACACAGGCAAATGGGACTACTATAGCTGCGGCATGTGGGCTGATGTGGGAAAGTTGGGCTGAAGGGCCTATTTCCACAATGTATCACCATGCCTCTATGACTATCTATTTCCATCTTGGGACACTTAACAACCCAGGTTGAAGTCGTAATCTTAGAGTGATGCAAAACTAATTAGTGCTGAATAAAGGATTATTTATTGAGTTTGACCAAACCAAAGTTCCTCTATTGGACTCATTGACCCTGTTTCTGAATGTATCTTTTGAAATCGGTGTGTTTTATTTTTGCAGATAAACTGGGAAAAACGTGTTCTAAAAAGCTTAAACAGTATGTGCACAGAGATGAGTATCCCTCTAGCAAAAAAGGTAGAACACAACTGTATTGTTTACCCGTCAAAATGCATTTTACCGTGTTGTAATTATTGAGATGCGGAAATGTAAAGATTGAAGTTGTGTCTTTTCAAATAGAGATCAGCAGATGAACAGAAAGAGCTTTTGCACAAATGGAATGAGATGGGGACTGATGAGCCAGGTACTTAAATTCAAGCAATCTAAATTATATTTATTGTAAAAAGTAGTTGCATCTTGAGAATGGGGACATATGACAGACGCAGTGCCTGGTGCTCCTGTTCCTGTTCCTGTGATAATCAAGTTTCAATGTGACTGTTGATCAATGAATACATTCTATGTGATCTAACCTTTGTAACTGAGTAACTACCACTTCTAAAGCTGATTTTACTTCGGAGTCACGTGAGTGACTACGTGAAGACCCCGCCAGCACGCATGCGCGACATATCGTGCGGAAGCGACAGTCGGGAGGAGGGTCGCTCCTCTAGCGTAAGTTTAAAAACTTACGGAAGGTAAGTCTCACCTGTAACAACAGACCGTCCGGTGGTGAAAGCTCGAAGGCGGGCCCACCTGCACAACGGTCTTTTTTAGGCCATGGCCCAGCCCGGACTTCTTGGAAAATGCGCCATCCCTACAACTCAGCAACACAGCAACACAAGAAGCAAGGGCAAAGACCGCAACACCGGCAGTAACCATGGAGGTAGGTGGGTCTGATTCCCTCAGGAACATTGCATGTCTAAATTCATCTAATGTAGGGGGACGGTTGCACTTGTTTCATGAAGTATGGCGCACCTTTACCTCTGATCCTTACATACTCGGAAGTATTCAGGGTTATAAAATTGAGTTTATTCACGAACTCCCTACCCCAGTTCAGCATTCGCCTAGCCGAAAGTTTATACTTTCACAGAAAGAAAGAACGGCAGGCCATGCTGAACTATCTAGACTAATTAACAAAGGGGTAATTGAGAAGACTATCAGAGAATCTCAGGAGTTCGTATCAAATATATTTACCAAAAATAAAAAAGATGGCGGGTGCCGCATCATCATAGACCTGACCGAACTAAATACTTCCGTTCAGTATGTTCATTTTAAAATGGACACTTTTGTCACGGCTAGACAGCTAATATCTGAAAGGTACTACATGGCTTGCATTGACCTTAAGGATGCATACTATTCCGTACCTATACATAAGGATCATAGGAAATACCTGAAATTTATCTGGATGGGACAATTATGCCAATATAAAGCCTTACCCAATGGGTTATCATCAGCACCCAGGCTGTTTACCAAAATATTGAAACCAGCTTTAGCCTATTGAAGGAAACAAAACCATATTGTCATGGCTTACCTTGATGATATCCTCATTGTCGGGGAGAATTTGGAAATGGCTACATTGGCAGTTCTAGCCACAAAACATCTTTTTCAAAAACTGGGATTTATCATACATCCAGATAAATCGAAATTGGAACCCTCCACTACCATGGATTATTTGGGGTTCACCATTGACTCGGTGCAAATGTCTATCACCTTACCACCTAACAAGGTGGTGGACTTGATAGAAGCTTGAAGGAGCCTCACTGGCATCAGGGATCCATCTATTCGGCAAGTAGCCAGAGTGATTGGGAAAATAGTGGCTGCGTTTCCCGCAGCACAATTTGGGCCACTCCATTATCAAAACCTTCAATGAGCAAAAATTATAGCTCTCAAAAATCATGCAGGCCATTTTGACAGGCCTATGAAACTACCAGAAAAGGCAAAATCTGAATTAAATTGGTGGATAGAAAATGCACAGCTTTGTTCTAACCCCATCACTATTATGAATCCCTCAGTTATCTTACAAACTGATGCCAGTGCCAAAGGTTGGGGAGCAACTAATACCACCACAAGTTGTGGAGGCAGATGGAGTGCACAAGAGCTAACCCTATTCAAAACATTAGGGATTAATTATTCAGAAATGCTGGGAGCATTTCATGATCTAAGAGCATACTGCTCAGATATGCACCAGTTGCATGTCAGGTTACAAATTGTCAACACCACAGTGGTGGCTTATATTAATCATATGGGTGGAATAAAGTCGATATCATGTGATGAATTGGCTAATAATATCTGGCACTGGTGTCTGCAAAGGGAAATTTGGATCTCAGCCACTTACCTTCCAGGTAAGCTAAACACAGTGGCAGACACCAGATCACGAAAATTCAACGACAACATAGAATGGATGTTGGATCGGAAAGTGTTTACGGATATTATAGAACGTTATGGGACACCAGATATCGACCTTTTTGCATCCAGACTTAATCACCAACTTCCAACATATGTTGCTTGGGAACCAGACCCAGGGGCAGTAGCAATGGACGCTTTCACGCTACATTGGGGGGATTTGTTCTGCTATGCATTTTCCCCCCTTCTGCCTCATCAGTCGGGTCTTGCAAAAAATAAGACAAGACTCCGCATCGGGTATTTTGGTTGTGCCCGACTGGCCTACCCAACCATGGTTCCCAGCAGTACAGAAGATGGCCACAGAACCTTGCATCCGGGTCAACAAACGACCTAGTTTATTGATCCATCCCGTCACAGGGGAAAGCCATCCATGTCATGACCGCATGGACCTGTTAATTTGCAGATTCTGAAACGGCCACTTCTGGGATTCGGACTCACCGACAGAACAATAAATACCATCTCAGCGTCATGCAGGGAGTCCACCAGGAAACAGTACCTGACCTATATCAGAAAGTGGGAAGTGTTCTGCACTACAACGAACACTACCTATGAAACGGCCACCATCACGGAAGTTCTGGAATTCCTGGCTACCCTTCACCACGATGAAGGATTAAGCTACAGTGCCATCAACTGTGCAAGGAGTGCTCTATCGAGTTATCTGGGCAAAGGGAGTGATCATCTGGCTATTGGATCACACCCATTAGTGTCTAAGCTAATGAGGGGAATATTTAATTCCAATCCCCCCAGGCCCAGATACAACCATACGTGGGATATTAGCATAGTTTTGACTCTGTGACGAGGATGGACACCCAATTCGGGGCTCACCTTGGACAAGCTCACCTATAAAATGGTAATGATTATGGCACTTGTCACAGCACAACGGGTCCAGTCCCTAGACAAGTTAAGTATGGACGCCATGACAATCTCCAATGGCAAAATAACTTTTCTTATACAGGGGCTGTTAAAACAAGACCGACCCGGGTCGTCTGGACAAACATTAGAGTTTCAAGCTTACCCTGCAGATACTCGACTCTGCATCGTTACTCTGATATTACAATATATCACAGTCACTAAGACTCTAAGGGGCACGGAGAAAGCTTTGCTTATAAGCCATAAACGGCCCCATCACAAAGTCATGGTGCAAACCATATCAAGATGGTTAAGGGTGGTGTTAGATGCAGCGGGGGTGGACACTAATGTCTTCAAATCTCACTCCACCAGGGCTGCATCTACTTCGGCGGCTAAGGTGATGGAAGTACCCATGGACCACATCCTGGCCACAGCGGGTTGGAGCAATGAGAAGACATTCCAACGCTTCTATAACAAACCCGTGGCCTCTCCTGACACTTTTGCAGGAAAAATTTTGAGTACTGCTAAATAATTACCCTATATGGGATATATTTTGTTTTGGTATGAATAAATACCTATTTTGTTTTTCAGCCAGTGTCATGTCTGAAATACGTTCATCCTCTAATCCCAGCATGGCAGTGTGTGAGCATGGACTCGTTTCCAGGGCATGAAATCACAGAGTTTTGAAATCTTCACGTAGTCACTCACGTGACTCCGAAGTAAATTAGTAAGATTAAATGAGAACTTACCAGTTTGAAGTTTGATCTTTATTTTATGAGGAGTTACGATGAGGGATTACGTGCCCTCCGCTCCCAGAACCCTCTATTATAAAGTTCAACCGGTATGGAAGTTTACTCTTATCTTACTATATTAGTCTACGTTGCTATCTGTGATTTCACACCACTGCTTTGAAGAATGTCGCGCATGCGTGCTGGCGGGGTCTTCACGTAATCCCTCATCGTAACTCCTCATAAAATAAAGATCAAACTTCAAACTGGTAAGTTCTCATTTAATCTTACTATTTTGTTTAAAAGAGGCAGGGGGTAGGGTGAGGGAGGGGAGGTGGGGGAAACAAAATTGATTTTCCTCTGCAGTCATGTATTCAAATCTTGTACAACGCAGCCGGCAGCATAAAGAGCTGCCTAATATAATTCCATTGGGTGGTACAACTAGAACTAGAACAGTTGGAAATATTCTTCAGAGATTGTATCTGTAGTGCACTGCTGTGGCAGTTTCTCACATTATCTTTCTTCACAACTGTTGCTCTTAAAATCTTTGCTGCTGATGCTGGGCTCCCAAAGTGAATGCACCATTTACCTTTACCAGAATTATTTTGCCTATCATCAGCAATCATTGACACAAGGATAAAATTGCCTTGGAATAAATTTCACTCGGTAATTAAGTCCAGTGATCTATTGGTATATTGTGCTATCATTTACACTATATAATAAGCTTTAAACATTTTTTAGCATTTTTATCAGTTACGGTAATGGCAAATTAAAGTGCAAAACATAGCTTAGGCGCAACTCACTGTTACTAGGAATGTTAAGATTGGCAAATTATACTTTTGTGTAGCATGTTGGCGTTCTACATTGAAGAGTTGATTTTCATTGCTTTACATACTGCCAAATTAAAGACAAATTATTTAATAATTAAATAACTGGAAGTACTAGGCATGATGAGCTTTAAAAAATCGAAGCAAATTCATCACTTTCTGAGGTACCAGAAATGCATGTTGAGTTGCATGTATGTTAAATCTGGTCTCTCCTTGAGTGACTGCAAAGTGCAGTTGCTTTGGGTAAACAATCTTGTTATGCTTCCAAATTTCAAATACTGCTACCTGGCAGAAGCCCAGATACTAGGTTTTTCCATTAAAAGATCATGCTAATATTTTACTCAAAACTTCATTGATTTCTAGTATGCAGTCAAGGTATTTAGGTATAGCACTTATTTTTGCTGTGTTAAATTATGTAACCCCTCGATTCTTGATCATCTGATTTTAAACCACCAGATTTGAGCCGCTTCCGACCTGTCTATGCTCCTAAAGATTTTCTGGAGGTAAGATTTCCACCTAATCTCACCATTGGCGAAAATAATCAAACTAGGGCAATGGATTTTATGTTGTTTCATGTGCAAACTTATTGGCTTCATCAAACTTATTGGCTTTTTTATATTCTTTCATTTAAATCTTTAACAAATAAACTAGGTGTAAACACTGTGAGTAGACAAAATCATTTATTTGGATAAAGAATTTTATTTGCTTGAAATTTGTTATTTTTTTAAACTGACAATGAATAACTGAATAAGATTTGTAATACTGTATGGTTGAAAATCTGCCTATCATCTGGTATATCTCAGCAGGAGTGTAGCGGGAAGCATGGGAATTTTACCAGGCTCTATTTCTCCTTGCCTGTTCCTGTTCCTGGATGGCTTGGTTTGACAAGGATCTTTCATGTTTCTCCACATTAGATTTGGGTATGGCGGTGGAAAGAACTTGTTTAATGAGAATTTCTCAGACTGCGCCATGGTGAGCAGCAGTATAACAAGGCTAGTTAGCTGTTTCAGGTGTTCAAGTAGCCCTAACACGGAAAGCATCCATCCTGCCAATTCCCTTCAGCAATCTTATTTGTATTAATAAGATCACCTCATATGTGTTACTCCAATGAGTACAGGCCCAATCTACTCAATGTTTAATATGTCAACCCTTTCATCCGAGGAGCCATCTTAGTTAACACTCCTGCACTGACTCCAATTCAAGTCCATTGTTTCTGAAACAATGGTGATCAAAGGTGTGCATAATCATACAGGTGTAGTTTCTAGCACTTCATTTTAAAAGTTGCATCACGAATACCCCACTCCATAAGCTTTCCTAATTTGTTAATGGATCTGCATTCTAAGAGATTTTTCTTTCATAACCAAATTTTATACTGTTAAATCATCTGATTTTGTATCATAAACAATTTTTTTTTGCGCAATATTACACTCTGTCTCTATAATCCAAGTTATCGGCAGATGAAACACTATCGTGTTTAATTGTAAGTTCCAGTGAACAGGTAGAAATGAAAATTGGCACTTATCATTTTGTTAGAAATGTAATAGTAGGGATTAAACTGATTCAGTTAATCCAGATTAACAAGGCTCTTAGTTATTTCCATTGGGTGCTTCAGCTATCTTGATGCAGGTCTGCCTGAATAATCGAATGGCACTAATTGGGTGGTTGGTGTATCCTTTATGTTTAGGTTTGGCTTGATTTGCCGACACAAATGGGACAGTAGCAATGTGAAAATCACCCACATCTTATCATTTATGATTAAATTACCCATGACTGGAGGACAAAAGAGTATTTATCATAGTTAATGTTTTACTTCCCCTTTGTCTGTTGGTGAAGTAGTTTGAGTTTTGGGTGGTTCATAGTTTCTGTGTCTGAAGGATAGAACTTTTGATGTTTTAAACTCTACTTCATTTTTGGGTTTTCAGGTTCTGATTAATCTTCGCAATCCAAATTATGATGGCGGTGACCCAACTGGTCTGAATGGTAGTTGGGGTTTAATCAATGTTCCTTTGAAAGTTAAAGACCTCACTGCACTGGTAAGAATATTTCTACTTAGAAAATAAACTTTGAAATTGAAAAATTATAGCTAGTGTATGTATACTAATTTGTATGAAATCAATGTACTAACAGTTACTTGGAATGAAATCATTGAGTATCCTGGGAACTTCCTGCGTTTTGTTTTTGTGTGAAATTTAGCAATAAAACGGGTTTTAAGATGCCAAAAAAGTGGGGAGGAGAGGACAGTGGGGAGGCTCAGTGATGAGCAGTAGTAGTTTGATGATGATGCAAATAGGAGAAACAGGATTTTTTAAAAAATGAAACTGAAAATCTGAAATGGAAATGCAGATTATCTAATTATTGGATTCTCTGTTAATTAAGAAAGAATATATTTTTGCTGAGCTGTATGATTAGATGTATTCCACAAGCTTGCATTAACCCTCATTGGAATACTGTAGTCATCATCAGGATACAGCTTTACACAATCTCTGAAACTCTTTATTCTTCAGATCCTGACATATGGACAGTGACTTTCCAAAGTATGGGTCAGATATCTGGAGAATGTCAGCGAAGATTAGACATAATGCTTGGATAGTTGGGTCTTAGTGTGGCGTTGCCTTTGTGATGAAAGTCATAGAGGTAATGAACTGTTGTGATCTTTAGTGGTTCTTGGTCCTCAGTCAAGAAGATTGAGAGTGGTGGCTATCTAATTAGAGTAAATAATGTGCAGGGTTTCTACAGCTTGGGAGTTGGGCACATAATAGAGAATCCAAGGTATGGGGGACGTTGGATAAAAAGCAGACTTTATAGGGCTGTTGGCCGTTTGTTTTTGTGCTGCATGTGATCACAGCATTTGCCTGGGATGAGCTTTGAAATGTGTAGGTGTGAGCCGGTTGGTCCACTGGTCCCTTTTTGTGTCAATGGACTTGCATCCTTTTTAATGAACTGGAAGCAGGGCATGGCTTAACCTCATTGTGTTCACCATACAGATCATGGTAATTAACGATTTACTGTATTGAAACTGATATTAATGTAAGAGCTTTTATAATACAGCCTTTAAATGGTGGTTTTGTGACTTTAAGCAGAGCATCATTTCAATAATTGGGACCAACTTTCAGCTCTTCACAAATTTATTTGAGCATTTTACATTCGAGCAAGTAATATTAAGTTAAGGTTAAAGTAAATTGTTAAAACAATTATTGTGATTTTTTGAAAGCACGTTGACAATTATTGGATAGTTTCATTTGCTTTGGATTACAGCAATTTAATTTTGACTTTGGGGTTGTGAGAAACAAATTGCTGATCATAAACTCTGGAATTCCATTCTCTAAACCTTTTCTCAACCTCATAGCATCTCTCTTAATATCTCATTTTGAAGTCTATTGTTTATTTTAGTTTTAGTTTAGTTTAGAGATACGGCGCAGAAACAGGCCCTTTGGGCCACCGAGTTCGCACCGACCAGCGATCCCCACACTTTAACACACTAAGGAGAATTTACACTTATACCAAGCCGATTGACCTACAAACCTGTACGTCTTCCACCTCGGAGGAATCCTAGGTGGTCACGGGTAGAACGTACAAATTGCATACAGACAGCACCCGTAGTCGGGATCGAACCCGGGTCTCTGACGCTGCAAACGCTGTAAGGCAGCACATTGTGCCTCCCGTTGGACATTTTCATCAGCAGAAGAGTTTTGCCAATTATTTCTATTAAACTTGGGCCCAACTGTCTTGTTTTCAAATATGTTGATATGGTATATTTATGGATAGCAGTGTCTAGCTTTGAAAGAAAGGGTTGGTTCTTCATCGGCCATTTTATTTAAGCCTTTTGGTAATTGCCATTTGTTTGTTGCTGAACCTGAAGTCTTGGCCATTGAATTTCTTTGGATTAGTTGTTTTAATTTGGAAACATTTACAACTGGTGTATGTTACGAATATTCTTTTTGTGTATTGTTTCTTGGCTGGGGAGGAGCCTGGTAACTTTTTCCAAGGGTCACTTGGGTGCAGAATATGCCTGAGTCCAAGGGTCACTTGCCTTGAAATGTCTCTGGGTGCAGAATATGCCCGAGTATTGTTCCATCAATCTGCCATTAACTGACTTGCCCTTGATTGTCTTTTAGCATATTTATAGACATTAGCTTGCAGGTTATGAAGTTTTGGAACAAGAATCTGGAACAACATTTGCCACACAACGACGTAATATGTTGTAGCACTAAAACATTATGGTTCCTTAAATATGGCTGATGAAAATGTTTTGTAAACAATTAAATAGGAATAGAATGCATTCCATGGATATACAAGCTTTAATTTGTTTTTCCCTTTTTACTCTCGGAAGAGAAATTTATACACTGAACTTGGTTTGAATTACGAGCAACTTGGGATTGATGATTCGATGCAGATCTCCCCTGGTGAGTTTTTGTAATTAATAAATGCTTTTTGAGCTTCTAGGAATTACTCATTCTGGGGACTATTTTAACAGGATGATTACAGAGGGACTAACAGGGCAGCACATCATGCAGCAGGTGGTAATGTTACTCCAGCTCTAGCCACCTGGGCTCAATTGTGACCTCTGCTGCGGTCTGCATTCCACTTGGGTTTTCCTGTGGGTATCTTGGTTTCTACATCCTAAAAATATGATGGCTATGGGCTAATTGGTTAGTTTAAATTATTCCTTGTGTAAATGGGTGGAGAGTTGTTTTTTTGGAGATAAGCCGTCATAGCTTAGAGCCAAATTGCCTCTTCCAATCTCGTATAGAAATAGACCCCTCAAGTCTTAATAATTCACATCGCCCAAAGCTAAATTATCCAGCATTCATTGCATTTTCATTTTTGGGCAATCCATCGGTCCATTCATAATTCATAATAATTTATGAATTGCCATTTTGGAGCTCCCATGTCTAACACCATTGCAGAAAGAACAAGCCAAATTTTAAATGGTGTGAAATTTAATGTGATTTATCATGCCTAATACCAACAAACGAGTTTGGTATTCTAAAAAAACGCAAGGAATCGTGGGATTTGTCAAAAGTAATCCGCCATAAAGAAAAAGCGAACAAAGTGCTGGCTGAAGAAACTGTGTATAAATTTTTATCTTTATTCAGAATTTATGTGTAAAAATATATTTAATCTGAGGAACAGGGGTGCCAGGTACCGGGAGAGTGGGGTGTAACAGCGAGAGAGAGGGGGCAGATGCGAGTGGGAGACAGGGGAGAGCGAGCACAAACCCGCGCCTCATCCGCAGCCAGGATCGAACCCGGGTCCCTGGCGCCACAAGCGCTGCCGAACGGCCACTGGATGTCCCATCCCCACTCGAGGGACGGTGACCCTGGATCGACGGGACACCAGCGGCCCCAGGCCCACAGCCAGCGTGGAGAAGAAGCGCCAACTCCAGCCCAACCCCGCTCCTACTCCCGAGGAACCCGCTCACCAACGGGCCGGCTCCTGCCCCATCTAGCGGCCGCCGGCCAAGCCCCCCGGCGCCAGCAAAAGCAGAGCACCAGCCATCAATGGGGATACACACAAAGTGCTGCCGTAACTCAGCTGGACAGGCAGCATGCCCGGAGAAAAGGAATGGGTCGGGGGTCAAAACCTTCTCCAGAGATGTTGCCTGACCTGCCAAGCCACCGCAGTACCCTGTGTGCATCCCCGCTGATGACCAGCGCTTGGACCCTGCCAGCACCGAGGGGGCAAACCGACAGCCACTGGACAAGCGCAGCCAACGGTCCCTGGCCTGCTGCAATCCCAGCCCGACACCTCCGGCCGCCTCCGGACAGGGACAGGACACCCAGGAGGGAATGGGGACGGCCCAGCAGCAACTCAACAGCACCCACAGCACCGGAGACCTGCGCATGACCCCGACCACGGACCCTGACCGCATGCAGCAGCACGATCTTGCTCGCTCACCGAAGCATCTATACATAACTAACTGAAACTCTGCTCTTGTTATTTTCCGTTGGCGGTCTTTCCATTTACGCAAAAACGGTTTGCGATAGCGCTATGATTTTTTGCCAGTTCACTCACGGTTCCCCTGTGCTGCGAGTGTACCAAATTCCGTTCCGATCGGTTGAATGTCGTAAAAGTTAACGAGGTTTAAAAATCTTAAAAACCGTGCGTGTGCAGATCGATCTCTTCTCCTGCCAGTCAGTGCCGCACGGATTAGTCTCTTCCCCTGACACTCCCCGGGACGGTCCGCCTCTTCCTGCGCTCTTTACTGGAGCTGAGGATGGCCGGCGGAAGCTTCCAACCGGACACAATTTTCAGAGGGACCCGAAGCAGCCCAGCCCCAAGCAGCCCAGCATCGGAGACCCGACCCAGCCCAGCCCAGCAGGGGAGACCTGTCCCAGCCCAACCCAGCGTGGGAGTCGCAGCCCACAGTCGGAGACCCAGCCCAGCCCTGATTCGGAAACCCACCTCAGCCCAGAGTGGGAGACCCAGCCCAGCCCAGCCTGGAGTCGGTGATGTCGCCAATGTCGCCAATAGGAAAGCGTGGACTCTGATCCGGGCGGAAGAGAACAACCAGTGACCAGTGCCCGCTGTGAGTCCCCATCGCACCGCCAACGCCAGCCACTACCCCTCTGGTCCCCCTCGCTGGCTCCTCCCAACTCTCCCCCCGTGATGCTCCCCTCTCCCCCATTGCTCTTCCCCTGTCTTTTCTCCAAGCTCACTCCACCCCGCCCACACACATACCCCTCCCCCCCATAAACACACCCCCCGCCCACAGACACCCCCCCCGCCCACACACACACAAACCGCCCCACACACCCCCTCTCCCCCACACACCCACTCTCCCCCACACACCCCGCTCCCCCACCCCCTCCCCCACACACCCCCCTCCCCCACCCTCCCTCCCCCACACAACTCCCATGCCCCCACAACAACCCCCCCCGCCACCACAACCCCACCAAAGGTCTGTATGCTCTGCTACCAACAATGTTTGTGGCGAGTGACCTATGACCTGGGCAGTCGGAATACCGAACTCGCTTATTGATTTTTATCTCTCGCATCCAAATTTTGGTGGCAGTTTTGTAGCAAGTCCATAGTGCAAAACCTTACTGGTGAGCATGTATAGCCCTGATTAAATGATTAGCATTTACAATGTCTGGGCAAAATTCCAATATTATTATTTACTTTGGCAGACAAATGTCTCAGTATTCTGGTGTTTTGGGTTTTGCTGTAACAATTTTTTGATTGATTGCTTTTGACTGCCAAAATTGTTTCATGCAATATTTGATTTGGGCTTTAGGTTAAACATGTCCAATTCATACATGGACTTTAAAACATGTCCTTCAATGGAAAGCTGATTGTTTCTTGCAGCTTCTCTAGTTCCACAAATATAGGGAATTGGGTAAACGTTCAATTAGAATAAAGCATTGGTAAGGGCAAGGTTGGGGTGCCCAATTAAGATGTGTTAACGCTACTGGTGCAAACATCATTGATACAAGAAATAATACTGGGGATGAAATCACGAGTTATACATAAGCTGCAGTGTTTTTTCTTTCAGGGAACAGGTAATGATAATGAGGAGCCATACATTTAAGGTTGGCACTGAAGAAATAGGGAGCAGCATTTGAAGAGATTTACCTACTTCATGTGCTTTGGAGCATGATATATTTTAAGAAGAACACTGGATAGAATTTTGAATTGCGCCAACAAAGGTGTGGCACAAAGATTCAAATCCTGAATAGTTTTATTCAAAACAGCTACCATTCGTTGGTGCAGATAAAATGAAAATCTGACGGAGTAACTCCTGACTTTCAAATATTTGCTAGATGGCTGGATGATGTTATGACAGATAGATTACACTTTTTCTGATTGATATAATTCTGTAATTGAAAATTCTCTTACAGAACCTTTTGAAATTGAGTACATACGTCTTGGGCAAAAAGGTGAGAACCAACTGAAAACATCATAAATTAACTAAATGTATTGATTTACAAGTTGTTTGTGAACAGGTATTTTAAAGTATGCAAGCAACTGTGATGAATGGATGGAAGGGGCCTGGTAAACATTGCTTTCAGTCATCTAATCATGTGTTCAAATTACTGACAGGATAACAGGATAGGACATAGAAATGTATGGCACAGGAATAGGCCCTTCAGCCCACTGTGTCTGGCAACCATGATGCCAATTTCAACTGCATATTTGCCTGCATGTGATCTATAATCCCTCCATTCCCTGCCTGTTCACCTGTCTGCCTAAATTCATCTTAAACATTGTTATTGTATCTGCTTCCACCACTGCACCTGGTGACATCTTCCAGACATCTACAGTTGTAATAAAAAAAAAACTCTCTTAGATGTTCCTTAAATTCCCCCTCCCCCCCCCTCCCCATTTCCAGACGTGAACAGGATCTTCAATTTCAAGATGGGTTTATTGTCATATTTACCAATTAAGGTACAGTGAAATTCGAGTTACCATACAGCCACACCAAGTGAAAAGCAATAAGACACACAGACACATAAAATAAAATTTAAGGTGGATAAATCCATTGGACCTGACCTACTTTCTCCTTCAATCCCTTCACTCGCTGATCTCTGCTCTGGTTTGCACACCCTTGCCATGCTAGTGAAAATCCTCTCAAGTAGCACTCGTAAACCTTCCTATGATATATTGGTGCTCCTCCAGTTTAAATGCAACCTGTATATGTACAGATCCCATCTGCACTGGATGAGAGCCCAATGATCCATATACCTGAAATGTGCCCTCCTGCACCAACCCCTCAGACACACATTTGACTGTACATCTTCCAATTGCTTATCTTGCTAGCACATGGCACAGTAAGTAATCCTGAGATTATAATCCTAGAACTCCTGTGCTTTAATTTTCTGCCAATTCCATAGATTCTCTTTGCAGCAGCTCCTTCTCTCTTCCTGCCCATGCTATGTATCAATATGGACCATGATCTCTGGCATCATTATGCCCAAAATTAATATTTTGCAATTTGACATTTATTTTTTTGTATCAGAGTATGCACAATGTATTTCTGAATGCTACCTCTGGAAACTTAATAAGCATTCAAACAAATTTGATTTGAATCAGGGTTGGAGAATGCATTTGCCTTTTGGAAAAATACTGTCTTGCTCTTAGAATCACTGAATTTATCTAAAGTTTAATACCCAGAAATCATATTGATGAAATTTGAGGTACCCTCGTTTTGGTTTCCTTTTTTTCCACTCTGTTCCCAAATGTATAAAAGGCATAAATAAACTTAATGGTTGAAAGATAATAGATATAGAACAACATATAGGCATGACATTCTAATTATAATGGGAGCGTGGAATTTCTGTTTTGAGCAAATATCACAACTATCCTTGATCTGGTTCCTTTAAAGAATTCTGCCTGTTTCAATGTCGGCCATTCTAAAACATAGTTTGGAGTTGGGGAAGTTTGTCATTGTAAGCTTACATGTTCTTTGCTTTAGTTTTGTCTAAGAAGGACAGTGCTGCTGCCCAGCAGTATGTTCGCCAGGGATGTCCAACAACGTTACGTGCAGATATGTGGGCACTCATTCTGAATGTCAACAATCAGCTGGCGGTAGGGAGCCCTTCATTTCACTTACTTTTGTAAATTTTGTTGAAAAGATTTCTAACTTGTACTGACAAATGAGCATGATTACCTATGAATAGATGAACTACAAACTTTTATGATGGAATCTATTTTGATATTTTTAGGACATTGCTAGGTGGCACTTCTTTTTACTCTAAGGCAGTTAAGGGTTAAATATCAATCATCTGCCAATTTGTTTTGCACAGCTGTCTGGAAAATATCTGTGCTATGGACATCATGTAAAATTGCAGTTTAGTTTTTTTACAGCAGAAAGGCTGGCATCATAGAAACATAGAAACATAGAAAATAGGTGCAGGAGTAGGCCATTTGGCCCTTCGAGCCTGCACCGCCATTCAATATGATGATGGCTGATCATCCAACTCAGTGTCCTGAGAGCCTTCTCTCCATACCCCCTGATCCTTTTAGCCACCAGGGCCACATCTAACTCCTTCTTAAATATAGCCAATGAACTGGCCTCAACTACCATCTGTGTGAAAAATGTTTTCCTCATCTCGGTCCTAAAGGAATTCCCCCTTATCCTTAGACAGTGACCCCTTGTTCTGGACCTCCCCAACATCGGGAACAATCTTCCTGCATCTAGCTTATCCAACCCCTTAAGAATTTTGTAAGTTTCTATAAGATCCCCCCTCAGTCTTCTAAATTCTAGCGAGCTAAAATCAACCTATCAAATCTGCACTGCTGTTCATTGTCACATGAACAACTAAAATCAATCTTCTTTTCCTTTTCTAAACCTTTTGTCAAAGAGTAATTCACTTTTAAAATTATTTATGAACCCTATATTTGGAGGGATTTGCGGTCAAATAAAATTAATATACGAAATACATTCAAGAAAGGAAAAAAAATGTTAATAAAAAAAAATTGTTCAAACATGGTTGTCAGAATTTAAATTGAAAAGTTGGTCAAGACTTACTCTCTGGTATATAGCTTGTGAGTATATATTGAATTAAAGTTTAGTTTAATTTTAATATTTAACTTGGAATTGTAAATGGCATATTAACAGAAATTGCCTGATGGTGGAAGTTAATCAACTATTGGCGTTTGTCTGGTTCGGAAGTAAATATTATGAGCAGAAAGAAGAGCTATCAATTCTGGCTGAAAACTTTCAAAGTAAACATTCTGCTGAATGCACAGAGGTCATGAACAGAGTACCTAAATAGGATTAAGTTGAGAGTTTGGCAGAAGGACACTCAGTGCAGAGGGAGAAGAAAGTGCTGTTGATTTCCTCCAATCTTGTGGTGTATGTTTGAAGGAGTATTTATTTAAATAAATTGTTCCATATTTCATCGCTTATTGCATTAGACTGTTTAAGTAAAAATATAATACATAAATAATTAAAACATTTTATATAAATAATTTAGACTTAGTTGAGCATTCAACAGCATGAAGCAGAACAGGTTGTGCATTCAAATAGCAGACAAGGAAGATTGTGGAGAGTGAGACTGCTCCGACCAAACACATGTAAATTGGATTTTATCTTTGTGAAAGTTTCGTCATATTCATTATTCTGGAATGTGAGTGGGAGACCCTCGGGATGTAAGGAAGCAGGGAGTATATGGACAACTCACTCCAGCCATCTATCTCTCCTTGTAGAGGGAAGCAGGATTTGAATGGCCGACTGTGTTCAATAGCCTACAGAAATGGGGGAGACCAAATAGACTGGAAATATTAGAATTTTACTTTTGAAACGGAATTATTTCAGCCAGGGTAATGTACCTGTTCACTGAGAATAATGATGGGGTGTAATTATCACGGAAAGAATGCTCATTACGACACCTTGAAGCAGGAGGCAGTACACAGACAAGAGAAGAGTAGGGAAAGGGTAATGTAATAGTTGTGAGATTTTATATTTTCGAGAATGGAAATCTTTGCTAATCACCATAGACATTTCATTTAGTGTTTTGTCTAGCTGGTGTGGGGTAATATTAGTTTAAAGGGCCTGTCCCACCAGCATGCAACTCTAGGCGATGAACGCGATCAAACTAGAAGCGGGGGCCGCGCGGAGGTCGGGTGATCCCCTGTTCAGGGCCGTTCCCACCAGCATGCGCCTGCATGCGGCAAGCGCAACCAAACCGGCAGTAGGGGCCGCGCGGAGGTCGGGTGAGTGGCGCAATGCAGCGCAAAGTGAGGCGAACTTGGAGCGAAGTCTAAGGTAAGTTCGCCAGGACAGAGAGGGGCACACAGAGAGGGGCAGAGAGGCACACACACACACAGAGGGCCACGGAGACACACACATAGAGGGTCACGGAGGCACCTACAGATAGGTTCATGGAGGCACGATGTTGGGGCGGTGTGTAAACGTCGAGGCGACTGCGAGCCGACAAACCGTTGCCGCGCGGAATTTTTGGACATAGTCAGTTTTTCGGAGCCCCGCCGGTGTCGGGACGAACTCCGCACGGCTCCGGCGATTGAAGTGGGACCGGTCCCGCGACGCCGGACGGCTCAAGCGACCACGTTAGGTCGCGCTAATCGCATAGAGTTGCATGCTGGTGGGACAGGCCCTTAAGGGATTTAGTAGAGATAGATGGAGGATCCGGTCAGGTTGGATGGCAGTGTTGAAGGTACTATAGGTATGGGGTGCTGCATTAATGGTGGAGAAACCAATGTTAATCATTCTAAAACAAATAAAAGGGAAGAACATTGAGTAATAGTCAGAAATGGTTCTTTAAGCATTGAAAATAAAGGGAAATAAAAAGTTTTGGCCTAACATGTTGCATTTACGTAACATCTTTTTGTGCTCCTTTTGGAGATCCTGACTATTTTACAATCAAGGAAGTATTTTTAATTGTATTATGGGAACATGGCAGCAGTTAAATTATGCACAGCAATCCCTCACAAATAGTAATGTGATAAAGGGCACGTATATTTGTTTTAAAAATATGAATGAATGCATACATTTTAGCTAGCAAATTGCTATGAACTCTTTGTCACATTTTTCTAAACAATGCAAATGGATCTTTCATGTCGATTTATGTTCAATGATACTTTATTGTCACATGTGCCTCGGCACAATGAAATTCATTTTTACATGCATTTTAGTAAAAATCTTGCTCTACGTGAGCACAATCATACGTAAGTACAAGAGTGGAAGAATAGTAGATTACATTGAGGCATTGTACACGAGTTGCCACACTTCCAGTGCTGCTTGTATCCTTCAAGTTCAAAGTTGTTAAAAATGTAGAGCCTTAACTTGGCCATAAAGCCCTGTTGATCTGGCAGCAGCATTCTGTTGGAGCTGCAGGGGTCGGCCTGGCAATGGTGTGGATCTTCTCTGCCACCCCATGCTGCTGTGGGCCACATCCAATTCATGCGCTAAGGTATGCTCCCAGCCCACTCGAAGCTGCCATCTTGAAGCATAGGTCTCTGTTAAAACATGGGATCTCATTAAGAATATGGCACCTCTGTGCAGTATTAGTTCAGTGTTACACTTAGTCCTCTCAGATTCTTATACTTAGGGCTCTAAGATAAATAACCATTTATCTTTATTTGTAAGAAAGAACTGCAGATGCTCGTTTAAATTGAAAGTACACACAATGCTGGAGTAACTCAGCGGGACAGGCAGCATCTCTGGAGAGAGGGAATGGGTGACGTTTCGGGTCGAGACCCTTCTTCAGACTGATGTCAGGAGAGTGAGCGGGACAGTAAGGCTGGTGGAGAACTGGGAAGGGAAGGGGAAGGGTTGGAAAGAGAGGGAAAGCAAGGGCTATTTGAAGTTAGAGAAGTCAATGTTCATACTGCTGGGGTGTAAACTACCCAAGCGAAATATGAGGTGCTGTTCCTCCAATTTGTGCTGGGCCTCACTCTGACAATGGAGGAGGCCCAGGGCAGAAAGGGTTGTCGTAATCTGAATACTGGAGAGAAAGTAAGAGTATGAAAAACGGGAATATGAAAAGAAGCTTGCATGAAAATAAAATATGTTGAATCAGATTTTGTAATTCTGGTTCATTGTTCAAACATGGTTGTCAGAATTTGAATTGAAAAGTTGGTCTAAACTTACTCTTTTGTAGGTAGCTTGCGAGTATAGCTTGAGAGTATATTTTGAGTATATCTTATGAACCCTTAAAACAGATAACAGTGATATTTTAAATTAAAATAAAGAGATGTAGTTGAAGAGTGGAATGCAGAATAAATAAGGAGAAACTCATTGATGAAACGATTAAGAACCGGAGAACTCAGATTTATTGCCAAAAGATTCAAAGGAAGGCATGGGGAAATCTTTTCTAGATTGTAGAATTCGCTTCCCAAAAGTATGGCATTTAATTGTGGTTTTGAAAAGGGGCTCTAGTTCCTATCTGTGACGCTCTCAATCTCCAGGACAAACCTGATGTCGATCCAGTCGCACTCCAGTTCCCTCACTTGATCAACCAGGAGCTGATCTGGAGACACTTCCCACAGATGCAGTCCTCAAGGACACTGGAGGTTTCCCTGACTCCCCACATCCTTTTTTGAGTAGGATCCAGCGTCCTAATTGCTGTTCCTACTGTACTAAGGAAGAGTCACAAAAGAAAAACATTTCTTACATTATCTTGTAGTCACCGAAGCCTCTCGAGCCAAAGCCTTAACACTTGCCCTCAAACGCAGCACTTCACCCCACACACAGCCTCTCCCAATCGTGCTACTAAGCTAGGGCATGCCTTCCTGTTATACACCACTAGGAGCAGTCACTCCTCGACACTTAACAGCTGTTTTTTTAAATCTCCTGTACTCACTCCTCTCAGTTTCTCACTATGTGCTGAGAATCTCACATTATGACCATATCCTTCTATACCATTCCTATTTTAAGTATCTTAAATGTCTCTTAAATACAGTGAATATATCTAATTTTACCACAATCTCCGGAAGATATCATTCACTCGCTGTGTAAAACACAAACAACTGGGGCCATTTGTCTTCTACATATTTTTACTATTTTGTAATATTTGCAGTGGATCACAGAGAGCCAGGATAATTTGTAAAGGATAAGTCATGTCTACCAAATCCAATTGTTAATGCATGTTATTTATGTGGATGTCAGAAAGCAAATTATTCGCATAGGCTTCAATTTGGTCTCTTATGGAATTAAATGCAAATTATTGACTGATCAGGAAATGAAATTGGGGGACAAATGGCAGATAGTCAAATATATTAGATGCAAGTAATGGCCCTTGTTGAGTCTCAAACTTTTCAACATATTTATAAATAACATAAATGTGGGATAGAAACCAATGGTTGCTGACAACACAAAGGTATAAACAGAGTATGTTTGAAATGGTGAAAAGCTAGAGAGAACAGAGGTTTAAAATGTAACACTCTCTCTGCAACTCTTTGGGTCACTCGTCTTTTCACACCCAAACAACTCCCCCCTCAGGTACTCTTCCCTGCAACCACAGGAGACGCAATACCTGTCCTTATACCTCCTCCCTTGCCTCCATCCAGGGACCAGCTTTTTCCGTCCATCTTTGGTTAAAAGAGTTTATCTAGTGTTTTGTGCATGAGAGCTTGTGTGCGTTCCGCAAGCAACGAGACGGTAATAAATGAAACGTGCTTGTTGTTGTAAGGGGGGGGGGGGAAGTGGGAGGAGATAAAATTGTTCGTTGTCATGCAGACTTGTCATCGACCCGCCAGGGAATGTGTTTCCCCCCCCATGTTTTCAAAGTGATTTACTCTGTTCCCACGGCCGGGATGGAGGTGAATCACTCGGTGTGGGTGTCTCGGTCGGGGGGGGGGATCACCCTGGTGTGGGGCTTGGGGTCCGATGGCAATGCATCGTGGTCAGTGACTCTGGGTGAGCGGATGCCGGTGGAGACGGAGGAGAGAGAGAAGGGGGAGAGAAAGAGAGAAGGGGGGAGAGAGAGAGAGAGGGGGAGAGAGAGAGAGAGGGGGGGAGAGAGAGAGAGAGGGGGGGGGAGAGAGAGAGAGAGAGGGGGGGGAGAGAGAGAGAGAGAGAGGGGGGAGAGAGAGAGGGGTGAGAGAGAGAGGAGGGGAGAGAGAGGAGGAGGGGAGAGAGAGGAGAAGGAGAGAGAGGAGGAGAGAGAGAAGGGAGAGAGAAGAGGAGAGTGAGAAGAGGAGAGTGAGAAGGGGGAGAGAGGGAAGGGGGAGAGAGCGAAGGGGGGGGGAAGACGGGAGCATGGGGTTCATTTCCCCACACAAGCCATAGGTAATTGGGCAATCTGAACCCAAGCACCAAGTTGAAAGCAGCCGAAGGTGCGCATTCATCGGGACAGCCCCCACTCTCCTACGGCCACCCTCCGTGGGCTGTGGGTTGGGTGGAGCGGAGGTGTGGGACAATGTTCATCCCTCCACAGTGATGTGATGGACGTGGGGGTCTGGACCAATCACTGACAAGTCCCGCCCCCCCCCCAGCAACGTCATGTCCGTTTATTGACTTTTCTGTTGAGCGGCATTCGGTTTGTTGGCTTGTAGGCGACGCCGCCTTTCGGGTAGCTAGCGTTTCAACAGAGCGGCCATTTGGTGAGTTTGCTTTTAGGCGACGCAGCTTTTCAGTTAGTTGGATTTTAGGCGTCTTTCCCTTTGGGTTAGTTTGCATTTAGGCATCCCATCCTTTCAGTTAGTTGACGATTCGGCTCCGTACTCTTTCGGTTATTTGATGTTTCGTCCTCGTTTCCATTCGGTTCTTTGGCTTTGACTTCTTTGCTTCGGCTTCTCGTCCTTTGGCGTGCTACGTCCGAGTACCTTTTAATGGAGTCAAGGATACGTGCACTTTGCCATATAAATAAAAACAAGCATGCTATCTGATTTTTCAAAACACCTTATCTATCTGTCCTACTAGCTGTCAGGATATGTGGACATACACCTAAAGATTACTCTGCACTTATACACTTCTTAATGTACGTCCATTTCTTTAAAGTTTGCCTCATTACACCTACATTATGTTTGTCATTTTCCTGTCCAACTGACAAAGACTATCTGACAAAATTGCCATTTTTCCGCTTTCCTTTGAAGAGAGAGTTAGATTTAGCTCTTAGGGCTAAGGGATTCAACGGATATGGGGGAAAAGTCAGAAAGGGGTACTGATTTTGGATGATCAGCCATGATCATATTGAATGGTGGTGCTGGCTCGAAGGGCCGAATGGCCTAATCCTGCACCCATTTTCTATGTTTCTAACCACATGGTTACATTTTGTATTGTGCCGAAAGCTTTTTATTGTCGCTTTTACTGGAACTTGGATGGCTTAAGATTTAGTAAAACATGGACAGAGGATCTTGTACTATTTGCAAAGGTGATTTGACTGTGCCTACTTCTGGAGTGGAAGTATAATAACAATGTTTGTGACAGGGAATGGTTACTCCAAGAACAAAGTAGGACAAATCCAATTGAAGGAATAATACTAACCCTATGGGCCTGTCCCACTTAGACGACCTTTTGGGCGACAACAGGATACTATGCAGTTGCCACATGATCGTCACATGATCGCCACATGTTCATGGGTGGTTTCCGGTGAGGCACCTTCTAGGTCGTGAGGAGTTCCCTCATTCTGGGAACTGGCCTCATTATGGTCGCTGCTAATTTTTTAACATGTTGAAAAATTAGCGGCTGCCAAAATGAAGCCGCCATGGAGAGTAGCGAGAATTCTCGTGCCGTAGGTGGGTCGCCAGGAGGTCGAAGGTTCTCGTAGGTTGTAGCCGGTGTTGACCGGTGAATTTCATTGGCTCATTTGGAAAAAAAACGTAAGCAGTAGTTTTCAGAACCAAGGATAACCGACCGGTAATGTTAAATGTCCACCGAGTTTCACAGCCGTGTATCTCTGGCTTCTTAAAAGTTGTCTCCACTTCTTCTCCCTCCTTCTCCCCCTCTCTCCCCCCCAACTCTCCCCCGCTCCCCCCTGCTCTCACCCCCCTCTCCCCCCCCTCCCCCCTGCTCTCACCCCCCTCTCCCCCCCTCTTTTAAAGGACTGTGAAGCCGTCTTAATTACACCATCAACCTTCCTGTTTATTGTGGTGTGTGGCTATCACCATGGCTTTGCACCGTGTGAATTTCACTCAGACAGCGCTTCCCCCACTTGCCTTGTCCCCCACCTGCACAACGGGCTGGTGAAGGAAGCGATGTGTGTGTGTGTGTTCCACTGTGACAGTCGCCGTTCCAGTTGCCGGTTTTTCAGGCGACTGGCGGCAATTTGACAGTCGCCTGAAAAATCGCCTAAGTGGGGCCTGTTACTATTACCTTGCAAGAGGTTTGAAAATAAACTATTGTTGGCTTGAATCAAGCCTTGCCTGTATTTTATGGGTAAGGGGAAAGAGTGTACCAAGATCCATAATGTAGAACATCTAACCTTTATTGCACCATCATTGAACTTGCCAACTTATGCAGTCCTTAATAAAGGTGTATGTCATAAACAACATAGCCCAGATAATGCTATAGATCTATTGTTTGAGATTTTACTGCTTCTTGTATAGTGTAAAAGATATATATATTTAAAAACATGCATAGAATCTTGACTTTTGAAAATGTACACAAAGGCTAATGCTAATTAATTACTCATATTATGTGATTTACTGTGGAGTGTAGTGCAAATATTTGGAATCTTCCTCAATAGTATTACAATGTATTAATTAGGTTAAGTATGCAGATTAAGAAACATAGACACTGTATCCGTTTGGTTATCATGTATGATCAATAAGTAAATGGGACTGCAGTAATCTAGTCCCTAAACCTGGATGACAAAGCTTTGTCCCCCACCTTTCAGAAGCTTTGCTGTAATGGTGTCATGCTGAAAAATGTTTAGGGTTTTGCAGTTACAGTTTCTGTTTGATAAATTACCAACAAAAGCTTCTGGAAGTTGTCTTTTCTATTCCAGTGCAAGTTCATTTATAATGGTGTAAAGATATAATTATTGTCAGTTAAGATTCCCGGGGGGCAATTTCTGGCCTATTTTTTTACGGGTTTGGCATCAATGAGGTCGCAAGGGTGTAGGGCAGTGCCAAAACCTGATACATTTTTAACCAGAAATGTATGTACCATATTTAATACTTAAAATAACTGCAACCCCTATCTGAGGTCACCAATATGTTTAGATACCTTGGCAAACATCAATGTGATGCATCGGTTTCTCACATTGAATATTTTGCTATAATTCTGTCAAAGGGAGAGACCTGTCTCTTATCAAAAAGTATGATCCATCTGGTCATGTTCCCAGGAGGTGCCTTTGATCATCTGAAAAATAAATAATTGGCTTAACAGTGGAAAAATAAAAGCAGTTTAAACAAATTCAAGGTTACATTAATTATTCGTCGGTATTTCAACAAAGTTGACGAGAGATCAGGCAGATTTTTCAAATTACTTTGTGGCGCTTATCTTTGAATTTTCAGAGTAACTGCAGCTGCTCTAAGTAACACAAAATGACAGGAATATCAAATGTTGTTCTATTAAATAATGCTAAATATTCAGAAATAAAGAGAAGAACATAGAAGTTCATGAATATAGAAGTCAAGTCAAGAGAGTTTATTGTCATGTGTCCCAGAAAGGACAATGACATTCTTGCTTGCTGCAGCACAACAGAATATTGTAGGCATAAATGCAGATCAGTTCAGTGTGTCTATATAGCATAGACCATATATATACACATAAATAAACAGATAAAGTGCAATGTTTAAGAAGGAACTGCAGATGCTGGAAAATCAAAGGCAGACAAAAGTGCTGTAGAAACTCAGCGGGTGAGGCAGCATCTACGGAGCAAAGGAAATAGGTAACGTTTCGGGCCGAAACCCTTCTTCATAAAATGCAATAGGCTGTTAGAGTTTGATTGATGGTGAGTTTAATAGTCTGATGGCTGTGGGGAAGAAGTTGTTCCTGAGCCTGAAAGCTGGTACATCCAGGTTCCAGATCTCTACCTGATGGCAGCAGAGAGATGAGTGTGTGGCCAGGATGGTGTAGGTCCTTGATGATGTTGGCAGCCTTTTTGAGGCAGCGACTGCGATAGATCCCTTCGATGATGGGGAGGTCAGAGCCGATGATGGACTGGGCAGTGGTCACAACTTTCTTCATTCTTTTCCGCTCCTGGATGCTCAAGTTGCCGAACTCAGCATGCTCTTTACTGTGCACCTGTAGAAATTCGAGAGAGTCCTCTTTGACATACTGACTCGTCGTAATCTTCTCAGGAAGTAAAGGCGCTGATGTGCTTTCTTTATAATTGCATCAGTGTGCTGGAACCAGGAAAGATCTTCGGAAATATGCACGCCTAGGAATTCGAAGTTCTTGACCCTTTCCACCATTGTCCTGTTGATATAAATGGGATTGTCGGTCCCTATCCAATCCCTCCAAAGTCCACAATCAGTTCCTTGGTTTTGCTGGTGTTGAGAGCCAGGTTATTGTGCTGGCACCATTTGGTCAATCGGTCGATCTCACTTCTATACTCTGACTCGTCACCATAAGTGATTCGTCCCACAACAGTGATGTCGTCGGTGAACTTGACGATGGAGTTCGCACTATGTTCGGCTAACTAGTCATGAGTATAGAATGAGTAAAGCAGGGGGGCAGAGCATGCAGCATTGAGGTGCTCCCGTGCTGATTGTTATAGAGGATGACACATTTCCACCAATAGGGAAGACTGTGGTCTGTGGATGAGGAAGTCGAGGATCCAATTGCAGAGAGATGCGCAGAGACCGAGATCTGAGAGCTTGGTAACCAGCTTGGAGGGGATGATGGTATTAGGCCCGGGGAGCCGTTGGTGAGAGAGGGTGGAGTTACCTGCGCTGTGAGTGTAAATCTAGCACGGGGCTTGCTTTTCACAGAGGCCCGGAGAGCCGTTGGTGAGAGAGGGTGGAATTACCTGCACTGTGAGAACAAGATCTGCAACGTTCCATCTTCCAGAGAGGGAATCTGGTGGAAGCCTCTGATTGGTTGAAGAGAACCAGAGGAAGCAGCTGATTGGGTGCAACCCGGGGTTTACATGTTTACATTTCTGCCTTCAGGTTTATGGATTCTGGGAGTTAAGGATTCAGTATTTATTAGTTTTTATTAGTAAAGTTTAAAGGATAAAGTTTTGTGTTTAATAAAAATTTAAAAAAAAAAAAATATATATATATATATATAAAAATAATATATATATATTTAATACAGAGTTATTTGGGAGTAAGATATGTCAGTAGAGATTGGCCCCATGGTTTGCTCAGTCTGCAACATGTGGGAGATAGGGATATTGTAGGTGTCCCTGGTGACTACATTTGCAGGAAGTGCGTCCAGCCGCAGCTCCTGGTAGACCGCATTGAACGATTGGAGCTGCGGCTGGATTCATACTGGAGCATCCACGATGCGGAGAAAGTCGTGGATAGCGCATACAGCGATTTGGTCACACCACAGGTAAAAGGTAAGAGGACAGAAAGGGAGCGGGTGACCAATAGCCAGCAAAGCAGCAGGCAGGTAGTGCAGGAGTCCCCTGCGGTCATCTCCCTCCTAAACAGGTATACCATTTTGGATACTGTTGAGGGAGATGGCTCATCAGAGGAATGCAGCAGCAGCCAAGTTCATGGCACCATGGGTGGCTCTGCAGCACATGATGGGGGAAAAAAGAGGGGAAGGGCAATAGTAATAGTGGATTCAATTGTCAGGGGAATAGATAGGCGTTTCTGCGGCCGCAAACGGGACTCTAGGATGGTATGTTGCCTCCCTGGTGCAAGGGTCAGGGATGTTACTGAACGGCTGCAGAACATTCCGGAGGGGGAGGGTGAACAGCCAGTTGTCGTGGTGCATATTGGCACCAACGATATAGGTAAAAAAAGGGATGAGGTCCTACAAGGTGAATTTAGGGAGCTAGGAGATAAACTTAAAAGTAGGACCTCAAAGGTAATAATCTCTGGATATTCAGGAGGGATAGAGAGCAAGGAAAAGGAGGTGGGGTAGCGTTGCTGGTTAGAAAGGAGATTAACGCAATGGAAAGGAAGGACATTAGCTTGGAGCATGTGGAATCGGTATGGGTAGAGCTGTGAAACACTAAGGAGCAGAAAACTCTGGTGGGTGTTGTGTACAGGCCACCTAACAGTAGTAGTGAAGTTGGGGATGGTATCAAACAGGAAATTAGAAATGCGTGCGACAAAGGCAAAACAGTTATAATGGGTGACTTCAATCTACATATAGATTGGGTGAATCAATTTGGCAGGGGCGCTGATGAAGAGGATTGTTTGGAATGTATGCGGGATAGTTATCTAAATCAACATGTAGAGGAACCAACGAGAGAGCAGGCTATTTTAGACTGGGTATTGAGTAATGAGGAAGGGTTAGTTAGCAGTCTTGTTGTGCGTGCCTCCTTGGGCAAGAGTGACCATAATATGGTCGAGTTCTTCATTAGGATAGAGAGTGACTGTTAATTCAGAAACAATGGTTCTGAACTTAAATAAAGGTAACTTTGATGGTATGAGACATGAATTGGCCAAGAGTGACTGGCAATCAATTCTAAAAGGGTTGACGTTGGATACGCAATGGAAGACATTTAAAGACTGCATTGATGAACTACAAAAATTGTTCATCCCAGTTTGGCAAAAGAGTAAATCAGGGAAGGTAGTGCATCCGTGGATAACAAGGGAAATCAGGGATAGTATCAAAGCAAAGGATGATGCGTACAAAGTAGCCAGAAAAAGCAGCATACCAGAGGACTGGGAGAAATTCAGAGACCAGCAGAGAAGGACAAAGGGCTTGATTAGGAAAGGAAAAATAGATTAGGAAAGAAAACTGGCAGGGAACATAAAAACTGACTGCAAAAGTTTTTATAGATATGTGAAGAGAAAGAGATGAGTTAAAACAAATGTAGGTCCCTTGCAGTCAGAAACAGGTGAGTTGTTCATGGGGAACAAGGATATGGCGGACCAATTGAATAACTACTTTGGTTCAGTCTTCACTAAGGAAGATATAAATAATCTGCCGGAAATAGCAGGGGACCGCGGGTCAAAAGAGGAATTGAGTGAAATCCAGGTTAGTCGGGAAATGGTGTTGGGTAGATTGAATGGATTAAAGGCTGATAAATCCCCAGGGCCAGATAGGCTGCATCCCAGAGTACTTAAGGAAGTAGCTCTGGAAATAGTGGATGCATTAGTGATAATCTTTCAAAACTCTGTAGATTCTGGAGTAGTTCCTGAGGATTGGCGGGTAGCAAACGTAACTCCTCTTTTTAAGAATGGAGGGAGAGAGAAAACGGGGAATTACAGACCAGTTAGTCTAACATCGGTAGTGGGGAAACTGCTAGAGTCAGTTATTAAAGATGGGATAGCAGCACATTTGGAAAGTGGTGAAATCATTGGACAAAGTCAGCATGGATTTATGAAAGGTAAATCATGTCCGACGAATCTTGTGGAATTTTTCGAGGATGTAACTAGTAGCGTGGATAGGGGAGAACCAGTGGATGTGGTGTATCTGGACTTCCAGAAGGCTTTCGACAAGGTCCCACATAAGAGATTAGTATACAAACTTAAAGCATACGGCGTTGGGGGTTCAGTATTGATGTGGAAAGAGAACTGACTGGCAAACAGGAAGCAAAGAGTAGGAGTAAACGGGTCGTTTTCACAATGGCAGGCAATGACTAGTGGGGTACCGCAAGGCTCAGTGCTGGGACCCCAGCTATTTACAATATACATTAATGATCTGGATGAGGGAATTGAAGGCAATATCTCCAAGTTTGCGGATGACACTAAGCTGGGGGGCAGTGTTAACTGTGAGGAGGCTGCTAGGAGACTGCAAGGTGACTTGGATAGGCTGGGTGAGTGGGCAAATGTTTGGCAGATGCAGTATAATGTGGATAAATGTGAGGTTATCCACTTTAATAACCATATAACATATTACAATTATTACAATTACAGCACGGAAACAGGCCTTCTCAGCCCTTCCAGTCCGTGCCGAACATTTATTTTCCCCTAGTCCCATCTACCTGAACTCAGACCATACCCCTCCATTCCCTTCCCGTCCATATACCTATCCACTTTACTTTTAAATGTTAAAATCGATCCTGCCTCCACCACTTCTGCTGGCAGATCATTCCACACAGCCACCACTCTCTGAGTAAAGAAGTTTCCCCTCATGTTACCCCTAAACTTCTGTCCCTTAATTCTCATGTCATGCCCTCTTGTTTGAATCTTCCCTACCCTTAATGGGAAAAGCTTATCCACGTCAACTCTGTCTATCCCATTCATCATTTTAAACCATATGATCCCATTCCATCATATGGAAGAAGGGTCTCGACCCAAAACGTCGCCTATCTCCTTCGCTCCTTAGATGCTGCTGCACCCGCTGAGTTTCTACAGCTTTTTGTGTAACCATCATTTTAAAGACCTCAATCAAGACCCCCTTTAACCTTCTGCGCTCCAAAGAATAAAGACCTAACTTGTTCAACCTTTCTCTGTAACTTAGTTGCTGGAACCCAGGCAATATTCTAGTAAATCTCCTCTGTACTCTCTCTATTTTGTTGACATCCTTCCTATAATTAGGCGACCAAAATTGTACACCATACTCCAGAAATGGTCCCACCAAAGCCTTGAACAATTTTAACATTACTTCCCTACTCCTATATTCAATGCTCTGATTTATAAAGGCCAGCACACCAAAAGCTTTCTTTACCACCCTATCTACATGCGATTCCACCTTCAGGGAACTATGCACAGTTATTCCTAGATCCCTCTGTTCCACAGAATTCCTCAATTCCCTACCACTTTGGTGGCAAAAATAGGAAAGCAGACTATTATCTAAATGGTGGCCGATTAGGAAAAGGGGAGATGCGGCGTGACCTGGGTGTCATGGTACACCAGTCATTGAAAGTAGGCATGCAGGTGCAGCAGGCAGTGAAGAGACCAAGCGGAGACTAGGCGATCGTTTCGCCGAACACCTCCGCTCGGTCCGCAATAACCAACCCGACCTCCCGGTGGCTCAGCACTTCAACTCCCCCTCCCACTCCGTATCCGACCTCTCGGTCCTGGGCCTCCTCCATGGCCAGAGTGAACAACACCGCAAGTTTGAGGAACAACATCTCATATTCCGCTTGGGGAGTCTGCATCCTCTGGGCTTAAACATTGAATTTTCTCAATTCTGTTAACCCAGACTGCTCCTTTCCCCCCACCCCCCCACCTCTCCCTCAGCCCTCGGGCCCTGACATTCCTTCTCCATCTCCCCCCCCCCCCCCCCACCCCCCCCCAAGTCGCACTAGCTTCTCATTTTCACACCAGAAACAGCTTACAATGGCCTGCTTTCCTTATCACCAATACTTTTTTGCATATCTTTCACTCATTGTTCTCTCCATATCACTGTTTATATCTCTCGTTTCCCTGATCCCTGACCAGTCTGAACAAGGGTCTCGACCCGAAACGTCGCCTATCTCCTTCACTCCTTAGATGCTGCTGCACCCGCTGAGTTTCTCCAGCTTTTTGTGTAACCCACAAAGCGAATGATATGTTAGCTTTCATAGCAAAAGGATTTGAGTATAGGAGCAGGGAGGTTCTACTTCAGTTGTATAGGGTCTTGGTGAGACCACACCTGGAGTATTGCATACAGTTCTGGTCTCCAAATCTGAGGAAGGACATTATTGCCATAGAGGGAGTGCAGAGAAGGTTCACCAGACTGATTCGTGGGATGTCAGGACTGTCTTATGAAGAAAGACTGGATAGACTTGGTTTATACTCTCTAGAATTTAGTAGATTGAGAGGGGATCTTATAGAAACTTACAAGATTCTTAAGGGGTTGGACAGGCTAGATGCAGGAAGATTGTTCCCAATGTTGGGGAGGTCCAGGACAAGGGGTCACAGCTTAATGATAAGGGGGAAATCCTTTAGGACCGAGATGAGAAGGACTTTTTTCACACAGAGAGTGGTGGGTCTCTGGAATTCTCTGCCACAGAGGGTAGTTGAGGCCAGTTCATTGGCTATATTTTAGAGGGAGTTAGATGTGGCCCTTGTGGCTAAGGGGATCAGAGGGTATGGAGAGAAGGCAGGTAAGGGATACTGACTTGGATGATCAGCCATGATCATATTGAATGGCGGTGCAGGCTCGAAGTGCCGAATGGCCTACTCCTGCACCTAATTTCTATGTTTCTATGTTTCTATATGCTGAGCTGTAGTCAATGAATAACAGCCTGACATATGAGTTTTTGTTGTCCGAGTGGTCTAGAGCGGAGTGGAGTGCCAGTGATTGTTAGCAGTTCGCATCCACCGTTGATCTGTTGTGGCGGTAAGCGAACTGCAGTGGGTCGAGGTTCCTGTCGAGGTAGGAGTTGATATGCGCCATAATCGCCACTGGTCGATAGTCATTGAGGCACATCACCTTGCCCTTCTTGGGCACCAGTATTATTGATGCCCTTTTAAAGCAGGTGGGAACCTCAGACCTCAAAAGTGAGAGGTTGAAAATGTCAGTAAAAACTCCAGCCAGTTGGTCCGCACAGGTTTTTAAAACACGACCGGGTACCATCAGGTCCAGGTGCTTTCCGAGGGTTCATCCACCTGAAGGATCTTCTGACGTCGGCCTCTGTGACTGTAACTCAAATGCAATCACGGCAAATGGGGGCTCAGGAAGGCACATCAGTGTTCTCCCCATCAAAGTGTGCATAAAACGCATTGAGCTCGTCAGGGACAAACCAGAGGTAATATCCAAGGCTGAAGGTGGTAAGTGTGGAGGGTGAAATAATGCAATTGGTAGAATATGATAAGTAAGGAAGGTTGGGAGTGAACTGTAAAACCACAGGGAGAGATAGTGGGAAGAAGAGAATGTGTGTGTGTGTGGGGGGGGGGGGGGGGGGGGGGGAATAAGGACTGAGAGTAGGGAGGGGTGTGGATTATGAGTGCGTGGAGGAATGCAAAGGAACTGGGTGATGCGGGTAGAAAGGGAGTGGAAAGGTGTGTGTGTGGGAGGAAGTTGGGTTCATAAGAAGGCCAGGTTCATGAAAATCAAGCCATCAATGTTCGTACCTCCGTCACCTTTATTTAGGGACTCAAACAAGTGAGACCGAACCCTCTCCAACTTTGTCTATTGCATTTAGTGCTCTCAGTGTGGCCTCTACACCGGTAGCCTACAACACAATATGAACATTTTAATTACCCAATATTAAGTAACCCTCCCCCATTGCTCCTTTACCTATCCAGCTCTTTCCACTGTCCATCTCCACCCCCCCTCCCCACCCCCCCACAACCTCTCTTTCCACTCCCTGCTGCTCAGTTCCTTTCCTCTCTTCCTCTATCTGTTCATCACCAACCCATCCCTACTCTTGGGTCCCCAATTTTCTTCCTCTCCTCATCCCCCTTGTTCCATCTTCACACCATCCTTCCCTCTGACTACATTTCATTCCCCCTTTCTTATTAGATTCTGCCATTCGTATCTCTTTTGTTTTCTTCACTAATCACTTCCAGCCATAGTTACCATCTCGACCCTTCTTTCTTCACACCTGACATCCACCAATCAGCTGCTTTTTACCTGGATCCATCTATCACATGCCAGCTCTTGCCTCGCCTCTTCCCCTCCTCTCTTTCAACCAATACCTTCCCTCTAATAATAATAATAATAATAATAATAATAATACACTTTATTGTCATTGTAAATACTTAGAACAAAATTTCAGGCGCACTGCCCGAGCGGAGCTCCATCGTATAAGATAAATAAATAATGACAAATAAAACAGCAAAAACGGCGAGGTAAATGTTGTCAAGTCAGAATGTGAAATATTTCACAGTATAGTGTTATAGTAGTACAAAATATTGGCTATCGGGGGTGTGTATTCAGTGCAGAGTTCAGTGGTGATGGCCTTGGTGTAGAAACTGTTTGTTAATCTTGTGGTGTGTGATTTGATGGACATGTACCACTTTCCTGAGGGCAGAAGGGCAAACAAGTGATGTGTGGGATGAGATGAGTCCGTTAAGATGCATGATGCCTTCCGCAGGCAACAAGAGCTATAGATCTCTTCCAGGGCAGGCAGATGTGTGTTGGTGATCTTCTGGGCTGTGTTGAACACTCACTGCAGAGTCTTCTTGTCAGCCGCAGAACTGTTGCCATACCATACCAGGATGCCAGGTACTCTCTATGGAGCAACGGTAGAATGACACTAGCAGTTGTTGTGGCAAGTTGACTTTCCTGAGTGATCTTAGGAAGTAAAGCCGTTGTTCATCAATCTGAAGAATTTCATCAATCAATCTGAAGAAGATCCTTCATCGTACTTCATCAATCTGAAGAAGATCGTGACCCGAGATGTTGTCTGTCTATTCTCTCCATAGAAGCTGTCTGAATCAGAGTTCCTCCACCGATTTGTTTTTTACTATTACGCTTGGCCAGAATCTACTGTGAGAATGCTTAGTTGAACGTCTTTGTCCATAAACATAATGTGAGTGCCCTCTTCAGGATGTCTGAGAATTGGTAAGCAATGTTATCAATCTATTCAAAGAATTTGGATCTCGGAACAATGTAACTTAGCCAATGTCATATTTAAAAGTTGCTAAAGGTGAAATAGTAAGGGGAACAGGGATGAAATTGAAAGAAAAATAGAGATCAAAAGGGAATCTGTGAAGGGTCTTCACATTTTTTAATATGCTTTCATTGGCATGTTCAATTTCATTCTGGATACGATTCAAAGAATGGAACAACAACAATATTTAGATAAAGCTCAACCTCGTACTCCTTTTAAAGCATACCCATTTTAAAATATTAATCTGTTAATAAATGACATGGGGCGGCACAGTGGTGCACCTACTCGAGCCACAGCCTCACAGTGCCAGAGAATCAGGTTCAATGTTGACCTCCAGTGTTCTCTATTTGTACTGCGTGGGTTTTCTCCAGGTGCTTTGTTTCCCCTCTCCTTGCAAGATATACAGGTGATGGGTTCATTGGTGACTGTAACTTACCTCTAATATGTAGGCGAATGGTAGAATCTGAGAGGAGCAAAGGGGAATATAGGGAGAACAAAATGAGATTAATGTAAATGGGTGCTTGATGTTGAAGGGGACTCTGGCTGGGTTTCTTTTCCCTGGAGCCCTATGCTGCCTTCACTACCAGGTCTGCCGGTGTTACAGGAATTATGGACTTGAACCCAAGGTCTCTATGTTCAAAAATATTTACTTGATATTTTACCAAGTAACATCTATGTCCCATGGCTTCCCAAAATGCATCACCTCTCAGTTATCAGGATTAAATTGCATCTGTAAATATAGTTCTGCCCAACATTACGTCTGATCTACATCCTGCCGTAATTTTAGGCAATTTTCCATGCTATCCACAACATCACCAACTTCCATGCCAACTGCTAACATTAATCACACCTCCTACATTCACATCTAAGTTAATTTATATCACAATCAACAAGGGTTACAGCACTATTCCTTAAATATAAATAAGTTTAATTTATTCATAGTTGTAATATTTTGGAATATGTTAGGTTTTAAACTATTTGTCATCTTTTAAAGAAAATCAATCATAAATCAAGCGTAAACATCAAAATGAGATGCTTTACAATCAGCTTTGTTTTTCACCAGTCTGTAATATGGTTATAAGGAAGTTGCATTCCTCTCCAAATGCATCAAGAAGCAAACTTGCAAAGAACGCCACAATACAAGCAGTTCCAGTAATTGATTTTAAATTTGTGAATGTTGCAATATTCTTTTCACCCAATATAAGGTATCTTAGGCCACTAATTAAAACATGTTAGAATTTTGAATTGCTATAAATTAATTAACTGTTTGTAGGTTGCAGTATCCTTCTTTTCGTGGTTTTATTTCCAAATTAATTTTCGTGGTTTTATTTCCAAAAATACAACAAGATGAAATGTTTTTTTTTAATGGGCAATAATACATTTAAATCAGAGATGACTCAATATGCTTATTATTCATGAGCTGGTAAATTAAACTTTTCAGGAATTTATATTTCATTTTGATGGGGAAAGTGATTTGAGTAGAACTATCGTTTAGGAAGGAACTGCAGATGCTGGAAAAATCGAAGGTAGATAAAAATGCTGGAGAAACTCAGCGGGTGAGGCAGCATTTATGGAGCAAAGGAATAGTTGACGTTTCGGGTCGAGACCCTTCTTCAGAGTAGAACTATCAGTGAATTGAGCAAAACACAAAGTGCTGGAGGAACTCACCAGGTAGGCAGAATCGAGGAAGAAAATTGACAGATGATGTTTTGAGTCAGGACCCTTCTTCAGACTGGAGTAGGAGATGAAAAGGAAACAAAAGGATGTCAGATAAAGAGAGAAGTAGTGAAAGGTAAAGCATGAGGGAGGGTTGTGGTAAAATGGGACATGGGGAGGGAAATAGGGAACTCAGTGAGGCAAGATGAGTATGCTAAGGCGGGGGACAGGAGCAAGATGTCTGTAAGATTAGGGTTGGAGATGGTGGGACAAATGGGAGTGTAATGGGTTGCCTGCACGTTTTCTTCTTCGATGATGTCTGACTTACGGAGTTCCTCTAGCACTTTGTGTTTTACTCGAGGTTCCAGCATATGCAGTGTCCTGTGTCTCTCCAGTATCAGTAAACTGCCATGAATGAAAGTGACCAAATGTTGGACTTTCAGGAAAGTGTTGACAGGTATGGTCATACATTTGTAAAGTTTTAAATTTGATGAGAGGTCAGCAAGCTTTTCAACATAATTTCTAATGTTTCTGTGCTACTCCCCCTCTCTCACTGTGGATGAGATAAGACGTGATATATGTTAAGGGCCTGTCCCACTTTCACAACCTAATTCACGACCATTTTTACTCGTGGACATTTTTCATCAGGCTAGAAAAACGCCCCGACCTACTTGATGTCACACGTACCTACGACTAGCATCACGACCTACCTATGACCTCGTAACGACCATGCTGCGAGTGTGAGTCAAGGGCAAACTCGGCAGAGGTCGTAAATTAGGTCGTGAAAGTGTGACAGGCCCTTTAGGCAGTAACATTGCTAACTTGAAAAGATCTTTGTTCTAATTTAGTGGGCACTTTTCTTTTTAGAGCGTTAACCTCTCTCTGAATGCCTCATGGGATGTCACGCTATAGGCAACTTGAAAACCATTTCAGTAGCTGATAGATTTATTATTTTCACATTAATTGAAGTTTAAACAAAACATTGGATGACGACAGAATCAATATTTGAGAATATATTTGTGTACAGAGAATGAATTGGACAAACAAAAAGGTTATATATGCAGACTTAGCTTTTTAAAAGTCAGCAAACATGCACATGGTTTTGATATCAAGATAATAAAATGATGATCACCACAGGTCAAGTATGATGGTAAATTGGTCTCTGAATATTTTAAATTTCTTTTAGCTCAAATTTCTTGAATACTGTTGTGTCAAAAGATTTCAATTGTTATGGAAAACAACATGTGCAATCAAATATTCTTCATATAATTGAATAAATTCAAGAGTCAAGAGTGTTTAATTGCCATATGCACTGGGACCAGAGCAATGATATTTTTCTTGATGCAGCTTTACAGGAATATTAACACAACAGAACAAAAAAAAACAATGATTTATCAGATGCCCAGATAAACCATTCTATAACAGTGCAATGCAAAGTTGTGCAGGGTGGTTCAATAACCTGATGACAGGGTAAAACCTGTTCTTGAACCTAGAAGTAGTAGTTATCAGGCCTCTAATTATCTAGCCAACAGAAGCAGTGAGATAAAGGGGCTGTCCCACTTGGGCGACCTAATTGGCGAGTTTAGAAGAGTTTGAAAAATGACATGTTGAAAACCTCCTTCAACTAGTTAGAAAACCTCCTTCGACTATGTTGAAGACCAGCTTCGACTAACTTCAGGAAAATTGGACACCGAAAAGTGGCGAGTGAAGACGACCTCCTTCGACCTCCCTTCAACCTCCCTTTCTTCTACTATCTACGACTACCTTCGACTACCCTCGATTACCTACGACTAACATGCGACCTACTATGACTAAACCTACGAGTAAAAAAAGTATTGATTTTGTTTCTATGACCACCATTTTTTACTCGCGGGCATTTTTAACATTGAAAAAAACGCTGCAACCACTCTCGAGTATGAAGGAGAGTTACGAAGACCTCCTACGACCTCGTGTCAACCATGTTGCGAGTATGTCGAGGGAAAACTCGCCAGAACTCGCGGATTAGGTCACCCAAATGGGACAGGCCCTTAAGAGTGTGACCAGGATGGAGTGGGTCTTTGATATTAACTGTCTTCTATGAGGCACTGTTTCCTGTAGGCTCCTTTCAAAGAGGGGAGGTCTGTTATATCACTGTTAAGATTATCAGTACAATTATCAATTCCAACTCTGTTCTTATGTCAGTTAAAATATCTGAGCAGCATTTTTTTCATCCTCTCATTTATTTTCAAGTCTGGCTAGTTTAATAAGGTATAGAGTTTAGAGATACAGCGTGGAAACTAGCCCTTTGGCCCACCTGTACACTAGTTCTATGTTATCCCACTTTCGCATCCTATACACTAGGGGCATTTTTACAGAAGCCAATTCACCTACAAACCTGCACATCTTTGGAATGTGGGAGGAAACCGGCGCACCCGGAGAAAACCCACGCCGTCACAGGGAGAACATACAAACTCTGCCCGGACAGTTATGATTGAACCCAGGTCTGTGGCACAGTGAGGCTGCAACTTTACCGCTGCACCACTGGCTCGTATATATTGTCTTAGTTCTTAAACCTGTTTTTTGCCTGGAATTGCAAAAGCACAAAACTGTTTTTTGCGTAAAATGTTTTTTCTCACTTGTTGTATGTTAAGAAATAGAAAATACCCTGTGCAGTTATAGGGATTAATAATTTATCGTTTTAACTATCAATACAACATTGTTTTTGTTACAACAAATCTATGAGAAAATGTGGTTGGCAATTGTCAATGAAACAATGGTCCTGGGAATGTGTAAGATATATTTATAGTTTAATGGTTAGCTTCGTGGACAAATATCCCAGAAGCCTGCCCTAATGATTCACAGATAGGTGTTCAAATCCCACAGCAACCACTTAATTCAGCTTTAATTAAAAGAAAAGCCATTGTGATTTCTGACCTACAGGAGTGTGGTTGACTCTTAACGGTCTCCTCAAATAGCCAAGCAAACTGCTTATTTCAAGGACAGTCAAGAATGAGAAAGAAAAATTGGAATTTCCAGTATTTCCCACATCCTGCAATTGGTAGAAAGGCAAGCACGAACACAAAAATTAACTGTTTAGACACTAATGAATGTGTGAAACAACTATGAGAAACTGGAACATATTTCTGTATATTAAAATCTCTATAATGTAATACCAAAGGAAAGATATATGTGTTCTGTTTACAAATAATCTTATCTTCCCAATATCTAATGATTTTGTACTTTAATCCATTTTGTTTTATTGAGAGCCATGCAAGCAAATTACATTTAATTTCAATATAGACTATACCATCATATCATTGGCTTCTGTTACTTTTAGGACAAGGGTGTAAAGCTGCATCAAGGGGTTTAGTAAAACGTTGTTATATCTGTAAATAGGAACTAATTTTTCAGACCAACGAGGGTAAACATTTCATTCTTTGTGAATTTTTTATGTTCCCATCCTGTTGACACCACTTGGTGTAATTGTATGATGGAACAATGATTCAAAGGCATAAAAAATTCTACTAGTGAATTACAAGTTGAATTTACAATTTACACAGATATGTGTGAAAAATTGGTGTTTTCAGCCTAAGTCAGCATGGTACCACATTTTGTGGGGTTATATATAGGATTTCTAGGTCATTGGCTGTTTAGTTTTTATAACATACTAGACCAAGTGTAGACCCGTTGGGTCTGCTCCCCCAACACACCCGTTCCCTACCCGTAGCCCCCACTGGAGGCGTGGTCCTCATGATCACTGCTAGCCGAGCCATTGTGACATCACCAGTTGAAGCTGGTCTTTAGTGAAGCTGTTCACTACTAGCCGAGCCATTGTGACGTCATCAGTTGTCGAGAAATAAAGCATAAAATGTTCAGTGAAGGTGATCTCTGCCTAGAGCATAGTGCTTTTGCGAAGATGTAAAGACAACCACATATACGCACATATACGCACACATATACACACATATAAGATCAGACTTTTAATAAGTACTAGACGAAGGGGAACCCGTTGGGTCCCGTCCCCTCAATGCGCGGTTGCAGGGGGGAGGGGGGCGGCCTGCGGCATCATACACACACTAACCACTCCCCCCCCCCCCCCACATACACACTAACCACCCCTCTTAATATTATATTAATATTATTCATTGGCTCCTTTTACCCCATCACCGCCCTATCCACTGACGCATAGCCCCCACCTCGCAGGCGCGTTTAGAGGGGGAGGGGGGGAGAGAGAGAGAGGGCAGAGAGAGAATGGGGCAGAGAAAGATAGAGAGGGAGAGGGGGTGGGGAGGGGAGGAGAGGAGGGGGAGAGAGTGGGGTGGAGGTGGGGAGGAGAGGAGGGGGAGAGAGTGGGGTGGAGGGGGAGAGGAGAGGGGGGAGAGGAGAGGGGGTGGAGGAGAGGGGGACGGGAAGGGGGGAAGGGGAGGAGGTTGGAGAGGGGGGATGGAGGGGGAGAGGATGAGTGGGAAGAGGAGGGAGAGGAGGGTGGAGGAGAGGAAGAGGGAGGGGGAGGAGAGGAGGGTGGGGGGAGAGGTGGGGGGAGAGGAGGGGGGAGAGGAGGGGGGGACTTGAACTCGGTGAGCGGGCGGCACAGACACTGTGTGGGCAGCGGGCCTCGGAAGACCTCTGAAGCCCAACCAAATTACTGCATGTTCAGCGGCTTCAATCCAGATCCGGGGGGGGGGGTCTGAGAAAAACTCGTTGTTGTTCTGGTAGATGTACCTGGATTCGAAAGACAGCGGAAAGACAGACTCTGAGTAAGGTGGCTGAAAATCACAGGGGTGTCTCTCATGAGTCGGAAATCCAAGGATTAATGCCACTGCTTCTGATGGACCAATGTATCTGCCAGTCAAGTACTGTGAAATTTCATCATCCATGTTAACTTTAAAAGATGCTTGATTACTTCCCTTCATGGTGTACTTGATGATGTATTTGACTGACTTAATTGAGCAGCATATCTCAACGTTGATGTGACATTTGAACAACTTCAATAGTTCAGCATTATAGGGCACCACCCAATCAGAAGTGATAGGTCACATATGTGCAAATGGTAAAATGTCTGAAAGAGACCATTGAGTTAATGAAGTGGCCAATTAACATCTATACAATCTGATAATAGTATAAGATGAGACAAATAATATGTAAATAGTTTGTACATATACTCTCTGGTTTTGTTTTGTTTTCTTGTTGAAGGGTAATTATGCTATGTTTTACAGCACATATACAGCTGGTTTTGTATTGTATTATATTTTCTAATTGATTTAAATATCAAAGAGAGGGATTGACGGGGGCTCTCTCGGGTGGGGGGGGAGATACCTGCCATTTATTTTTGTTTATAATTGTAATTCAAAAGTCCCAAAGTGGGATTTAGGGCAACCTTACTGTAGTTGCAACCACACACGTGGGCTACCCAGGAGAGACCCAGTCACATCTCTTTGCCTTTTTACGAGGAGCTGGTACACCACCTAGTTTAGGGTGTCCAGATGGGTTTGTTAGGTAGGAATTCCCTTTTTTCTTTATTGTTTTTTGGTCCTATGTGTAAAGTTTTATTGTATATTGATTTAATGTTTTGTTTATTGTTTATTGATTTGTTAGTTTGGCAAATGTTTTTCATTGTTACATCGCACCCTTGTAAATTGTATTTTGAGTACAGCGGATATTCACAGGTTAACCAGAGCAAGAAACAAAAATGGTATAGAAAGCAACTAGTAGATTACACCACGTGCGATAATGATTAATTTAAAGATAGTAAGTTATAACGTCCATGGTTTAAATCACCCCATAAAGAGGAGAAAAATTCTGAGCCAACTCAAACATTTAGGATGCGGAGTTGCATGATTCAGGAAACGCATCTGGTCGAAACTGAACATAAAAAGCTTAGAAGAGAGTGGGTTGGTGAGGTATTTAGTGCCTCCTATGGGAAAAGGAGAGGAGTGGCTATTCCTTTCATTAGAAACGTAGTTTTCTCTGTGGAAAAAGTACTTCAAGATACATTGGGGAGATATGTAATGGTAATTGGTACAATAAGTGGGATGGTAGTATCGATTATAAATGTTTATGCACCAACGGAAGATGATTACTCTTTCTTTAGAGACATTGCAAATATAATTGCAGAAAATGCCAAAGGTATGATAATACTAGGGGGTGATTTCAATGCGGTCCTTGATGGGAGCCTGGATAGATTACCAGATGAGTACAATCAAACAAAAAAAAACAAAATATTAAATAATATGCTAGGGGAGTTAGGATTAGTAGACTTATGGAAATATAAAAATCCAAGAGGGAGGGATTATAGTTTCTTTTCGAACGTGCACGGGAGTTACTCACGTATAGACATGATTTGTGTTCTCAAACAATATACATATAAAGTGGTAGATTGTAAAATTGGTTCAATAACAATCAGTGACAATGCGCCCATAATCCTTACCTTGGAGTTAGGAACTGAAAAGAGTTTTACATACTGGAGAGCAAACATTTCTTTATTGACAGATAACGTAGTGACACAGGAAATTAGGAATTGTATTGAAGAGTATTTTGACCACAATGACAATAGTGAAGTAACATTATCCACGCTTTGGGACAGTGCAAAAGCAGTAATAAGGGGCAAAATGATTGAAATATCGAGTAGAGTAAGGAAGAATAGGTTGAAGAAGCAATCTGACTTGGAAAGTAAAATAAAGATATTAGAAGTAGAACACAAAAATAACAATAGAAACAAGAATTTGTTAAAGGAACTAAAACAAAAAAGACATGAGTTAGAAGAGCTTCTAACATATAAAGCGGAAGGAGCCCTTCGATTCTTAAATCAAAAATACTATGAAAAAGAAAATAGGGCTAGTCGCCTTCTGGCATTTCAGTTGCGTAAGGAGCAAGCTAATCAAGTAGTTTCCAAAGTTCTACATCCGATTTCTAGAAATTTAGTCTCACAACCACGAGAAATCCCAGAAGCGTTTGCATCCTTCTATGAACAGTTATACAACTCTCCTGAAATCATAGATAAAGAGGAAAAGATCAGAACTGTCTTTTCTGGATTAAAAATGCCCTGCCTTTCTCAAGAAGAAGAAAGAAATATGACAACACAAATAGAAAAACAGGAAATAAAAGAAGTAATAAAAAAATGAAAGAACAACAATTCCCCAGGGACGGATGGGATTCCAGGAAAGTTTTATAAATATTTTGAGAACGAGCTTTCTCCGATTCTGGCTAGAGTCTATAATTATGCCTTAGCTGAAGGTAACCCACTGAGATCATGGGCCGAGGCTATAATCTCTTTTATTTATAAGGAAGGGAAGGTATCCCACAGGATGTGAAGGCTACAGACCTGTCTCTTGGGCCATAAGCTGACAAGCAGCCCCTCTTAAAGGGAGTTCGACTGGAAAATTAAAATGAGAGTATTTAGGACCCCTTTAGTGTTGGCAAGATACAGTAACGCCTCAAATTTATGCTGGAGACAATGTGGGAAGATCGGTGATCACACACATTTTTTGGGATTGTCCCAAATTGTACCAATACTGGAGAGACAGGTAGAGATTACATTAATTCTGGGAGTGTATCTACCTTTGGAACCGGCTTGTTTTATATTAGGAGATACTCCAGCAGCAACAGATATTCAAAATCAGAAATATTTGCTTGGGGTGATGCTGTTGATTGCTAAAAAGATAATAACAATGCTATGGAGAAAGGAAATGCCACCAAATGCTCAACAGTGGAGGGAAAGATTGAAAAATGTATGCTTGATAGAAAGTATAACTGCTAAACTCCAGTTGAGGACCGATGCCTTTAATATTATATGGAAACTGGTACTATTACAAATGCCAAGATTGATTAAGGATATGAATGGATGAGCTTGCTACAGTGTCTGTGAATAAGGCTTCTATGATAGAATGTTAAGAGGATCCAATGTGATGCAAATAGACGTTAGGTGATTTGTATTTTGTTATTTTGCGATTGCCTTTTGTGTGTCTCTTTGTTTTGTCTGTATGTGTATTTTGTTATGTCAATAAATGTTGAGTTAAAAGAAAAAAAAGAAGTGATAGGTCGATGCAGGCGTCCTTCTTGATGTCCCTGAAATCCTCCCATGTCTGGAGATCTTCTCCTGTATAGAGCATATGAATTATGTCCACACCTTGTGCTCACGATAAATGGCTTTGGGAATCTCTTACTGCATGTTCCTTTCTTCCAACATGGAGAGGCGTGGTTGCAGAATGATCCATGAATCATGTGCTTGAGTACTAATTCATGCAGCTCAGGATCTACTTGCGCGTCTGGTATTTCAGCTTGCACAAATGTGTCAATCATTTGGTCTTTGCTTCGTCAAGCCACAGCAGACTGTGCAAATGAGGCAGGCCTCTCTTCTGATATTCCATAGTGGAATAGACAAAAGCTATACAGTTGCCAAAGAGGCCATTTGGTACAGTGACGTACTTGATGAATAGCTTCCTTTTCAGATCGAATACTCTTGCAATCAAGTCTAGTCTATCACACGGCTGCTGATTGTGAAAGAGGGACTGTCGGATCTCACTCCAGTTTGGATTGCAAGTCATCATAATGAAGAATGAAGCATTGCCATACTTCCGAATGTATATCATGGCGTCCTGGCATCGTTCCATCATGTTTCTTGGTCTACCGACAAATGTCAAGGAGAGGATGATGCGCTTTCCGATGTTTTCCAAATCATCATTGTCGTTTAATGCATCCGTAAGGCCTTTGTACGTTGATCTCAACGATGCTTGATGCATGCAAAAATAATTCAGCCTCTCAGCCTCAATCATAGCTGCCATATTGTTGAAAGAGTCGTCCTCCTCTCAAAAGGAGATTGAATTAATTATCACGATTCATGATCTTATAGGCATAATATCGCATTGCTGACAATTTCCTGTGGTTTCTCATTTGGAGTTGGAAATGCCATCCATCATCTCCATGTGGAAAGAAAAGCATGTATTGAAAACGATCATAAGACCTATGAGACTCTGAAATGGTTTGCAGGTCTTCTCTTTCTTTCAAGACAATGTGCCATGATGTTGCCTGAGGGTCATTATCGTTTGGTATTATGACAGCAACCTTGTTGGCAATTTGTGCGTTAAACCGCCTTTCATGTTCCAAAGTTGGCCAATGATTTGGATCTATGATGATTGATGCCTTTGGTAAGCCTAGAATTCTTTCCTTTGCCATTTTAAGTGCTTCAATGTAAGGGTTGTTTTGTCTTATCAAAGTTACCAGCATTTTGCAGTATACCCATTCGCAATTCAATGCTATCTTGGGGGTCCATAAAATAGATCTTCAAGAAATTACATTTTTGGTCTGGGTCAGGCATCAATGAACCAATGTAATGATGAACCTGGCCTTGAATGATCACTGAAGGATTCCATCCGGGTGGCACCACTTCCTTGGCACCGAATGATGTCAGTTGAAATAGACAGTTGTATTGTCTAATATTCCTTCTGAACTCATTTGCTTGTGGAGTATCAACAGTATACAATCACATGAGTTCATCAGGCAGTGTCTGAACAGGAGCAATGTTCACCTGACCATTCATGCAGCAAAAGTTGGTGGTTTCTCCAGGGAAAAGATACGATCGACAGTGAGGGCAAACCTTCGTCATTTGACCAACATCAGCAGAAAGAAGTCTCCTTCCCAATTGTGCATTTCGTCTTCTTGTATCTCTGACCTGCTGTTCAGCCAGTCTTTTATTTTTTTCATCTCCTGTCTGTTGAAGCCTTCATCTTTGCGATCTTTCTCGTTGATCCTTGAGACGCACACTTTGTCTTTTTGGTTGTGTCTCTTCATCCCTTCTTTGTGTTCTTTCTTGTCGATCCTTGATACGCTCACTTCTTCGTGGCATCTCTTCATCATCCCTTGTGCTTTGCGTTCTTTCTCGTTGATCCTCAAAACGTTCAGTTCTTTTTGGTTGCGCCTCTTGATTCTTTCTTTATCTTCTTTCTCGGTCATCTGCGTGATGTTGAGATGTTTCTTCTTGTGTCTCTCGTTCCCTTCTCATTCTTGTTGCTTCTCGAAGTTCCATTGCATGCTTCCTTGACCATACTGCAGTTCTTTTTGTCCCTTTTCCTGACATGATGTCGAAAAAGCAGCCTAAAGACAATTTCAGTTGTTAATGAACTGAAGAAATTGTGCAAAACATTTTTTTGAGGCGGGGCTGTCAGGGTGAGGTGGGGGGTGGCAAACATCCTGCAGCCGAGGGAGGGGGGCAGCTTCAGTAGGGGGCAGGAGAGGGAGCGTCCTATAGCCAGGCGGAGGGCAGTGTCTTGAGGTGGGGGGATGTCAGTGGGGGGGGGGGGGGGGGGGGGTGCGGTGAGCGACCTACTCATGGCCTCTGGACTCACTCACTGCCTTGGGACTAGCTCATGGCCTCGGGACTGACTCACTCACTCACTCATGGCCTCTGGGCTGACTGACTGACTGACGGCTTGTGGACTGACTGACTTATGCCCGACTTCTGGAGTCACGTCCGACGTTTGTAAACTGAAAACTATGACATCCACATTGAGGAACAGCTTCTTCCTGACAGGCTATTAAACATAACGAATAAGCTTTGAACTACGAAATACAAATACTATTTGTTATTTGTTGATCCCACACACATACTCATACACCCACACACACACACACACACACCCACCCACCCACACAGAGAGAGACACACACACACTTGCACACACAGACACATAGACTCACACACACACACAGACTCACACACACAGACACAGACACGCATACACACACACACAGACTCACAGCAGAGGGGGACTCTGAGTAAGGTGGCCAGAAATCACAGCCGTAAGTGCCAGCGTTCTTTCTAAAATCACGAAACAGAAAGACAGGAAGTTGTCAAGATCTTACTTTTAGTAATATATATAAGGTAAGATATGATATGATATGATGATATGCTCTGAGCCTCACAGCAGTAAAACCTTAAGGGCGTTACTGTTATTGGTTAAAAAGTTAACTATCATTCTTTGTTTTCTCAGGATTCTTTGTATTATGAACAACTGAAATCAAATGTAATTCAACATGATCTTTTAGTTGACAACCTCATCTACAAGGTATGAAACATCTTTATTTGTTATTTTTTCATCAGTGACCTCAGCTGGATGACAGTGAGACAGAGGAAAGCATAATCGTTTGGACTAGCTCTAACCTAGCCACAAACATCTATATAGTGCCAGTGTCTGAGTAGGTGCCTGTGTGTAAATTTGTGCAATAGTGCTCCTTGTTTTTTTTTCTTCCTCTGCTAGCTGAAGACCTTTAACACCTTGATGAATTAAATGCAACAGGAACATGTCTGGTTATGACATGGGGAGAGCAGAGAAATCTGGGCTTACAAAATCTGCAGTTTATCATTCAAGTTATGGGATGCGGAAGACATGAGACGAAAGGAAATTTCACATGCAGATAGCTTGTTACACAATTTCATCAGAGTTATTATCAAACGTGTGCGGACGTGGCGTCGAAGGACGAAGAGCCGAAGCCAAATAACCGAACAGAAACAAAGCCGAAACGGCAACTAACCGAAAGGGTGGGACGCCTAAAATCAAACTCACCAAAAGGGCGGGACGCCTAAAAGCTAACTAACCAAAAGGGTGGGATGCCTAAAAGCAAACTCACCGAAAGGCCGCTCTGTCGAAACGCCAACTCACCGAAAGGCTGCGTCGCCTACAAGCCAACTCACCAAATGGTCGCTCTGCCGAAAAGTCAAATAACGGACATGACGTTGCGGGGGGGCGGGACTTGTCAGCGATTGGTCCAGACCCCTGCGCCCATCACATCACTGGCCGATAGAGACGGGAGGGTGAGGTCATTTTCCCACACAAGTCATAGGTGACTGGGCACTCTGAACCTGAGCACCAAGTTGTAAGCGGCCGAAGGAGCGCAACCCTCGGAACAGCCCCCACTCTCCCACGGCCACGGCAGGACAGGGAAATAATCCCACCACTTAATTAACCAGGTTCCTGAATGTAAGAATTATTTATACATGTAACATTTTTGTTTTTTAATCAGTAAGTCTTTTTTGAGTTTTAATGCGGTGCATCGCGGTCAGTGACTCTGGGCGGGCGGAGGGACCAGCCTGTTCCACCCGGCGCTTTTGACGCACAGCCCGCCACAGTGCGGCCGCATGGGGGAGACGAGGCATAGACCGGCTGTGGCCGTGCGAGAGTGGGGGCTGTCCCGAGGGATGCGCTCCTTCGGCTGCTTATATTTTGGCGCTCAGGTTAAGAGTGCCCAGTCACCTATGGCTTGTGTGGGAAAATCACCCCCGGCCAGTGATGTGATGGACGTGAGGGTCTGGACCATTCGCTGACAAGTTCCCCCCGCCCCCGGCGACATCATGTCCATTAATTGATTTTTCGGCAGAGCGACCATTCGGTGAGTTGGCTTGTAGGCGACGCCGCCTTTCGGTGAGTTGGCGTTTCCGCAGAGCGGCCTTTCGGTGAGTTTGCTTTTAGATGTCCCACCATTTCGGTTAGTTGTCTTATAGGCGTCCCACTCTTTCGGTTAGTTGGCATTTTGGCTTTGTACCTTTTCAGTTATTTGAATATCTCCTGCTTGAATATTACTGTAGATTTAACAAAGAATTGCATTATCATCAATTATAAAAGTAAACTACATCATGCAGTTGCATCTCCAATATTTTTCCAAAACAAAAGTATTTAGCAGATTTTCAAGGGGCGCTGAAAAACTTTTTTTCATAGTTTCAATCTATTTTATTGAACGAGCCATGCCATATATTGCAAAAATACAGACTAATTAAATAAAAATCAAATTGGAAATTTTGAAAATTGGTGTAATTTCCTAGGTGCAAAGTAGTAAATGGAAATGTATTTTCCCATTTACCTATCTGCCATTGAAGAAGTTATCAAACATGTCCCTCATTTTAACATATTTCTATACAGACTGGCTACTGTATTTTTCTTTGGTGATGGGTACTAGATGATGAATATTTCCTGCAATATGTATTTCTTCACACCAATGATCCCACTAAAATGTTCATAGTGACACTGAATATCGTTGCAGTAGAATTAATTTCATCATTATGTTCATCAAATATCTATGGTGCTGGCCCTGATTAATGAAAGTGATGAACATTACTTTCTTCAAAGCTTGTGGCTATTTGATTTGTGATCATATAACGTTTTACAAGTTTGGCTATTGTTCTTTTTTTAAATAAAATAAAATCCTTAAACATTCACAGTTCCTGCACTATATTGATCCTATTGAGCTTATGATAATTAACTGATACTTCTGATAAATCTCTGGTACATTTTCCATCAATCACTCCACCTCTATCATGAAAAGGCTAGAATTTTGTCTGCATTAATCTGTATGAGAAAGACATAATGGATGACAAATTAAATATTCAGCAGCAACAGTAGTGTATCTTAAATTATGATATTTATTCACCTACTTTTGATTCCACCACCATTCTGTAAGGAGCAATAATACATAGAAAATAATTAATGTTATTACCTTCTGATAAACTTCACTTCTTTTGTGCCAGGATGTGAAGCTAACAGCCAGCAATGATGATTACTATTTTGTATTTGAAGATTATTTGTATCAGGTAAGTTTAAATGTTTCTGATATATTGTGTAGAGCAGCTGATGCTTGTTAAAACAGAATACTAAATTTCATTATTTCAACTTTATTAGAAGCAATTTTAATGAGAAGCATTGGGATATTATAATTGTTATTGCATTATTAAATGCTAATATTGTTTTCTGAAATATTTGCACCCTCTTCTCTTTAAAGTTAATTTTTTATGTTTTTAATATTTAATGTGGTAAAGCTTTTACTGACTGCTAAAACTGCAGTTCAGACTCGGGTCAACCAGCTGTTAATACTGTTTTAATCGAGCAGATCTTTAGCTTGGGAGAAAACTCTGCACCAAATCTCTAATCCAATGAAAAACAACAAAATGAATTGTTTATAGAGTGTGGGCCAGAGCATTTATATTGTCTAAACATTTAGTATTACTTTAGGTAGATTGCCTAGAAACTTGTATTAGTCGTAACCATATATAGTCTCGTCAGTACACTGCCTATGAATATCCTCGAGTTTTAATAATGACTTAATGTTTTTGTGTATCATTTTGCAGCTAGGGAAAATGCTGTGGGGAATCTTGCAGAAATAATATTCTAATTTAATGAATTTGTTTTACATTTACTTTATATATGCTCTATGTAATAGTCATGAAAATGTTGAAGCCATGATAAAAAGGGATGGGTAGAATATAAATTGGACTCGTGAGAATTGGTTACCAATTCAAAGAATCTTCAATCCAATTTGTTAAAGTCTTCCAAATGGGGGAGGAGGGAGGAAGACTTGCAATTACATTGCACCTAACATTATTCTGTATCACTCCAAAGTTCTTTACAGGTAATAAAACACTTTTGCAGCCGCCTCTTGTGTAGGTTAGGAGATATGAGAATGAGGCTGGCATTGCTGAATGTGTGAAGATGTGGTGCTGCATATGAATGTTGGTGCAAGTCCTGACAAAGCTTGTTAGCAGATGAGTTATGAGTGTGCAGTACATTGAACATTACCTGAGGCCCTGAATTTAGTTGTTAAAAGTGCCATTTGAAGATGCACTCGCAGATCTTTACAACATAATGGATGCACTGATCTACTTCCAGCATGCATATAGATCATTATGAGTGTATTCAGACAAATCTCCCACTGATTAGCTCTGATCTTTTGCACTGCTTGATGAAAGACTCCAATGAAGCATACAAAAAACAAAGCTTCCAATATCTGCCACATTGTGCCATGAATCTTTCAATAAATCGCAATCAACTATCAAGCAGGATTTCCCCTTCATAAATCCATGCTGACTTGGACCAATCCTTTTACTAATATCCAAATGCGCCATTATTACTTCTTTAATAATTGACTCCAGCATCTTCCCCACCACCGATGTCAGGCTAACTGGTCCATAATTCCCAGTTTTCTCTCTCACTCCTTTCTTGAAAAGTGGGATAACATTAACTACCCTCCAATCCACAGGAACTGATCCTGAATCTATAGAACATTGGAAAATGTTAAACAATGCGTCCACAATTTCTGGAGCCACCTCCTTGAGTACCCTGGGATGCAGACCATCAGGCTCTGGGGGATTGAAAGTCAAGGATAGTGTTAAAGCCAAATAAGAGGCATATAAATTGGCCAGAAGAAGTGGCAAACCAGAGGACTGGGAGAAATTTAGAACTCAACAGAGGAGGACAAAGAGATTAATTAAGAGGGGGAGAAAAGAGCATGTAAGAAAGCTTGCAGGGAATATAAAAACTGACTGTAAAACTTTCTATAGGTATGTAAAAAGGAAACGATTAGTGAAGACTTAGTCAGAGACAGGTGAATTTATAATGGGAAACAAGGAAATGGCAGAATAGTTAAACAAGTACTTTGGTTCTGCCTTCACTAAGGAAGACACAAGCAATCTCCCGGAAATACTAGGGGACTGAGGATCTAATGTGAGGGAGGAACTGAACAGCATCCACATTAGTCAGAAAATGGTGTTAGGTAAACTGTTGGGACTGAAGGCAGATAAATCCCCAAGGCCTGATAGTCTGCATCCCAGACTGGAGGGTAGCCAATATAACTCCACTTTTTAAGAAAGGAGGGAGAGAGAAAACAGGGAATTATAGACCAGTTAGCCTTACATTGGTAGTGGGGAAGATGCTGGAGTCGATTATTAAAGCTGTTATAGCAGCGCATTTGGAAAGCAGTGACGGGATCGATCAAAGTCAGCATGGATTTATGAAGGGGAAATCATGCTTGACTAATCTTTTGGATTTTTTTGAGGATGTTACAGGTAGAATGGATAAGGGAGAGCCAGTGGATGTAGTGTATCTGGACTTTAAAAAAGCCTTTGACAAGGTCCCACATGAGATGAGTGTGTAAAATTAGAGTACGTGGTATTGGGGATAGGGTATTGACATGGATAGAGAACTGGTTGGCAGACAGGAAGCAAAGAGTAGGAATTAACGGGTCCTTTTCAGAATGGCACGCAGTGACTAGTGGGATGCCGCAAGGCTCGGTGCTGGGACCCAGTTATTTACAATATATATTAGTGATTTAGACGAGGGAATTAAATGTCACATCTCTACGTTTGCTGATGATACAAAGCTGCGTGGCTGTGTGAGCTGCGAGGAGCATGCTATGGGGCTGCAGGGTGACTTGGATAGGTTGGGTGGTGGGCAGAAGCATGGCAAATGCAGTATAATGTGGATAAATGTTAGGTTATCCACTTTGGTGGCAAGAACAGGAAGGCAGATTATTATCTGAATGGTGTCAGATTAGTAGGGGAGGTGCAACGTGAAGAAAGCTAATGTGAAGAAAGCTGGCCTCATTTCGAGAGGATTTGAGTTTAGGAAGAAGGAGGCCCTACTGCAGTTGTACAGGGCCCTGGTGAGACCGTACCTGGAGTATTGTGTGCAATTATGGTCTCCTAATTTGAGGAAGGACATTATTGCTATTAAGGGAGTGCAAATTAATGGCCTACTCCAGATTAATTCTCGGGATGGCGGGACTGACGTATGATGAAAGAATGGGTTGACTGGGCTTGTATTCGCTGGAATTTTGGATGCGAGGGGATCTTATAGAAAATTATAAAATTCTTAGAGGATTGGACAGGGTAGATGCAGGAAAGATGTTCCCGATGTTAGGTGAGTCCAGAACCAGGGATCACAGTGTAAGAATAAGGGGTAGGCCACTTAGGACTGAGATGAAGGAAAACCTTTTCACCAAGAGAGTTGTGAATCTGGAATTCTCTGCCACAGAAGGCAGTGGAGGCCAATTCACTGGATGTTTTCAAGAGATTTGGCTCTTAGGTCTAAGGGAATCAAGGGATATTGGGAAGAAGCCAGAATGGGGTACTGATTTTGGATGATCAACCATGATCATATTGAATGGCAGTGCTGGCTCAAAGTTCATTCCTGCACCTATTTTCTATGTTTCAGACTCAAAGTCACGGGAAAGGGAAATGAGAGATATAAATGATGATGTAGAGAGAGATATATATAATAGACAATATACAATAGGTGCAGGAGTAGGCCATTCAGCCCTTCGAGCCAACACCGCCATTCAATGTGATCATGACTGATCATCCCCAATCAGTACCCCGTTCCTGCCTTCTCCCCATAGCCCCTGACTCAGCTATCTTTAAGCGTCCTATCTAGCTCTCGAAAGTATCCAGAGAACCGGCCTCCACCGAGGCAGAGAATTCCACAGACTTACAACTCTCTGCGAGAAAATGTGTTTCCTCCTCTCCGTTCTAAATGGCTTACTCCTTATTCTTAAACTGTGGCCCCTGGTTCTGGACTCCCCCAACAGCGGGAACATGTTTCTTGCCTCTAGCGTGTCCAAACCCTTAACAATCTTATATGTTTCAATAAGATCCCCTCTCAACTTTCTAAACTCCAGAGTGTACAAGCCCATTCTCTCCGCATATGACAGTCCCGCCATCCTGGGAATTAACCTTGTAAACCTACGCTGCACTCCCTTAATAGCAAGAATGTCCTTCCTCAAATTAGGGGACCAAAACTGCACACAATACTCTAGGTGCGGTCTCACTAGGGCTCTGTACAACTGCAGAAGGACCTCTTTGCTCCTATACTCGACTCCTCATGTTATAAAGGCCAACATGCCATTTGCTTTCTTCACTGCCTGCTGTACCTGCATGCTTACTTTCATAGAACAAGGAATATAGAAAGATATGCAAAAAAGTAACAACTTTCCAGAAGTGTGCATCACAGTACATTAAATATATATGCAATTGGGTCTTTGATCATTCAATTGTGTGACGCACAATAAATATTGCTCCTTAATAATAGAATTTCTAGGCCATCAACTTTTGAAATTAGTTCTCAGATCAAGTTTTGTAAGGACGGAACCTTCTTTTGAAAGTGCAGGTATAGGATGCATACCTGGAGTTTTTTGAGAGAATTAAATGTAAATGTTGTTGTAGTAGTGCAACTTTGTCATGGATTTTTGTGAGGTGGTGTAACAAGAAGCAATTCTTGCTAAATTGAGCTTGGAAATATAAAATAATCCAGAAATGAAAGATGTCTCTTTGAAAAAAACAGGGACAGAAATTCCTTGTCTTGACCTTAAATTTGGGTCCTTGGCTCCAAATTGAGAAAATTATGTAAATGAAGAATACTGTTTAAGGGAGAATAGTAAGATTGAACGAGAACTTACCAGTTCGAAGGTTGATCTTTATTTCATGAGGAGTCGAAGTGAGGGATTTCGTGAAGAGCCCGCCGGCGCGCATGCTCGACATACTTCAAAGTAGCGGCGTGGAATCACAGAAACCAATCAAAAGAAATGACTTCACATAGTAAGAATGAAAACGACTAAGATTACCAGATGAAGGTGATTGAGGGTTGGGCGAGGAGGGCACGAAATCCCTCACTTCGACTCCTCATGAAATAGATCAACCTTCGAACTGGTAAGTTCTCGTTCAATCTTACTATTTCATTTCGGAGTCACGTGAGTGACTTCGTGAAGACTTCAAAGCTTCTGTGATGACACGCCCTGGACCACGTCCATGCTGTCACACCACTACCAGGGATGGATGGGAGGAATAACGTGCTGACTAGTCCATACTGCAAAACAAATCATATTTATTAACAACAAATCAAAAATCCCTTATTCGGGGACATCTCCACGTTCTTGCCCCGCATCTAGTACGGCTTCTGCGAACTGTAGAGGCGCAGCGACGGGCCGGTTGTAGAAACGCTGGAACACCGCTTCATTAGCCCATCCTGCTGTGGCGAGAATATGGTCCATGGGCACCTCCATGACCCTCGCCGCTGACGTCGATGCAGCCCTGGTGGAATGAGATTTGAACACATTAGTGTCGATACCTGACTTACCCAAGACGACTCGAAGCCACCTGGATATCGTCTGTGTTGTCACTCGATGGTGAGGTCTCTTATGAGTGACAAGCAGGTATCTCTCCTTTCCTCTGATGCTTGCCGTCACCTTGACGTAGTAACGGATGTGGGAGGCTAAACATAGCCTAGCATCTGCGGGGTATGCCGGGAACTTCAGCTGCAGCCCTGTGCACCCAGGTCTCTGCTGCTTTAGTAGCTCGTCAACAAAGAAAACTACTTCTGTGGGGGTAGACATCATTCTGTCGACACGTAGTTTATGGAGTGTCTGTACCCTCTGTGCTGAAGTCAGCGCTAGTAACATCACCAGCTTCATGGTGAGTTTGTCCAGCTGGAGCCCTTCCATGGGGGACCACGTCCTGAGCAGAGCTAAAACTACCCTGACATCCCAGGTGATATTGTAGCGTGGTGTAGGCGGATTCGTATTGAAAATACCCCGCATGAGCCTGGACACTAGCTTGTTGGATCCCACCTCAATATTGAGGTAGAATGATAGAGCGCTCCTGGCGCTGTTGATGGCACTGTAGCTTAAGTGTTCATCATGGTGCAACCCCGCGAGGAATTCCAGGACGTCGGTTATAGTCACGGCATCGTACGTGATGCGAGAGCGGCTGCAGAAGGCTTCCCACTTCCTGATGTGAGAGCGGTATCTTCGCCTTGTAGACTCTCGGCACGACGCTGCAATGGTATCCATGGTCCGGGTAGAAAGGCCGTATCCAACTAAAGGCCGATTCAGAATCTGCAAGCCAACAAATTTAAATAGCCATGGCAGGGATGTGGCTCCCCTGAAACAGGGTGAGTAACTAATTCTGGGCTACCCTGCAAACGGACCCAAGGTTCACTGAGCGTGTCAAAGACCATCGGATACCACGGCTGTGTAGGCCAGTCGGGTATGATAAGGATGCCCTTGGCACCATCCATCTGAATTTTTCGTAATACCCGACTGATGAGGCAAAACGGAGGGAATGCATAGAAAAAGCAATTCCCCCAGTCTAGCGAGAATGCATCTAACGCTATAGCCCCAGGATCTGGTTCCCACGAGACGTAGGTTGGTACCTGATGGTTCAACCGGGACGCAAAAAGGTCAATGTCCGGTTTCCCAAATTTGGCTGTGATTTTTGCAAAAATTTCAGGATGTAACATCCATTCAATATTATCATTGAACTTGCGTGACCTGGCGTCCGCCACAAAATTAAGCTCACCTGGCAAATAGGTGGCTGAAATCCAAATGTCTCTCTTGACACACCAGAGCCAAATTGAATTAGCCAATTTATCACATGAAACTGACCTGGTACCACCCATGTGATTTAAATACGCCACCGCTGTGGTGTTGTCTATTTGGAGCCGGACATGTGCTCCAAAGATCTTGGAACAATATGCACGAAGTCCGTGAAACGCTGCAAGCAGCTCCAAATAGTTGATCCCTTGTGATACCAACATTGTATTCTCAAGGGTATCCCATCGGCCCCCACAACTAGAATGTTGATTCGTAGCTCCCCAGCCATCAGAGCTCGCATCAGTTTGTAAGTATATCATCGGTTTCGCCTCAATAATAGTTTTAAACGAGTTACTAATGTGGCAAACCCACCATCGTAACTCATCCAATGCTGCAGGCGGCAGCTGCATTGATCGATCATAATGACCAGCATGCCGTCGCAGCGCAGCAATCTTGGCTCTCTGCAAGTTTTGATAATGCAGAGGTCCATACCGGGCTGCCGGAAACAAAGCCACAATCTTGCCAATGACAGTAGCTGTGTGACGAATCGATGGTATACGAGTATTGAGTAAATCTGTACACACCTGTGTTACCTCCTCAATTTTGTTAATTGGTATGGTGACTCTCATGCTAATGGAATTCACCTGGAACCCCAGATAATTAATTACCTGGGTGGGGCAGAACTTAGATTTTTCTGGATGAACAATGAACCCAAGCTGTTGGAACAAATTGACCGCAGCTGCAACCCCTTGTTGAGCTGATTCCAAGGTGTGTCCGATAATTAAAATATCATCTAAATAGGCCATAACGATATGATGTCGTTGTCTTAAATAAGCCATAATTGGCTTCACCAATTTAGTAAATAATCGAGGGGCTGTGGTGAGCCCATTAGGCAACGCCCTATATTGCCACAGCTGGTCCATCCAGATAAATTTTAAGAGCCTTCTGTAATATTTTTGCATGGGTACGGTATAGTACGCATCCTGTAAATCAATACATGCCATAAAGCACCCTTGTGAGATCAATGATTTGGCCGTTTCAAACGTGTCCATTTTAAAATGAGTATATGTTACAAAGTTATTCAGAGTGGTCAGATCAATAATGACTCTACAGCCTCCATCTTTCTTAGGTCGGGTAAAAATATTGGAAACAAATTCAACGGGCTCATGAACCGTTTTCTCTATGACCCCTTTCTGTTCCAACCTTAAAATTTCCTTATAGCCTACGGACTGTTCCGCAGCCGTTAGTTTAAACATACGACCCGGTCTATGCTGAGACGGAGGGATGTCCCCATTAATAAACTCAATGCTATGGCCCTGAATATTCCGTAACACATACTCATCACTGGTAATATCACCCCATGCACCCGCAAACAACCGCAAACGCCCACCAACATGTGAGGTTAAACAAAGAGAAAAAAGAGAACCAGACCGCCTCACCTCTGTGGTTACCGGCGGTCCCTGACACGAGTGGGTGGACGTAGAGGTGCTGGGTTGGTTTGAGGTCGTGGCGTCCTCATTTTCCATCTCGGCTTCTGCCGAGCCTGTCCTAAAAAAGACCCCTGTGGTTGGGGTGGTTGATATCGGTTTGGAGCTGGAGGGTAATTCCTGGTAGACGTGCTGGCAGACCCTCGTGAGCGGCCAAGCGGAGCTTTGGAGCTCGATGGCGTGGGGGCACTCTGAGAGCGCATGAGCCCCACGGTCTTGGCTTGTTCATCAAGCTCTCTGACCCTTTTGGCAAGGTCTTCGCCAAAGAGCTGACGGGGCGGCGGCGGCGGCGGTGGTTTGCACAACCCTGCAAATTTGGGGTTGAGCGCTGGGCGGATGCTATTTTTCCGAAAGCCGTTGATTTCATTTTGAGTAGCGCATAGAAGCGCCAGAGCATCCTCCTGGTCCAAATTAAGCTCCTCTCCGTCGACCGACCGCACAAAAGCAGTAATCCCGGCCGTGAGGAGTTTCAGGATCCGCTGAATCTTTAGTTCCTGCTGACGGATAGCCGCACTGATGTTGCCCCAGATTGGCGTATTGACCACAGGCACGTTGAGGGAGTTGCAGTTTGATGGAGCCTTGTGACGGCTCATGGCTTGTAGTAGAACTTCCTCCTGAAGCTGGTGATTATTTAGGAAGTCCACAGTGGCTGCCAGTTTTGTATTGATAGGAAGCCCCAAGGAATGAGGGGCTGCAAACTTGGTGGCCACATCGAGGAGGTCCTCCGCCGGTAACTCAGGCGGGGGTGGGATGGGATCGACCACTGCCTCCTCGTCCTGCTGCTCCAGGCAGGTGTATGAAGCTGGTGATGAAGCCCTGTGCCTGTCGCTGCTGGATGCCTGTTGTTGTTGAAGGAGACGTTCCAGCAGCCGCTCTATACTGTCAATACGCCCTTCACCCTGAACACTCAGGTGGTCGGAGTCCTCCAGCTCTGAAAATTGGCCGGGGCTCCTGTCATCGGCCCGCACCTCGTCGAGGCCCTGCCGGTGCCGGTAGTTGTCGTCGACAGCCGCCGAGGCGAAACTGCGCGATTCCTGCACGGGTGTGTTCAACCGCCTCCGTTTAGCGGGAGTGGAAGCCGTTGCCTCTAAGGACAGATGCGGCATGGTGTCGGCACCAGCCGAAGCCTGGATACCTTGGGCCCGTGCAGGCTTGCCAGCTGCCCACATCGTGGACCTTGCCGATGCATGGTCTCGCCCACCCATCCATGGGGGGCTCGGCGACCGTGACGGGACCCCCAACTGACTCGTCCCGGCGTCGGAAGTTGGGGGGCGACGGCTGGACCTCACAGCTGCCCCGGGTCCCGTCCTAGAACCTGACCGCTCCTTGGCGACAGGCAGAGCTTTAGCCCCGACAGGGTTAGGCTTTTGGGCTCCTGCCCTTCCCCTCCTCAGGGGGCTTCGTGAAGCGGGCCGTGCAGCCGCACGGACCCTTCTGCTCGAGGCCGTCAGCAAGCCTGCTGACGACCTGACTGCCACGGCAGGGTCGTCCTGCTCTGGCGGCACACCACACTCCTCCTCGTCGAACTCCTCCGAGCTGTGGTGTGCGGGCGGGTCCGGACCTGAAAAAACAGAGCTCACCGACATCTCCGCCCTCGTTCCGGTCTGCGTTGCAGGTACCCCCGACAACTCTCGCTCCGGAACTGTTGGCCGGCGACTTCTCCTCGAACTCCGGCCTCTTAAACTCCCATCCATGTTCTTGCTGTGAAGCAAATACAACAAGAACCACCAACTTAAGGTAGCATACTTACCTGCGTGGTTCCCTTATGAAGGGCTGGCGAGGAGCACGCTCCTCCGTCAGCCGTCGCAGCAACGCGGTACGACGATATGTCGAGCATGCGCGCCGGCGGGCTCTTCACGAAGTCACTCACGTGACTCCGAAATGAAATTATGTCCGTAACATGTTTGTGTGTGGCTACACAATATGAATCTGTGTGACTCAGTTGCTTCACCTGTTGAAAGGCCGATTGTCTGTCTGCAGAATGTTTCTGCATAACAGATGGCTGTCCAGTTATTTGAAAGTTCAAAGGAACTCTCTACTTGGCTTCTGTGAATTATGTGATTTTCCATAATTTGCAGTTTTTTTAAAACTGCATTCAGTTAGTGAGAAAAATCACATTGAATTCATTGCACTTTCCCACTGTAAGCTACCAATTTCAAACTAATGTAGACATGAGACTGCAGACGCTAGAATCCGAAGCAAAAATAAACTGCAAAATGGATATGAAAGGCTTAGAGGGTTTAAAGGTTTAAGTTTAGATGGGCATGGGCCAATACATGGGCAGATGGGACTCGCTTAGATGGTGTTTCTTAGTCAGCATGAGCGAGTTGGGCTGAATGGCCTGCTTCCATGCTCTATACTTGAAGAATTTGGAAGTCAGGCAGCATCTGTGGAGGCAAGGGAATGGTCAATGTTTTGGGTTGGGACCCTGCATCAGGGCTGATAGTATAGAAGGAAAATAGCTAGGGTAAGGGCTGAGATGGGCTGATAGATGTTGGTTGGAACCACGTATGGTGTGGGATGATGGGCAGATAAATCCAGGTGGGATAGGGAGCACAGAGACACAGGCTGGAAGGTGATATGTGCCTTTCGCTAACCTCGTCCCCTCTCCTCCCCGCAACCTGGCTCCGTCTATTGCTTTTGCTTATCTGTTGCCTACTGCTGTCCACCAGCTTTTGTCTTTAAACTCCTTCCTCCCCCTCCCTCACCTACTCTATCTGCTCACCACTCCCCTCCTCACCTGTTGCCACCTATCACATACCACCTCTCCCTCTCACCTCTTCATATTGACTTTCTTCAATCAACGCTCTGTCCAGGTGCAGTATCTCGATCCAAAAATCACTTTGCTTCCACAAAAGTTGCTTGACCGAATGCTTTCCTCCAGCAGTTTTTTTTAACCTCAAATTCATGCAATTTAGAGCCTTTAGCAGAAAGTATAAGAAGTAATCAGAATATTCATGGATATAATACCATACACTCAAATAATAACATTTCATTATATGCAGACGACATATTATATATTACAAATTCGCAAATTAGCATACCAAATATACTAAATTTAATAGAGGAATTTGGTTATTTCTCATAAGTTCATGGAATAAACTGGAACAAAAGCGAAATTATGACGATAAAATCTCAAGACCTGACACATATGTTGAAATTCCCTTTTAGAATTGCAACAGAAAAATTCAAGTATTTGGGTATCCAAATTGCTAGGAAATATAAATCATTACTCAACGCAAACTATATGCCTTTATTAACTAAATTAAATGGGTTGATTAAATTCTGGAAAACACTGCCGATGTCCTTAGTAGACAGAATAAATGCTATAAAAATGATCTTCTTACCACAAATACTGTACCTATTTCAATCAATACCAATATACTTACCAAAAAAAATCTTTAAAAAACTAGACTCTGATATTACAAACTTCATATGGGACTATAAATCGCACAGAATTCAAAGAAAATATTTGTGTAAATCTAAAGAATCATGGGGACTGACACTCCCTAACTTGTTGTTCTACTATTGGGCAGTGAATATTAAAAATATAATCTATTGGTTGGCCAGTTCTGCCCAACAAGTAGATTGGATACGAATGGAAAAAGAGGATTGTTCCCCTTATAATATAGGAGCGATTCTTCTTTCCCCAATGAAACTGAACAATATAATATATAAGAAGAATCCAATTATTCACAGTATAATATGAATCTGGAAACAAATTAAATTAACTTTAAAATTAAGAATTTTATCGCTTCTTTCCCCAATAGCTAACAATCCCTCATTCAAACCATCTATTATTGATAAAACATTTATCCATTGGGAAAGAATGAATTAAAATGATTGGAGATATGTATGAAATGGGAAAACTTTTATCATTCCAACAATAACAACTAAAATATAATTTGAAAAGTAACCAATATTTTAAATATCTTCAAATTCAAGATTATTTGAAAAAATATATACAAGGATATCAAACTCTAACCTCAGATTTATTAGAGGAAGGAATGAATAGAAAGGCAGAATCAAGCAATTTAATATCATATTTATATAATATAATTTTAAATATAGAAACACCAACGACAGAGGTAATTAGAAGGAACTGGGAACAAGAGTTATTGATAAAAATCTCGAACGACAGATGGGAAAAAAATCTATTAAATGTACATAAATGTTCGATTAATGTAAGATAACCTAATTCAATTTAAAATTTTACACAGATTATATTACTCGAAAACCAGATTGAATAAAATATTTCAAAATGTCTCCCTCATTTGTGATAAATGTCTAACTCAAAATGCCACTATAGCACATTCCTTTGTCTCTTGTACAAAACTACATACATTTTGGAATGAAATCTTTAGAACTTTTACAAAACTATTTAACATAAAATTGAACCCCAATACAGAACTGATTATCTTTGGATCAATGGAAGAGGGAAGTAAATTAACTACGTTCCAAGAAGCTCTTCTTAATTATGCAAAAAACCCCCTAAAATTCTGGAAAAACGCAACCACGCCAATGTCAAAATGTGGATTTCAAATATGTCAGAAACGCTACATCTTGAAGAATTGAGATTCCTCCTCCTAGGCAAAGTAGACCAATTCTTAAAGATTTGGTCTCCTTTTATCGACTTTTTACAAGCATATGGTGCAACATAACATAACCTTAGAAATTAAATGGTTCAGAACTGGGTGATGGATGGGTAAAGATACGAAATAGGTATATCTCTCCTAATTTCTTTTCTCTCTACTTTCTCTTTTTCTTTAAATCTTCTTAGCTTTTTTATCTCTGCTCTCTGTCTCTTTCGCTATCTGTTTCTACTCGCTTGTCTATCTATCTCAACACCCTTTATTTCCCTTTTATTTCACTGTTCTTTTATTATTAAATTAAAAATAAGAAGTTGTACAAGAATGGTAATGTGTATGTATGTATTAGGTACTTAGGTACCACACTACTGTACTTCTAACAAAAAAAACAAAACAAACAAAAAATTCATGAAGTCTTTAATAACATTTAAGCCATGTAAGCTTCCTTATTTATTCCTAGGTACTGCTATGCTTTTCTCGAGATGCACTCGTTCTTGATCATTTCAACTATAGCAGTGCTTCACCTCCCAAGTCATATATCAAAGGTAAGAAAATCAAGTCATTGTGTTCTCCACTGAAAATCTTCGCTGGACTTACATCAATCATCTGTGTCATTTTATCTCATGGGGTAAATGAAGGAAGTAAAGAAAATTGCGTCACAAGGAAGTTTCACTTTCCAAACTTTAATTGTTAGCTTTCCACTAAAGTATTGTAACAATAAAATGAGAATCATTTAAAACTCAATTGTAATAAAGTTCTGCCACAGGCTTGGACAAAGGTAGATTTAACATTGACTTGTTCATTAAGATTAAGTCATTTGTTTCTAAACTAAAGCAGTTTTTTTTTGCAAATTAATTATATTTTCTATTCACACCTAGCATTTGTAACTTTTGTTTTGATAGGAAAAGTTGCATTAGAAGATTATGCTGTTGTGTACCCACCAAATGGTTAGTAAGATGGAAGAACGTCCGTGATTAGCAGATGTGCTATTGATTACGATAGCTGGTTTTGGGAGTCTTTCCTTGATGTCTCATTTTTTGTGCGTATTAGCGTTGAGAAATTCATCATTTACATTGATGAGTAAATGCCTCATGAGGCCAATGCCTCTTGCTTTAGGTTTTGGGTATATTTTAATTGTGTTTCACAATGTAAGTATATCATTTCTTGGATATCTAACTTAAACATGTCAAATTATTGCCAATATACCCATTCTGCTTAATAAATAATTTGACCATTAAAGAGACAATCATAAAATAAAAAATCATAATTTGTAATAATAATCTGAATATTCTTATGCCACACAGGAGTAGTTCCATTCCATGGATTTGCAATGTATGGTGAGTTATGTTATTCTACTTGAACATTGGATAGAAAGTAAATGTAGTATGTGATAGGCTTTTGGCACATTGATTACTTACAGTGCGCAATATCCATGACTCAGTTTTTTGCCAAAATATGTTATGCTCGGATTGTGCCTTTTTAATTTCATTTTGTCAGCATTTTGTAATTTTGTGAAGGAGTCACCTATTTCACAATCTATGCTATGAGGAGAGTGACAAGATTATCTCTCCATATTTAAAGGTTGCGAAATGGCAGCTTGTGCATCTCCTATGGTTACATGGGAAATGCTGTGAAAAGGGGTGTAGTTGGTGAAATGGAATAACAAACTGGGGAGGTACAAAGGGCCTATCCCTTTGGAATGCTGTGAGGGACTGTAAAATATATTTGATTGTTGAATCTTATTGAAGGTGATGAAAATGAGAGAATAATCAAAGAATGTGAAGGCTGGTGGGGTGGAAAGTGAGATCAAGGAGAATCCTATTCTTGTTACAGCTGGAAAAAAAAAAGGTGATAGCGGAAGTGTGTGAAATATATACTTTTATATATATATACTCAAATATATACTGTTGAGAATACTATAGTAGGGGTAGTGCCATGGTTAAAAATGACGTTATTTTCTTCAATCTCCATAAACTCAACTGTGATTCTGCCAACATGTCGTGCTTCTCAATCACCTCTGGCCTTGCATTAACTGATGGTGTTCCCAGCTTCCACAATATTCATCAGCTCCCATCATACATCTCACCCTCAAGGCTCACAATTTCTGATTGTAATCTTTTATCCCCACAGCTTTCCCCTATATTCGCAACTCAGTCACTGAAGTCTCTCATGCTTTTAAATTTCCTCTCCAAATCTATCTGTCTGATTCAATATTATCCTTTATTGCCATTCCTATATCTCCCTCTTCCTAGCTAATTATGGTTTAACCAAATTCTCCCAATGAACAGACTTGCAACTTTTTCTACACTTATTGTTGAAGAACCAAATCAAGAAACAAATCAGTGGGACTGCAACAAACGTGCAGTCTGAAAATGTAAAATTATCTATTTTTATAAGAGAGAGGGTTAGGCGCTGGTTCCTATGGGACTAAACAACTGGTCTAATTGTCAACAGACCCATCTAGTTTCATCTTTGCACCATATCAACTTCCAGAACTTGATCAGAGATGCTGCCTTTTTGGTCTTTTATTGCCCTACCTTGAGTTATAAAACCACAGACGTTTATAACACAACAACCTCCTCAACCTATGCTGGTTCTATTTTTATAAGAGATTGCTCCCGACACCATCCGCCCAGCTTCCCTGGCTTCTTCCAGACACCTACTGCTGTGACTGCCGGTCCACACAGTTTCCTCGGCTGCTCCCAGGCTGCACTTGCTGTCGCCACCGCCAACCCTTCCCTGCAGTCCATCGGCCGCGACCAATGACTCCGCCAGTCCTCGCCTTTTCCTTGGCTGCCAGCAGGCCGGGGCTTTCAACTCACCTGGATTCTAGGCCCAGTTCTAGACCAAAAGTCTGAAGAAGGGTCTAGAACTGAAACATCACCTATCCATATTGTCTAGAGGTCCTTCCTGACCTGTTAAGTTACTCCACCATTTTGTGTCCTTTTGAGTATTAACCAGCATCTGCAGTTCTTTATTTTTATTTTACTGCCTGTGCAATGATACTCTATTACTTGGTAATCCCTTATTTGGTTATAATGGACAATCGGCAACAGCGGTCACCATTCCCCCTCCAACCATGGCAATAGTAAAACTGTTCTATGTCAAAAAAAAAGTTTTAAAAAATCGTTTTAGCCTTTAAAAATGGTAGTTTAAATTTATTCAATTTTGATCAGTTATGCAAATGAATGAGTGGGAGATTGAACCACAACATCATTTGGTAATCGTTTGCAATTTGCATCTAGCCTCCTATTTTTACTTGTTATTTCCATTTTTGTCTCTCCCATTACCCCAATTCGGGACACAGTTAAAGATTGTTGAGAGGCATTGGGCACTAAAAGTTTGATTTATATCTGCTCTGCAACATAGCATTTTAAATTGTATTGGAGTTTTTAATTATTTTGACTTTGTATTACATGCAGTTGCTCCACTCTGTTTTCTCTACCACGAACCATCCAAACTGTACCAGGTTTTCCGTGAGATGTATGTGAGATTTTTCTTCAGGCTTCATAACATCTCATCCCATTCCTCGGTAAGTTGAGCCAATGCATGAAAATTAAAGAAGGGTATACTCATCCTTTCTGGGAATTTGGTTTCAATTAGTCAAGATGAATTATATAAAAACATATTTATCTTTTTTTAATATATTTTCTTTAATGATAGTAGTGCCTATGCATCATATTATTAGTAAACATCTTTATCCAAGGATTAAGTAAAGTGAAATAGAGTGAATGAAGTGTCAAACCTGCAGGAAACTGACAATGTATGTGTATGTGTGTGTATATATATATATGCATATATACACACAATGAGCTTTTTTTCTTGTTTATTATATTGTTTACAGTGTACCATGTTTACATATTCTGTTGTGCTGCTGCATTTAAGAATTTCATAGTTCTATCTGGGACATATGACGATAAAACACTCTTGACTCTTAACGATGACATTGCTGCGTGAATGTGAAACATCCAATTTATGCTTGTTTCACAGTACCATTTTGAAACTTGCTGATCATCGTTAAATGAAAAGAAATGGGCAGTACCAGTCTGAAGAGAACTATGAGCCAATCTATCTTTCAATTGCATTATTTGTCTTTATCTCAAATGCACAGTATATAAGTTGATGCTAAATATCCCTAAAGTCTATGTCACTTCTCTATTTTACATGAAAGAGTAAAAATACTCTAAAGTATTTTTGAGCATGGAGTCAGTTTGCACACATATCTGAGTAACATCTAACTCTTCTCTATTGCCACTCTCAATGACTACTTTAATATTGTCGGACTACCAATCAACATGAAATTAGATGTCATAAATTGTGGCAAATTTAACATTGGTAGGATTAAACATTAATTTTACCATAAACAGCTGTAAACATTGTTCCCTTTGCGTTGATTTCATTGTTCTCCCTGGACACTGACACAGAGTATATTTGACAGTTCAGAACTGGTCAGTTTTGACAGGCCATCACAGCCAACTGTAGCTGAGACCTTGAAAATGGCGCCAAAACCTGGCAATGTATATAGACTCAGTGGGCTGTTTCTGTGCATTCTGTAGTTAATCAGAGAATATACTTGTGTATGGCAATAATCTTGCAAAAAAGGAATTTCACCATATCTTGGTACACGTGATAATAAAGAACCATTGACCCATTCCTGTATTTGAAAATCCACGCTGGCTTCCTGCCCTTGATTTATTATTATTAACAATTTGGCCTCCAAATTCCATCTTCTCACAACTCTAGCCTTGAAATGGATGTGACATATTAAAAGTCCCTTAGTATTCGTGTATGTCCATGCCAAGGACTACTTTGTTCATGGGACCCATGGCAATAAAATATTGATTGACTTTTGCAATTAAAAGAAAATGCAGCAAATGTGGAACTGGAACCTAGTAGTTGTGATTAGCAGTAGAGAAGGAATCAGTAGAGAAGTCAGACTCTGATTGTCGTTTAGGAGTTGAGAAGGGCAGTATCTAAAATTGGGAATCTAGGATTAAGATGACAAAAGATTAGAGCCTTGGTGGGGGATGGATTACTGCTTGGAGTTAAGAGCCAGTAGGGTTGGGTAATGGTGGGTGAGGCGGGGTCGGATGGAAGGAGAGAAGGACCACAGCAAAGAGAGCCTAATGGGCCTGTCCCACTTACATTACTTTTTCGGCGACTGCCAGCACCCGTTATAGGTCGTTACACGTCGCCGCAAATTTTCAAGATGTTGAAAATCCAGCAGTGACCAGAACAAGGTACGACTCGTTGGGCAACTACTCACGACCATACAGGCTTCACCCTGCAACATGTCTCCAGGGTGTCTCATGTATGGTCGTGCGTAGTCTCCTCAGTCGCCCAAAGAGTCGTAGCGTCTTTCTGGTCGCCACTGAATTTTCAACATGTTGAAAATTTTTGCCAACTTGCAACGACCTATGACGGGTGCCAGTAGTCACCGAAAAACTTGTGTAAGTGTGACAGGAGGATAAGAGATTGAGTATGATGTTTGGAGACTGGGTTGCAACAATGTCTGGAGAGTGATTATGCCCTCAGAGATCTGATACGTTACAAAAAGTAAAGGGACTTGCCAGGGTCGGGTTCCCTGTACTGGGACCTGCCCCAGGAGGCCTTAATCAAACAAACCTTTGTTCACTTCCACTTATTATCAATTATGATTATTTAAGTCTCTTTGGTGATTGTATGTTTGAGAATGTTTTGTACTTTTGAAGGTAATATATAATTGCAAACTGTAACTAAATATAAGTTTGAGTTCCACAAATTACTGTCAACACTAATTTAGATGAGTGGCCTATTAATTTGGTTGTTGGCTATTAGAAAGAAATGTTGAGAACTGGCTCACTTTTGAATTATCCACGAGATAATAGACAAATCAATCAATCAAATGCAGTTTTTTATTTTGTCTGAAAGCAACATTAGTTTTTATCACAACACTTCTGGGTTTTATAAAATCACTGTTAATTTTGTATTCTTAGGGAATTGTATCACTTTGTCTGGTGTTTGAGACGCTCGTTCAGACATACCTTCCTCAACTCTTCTATCATTTACGTGAAATTGGTGCACAACCGTAAGTATTAATGCCTTGTGCTGAAAGGTATTTGGGGGAAATAATTCTGAGTTTATTACATTTATTCTGAGCGTAAACTTATTCATTCATTCATTCATTCACCTAAGAGTCTTTAACTGACAAAAATAGAACTTCTCACTGATTTACCATGTCCAAACTGGACTATTTCTTTAGGTCCCTTTTATGCCTTTAGGACAAAGTTGTTTGGTATAACCTTTAAGGATACCTAAAAATGATTTTTTTTTAGAAAGTAAGAACAATTATATTATTTGGGTAAATGGCGTATTTTAAGTCAGGGGAGAGTGATAAAGTCTCTGAGCAAATGTAGAGGATGGGGCAGTAATCTTGAAAAAAGTGAAGACTTGCAGATTGTTTTAGAACAATGTTGGTAGGGAGGAGAGAATGTTTGAAAGTATGTAACAGCGCCCTTGGCCATCCAAATGACAATTAAATAAATGATATTTTGCGTTTGTAGTTTTTGCCAAACCATGTCAAAAACATTAAAAAACTAAATTTTTCAGGCCTACTATTGATTAATACTCTGGTTGATACCTTTACTTATTTGCACATTGTGAAAATTTATCTGGAAAATTCAGGTGCAAAAATATTTGGTTTGATGTGTTTAATTGTTCAGTCCAATTCCCTCCCAGTTCTTTTGCCTCAAATGTATTGCCTCACTGCGCAGCATCTGTGGACTTTGTATGGATATTGCATTCTACTTAGATATTGGATATTGAAATCTCTGTAAATATTGTCTACCTTTCACCTCTTTCATGTTATTTGGCTTCTGAATTTCCAGTATTGTCCTCTGCTTAAAGTAACGCATATACAGGATAAGCATGAGTACAGGTACCCCAGGTGACTTGCTTTTTGCACATCTCTGGGACTTTACTGTTCTGCATGAGATGCAGTTAAAATTGCCGAGCCACTCAAGAGCTTTATTCATCAAATGTTGGATAAATGTAGAGATGTTTTTATGTATCCTGTTTTGCTAACTTGAACCTTGTTAAAGATTGCAAAATAAGTAGAATCAGAACAGTATCCTGATTTTTTTTAATTTGACCTCTAAATAGGCCAGTTCCTCGACATAACCCTTGCATTCAATGTTTTACTCTTTTTTTACAGACTTCGGATATCATTTAAATGGATGGTTCGTGCATTCTCAGGATATCTAGCAACTGATCAACTTTTGTTTCTTTGGGATAGGATTTTGGGATATAACTCGCTGGAAATTCTTGCTGGTATGAGTCTGAGTATTCCTTTTGCAATCTGACACAGACTTCCTGTTGAAATTGCCTTCCGTCAGTTCTATTTATAGGTTTCTGTCAACAGGGGGAGTCACAATGCCCACTATAATGTTTGGGACAAATCCCATCATTTATTTATTTACCTCTACACCACAATTTGTGATTTGTAATAGAAAAAAATCAATTTTTATACATTTTGGTTTCACCATGTAGAAATTACAGCAGTGTTTATACATATTCCCCCCATTTCAGGGCACCATAATGTTTGGGACACAGCAATGTCATGTAAATGAAAGTAGTCATGCTTAGTATTTTGATGCATATCCTTTGCATGCAATGACTGCTTGAAGTCTGCGATTCATGGACATAACCAGTAGCTGGGTATCTTCTCAGGTGATGCTCTGCCAGGCCTGTATTACAGGCATCTTTAGCATATGCTTGTTTTGGGGGCTAGTCCCTTTCAATTTTCTCTTCATCATATAAAAGGCATGCTCAATTAGGTTCAGATTGGGTGATTGGCCACTCAAGAATTGACCATTTTTTAGCTTTGAAAAACTCCTTTGTTGCTTTAGCAGTATGTTTGGGATCATTGTCCTTCTGTAAAATGAACCGCCAGCCAATGGGTTTTGAGACATGTTTTTGCACTTGAGCAGATAGCATGTGTTTATACACTTCAGAATTCCTTATGCTACTACCATGTGCAGTTGTATCATCAATGAAGATAAGTGAGCCAGTACCTTCAGCAGCCATACATGCCCAGGCAATAACACCCCCACCACGGTGTTTCACAGACGAGGTCATGTGCTCTGGATCTTGGGCAGTTCCTTCTCTCCTCCATACTTTGCTCTTGCCATCACTGATATGTTAATCTTTGTCTCATCTGTCCACAAGTCCTTTTTCCAGAACTGTGGTTGCTATTTTAAAGTACTTCTTGGCAAACTGTAACCTGGCTATCCTATTTTTGCAGCTAACCAGTGGTTTGCATCTTGCAGTGTAGCCACTGTATTTTTGCTCATGAAGTCTTCTGTGGACAGTGGTCATTGACAAATCTACACCTGACTCCTGAAGAGTGTTTCTGATCTGTCGGACAGGTGTTTGGGGATTTTTCTTTATTATAGAGAGAATTCTTCACACCTGTGAAGCCATGTGTCCCAAACATTATGGTGCCCTAAAATGGGGGGACGATGTATAAACACAGCTGTAATTTCTGCATGGTGAAACCAAAGTGTATGAAAATACCCTTTAATAAATTCTGATAATGCACCTTTTATCCACATGTGATTTCTTTCTATTAAAATCTCAAATTGTGGAGTACAAAGGCAAATAAATAAATGATGGGTGTTCCAAACATTATGGAGGGCACTGCATAGTCCTTATGGTTATTTTTTCCTGATATTTAATTTAGTTTAGAGGTACAGCACAGAAACAGGCCCTTTGGTCCACTGATTCTACGCCGACCAGCGATTCTTGTACACTAGCACGATCCTAGACACTAGGGACAATTTACAATTTTTCCCGAAGCCAATTATCCAACAAACCTCTACATCTTAAAAAAAAACGCATTCAGTCATTGGGAAAGCGTACAAATTCCGTTAAGGCAGCACCCATAGTCAGGATCAAACTCGGGTCTTTGTTAGGCAACAAATCTACCGCTGCTCCACTGTGCCGCCCTAATGTCTGCACATGCTTTTTTTAATTTCCTGGCAGCTCTGAATATTTTGAAAACTGTTCACAAAATTAGATCTTTTGGGTTTCCAATTAAATTTCCACACTAAGCCTTTAAGGAGTAGTATGATTCCTTGCCTTGCAAAACATTTTTATTTCTCCCTTAAAGTTGGCAAACTTCATCATTTTACCACCTTGAAGAAGAAACTTTAATAAAAAACTGAAAATTAACAAATACAGATGCTATAAATATGAAACCAAAGCTGCAAACAGTAGGCCAAGCAGCATCAGTTGAAAGAGAAACTAAATTCATGTTTCAGGTTGAAGGCCCTTTAAAAGAAAAGTTATTTCAGTACAAAAGCATGTTACCAACAATGTGTTCTTCCTGTGCCAATGGTTACTTTGTTTTGGCTTGTTGCATCCTGTCATGCCTTAACAAGCAACTTGTGTAATTTGACAAGACAGACTTTAAGATCATGAACTGCTCTGCTCCTTGCAATCAATATCCTGGAGGACAATTTTGACATTTATGAAACAAAGTACCTTGTCAGATACAGTGGCCACGGCAACAAGACTTTTAACATTGATAACTTGATTAGAAAAAAAAACCTGAATGTGAAACAGGAAATCCTGCTTTGTACTTGTATGAACGTCACTCACAAAATCCCAATCTGAAGCAGAAAGTAATTGAGCTGCTCCAAACTTTTGATATTTTTCTGACTTGATTCTTGATTGGTCTGCATTCATGACGAAAATGTTTTGGTAATTGTGTGATTGGTTGAATTCAAGGAAAAATAAATTTATCAGTATTCATGCTACCCAGAAACTTTGATTTAAACATTATAAGGTACTACCTTGGAGAAATATCGTCAATGTTTTAACACAGTTTATTTTATTTCAGTGCTGGCAGCTGCTGTATTTGCTTACAGAGCAGAAAACTTAATGGAAGCAACATCACTGGCTGCAGCTGAAGTAAGGTGTTTTAAGGTCATTTTGGGGCCACAATACTTTTGGATATATTTCAGTGATGTACATCCCTTTTGAGGGGAGGGCCAGATTTACAGTAAAACAACCCCTCGGGGCCATTCTTGAGAAACGGGTTTTATTTAATTGTACATGCAGGTCGATAGGTTAACTGGATCTTGGGAGTTGATGAGTGAGTGGGAAGATTTTCTTTAAACTGAGATTAATGTATGATTACTTTAAATGGTCCGTTGATATTGACATGGACGGTGGCTGGAGGACCTGTTTTATGCTGTTTCAATATGACTCTAACCTCCAGCACTGTTTCCAATCTAATCCATGCACTTGGGTAGATATAGAAAAGTACATTACAGGAACTAAAACTTCTGCCCACAATGTCTGTGCCGAACATGATGACAATTTAAACTGCATATCTGCCTGCAAGTGGTCTATATCTCTCAATTCCCTGCCTGTTCATGTACCTATCCAAACACAGCTGCACCACTTCTCAGCAATTCCAAATCTCCTTTAAACTTTCCTCTCATTTTGAAGCAAAAGTGGCATTTAAGAGACCTTTTTGGATAGGCATATGGATATTGCAGGGAATGGAGCAATATAGATTATATGCAGGCAGATAAGATTTGGTATTGACATCATGTTTGGCACAGGTGTTGTAGGTTGTTCAGACTTTCAGACTATTCGGACTTTGGTTCTGCCGTTGCTGTTAACCAAAGCAGTTTTCATGGATTTTTATGGTCATGCACAATTTTCAGCTGGATAAAGCAGGGTTCAGTACCAGAGTCATGTGAGGTTGAAAGCCCAGGTGAAGTAAGAGGTGAGGGTTTCAAAGTATGTAATTTTATGGCACTAACTTTCATTTTGGAATGATTAGATTTTTATATCTAGTATGATATTTGAGTATTAATTCATTTTTTTAAATGTCAACATTTAGTATAAGCCCATGAAACCAATACAAGCACTCATTTGCCATTTATTTGATTCCTGAGCATACCGTTTGCAGCACGGAGTTCATTTATATTTATGCAGGATATTTTGTGTTCTTATTGCAGGCTATACTTGCTGATCTTTCCACGCTGCAGGTCATGCCTCTTCTACAGCTTTTCCTGTTTGCTACTTCTAATTAAACTGTATTGTTTGAAATGGATGAAAATGTATATAGTCACTTTGCCAATTCTGTATCACACCTTAACAGTATGATGGCAAGCCAATGGGGGTGCCTGCATGAGAAAGTGAAATAAAAATATGTACACATAGATGACAGAGTACTTTTATTTAAGTTTATGTAAACATTAATAATAAAGCTATTTATGAACCTTACGAGTGACAAAAAATACCTGTGTAGAATTGAGAATATCATAATTCCTTGTAAAAACTATTAAAGATCATATTTCTGTTTTTAATGTTTACTACTATAAAATCATAGATCGAAATGAATGTCTTACATCAGTTGTTCGTGTATAGTCGGCGAAGTCCTCCCATGTTAGTTATCATCTGTATCAAACATTCTTGCTATTTGGTTCATTCTATAATTTACCTTAACACATTACTGAAAATGTCTTAAAATCTAATTTTAAATTCTAATTTTTCATAATATGAATACAATTCTAATAATTTAGTTTTTGGAGTAAACCATGTACTTACTGTAAATGTGGCTTGATCAAAACTATTTGAATGTAAAGAAAATAGCTGTAATGTCTTTAAAACTGAATTCCATAATTAAAAATGATTTGTTTGAAAATTAATGCTGTAAGAATAAAACTTATTTCACTGGAAAATACAAACAGCCTTTACATTTTCTGTTTCAGTTATTTTCATTATATTTACCTGGTTGCTCATATTAATATATTAACTATGTGCATCATGTTTTGTGAATAGGTTGTATGTGGTTGGGAGTCATTCTGCTGGTGGAGAAAATTGCTACATATTGTTTCTTTGAGAAGAAGCCACACAACGTGGAAACTTTGTGCCAACCAAGAAACACCCATTGTATAGTAAATGGGTGTTTGATGGTTGGCACAAAGTTTCCACGCTGCGTGAATTATACACTAATTCCCATTTTCATCCTCACTTCATTCCCATCAACTCCCCTCAGATTATACCACTCACCTACACCCCAGAGGCAAAATTAACCAACCTGTATGACTTTGAGATGTAGAAGAAAACCAGGCCACTCATGAGAAACCAGAGTCGCGATGAAGAGCATGTAAACTCCACTGACAGCACTGATTTTATCCAGGTTTTTTGGAATTTTGAGGCAGCATCTGTTAGCTGCAACACTGCCTCCCATTAGACCAGAGTCGTAGAATCGTACGGAATAGAAGCAGGCCCTTCAGCTCACAATGTGTCTTTTTCCACATAATTCAATAACCTATTTGCTAGCATTAGATCCATATGCATCCACGTGTTCCCGATGTTGGGAGAGTCCAGAACCAGGGGCCAGTTTAAGAATAAGGGGTAAGCCATTTAGAACAGAGACGAGGAAACACTTTTCCTCAGAGAGTTGCGAGTTTGTGGAATTCTCTGCCTCAGAGGGCGGTGGAGGCCGGTTCTCTGGATACTTTCAAGAGAGAGCTAGATAGGGCTCTTTAAGATAGCGGAGTCAGGGGATATGGCGAGAGGACAGGAACGAGCTACTGACTGGGGATGATCAGCCATGATCACATTGAATGGCGGTGCTGGCTCGAAGGGCTGAATGGCCTACTCTTTCTTTTAATATATATTTTTTATTTTTGTTAGAAGTACAATAGTGTGGTACTTGAGTACCTAATACATACACACATATTTCCATTCTTGTACAACTTCGTATTTTTAATTTAATAATAAAAGAACAGTGAGAGAAAAAAGAAATAAAGAGTGTTGGAATAGATAGACAAGCGAATAGAAACAGATAGCAAAAGAAATAAAGGACAGAGATGAGAAGCTAAAAAGATTGAAAAAGGAGAAATTAGAGAAAAGAGAGATTAGGAGAGATCTACCTATTTTGTATATTTGCCCATCCGTCACCCAGTTCTAAACCATTTAATTTCTACGGTTATATTATGTTGCACCATATGCTTGTAAAAAGTTGATAAAAGGAGACCAAGTCTTTACGAATTGGTCTACTTTGCCTAGTAGGAGGAATCTCATTTCTTCAAGATGTAGCGTTTCCGACATATTTGAAATCCACATTTTGAATGTTGGCGTGGTTGCGTTTTTCCAAAATTTGAGTATAAGTTTTTTTGCTGTTATTAAACCGTAATTAAGAAAAGCTTCTTGGAATATAGTTAGTTTACTTCCCTCTTCCATTGATTCAAAGATAATCAGTTCTGTATTGGGCTGAATGGCCTACTCCTGCACCTATTGTCTATTGTCCTTAGAAGTCTTACTTATTTAAGTGCTTGCCTAAATGTGTGCTTAAATGTAGTGATTGTATTTGACTCCACCACTACTTTGGGAAAAGTTAATGGTGTTCAATTATCATATGTACCGACAACGGAATGATGAAATTCTTTCTTGCAACAGAATAACAGGCCTGTAACACACATAGAAAATAAATAACCAAACAATAAATAAATTAGTAAACCAAGTACTAAAGCAAAAAATAAAAAGCCAGTGCGACCAAAACACAGTCCATAGATCATCAATTAATGTGTAGTACTCAATGATTGTTGTGAAGAAGCTATTCTTGAACCTAGTAGTCAAGGTCGCCATTGAAATCGCATTTATGAAATATCTTTCCATTCAAATTGCATTTATAAAATATCTTTCTTCTCTTCTTAATCCTATGCCTTGCTGTTTTTAACACCTGCCATGAAAAAATAATCTATCTATGCCCCTTGCAGGCACGGAAATCGCTATCAAAACATGGGGGAGGACAATTTCTTGGTGGCGGCACGCGCGCATGCAGCAGTTTGATTTTAAGCCGCGCTGGGCACTGAAAGGCCCCGCGAACGGGCCGATTCAGCCCTTAAAAAGTGTCTGATAAAGTCCGGATTACAAAACATGGGGTTTTGTCCCCCACCTCTCAAAGCACGGGGGGGGGGGAACGTGTTCCCCCGTCCCCCCCAGGATTTCCGCCCATGCCCCTTGTACTCATTATATACTCTATTAGATGAACCTTCTGCCTCCTTTGTTCCAAGGAAAACCCAGCCCAGCTGATCTCTTGCCATAACTAAAGTCCTCCAATTGAAGCAACATCTTGACGAGTCGCCGGTGTATTCTTATCAGTTGTCGCACAGTGTGGCGAGAAAAAACATCTGCAGACACTGCTTGTAGATTAACCCTTATTAATCCATGCCATTTATAATCTCCACTACACATATATGCATGCCACCCACTACATGGTATTACGGTACTACACTAATGAGGACAGCCAGCTGGCAGAAAGCATGCTGAACTTGGTGAGCACGGCTGTGCAGTTTAAATGCTCTGTATTTCTGAATGGAATAAAGATCATGTTTCACCATGTATGTTGTAGTGGATCATTTACAAACATGGTGTCAGAAGTGGGATCAGTTGTGCTGTAATTTCTACATGGTGAAATCAAAATGTATAAAAAATGGCATTTATTAAAATCTGACACTGTGCACTTTAACCATGTGATTTTTTTCTATTACAAATCTCAAATTGTGGAATACAGAGGCAAATAAATAAATGATGGGTCTTTGTCCCAAACATTATGGAGGGCTCTGTATCTTTGGTTTAAACCAGCATCTGCAGTTCCTTCATACATATTTCAACTTTTATATTCTATGCCCCGATCAAGGCAAGCATGTTATGCTTTCTTCACCACTAATTGCCTGTGTTGTTGCTTTCAGGGAACAATGGATTGACAAGATCCCTCTGTTCATCAACATTCCTTAGTGTCCTACCATTTCCTGTATATGGCTTACCCTTAAGGGCCTGTCCCACTTTCACGACCTAATTCATGATCTCTGCCGAGATTGCCCTTGACTCGTACTCGCAGCATGGTCATCACGAGGTCGTAGATAGGCTGGAGCAGGCCATGATGCGAGTCGTAGGCACTCGTGGCACCAAGTAGGTCGGGGCGTTTTTCTAGCATGATGAAAAATGTCCACAAGTAAAAAAGGTCGTGAATTAGGTTGGGAAAATGGGACAGGCCCTTTATTTAACTTCCCAAAATTTGTCACTTTGATTTGATGAGATCAAATTCCATCTGCCAACGCTCTGCCTAACTTTCCATCTGATCTATATCCTGCTGTAGCCACAGACAATCTTCTTCACTATCCACAGCATCAACTTTCATGTCATCCACAAACTGATAATCATACTACCATAGCTATCCTCCAGTTATTTGCATACAGTGCATTCAGACCCCTTCACTTTTTCCACATTTTGTTACATTACAGCCTTATTCTAAAATGGATTAATTTTTTTTTAAAAATCAACCTACACACAATACCTCAAAATAAAAAAGCAAAAACAGGTGTTTAGAAATATTTGCAAAATAATTAAACATAAATAACTGAAATGTCACATTTACATGTATTCATACCCTTTGCTCAAAATTGAGCTTCGGTGCATCCTATAGACAATAGGTACAGGAGTAGGCCATTTGGCCCTTCGAGCCAGCACCGCCATTCAATGTGATCATGGCTGATCATCCCCAATCAGTACCCCATTCCTGCCTTCTCCCCATATCCCCTGACTCCGCTATACCTGCATGCTTACTTTCATTGACTGATGAACAAGGACCCCCAGATCCCGTTGTATTTCCCCTTTTCCGAACTTGACACCATTTAGATAATAATCTGCCCTCCTGTTTTTGCTACCAAAGTGGATAACCTCACATTTATCCACATTAAACCGCATCTGCCCACTCACCCAACCTGTCCAAGTCATCCTGCATTCTCATAGCATCGTCCTCACAGTTCACACTGTCACCCAGCTTTGTGTCATCTACAAATTTTCTAATGTTACTTTGAATCCCTTTTGATGTATATTGTAAATAGCTGCGGTCTCAGCACCGAGCCTGGCGGTACCCCACTAGTCGCTGCCTGCCATTCTGAAAGGGATCCGTTAATCCCTACTCTGTTTCCTGTCTGCCAACCAATTTTCTATCCATGTCAGCACTCTACCCCCAATACCATGTGCCCTAATTTTGTCCTTATCAAATGCTTTCTGAAAGTCCAGATACACTACATCCACTGGCTCTCCCTTGTCTATTTTCCTAGTTACATCCTCAAAAAGATTGAAGATTAGTCAAGCATGATTTCTCCTTCGTAAATCTAGGCTGACTCTGACTGATCCTGTTACTGCTATCCAAATGTGTTGCTATTTCATCTTTTATAAGACTCCAGCACCTAATTTGAGGAAGGACATCCTTGTGATTGAGGCAGTGCAGCGTAGGTTCACGAGATTGATCCCTGGGATGGCGGGACTGTCATATGAGGAAAGATTGCAAAGACTAGGCTTGTATTCACTGGAGTTTAGAAGGATGAGGGGGCATCTTATAGAAACATAAAATTATAAAAGGACTGGACAAGCTAGCTGCAGGAAAAATGTTCCCAATGTTGGGCGAGTCCAGAACCAGGGACCACAGTCTTAGAATAAAGGGGAGGTCATTTAAGACTGAGGTGAGAAAACATTTTCACCCAGAGAGTTGTGAATTTATGGAATTCCCTGCCACAGAGGGCAGTGGAGGCCAAGTCACTGGATGGATTTAAGAGAGAGTTAGATAGAGCTCTAGGGGCTAATGGAGTCAAGGGATATGGGGAGAAGGCAGTCACGGGTTATTGATAGGCGACGATCAGCCATGATCACAATGAATGGCGGTACTGGCTCGAAGGGCCGAATGGTCTCTTCCTGCACCTATTTTCTATGTTTCACCACCACCGATGTCAGGCTAACTGGTCTATAATTCCCTGTTTTCTCCCGCTTTTCTTAAAAAGTGGGATAACATTAGTTACCCTCCAATCCACATGAACTGATTCTGAATCTATAGAACATAGGAAAATTATCACTATTGCATCCAACCTGGGATACAGACCATCAGTCCCTGGGGATTTATCAGCCTTGAGTCCCATCAGTCTACCCAACACCATTTCCTGCCTAATGTGCATTTCCTTCAGTTCCTCCGTCACCCCAGATCCTCTGGCCACTAGTACATCAAGAAGATTATTTGTGTCCTCCTTAGTGAAGATGGATCCAAAGTACCTGTTCAACTCATCTGCCATTTCCTTGTTCCCCATAATAAATTCACCTTTTTCAGTCTTCAAGGGTCCAACTGATCTTAACTAATTTTTCCCTCTTCACATACCTAAAGAAGCTTTTATTATCCTCCTTTATATTCTTGGCTAGCTTTTCTCATATTTTCTCCCCGTATTGCCTTTTTAGTTATCTTCTGTAGCTTTTTAAACATTACCCAATCCTCTTGCTTCCCACTCCTCTTGCTTCCCACTCATCTTTGCTACATTGTACTTCTTCTCTTTTATTTTTATTCTGTCCCTGACGTCCCTTGTCAGCCACGGTCGCCCCTTACTCAACTTGGAATCTTCCTTCCTCGTTGGAATGAACTGATCCTGCACCTTCTGTATTATTCCCCGAAATACCTGCCATTGTTGTTCCACTGTCATTCCTGCTAGGGTATCTTTCCAGTCAACTTTGGCCAGCTCCTCCCTCATGGCTCCACAGTCCCCTTTATTCAACTGTAACACTGACACCTCAGATTTACCCTTCTCCCTCTCCAATTGTAGATTCAATTTAACCATATTATGGTCACTACCTGCTAATGGCTCCTTAACGTCCTTTATTTAAAGTTCCATTATCAAATCCAGTTCATTAGGTTTTAATGTTATAAATCCAGAATTGCCTTCTCCCTGGTCGGGTCCAATACAAGCTGCTCTAAGAATCCATCATGGAGGGTTTGAGGGCCTGTAGATAAGTCCTATTAGGGTATTTTTACCCTTAGTTCTATCCATACTGACTCCACATCTCATACTTCAATGTCACCCCTTGCAAGGGACTGAATTTCATTCCTCACCAGCAGAGTTACCTCACTCCCTCTTTTCGATAGGAGTTATACCCTTGAATATTCATTTCCCAGCCCTGGCCCTCTGGCAGCCATGGCTCTGTAATTCCCACAACATCATACTTGCCAATTTCTAACTGAACCTCAGGCTCTTTCCTTCACGCATTCATATACACGACTTTGACCTCCGTATTCACCTTCCCTCTTGCACCGCACGCAATTGGCCCTGACCTTACTCTCTTATCCCTTTTCATGTAGAATAGCATCACTAACCCCACCTTACTGTATGATTCATACTAACACCCACTTTCTACACTGGTCAGTCTTGGAAGCGGTAACGATGAACTAACATGAACTAACTAACGACCTGCTGTACCATTACAATATGGGTACTGATTAAAGATGATGTTGAACTTCAGATTGTGCAGTTTCCTTATTTACAGAACCTCCTTCCTCTTCTTCCCGATGTCATTTGTGCCTACGTGCACAACTACTGCCGGCTGTTCACCTTCCCTCTCGAGGATGTTCTGAATTGGGTTTGTGATATCTTGAACCCTGGCTCCAGGGATGCAACAGACCATCCTCGAGTCTCGCCTGCCGCCACAGAATCTCCAGTCCGCAGCTCAGACAATGGAATCACCCACCTCTTTGGCTCTGCCCGACATCGGTCTCGCCGGTCGAGTCCCATCTCTAGGATTGGAGCCACCAACCTGTCCACCACTCGGACTGGAAGCGTCATCTCCCCGACAGTTCCCAAGAGGGCGTACCTGTTTTCATTAGGCACAGCCACCTGGGTCTCCAGCACTCCACGGTTTCCACCCTTTCTCTCAGACACACACCTTGGTTCTTCCCGTATCCTTGGTGTGACAACCTCACCTCAGGAGGGATAGACGAATGGGGTGGGGTGTCAAATGGGATAATCGAGAACGGAGTTAAAGGGAAAGAGAGTAAAGGGATGGTTAATGACCCCAGAATTAACAGGAAAGAAAGCTCACAAAGGGATAGGAGAGTATGGCCAAGTGTAATAGGGGTCGATGTGAAAGGGGCCACTTGTCAACATAATTGTATAAGGAGTAAGAGTGTTGTAAAAACAAGCCTGAAGGCTTTGTGTCTCAATGCGAGGAGCATTCGTAATAAGGTGGATGAGTTGAAGGTGCAGATAGCGATTAATGACTATGCTATAGTTGGGATCACGGAGACATGGCTCCAGGATGACCAAGGCTGGGAGCTGAACATCCAGGGATATTCAATATTCAGGAGGGATAGACGAAAAGGAAAAGGAGGTGGGGTAGCGTTGCTGGTGAGAGAGGAGATTAATGCAATAGAAAGGAAGGACATTAGCGTGGAGGATGTGGAATCGATATGGGTAGAGCTGCGAAACTCTAAGGGGCAGAAAACGCTAGTGGGAGCTGTGTACAGGCCACCTAACAGTAGTATTGGAGTTGGGGATGGCATCAAACAGGAAATTAGAAATGCGTGCAACAAGGGTAACAAGGTTATAATGGGTGACTTCAATCTGCATGTAGATTGGGTGAATCAAATTGGCAGGGGTGCTGAGGAAGAGGATTTCCTGGAATGTATGCGGGATAGTTTTCTCAACCAACATGTGGAGGAACCAACGAGAGAGCAGGCTATTCTAGACTGGGTATTGAGTAATGAGGAAGGGTTAGTTAGCAGTCTTGTTGTGCGTGGCCCCTTGGGCAAGAGTGACCATAATATGGTTGAGTTCTTCATTAGGATGGAGAGTGACAAAATTAAGTCAGAAACAAGGGTTCTGAACTTGAACAAAGGTAACTTTGAAGGTATGAGATGTGAATTGGCCAAGATAGACTGGCAGGTGATTCTTAAAGGGTTGACAGTGGATGTGCAATGGAAGGTATTTAAAGACTGCATGGATGAAGTACAAGAGTTGTTCATACCAGTTTGGCAAAAGAATAAATCGGGGAAGGTGGTGCATCCATGGATAACAAGGGAAATCAGGGATAGTATAAAAACAAAAGATGAGGCATACAAATTTGCCAGAAAATGCAGCCTGCCGGAGGACTGGGAGAAATTCAGAATCCAGCAGAGGAGGACAAAGGGCTTAATTAGGAAAGGGAAAATAGATTATGAAAGGAAACTGGCAGGGAACATAAAAACTGACTGCAAAAGTTTTTATAGATATGTGAAGAGAAAGAGACTAGTTAAAACAAATGTTGGTCCCTTGCAGTCAGAAACAGGTGAATTGATCATGGGGAACAAGGACATGGCAGACCAATTGAATAACTACTTTGGTTCTGTCTTCACTAAGGAAGACATAAATAATCTGCCGGAAATAGCAGTGGAACGGGGGTCAAATAAGATGGAGGAACTGAGTGAAATCCAGGTTAGCCGGGAGGTGGTGTTGGGTAAATTGAACGGACTGAAGGCCGATAAATCCCCAGGGCCAGATAGTCTGCATCCCAGAGTACTCAAGGAGGTAGCCACAGAAATAGTGGATGCATTAGTGATAATTTTTCAAAATTCCTTAGATTCTGGAGTAGTTCCTGAGGATTGGAGGGTAGCTAATGTAACCCCACTTTTTAAAAAAGGAGGGAGAGAGAAAGCGGGGAATTACAGACCAGTTAGTCTAACATCGGTAGTGGGGAAACTGCTAGAGTCAGTTATTAAAGATGGGATAGCAGCGCATTTGGAAAGTGGTGAAATCATTGGACAAAGTCAGCATGGATTTACGAAAGGTAAATCATGTCTGACAAATCTGATAGAATTTTTCGAGGATGTAACTAGTAGAGTGGATAAGGGAGAACCAGTGGATGTGGTATATCTAGACTTTCAGAAGGCTTTCGACAAGGTCCCGCATAAGAGATTAGCATACAAACTTAAAGCACACGGTATTGGGGGTTCAGTATTGATGTGGATAGAGAACTGGCTAGCAGACAGGAGGCAAAGGGTAGGAGTAAACGGGTCCTTTTCAGAATGGCAGGCAGTGACTAGTGAGGTACCGCAAGGCTCAGTGCTGGGACCCCAGCTATTTACAATATATATTAATGATTTGGACGAGGGAATTCAATGCAACATCTCCAAGTTTGCAGATGACACCAAGCTGGGGGGTATAGTTAGGTGTGAGGAGGATGCTTGGAGGCTGCAGGGTGATTTGGATAGGCTGAGTGAATGGGCAGATGCATGGCAGATGCAGTATAATGTGGATAAATGTGAGGTTATCCACTTTGGTGGCAAAAACATGAGGGTAGACTATTATCTGAATGGTGGCAGATTAGGAAAAGGGGAGATGCAACGAGACCTGGGTGTCATGGTACACCAGTCATTGAAAGTAGGCATGCAGGTGCAGCAGGCAGTGAAGAAAGCAAATGGTATGTTAGCATTCATAGCGAAAGGATTTGAGTATAGGAGCAGGGAGGTTCTACTGCAGTTGTACAGGATTTTGGTGAGGCGACACCTGGAGTATTGCGTACAGTTTTGGTTTCCAAATCTGAGGAAAGACATCCTTGCCATAGAGGGGGTACAGAGAAGATTCACCAGACTGATTCCTGGGATGTCAGGACTTTCATATGAGGAAAGATTGGATAGACTCGGCTTGTACTCGCTGGAATTTAGAAGATTGAGGGGGGATCTTATAGAAACTTACAAAATTCTTAAGGGGTTGGACAAGCTAGATGCAGGAAGATTGTTCCCGATGTTGGGGGAGTCCAGAACAAGGGGTCACAGTCTAAGGATAAGGGGGAATTCCTTTAGGACCGAGATGAGGAAAACATTCTTTACACAGAGAGTGGTGAGTCTCCGGAATTCTCTGCCACAGAAGGTAGTTGAGGCCATTTCATTGGCTATATTTAAGAGGGCGTTAGATGTGGCATTTGTGACTAAAGGGATCAGGGGGTATGGAGAGAAGGCAGGTACGGGATACTGAGTTGGATGATCAGCCATGATCATATTGAATGGCGGTGCAGGCTCGAAGGGCCGAATGGCCTACTCCTGCACCTATTTTTCTATGTTTCTAGGGCCTGTCCAGGTAACTCTTGTTTTCCTGGATGGCCCTGAGGTCATCGAGCTGCTTCTCCAGTGCCCCAACACGGTCCTTCAGGAGCTGAACCTGGACGCACTTGCCACAGTTGTAGCAGCCAGAGGCTCCATCCGTGTACCTGGGCTCCCACATTCTGCAAGCCTCACACTGTCTCATTTACCCCAACATGTGTTCACCACATCCCATCCTCTCCAGCCTTTTGGGTAGTCTCCTCTCTGAATACTCTCAAGCCAAAGACTCACACTTTTCTCTCAAGGCATTTCCCTCACAAAACCACTCCCCTAGAGCAGCCTTGCTTATATTAGCTGATAAATTGCCTAATTAGCCAATTTACAAATCAAATTCCTCAGTTTAAAACTGTTTTTCCCCTCTGACTCACCTTTCCCACAGGTTTCAGCCAATAAGCTCTTCTCCCTGCTTCTCTTTGATTGCTGCTTCTCCGAGTTCCTGATTCGATTGATTATCCATGAGATGTTCCTACAACTTGATTGGAGTCCACAAGTACAAATTAAATTGATTGTACATGATTTGGAAAGGCACACACCTGTCTATAGCAATGTTACAAAATTTTGAGATTTAAAAAATCAAGTCAGCAATTTATCCCATCAGATAAAGCATAAAAATAAGTTTAATTTCTGCCAGTTCATATGGGGGCTAAATCACCGTTTCGCAACATGAAATATTGATTAAAGTCCCCTAAAAAATCAAGTTTATATGTAAAAATAAAATAAACAGCTTTCACTTACCTGTTCCCTACGTAAAATCGGTCCCTGTTGTCGGCGTCACGGCATTAGGAGCTAATTTTTATTTTACTGCAGTGATTAAGTAGTCGGGCTATATTAAAAAAACGGAGTACCGGCAGTCGGAACGCATCTCCAAAAATAGCTCGCACTCCGACAACAGAAAGCTCCGGATTGCATGGGGAAACCCGCATTTTAACCCCGCCCCCCCCTTAAAGGCGCCAAAGTCGCGCACACGGCCAGCGGCAGAACTGGAGCACCGCTAAAAGTAAGTTTTGTAACATACCTACTGTCTATATAAGGTCCCGCAGTTGACAATGCATGTCAGAGCAAAAACCGAGCCATGAAGACAAAGGAATTGTCTGTAGACCTCCGAGATAGAATTCTGCTGAGACACGGATCTGGGGAAGGGAAGAAAACAATTTCTGCAGCATTGCAGGTCCCAAAGAGCACAGTGACCTCCGTCATTCTTAAATGGAAGACCTTTGAAACCACCAGGACTCTATGAAGTGCTGGCTGCCCGACCAAACTGAGTAATCGGGGCAGAAGGGCCTTAGTCATGGAGGTGACCAAGAACCCGATGGTCACTCAGACAGAGCTCCAGAGTTCCTCTGTGGAGATGGGAGAAACTTCCAGAAGGCCAACTATATCTGCAACACTCCACCAATCAGGCCTTTATGGTAGAGTGGCCAGATGGAAGCCACTCCTCAGTAAAAGGCACATGACAGCCTGCTTGGAGTTTGCCAAAGGCACCTAAACAAGATTCTCTGATTCGATGAAACCAAGATTGAACTCTTTGGCCTGAATGCCAAGTGTTACGTCTGGAGGAAACCAGGCACTGCTCATCACCTGGCCAATACCATACCTACAGTGAAGCATGGTGGTGGCAGCATCATGCTGTGGGGATGTTTTTCAGTGGCAGGAACTGGGAGACTAGTCAGGATCGAGGGAAAGACGAACGGAGCAAAGCACAGAGAGATCCTTGATGAAAACCTGCTCCAGAGCCTCAGACTGGGGCAGAGGGTCACCTTCCAACAGGACAACGACCTTAAGCACGCAGCCAAGACAAGGTAGGAGTGGCTTCATGACAAGTCTGTGAATTTCCTTGAGTGGCCCAGCCAGAACCCGGACTTGAACCCGATCGAATATCTCTGGAGGGACCTGAAAATAGCTGTGCATTGATGCTCCCCATCGAACCTGACAGAGTTTGAGATGATCTGCAGAGAAGAATGGGAGAAATTTCCCAAATACAGGTGTGCCAAGTTTGTAGCGTCATACCCAAGAAGACTTGAGGCTGTACTCGCTGTCAAAGATGCCTCAACAAAGTACTGAGTGAAGGGTCTGAATACTTATGTAAATTTGACATTTCAGTCATTTATTTGTTATTACTTTGCAAAAATTTCTAAACACCTGTTTTCGCTTTTTTATTTTATATCGAAATCACGTGAGTGACTACGTGAAGAGCCCGCCAGGCCGCATGAGCGTCAATACGTCGACGCATGGCGCGAGGTTTAGTTGGGGATGAACGTCGGTCTCCCCAGTGGTAAGGTTTAAAAGCCAAACTGGTGAGTAAAATGTTGAATTAATTCTGACGTTGGTCTAGGTTGTTGTGATGGAAAAACCTAGGGCAAAAGGGAAAGAGGCTGCTGCGAAACCAGCAGCAGAGGACCATGGCAGTGGGAAAAGCCGATTCTACTTCGGAGCCGCTGGCAGCCGCGATCTGCACAGCAAGTTCTGATTCAGCTCCAACAGGGAGCAGCTTGGCAAACCCGAGTCGGGACAAAGCCAAAGCTAAGTCTGTAAGACGGGTCCAATCGGACGATTCTGGACAGGGGGACACTGTCCCAACATCTATGGATGATGTTGTTTGCCGACTATCTAGACTAGAGCGGCTAATTGAACCAATGGTGGAACAAAATATGCTCCGTGCACCTGAGACATTAACAGGCGGTTCCAGCCAAATGCCTGTGGCAACACCTGGCTCAGGGTTGCAGTATTCCTCCCACTCTGATGCGGGGAGTATCGGAGAATATTATAGAGGTGACTCCGATTGTGAAGATATTAACAGGATATCTGAATCCCATGCCTTAATCAAATGATATGCGGCTGACGCATCATAAGAAAGAGCTACCTGCTCTTGCCTCAAAATTTGCTGTTCCCTCAGGGCCAGGTAAACCACTATAGGAGGAACTGGCCAGCAGCACCAGCTATTTGACGTCGCATCAGCTGAAGGAAGAAGTTATGCTGGATGCGGCTGGGAAATATCCCAGCCCAGAAAACTGCAAGACCTTGGATGTCCCGAAAGTCAATATTACCATTTGGGAAAACCTCTGGGGTAGAAAAAGGTCCAAAGAGCTGAAATTACAGCGAATCCTGAGACTATTGTCGTGAGGTATTATGGCATTTGCTAGGTCAGTGGATGGGGCTCAGCTGTCGGAAGCTCAGCAGGATGCGATGGCACTGTTGTGCAATACTCATTTTGAGATAAACTGTTTCCATAAAGATGCCATTAGACCTGAAATTAACCCTAAGTTTGCACACTTATGCAGGGCCAGTAATGTTCAGCCTGCTAAATATCTCTTCGGAGAAGATTTATGTAAGCAAGTCAAAGACTTGCAGGATGAATTGAAGGCTGCTGCTGACATGGTTAAATCACCCTATATGGGTAAGACTCCTCTACACCGGCGATATCACCCCTATGTGACAACCAGCAGGAATCGGTTTTCTGAGGCTGGTTGGAATATCAGGTCTGCTCAATTTAGACCCAGCCAGGTCTTTTTTCGGCCCAGGCCCATCTCGTCCGTCTTGGAAGATGCGTCAGCCTCAGTTCCAAGCGGGCCAAGATATCAGAGCAAAGGGAAGGAGACCGAACAAAACTTAGGGTTTGCTGGCCCTAGTGATAAATTGCCTATGACCATTGAGGTAGGTGGATGTGCATCCATCAGTCACATGGGGTGTGCGGAGGAATTTCAAGTTGGTGGCAGGTTAAGGCTATTTTTACAGGAATGGCAATAGATAACCTCTGATCCGTTTATACTGCATAGCATAATGGGTTACAAAATTGAGTTCTTGGCTGACACGTTTCCACCTTGACTAGATATGCCAAGACTGGTGAATGTTCGTTCCAAAAAGGAAACTTTGGATATGCAAGCAGAGATAGAGGCATTGCATAAAAAAGGAGTGATTGAGCAGTCAGTCCATGAGAAAGAGGAATATATCTCTAACAAGGGAGAAGAAAAATGGAGGATGCCGTATCATTCTTAATTTGGCGAGCTTCAACTCTTATGTGCAGTATAAACACTTTAAAATGGAAAATGTCCACACTGCAAAACAGCTGATTACTGAGCATTGTTTTATGGTATCCATAGATCTTAAGGATGCATATTATTCTGTTTGTTCATAGGAATCACAGGAAATATCTGAAGTTTAGCTGGCTGGGGCAGTTGTGCACAATTTAAGGTTTTACCTAATGGTTTGAGCTCAGCCCCATGGCTATTCACCAAACTTCTTAAACCAGTGCTTGCCCTACTCAGAGCTGAAGGGCATATTATTATTGGGTATATAGATGACATTCTTATAGTCGGGAAGACGTTGCGTCTTGCAAAGCTAGCTGTTTCAACTGCCAAACTTATCTTTGAGAAGTTGGGATTTCTCATTCATCCAGCTAAATGCAGGCTGATACCGACAAAATTTCTTATTTAGGGTTTGTCATCAATTCGGCAGAGATGTCTGTGATCCTGCCCATGGAGAAAAAACAAAATTTGGTAGAGGCTTGTTCAAATCTACTGATTAATGAGAATCCATCTATCCGTCAGGTTGCAAGGGTAATTGGCAAGATAGTAGCTGCCTTCCCAGCCACATGTTATGGGCCTATGCATTATTGAAATCTGGAGCGTGAAAAGGATCAGGCACTAAGACTCCACAAAGGTCATTTTGACAGACCTATGCAGTTGTTGTCAGAGTCAAAAGCTGAATTACAATGGTGGATTGCAAATATTCATCGTTGTTCAGGGGGCTTTCTACCTAGTAAACCCACAACAACATTGCAGAGTGATGCTAGTGAACTAGGATGGGGTGCAACTAACACCATCTCTAGTTGTGGTGGTAGATGGCACAAGGAGGAGTTATGCCTTGTTCAAAAATATGACATCAATTATTTGGAAATGTTGGCAGCATTTCATGCCTTGAAAGCATATTGTGGAAAGGTACATGGTGTGCATATTAGACTACAATTGGATAACTCGACAGCGGTGGCATATGTAAATCACATGGGTGGTTGTAGATCACTATCATGTGATGCTCTGGCTAAAGTTATTTGGGCTTGGTGTCTAGATAGAAGCATTTGGATGTCAGCTGCTCATTTGCCGGGCAGATTTAATATGGTAGCAGATGTTAGATTGTGGATGTTCAATGATCGAACTGAATGGATGTTGAATCAGGCAGTATTCAACAAGATAATAGCCCGATATGAAACACCAGACATTGATTTGTTCGCTTCCAGACTAAACAATCAATTGCCACGATATATAGCCTGGCAACCAGACCCTGGGGCAGAAGCGATAGATGCATTTTCTATAGACTGGGAGGGAATGTTATTCTATGCTTTCCCTCCATTCAAGCTTGCAGAAGATAATGCAAGACAACGCATCACGTAGCTCCTAATTGGCCTACGCAACCTTGGTTTCCATTATTAAAGGAAGCGCCCATGGTTGTTCACAGGCATAAGCATATGTTAATTCAGCTATTAACACTGCTCGTAGTGCCATCATCATATTTAGTGCTCGGGTCTGGACATCAAACTGTGGGTACACACCCAATGGTATCTAAATTAATGAAAAGTGTTTTTACCAGAAACCCTCCAAGGCCTAGGTATCACGAGGTGTGGAATGTTAAGATAGTGTTAAGGCTGCTTCGCAATTTGGCACCAGCCGCATCGTTATCTTTGGCCCAGCTCACTCACAAATTGGTAATGCTTATGGCTCTCGTCTCAGCACGAGTTCAGCCTTTGCAGAAACTGCGACTGGATAACGTGGTTATATCGAACAAAAAAGTTATCTTTTATATAGGTGAATTAATAAAGCAGAGCAGGTCAGGTGCGTTGGGATACAAATTGGAGCTGTTGGCGTACCCACCAGATCGAAGATTGTGTGTGGTTACCTATGTTAAGAAATACATCGAGGTTACAAAAAACCTTCAAGGTAGTGAACAGGCTGTCTTCATAAGTTATAAAAAGCCACACAAAAGGGTAATGGTGAAAACCATTTCTATGTGGATAAGATGCGCGTTAGCAGGAGTGGATACTGATATTTTCAAATCTTACTCTACCAGGACTGCAGCTAACTCAGCAGAGGTTCCGCTGGATCACATTCTTGCGACAGCAGGATGGGCCGATGAGCGCACCTTTCAGAAGTTTTACAAGAAACCAATTAACAGGCCTGGTTTATTTGCTAATAGAATTTTACGTTGTGTTGATTAGACGAGTGTTTATCCCTGATGTAAAGGGATTGTTTCTATTAAAGCATGTACATGTTTGCGAACTAACATCATGTTTCAATGAAGTATGTTTCTTTCAACCATGTATGGTTAATCGGTGCAGTGTGTCCACATATAGACTGGCTCACTGCATGAAACTACAGAGCTTTGAAAGCTTCACGTAGTCACTCACGTGAAGGGGTCACAGTCTAAGGATAAGGGGGAATTCCTTTAGGACCGAAATGAGGAAAACATTCTTTACACAGAGAGTCGTGAGTCTCTGGAATTCTCTGCCACAGAAGGTAGTTGAGGCCAGTTCATTGGCTATATTTAAGAGGGCGTTAGATGTGGCACTTGTGGCTAAAGGGATCAGGGGGTATGGAGAGAAGGCAGGTACGGGATACTGAGTTGGATGATCAGCCATGATCACATTGAATGGCGGTGCAGGCTCGAAGGGCCGAATGGCCTACTCCTGCACCTATTTTCTATGTTTCTATGTTTCTATGTGACTTCGATATAAAATAGAAAGATTAAACAAAAACTTACCGTTTGAAGTTTGATCTTTATTTTAATGAGAAGTTGAAGTGAGGGATTACGTGCCCTCCACTCCCAACCCTGATTCTCATAAAGATCATCATACAGTTGCTCTGAAGATTGACGTGCTGGCGGACTCTTTACGTAATCCCTCACTTCAACTTCTCATAAAGTAAAGATCAAACTTCAAACGGTAAGTTTTCGTTTAATCTTTCTATTAGTGGGATATTGTGTATAGATTGATGATTTAAAAAAAAAAGAATTTAGTTCATTTTAGAATAAGGCTGTAACGTAACAAAATGTGGAAAACGTGAAGGGGTCTGAATACTTTCTGAATGCACTGTATCACCTGTCGCATGGACGAGGCTGAGATGGTCCATGTCAGGCAAGAACACTCCTTGAGGTGGGAGAAGAAATACTGACTGAAAAAAGGACTAATTTTACTCTCCAGTATTGCACGCTGTATATCCATTGTGTTATCAATTACTTAACTATCATCAAAGCCTGTGCACTCTATCAAGACAGATCGATTCCTGTTGTCAACTCACTGGTACTGAACAGTAATTGACTTTCAGCTGACACCATGCAGTATCTAAATGGCCTGCAGTTCCATTAAGACAGGAAGACTTTGCATGATCTCTGCCTGTTGCTCTTTGTAAGTTTCCAGTAGTGAAGTGTTAAAGAAGGGTGCCCTTTAAGGACTGGAGCTTTGATGAAACTGCCTGGGAATGTGCTGGCAGGTGTACTGAAATGCAGTACTAATTGTTGGAACTTACAGATAGCCATTTAAGGCAGTGTTATGCACTCCAAATTCATCTGCACATTGCATGGATATGACATCTGAATCTCAAACTAACGTAACTTGGGCATGAATATGTGTGGGTTAACTGCATAATGCGGGATTAGCTAATGTAGTGTTGAGCAATTCAGTATCTAGGCCTTTGTGCTAAGAGGAGAGAGCAACAGAGGAGTGATATGACAGAGCAACAGAGGAGTGAGAACATGGAGTGATAAGCTCATGTGGAAGACAACGTAAAAAATGTCTGATTTTGTTAAATAGTTTGCACTGACTAAGAAAATCAAGTTACACTCCTGCCTGAAAATCTGCATACAAATTGTATTATTCATGCCAGGATATTTGTTTTAAATTTCAGGCTCGGAGTTTCATTTTAATGTTATCATTCCAGAAATATGCTGTAGATCTATTGAAGCAACAATTCAATTGCCCTGCACTGAACTGCTTGAGAGAATTTGCTGGTTGATGCTGCATGGTCAAATCAGCAACCCTAATTGGATCACATAGGCCTGAAATTTAAGACAGAAGAATGTAAATTGTAACATTAATGGGAAGACTTAAGAAAGGCAATATAAAAGGTGGATGCAAGAACAGAGATAAAATCGCCAGAAAACTTAAATCATTAAAAAAAATCCAAGCAAAACAGAAACAATAAACCTTTCATTCTTACCTTTCTTCCTTGCACCGCTAAAAATCCTCTGAAAAGGGGACCTGACTCAAGATGTAGGACCAGATACCCCAGCAATATTAAATTGGATGAATGTGTGGCAGGAGTGTGGTAGGAATTGAAATAATGAAGGATTCAAATTCCTGTGACCTAGCTACTGCTTCTGGCAAAGGTGAGACCAGCATACGCTGCAACACTTTGACTATTGTGAGGCTAAAGGGTGAGGAGTAAGCTCCTAGAGGTAGTGCTTTGATCGGCAAATTGTTTGTCATGGACAAATTGGGCTGAAGGGTCAGTTGCCGTGCTGTATGACTCAAGGACTCAATGTGACCAATGTCCTTGGTTGTTGGGGAGGGAAGGATGGTATGTGCTTGTGTGGTCTTGAAAGAAAAGCTGAGCAAGAGACAGAAGAAGGGAAGAAACAGAAGTGGAAGGCAGAGAAAACAAGGGTAAGAGGAAATAGCGCCATTGATAGATTGGATTGATGGTGAAAGGCAATGGATAATATTTAAAGAATGTGTACATAAATCAAGATCAAGTTCCATTTATTGTCACATGCACCAATTGGTACAGTGAGATTTGAGTTAGCATACAGCCATACAAATAAAAAGAACACAATACACGATAGAATTTAACATGAACATCGCCCACAGCGGAATCAACGTTCCCACTGTTAGGGAAGGCAATAAGGTTCAATCATCTTCCTCTTTGTTTACCCGTGGTTGGGGCCTTTGAACCATCTGCAGTCTCCACTATGGACGGCCCGATGTACCGGCCCTCTCACCGGAATGATCCAAACTCCGACGTCGGAACGGATCGCAACACACTTGCGGCTTGGAGTTTCCGAATCGCCGCTTCCTACCGGAGACCGCGGCTTCTGAAGTCCACAGGCCGAGCTGGGCGGGGCTCCAACACTAGCGATCCCCAGCAAGAAATCCCAGACTTCCGCGATGTTAAAGTCAGCGCCGCCCACAGCTAGAAGTTCCGGAAACCACAGCTCCGCAGTGTTAAAGTCAGCAGGGCCAATCACAATAATTATTCACCTGTGTCTGGCACAAAAATAATTCGGGACAAAGTACACAACAGGGACTAGGCCATAGTATTAGATGCAATGAGGAGGCACATAAAAGATGCAAGGCAGATGCAGTTTAATGTGGATAAATGTAAGAATATACACTTTAGTGGCAAAAACAGGAAGGCAGATTATTATCTGAATGGTGTCAAGTTGGGAAAAGGGGAAGTGCAACGAGATCTGGGGGACCTTGTTCATCACTCATTGAAAGTAAACATGCAGGTACAGCAGGCAGTGAAGAAATCGAATGGCATGTTGGCCTTCATAACAAGAGGAGTTGAATATGAGAGCAAAGAGGTGCTTCTGCATTTGTACAGGGCCCTAGTGAGACCACATCTGGAGTATTGTGTGCAGTTTTGGTCCCCTAATTTGAGGAAGGACATTCTTGCTTTTGATAGAGTGCAGTTTAGGTTCACACGGTTAATTCCCAGGATGGCAGGACTGTCATATGTTGATTGAATGGAGTGGCTGGGCTTGTATACTCTGGAATTTAGAAGGCTGAGAGGGGATCTTGTTGAAACATATAAGATTATTAAGGGTTTGGAAATGCTAGACGCAGGAAACATGTTCCCGATGTTGGGGGACTCCAGAACCAGGAGCCACAGTTTAAGAATAAGGGGTAAGCCATTTGGAACTAGTGTTGAGATGAAAACTTTTTCAGAAGTTTGTGAATCTGTGGAATTCTCTGCCTTAGAAGGCAGTGGAGGCCAATTCTCGGTATGCTTTCAAGAGAGAGTTGGAATGAGCTCTTAAAGGTAGTGGAGTCAGGGGATATGTGGAAAAGGCAGGAACGGGGTACTGATTGTGGATGATCAAAAATGATCACAGTGAATGGCGGTGCTGACTTTAAGTTCGAATGGCCTCCTCCTGCACCTATTGTCTATTTTCTATAAAATTGCTAATTAAAGCAGTTGTCCAGGAAATGGATGCAGTTTAGAATTCAGTAAATTAAGTCAAAATGATGAACTAAGAGGGAGAAGCTGGAGTTAGCTTGCAGGGGACATATAAAAGCAGCCTGTACATTTATGAAGAGAAAAGGGATTGTAAAAACAAATGTCTTAAAGCCAGAAACGCAAATTATATTTAGGAACTGAAATTATAAATGGGAATAATGAAATGTCAGAACAATTGAACACACAGTGTGGTTCTATCTTCACAATGACCTCCCATATATGTTAGGAATCCAAGGTTCCAGAGAGAGGAAGGAATTAAAATAAATGTGTTTATATTAAAAAATTAGCGCAAGGGAAATTATTGAGGCAAAAGATCAACAAATCTGCATAGCCTAATACTCTAGATTCAATAAAATACTAAAGGATGTGGTTCTGGAAATAAGATTTACCTATCTTGGCAGCATGTTCACAACAGATGGAGATGTCGAGGTCGACATCAACTCCCGAATTGGTAAAGCTGCAGAAGAATGCAGCCAATATGGTCTAGTGGCGGGACATCCAAGATGCTAAAAGCAAGCTCTTCCAGTCCGTAGTCCTCCTCTATGCCAGTGAGACATGGAAAATCTATGGAAGATGAAAAAGAAATTGGATGCACTCAAACAACGCTGCTTGAGGAAAATCCTGAAGACTACCTATTGAGACCACATCACAAATGAGGAGATCTACCAGGAAACTGCAACAAAGTCTCTCATAGAGGACATAGAGGTATGCAGGATGAAATTTGCAGGACATGTACTTAGAATGTCACCAGAACGTGCACCTAAGATAGCAAAATAAATGAATGACTTTGGAAATATGTTGTTAGTGCAGCAAACATTAGATTGCTGTCAAGGTAAACTATGTTTTGTCACCAGATTATGTGTTTATATATCCTATATATTAGAGAATCCTATAACACATCTATCAAAATCAATAATCACTTCCAGAGCCGGGTGAGGGAGCTTAAGAACTCTTGGTGGACAGATAAGACTCTGGAAATCGAGACCGGCATACTTGCGCTACTGAGGCCATCTATGGTCCAAGCTACCGCGGCTTAACCCCCCCCCCCCCCCCCCGCGCTCAAAAGACGGAAAAGAACTGTTGAAGGACAATGAGTCCATTAATGCCCAATGGAAAGTGCACTTCCAGGAACTCCTCAACCGTGACAGCACAACTGAACCAGACATTACCCACCGTATCCCCCAGACTCTCATCAGAAAAGACATGGAAGAACCTCCCACTATGACAGAAGTTCAAGGTGCCATCAAGAGCTTTAAGAACAACAAGGCCACTGATCCAGATGGGATCCCAGTTAAGATCGTAAAGGAAGGTGGACCGGAGCTCCTGTACCACATTTACGCCCTACTCCTCAAGGTCTGGGAAAAGAAGAACGTCCCTCAGAACTCAGGGATGATCTAATTGTGACCTTTTTCAAGAAGGGGGACAAGGCTGAATGTGGAAACTACAGGGCATCTCGCTCCTGGCAACAACAGGCAAAGTCCTTGCTCGTGTCCTCGCAAACCGACTTCTACCACTGTCTGTGGAGATACTCCCAGAATCACAGTGTGGCTTCCGCCCATCCAGAGGTACAGCAGACATGATATTCACAGCACGCCAACTCCAGGAAAAATGCTGTGTACAAAGGCAGCCTTTGTACATGGCCATCATGGACCTGACAAAGGCTTTTGACTCGGTCGACCGCCAAGGTACGGTTGTCACGACAAATACATCAGAATATTAAGGCTCCACATGATGGCATGTCGGTCACAGTGCTCAGCAACTGCGGCTCTGAGTCCGATCCCTTCACTGTGGAAAAGGGGGTCGCACAGGGATGCATCATCACACCCACCTTGTTTGTCGTCTTCATTGTTGCCATACTTCCCCTCATTGGTGAAGAACTGCCACAGGGGATCCTAATCCTCTATAGAACTGACAGTGGGCTCTTCAACCTTAATAGGTTGAAGGCCAAGAGCAAAGACGGTAACACCGCCATCATGGAGCTTCAGTACGTGGACGACTGCGCCATTGCAGCACAGTCTGCAGAAGACCTCCAGGGCATCCTGAATGCCTTTGCCAAGAGCCATGGGCCTAGCCTTAAACATCAAGAAGACCCAGGTCCTACATCAACCTCCACCCAACCAGCCGTCTACCCAGCTCACTATAAAAGTGGACGACACCACTCATGAAAACGTTAACCACTTCCCCAACCTTGGCAGCATTCTTTCCTCAAAAGCTAACATTGACTTATCGGCCTCTACAGACATCTGTAGACTCACAAGTAGGCGACTCTATGGAGAGGAAAGTCATACTCGTTTCGAGTAACCGCCGATTGATGTGTTTGTATATCCAAGAAAACCCTGTAACACATCTATCAAAATCAATAATAGCATCAATGGAAATACCAGTTTGAACCCAGGGCCTCAACACAACTCCCTGTTTGTAGCTTCCTGCACTGATTTTGTGAGGCCCAACATTAGCTTGTAAACAGCACCCCATCTTCAGTTTCAGCCTTCTGGACTCAACATTGAATTCAAGGCAACTTCTTGCTTTATGCTACTTTACCCAGATAGAGGGGCTCATGTTGTCGACCTCCCAGTGGTGAGCGCTGTCAACTGACCTCAGTCAGGCGAACGACAACAGAGACAGCAGCTCAGTCGCCGCAGCTTGGCGCCAACCCGGAGCATGCGCCCTTTTACGGGTGGGCACCTACGGATGTCAAACCGGATGGCATCACCGTGCTGCAGCTGAATTCTGCTGCCTCAAACGCAAGAAGACCCAGATAGTCTATCTTCTCTCTCTTTACAACTTTTTAGTCAGACTTTGTAGGTCTAAGTTTCCCCCCCCCCCCCAATTTTCTGACCTACTAATTTTTATGGCATTTTACGCTTTGTTCCTCAATTATATGTGGCAACTGAACACTTGATTCTGAACTCAGTTGGATGTATTTCAGTCTGAAGAAGGGTCCTGATCGAAAACATCACCTTTTCATGTTCTCCAGAGATACGACCTGATCCACTGATTTACTCCAGCACTTTCTTATCAACCAGCAACTGCAGTTCTTTGTATCTCCTTGTTACTGCTCCATTGTGAAATCTAATCAAGGTATATCTACTTTGAAGTTCTCTCCCTGACGGAGGTTCTGTGTGACCCTCTCTCACTGCTCCCACTCTGTGATCCCTGCTGTTCTCCAGTTCTACTACCATGTTCTCACCCGGAGTCTCTGCCACTGCCACTGCCACTAGGGGAGGTGAATTCTTAGCTCGAGTCTTCATGTACAGTCTCCGAATTGAAAATCAAAAACTGCAGATGCTGGAAATCCCAGCATCACATATCCCAGTTTACATTGACGGCTTCCTGGAATCAATCACTATCTCCATTGACTTGCTGACATTGAAAGGTTGGAGTCACCAGTGCACGAGGTTCTCGATCTCCTTCCTGTACTCCGCCTAATCATTATTTGATATCCAGCCCACAATGGTGGGGTCGTCTGCGAATTAGATTTGTACATAGCTGCACAGTCGAGGATGTACAAGAAGTAAAGAAGGAGGCTGAGAACGCAGCCTTGCAGAGCACCAGTGATGAGGATTATCGTAATGGATGATGTATCTCACACCGTGTGTGGATAATGAGATGAGATCTTTTCATTTTTTAACACTTAAGAGATTCTACAGTTAACACTCTGACCACCAACTGCTGCAATGCACAAGCTGTAATACGTCATGCTACCAGTGTTAGCTACAGCTGTGTAGTTTGACATCAGGGGAACAAAACAAATAATTACTGTCCATAGAATCATAGAGCACTAACACGGGCCCTTTGACTCAACTTGCCCATGTCAGCCAATATGCCCCATCTATACTAGTCCCACCTGCCCACATTTGGTCCATATTCTTCTAAATGTTTCCTTATCCATGTACATGTCCAAATCCTTTTAAATATCGTTATTGTACTTGCCTCAACTACTTTTTCTGGCAGCTCGTTCCATATACCCATCATGCGCTGGGTGGGAAACGTTGTCCTACAGATTCTTATTAAATCTTTCCCCTCTCATCTTAAACATATGCCCTCCAGTTCTTGATTCCCATATCCTTGGAAAAATAATTTGTGTATTTACCTCATGATTTTGTTCACCTTGAAATGATCACCCCTCAGCCTTCTGTGCTCAAGGAATAAAGTCTTAGCCTTCCAACCTTACCCTATAGCTCATGCCCTTGAGTCCTGGCAATATCCTCGTATGTCTTCTCTGCATTCTTTCCGGCTTAATGGCAACATTCCTATAAACAGGGTGACCAAAGCTGACCACTATACCCCAAGTGCGGCTTCACCAACATCTTGTACAACTGTAATATAATGTCTAACTTCTCTACTTAATTCTCTGATTAAAGTCAGTGTAGATGATATGTGTGTACACCTTTAACAGTAGTGACGTAGCCCTTGCTAACCACTCCCCCATAATCGAGTATAACTGTGACCTTCCCACCCCTAGCTCTCTCTCTAGTGATCGTGACAGACCACGTACAGCTAGGGCAGTAATGTGTGTGTTTAATTAATAAAGTAGTAGTAAAGAATTCTCGTGTACGTGCATGTTCTTTACATGGTGTCAGAAGTGGGATACGAACCCACGCTGCCATAGCAGAAGCCCTCAAACTACCTGGCACGTGATGATACGGTGTCTGGTTCCCATCACCAGCAGGACGAACTCCCACTGTCTGATTCGAGCTCTTCCCAGAGCGAGCTGAGCGTGTTTTCGCTGCGAGGTGCACCTGCATTGCTAACAGTCACCCCTGGACCCGCTGGCCGAATACCCAGACCGTTTCGATACCAAGCTGGGAAAGCTCCCTTGCAGCTACAAAATCGCCCTCAATCCAGATATCGAACCCGTCATCTGCCCACCGCACCGGGTGTCCTTCGCGATGAAAGACAAAGTCGAGTCTACACTTCGTGAAATGGTGACCATGGGCATCCTGAAGGAGGTGAATGAGCCCACCCGGTGGGTCTCCACCATGGTTGTTGCTGCGAAGAAGGATAAGAGTGAACTGCGAATCTGCATCAACCCAAAGGATCTGAACTTGGCTATCAAGCGCCCGCATTACCCCATGCGAGCCGTTGAAGATGTTGCTGCACAAGTCGGTCCAGCCACCGTGTTTTCGGTTCTCGACGCCAAGAGTTCGTTCTGGCAGATACCACTTGACGAACGGTCTTCATACCTGACAACGTTCAGCATGCCCTTTGTGAGGTTTTGTTTTCTCCGCATGCCGTTCGGGATCAACTCTGCCAGTGAGGTGTTCCAAAGGACAATGGAACAACTGTTTGCCGGGCTCCCGTGTGCTATTATTGTCGACGACATCCTAGTCTACGGGAAGGACGTCGCGGAGCACGACCATAACCTCCGCCAGGTTCTGGAACGAGCTCGGGAAGTTAACCTAAAGCTCAACCCAAAAAAATGCCAGTTTCGTGTCCCGGAGGTCACCTACGTGGGACATGTCTTCACAGCATCGGGGCTGAAGCCTGACCCGCAGAAGACAGCTGCTATATCCGAGATGCCTGCACCTGTTGATGTGCCGAGCCTCCAGCATTTCCTGGACATGGTCAACTACCTGGGGAAATTCATCCCTGACCTAAGCGAGCTGAGCGCTCCTCTGAGAGACCTGGTGAAAAAGGACACTGCCTGGGCCTGGTTCCCGCAACACCAGAAGGCTTTTGACATTCTCAAATCCATGTTGGTCAGCACACAACGTTAAAGTATTTTGACCTCAAGCGCCCCATCGTCCTCACATGCGACGCGTCCAAGTTTGGCCTTGGGGCCGCCTGCTTGCAGGTCCACGACGGAGTACAACTGCCCGTGTCATACGCATCCCGTACGATGACTCCTGCCGAGCAGCGCTATGCCCAAATTGAAAAAGAACTGCTGGCTGTTGTCTTTGCCTGCTCGAAGTTCAAGGACTATATTCTGGGCACCTGTTTTTCTATTGAGACGGACCACCAACCTCTGGTTACCATCCTCAACAAGCCAATACACGTGGCCTCTTCCCGGCTTCAGCGCATGATGCTTCAGCTACAACGATTCACTTTCACTGTGATTTATCGCAAAGGCAAAGACATGTTTGTTGCCGACACGCTGTCTCGGGCGCCTCTCGCATCCACCACTCGTCACCCCTATGAGGCGTCCGATTTGATAGTTCTCAACGTGAATTTCGTGCCCTCTAATCAGATGAAGTATCTGGTCAAGCACACGGCAGCTGACGCTTCGCTCCAACAGCTAGCCGCGGTTATCAAGCGGGGCTGGCCAGACCGTCGTTCCTCCCTGCCGGCTGCAGCAGTGCCCTACTTCCTGGTTCGTGACGAGCTGGTGCTGCGTGACGGTGTGATTGTGAAGGGGCACAAGGTGGTGGTGCCCGCAGCACTTCGAGAACAATACTTTGAAACTGCTCATCGTGGCCATCCCGGGGCCGAAGCCACTCTTTCCATCGCTCAGAGCCAGTTCTACTGGCCTGATATGGCTCCTTTTTTCCGGGACAGGGTCTCCTCGTGCCCTACGTGCAACAGCCTCGCCCCGCAACAGCAGCGGCAGCCGCTTTTGCAGTAGCCTGCTCCCGACCTTCCCTGGTCTGCGCTGGCGACTGACATTTTCTAATGGCGCGGAAAGCATTTTCCAGTGCTTGTCGACTCCTACTCCAGCTGGTTTGAGGTTGACCAGCTTCCCTCTCTATCTTCGTCTGCTGTCATCGAGAAGCTGCGCCGCCACTTCACTACTTTTGGGTCCCCGGCCAGCCTGCAGTCGGACAAAGGCAGTCAGTTCACCAGTGCTGAGTTCCGTGCTTTTGCTGATCTCTGGAATTTCCGTCACTACACCAGCAGCCCGGAGTACCCGCAGAGCAACAGCCTGGCTGAGCGCGCGGTCTGCAGTGCTAAAGGATTGCTGGAACGTTGTCGCTTGTCTCGCTCTGATATTTACCTTGCCCTCCTGAATCTCTGCAACATCTCCCACGACCATACCCTGGGGTCCCCAGCTCAGCGCCTCATGTCCCGTGTTACGCGGCCTCCGATCCCTGTGACACAGCAGCCGCTTGCTCCCTCCATCCTCAAACCTGCCATGGTCCGGAAGCGCATTGCCCACAAACACCGTATCCAGAAGCGCTCCCATGACAAGTCCTGCTGTGTCCTCCGTCCTCTCTTGCCTGGCCAGGTCGTTCGTATGCGGTCTGCCTCTGGCCACCCCAGGCTCGCCATTGTTGACGGTTCTGCCGGCTCCTCTCGTTCCTACCTGGTCAACCATGACGGCACAATCTACCGCAGGTCTCATCAGCACCTCCGGCTTGTGAACGAGCCTCATCCCCCTCTGGCTGCTCCGTATGCTCCCCCTGTGCCGACTTTGTCGCCGCGTCCCATGCCCACCTTGCCCAGTCCTCCTCCCTGTCGGCCCTCCCCGGTGCTTCTTCCTGCTGTGGTCCCTGGTTCTCCGGCTTTCTCGCCTCCCCCCTTTCCGTCCCCTCCACCGCGTTTGTCGTCCAGGGGTTCTCCTGTCAAGGGCTCCTCTCCTGCCCGTGCACCGGTCCCTCTCGTTCCCGTTGGGGGAGGATGTGATGGTGAGGTTCGGACCCGGTCTGGTCGCCTTAATAATCGCCATAACGGACTGGCAGGCCGCCAGTCCGTTATGGCGATTATGTGTGATTCTGTGTTCCTGCATTACTGTTGTTTACTCTCCCTTAACGCATGAGACGTGGTCGCCTGTCACTGTTCTTTGTTTTGTTTTTTTGTAGAGGAAGGATGTAGATGATATGTGTGTACACCTTTAACAGTAGTGACGTAGCCCTTGCTAACCACTCCCCCATAATCGAGTATAACTGTGACCTTCCCACCCCTAGTTCTCTCTCTAGTGATCGTGACAGACCACGTACAGCTAGGGCAGTGATGTGTGTGTTTAATTAATAAAGTAGTAGTAAAGATTTCTCTGTGTACGTGCATGTTCTTTACAGTCAGCATCCCCAAAACTTTCTTCACCACCTTATCTACCTGCAATGCCACTTTCAGGGAACTATGCAATTTTTAACCTAGATTCCTTTGCTCTACAACTCCCCCAGGGCCCCACTGTTCACTGCAAATATCCTGCGCTGGTTTGACTTCCCAAAATACAACACCGCACACTGTATTAAACTCCATTAGTCATTATTCGCCCAATTGCCAGTTACACATTGAGTTCAACACTGTTGTGAGAATAAAGCTGTATTTTGTCCTAGTGCTGCCCTTCTTTGAGGAATGCTAGGTAAGGACTCGGGGGACTGTTTCTGTTGCAACGAGGGGGTGCAAGGGCAGATTTGCGGGGTACTGAGGAGACACGAGTGAGAGCCTCATCTATGATGAGAGAAGGGTTTTATCACGGCTTGATTAGGTAACTCGAATGCCCAGGAATGAAGGAGATAATTGAATATGGTGGATATTACCTCAGCCATCATGGGAACTGTCAATGTTCCACATAGAAACATAGAAATTAGGCGCAGGAGTAGGCCATTCGGTCCTTCGAGCCTGCACCGCCATTCAATATGATCATGGCTGATCAACCAACTCAGTATCCCGTACCTGCCTTCTCTCCATACCCTCTGATCCCCTTAGCCACAAGGGCCACATCTAACTCCCTCTTAAATATAGCCAATGAACTGGCCTCAACTACCCTCTGTGGCAGAGAGTTCCAGAGACCCACCACTCTCTGTGTGAAAAAATTCCTTCTCATCTCGGTCCTAAAGGATTTCCCCCTTATCCTTAAGCTGTGACCCCTTGTCCTGGACCTCCCCAACATTGGGAACAATCTTCCTGCATCTAGCCTGTCCAACCCCTTAAAAATCTTGTAAGTTTCTATAAGATCCCCTCTCAATCTCCTAAATTCTAGAGAGTATAAACCGAGTCTATGCAGTCTTTGTTCATAAGACAGTCCTGACATCCCAGGAATCAGTCTGGTGAACCTTCTCTGCACTCCCTCTATGGCAATAATGTCCTTCCTCAGATTAGGAGACCAGAACTGTACGCAATACTCCAGGTGTGGCCTCACCAAGACCCTATACAACTGAAGTAGAACCTCCCTGCTCCTATACTCAAATCCTTTTGCTATGACTCTGGCCATTTGCTATGACACATCACTCTGGCCATGCTCTCATTTCACTCCTGACATTGCAAAAAAGGTATAGGAATCTGAAAACATTGATCTTCAGGTTCAGGAGCAGCTTCTTCCCAACGATCATCAGACTATTGAACACCACAACTAACAACTAAACTTTGAATTGCGAACCATCTTGGTTGCAACTTATTGACTTATGGACTTATTACACTATAGCTTTTTTAAATTATTTATTGAAGATTTTTGTGTGTTTATTAGGTTATCTATTGCATACTGTGTTTACAAACCTGTAGTGCCGCTTGTTAGACCTAAATTTTGTTTTCAGTAACTGGCGAACAAGAGCACCTGCTGCACCTGACCACATACATTTCCATTCCGATAATAACCTTATTTTCATCTAGAGGAGATAAGCCGATATCTATTCTCAATAAATAAAATTGCCAAGCATTTGCATAATCTCCAACCTGTGTAAATTGTATTCCAGCATATTTGATCCTCTTTGCATTCTCTTCATGGTCTCATACGCCATTTCATTTTTTGAAGTGAGTTTTGCATCATTGCAAATTTGAAGATGTTAAATTTAGTTCCTGTATCTAAATCATTGATATGTTGCAAATAGCTGGGAATAAAACATTGTTTCCAGTGGTACCTCATGGTTATTAACTCCCACCCAGTAAAATCTTCATTTATTTCCTGCCTCCTTCTCAATCAAACAATCAATCAATCCATGTGCGTATTGTGAATGTGGAATGTTAACCACAGTCTTCTGAAAGTCCAAATACACCACAACTATTGGTTCTCCTTTATCTATTCTATTGGTTGCATCTTCAAATAAAAAACCTCAATAAGATTTATTAAGCATTATTCCCATTTTAATTGCGGAAGTTGACCAATTGTGCCGCTATTTCCAGCGTCGCCTGCTTAAGTTCTTGGGAATGTAGGTTGTCAGGCCCTGGGGATGTGCCAGCCTTTAGCTCTATTCTTTTCCAAAGCACTATTTCTTTACCTATTCAGGTCTCCGATTGCTTGATCCAGAGCAGCTGAAGTAAAGCTTCAGAATAGATTGTGTGCTCATTTACTTGCTCAGAAAAAGCCCATAATCCTAGATATGAACTTTAAAAAAACAAACTTAGCAAAAATGTTGATTTCAACTAGTTCAATTAAGGTGTTACTTTTAAATAACTACTTTCATCTTCATAGAACTTTGCAATGACATTCAATACAGTGACTGTAAAATACGGTTGCTTCTAAATTTGAAAAATTAAATTAAATTCAATCAATTCAATATTTATTCCATGTCATTTGAACCTCAATGAGGCTCAAACGGAACTCCCTTTCTACAGCCATGCAAACAAAACAATTCCTACAAGACACACAAACAATTCAATTCACACAAACATCCATCACAGTGAATCTCCTCCTCACTGGGATGGAAAGTCTTTTCTCCCCGCTGTGCAACATTTTTCTCCCGATGTTGAAGCCCCAGGCGGGCGATGGTAAGTCCCACGGCCATTTAAGGCTGCGCCGGGCAATGTACGGCCCCGCTCCGGGTCATTCCAACCCCGCGACACGGGCTGGAGAAGTTGCATTGCGGGAGCTCTGAAAAGCGGTCTCCAACCCAGACCCGCGAGCTCTCTATATCACAGTCCACAGGCTGCAGCTGGAGTCTCCGAGCTCCGGAGTCCGGCCGCAGCAGCAAGCAACCACCACTCCCCACGCTCCGAGGCCGGCCAGCCACACGTGGTAAGTCCGCAGCTCTGCAGGCTCCTCGACTGGAGCCCCCAGGTTGTTCTGGTTGGAGGCCGCTCCATGGGTGCTAGGCCTCAACGACAACGGAGACCCGACAGGGAAAAGGTCGGGTCCGCGTACAGGGAAGAGATTTAAAAGTGCCCCCCACCCCCCATATATACACAGTTAAAAACAGTATAAAACAACACGACAACTATATTTAACTAGACCATAAAATTAAAAAAAAAAGACAGACAAGCTATAGGGGCAGCTGCAATGTGAGTCGCGCCGCCAACTCCACCTAATGAATAATTTTCCCTGATACTTTTGCATTGGCTAATTGCAGACATTGTGGGGTTCGGAGAGAGGTTGGGCATTGAGTGCAATTTAATCTTGGCGTTTCAAATACAAATCGTAAACTGTACAATGTAGTGGTGGGATGAAGATAAATAATTCACTTCCTAACAAAGGTACCAGTCCAGTGCTAAGCTGGAAATCTGTAGTCTAGGAAGTGCCAAATTAAAGGTACTCCTGAGACTTGTTCCATATTTCCCTGCAATATTCCAGTAGCATTACACGGAGAATAATACTGCAACCCTGATGTGGAAACTGCACCATAAGCGCAAGGAAAATTCACATGTGGTCAACTGCTGATGTGATATGAAATGTCATAGGACTGGTGTGATCAGTTCCACTCTTTGGGGAAAAAATACTTTTCATTGACTTAATGCTGAAGAAAATGTTGTGCGGTTAAATTTGTTCGCAATAAACTGATTAATTTTCATGTTCATATCTTTTGAAAACGTCCGACTGATCTGCCACAGCAATTTTACAGCGACACAAGGACTTGTTTATTTGAACTTTATTTAACAATCGTAAATAAAAAAGCAAGATAATCTCTGATACAATCATGTATTAAACACTACTTTTTAAAATATGAGTTTCTCAGTAAATAAAAAAGTTAAATAGTTTATCTCATAAGAAAATATACTTATAAATTTAATCAAAGTTTCAAATACAAATCGTGAATTTCTATTTTTAAAATATTCTAATACCACATTGTCGTTATATAACTTGGCATGCCATGGACAATTCTTTTCAACGGCTATTTTCTTCAGTTTACTGTTCAAAGATAGTTTATGTCATGTGAATTCTGCTCATCAGATAATTTGTGGCAAAGATCATGAGCAGTTTCAGGAATACTATAGCATCGGCGTCAGTACTTTCAGTCTATGCAGGTAACTAGAAATTACCATCATCCACGAAGAGAGCTCACTGAATACAGTGATTGGCTGAGAAGAACTCTTGGGGAGTGCCAGTGTTTTTTTTTCAGGAGCAGCTGATTTAAAAACCAGTAGGGGCCAGCCGAGAACACATACCTTCCAAGTCAGCAGAGGAGTGGCAGCTGAAAGAGCTGAGGAATTTAATTTGCAAACGGTAAGTTAATGAATGAATCAATTTATCAGCTAATATAAGCAATGTTTGTTCTAGAGGAGCGGCCTGTTGGGAAGCGGCCTTGTCAAGGGAAGCGGCTTGTGAGAAAAGTGTGAGTCTTTGGCTCAAGAGTCTTGTGAGAAAAGTGCGAATCTTCGGCTTGAGAGTCTTCGGCGAGGAGACTACGCCAAAAGTTGTAGAGGGTGAGACACTGTGAAGAAATGACAGGTAAGCTGATTCAGTGTGATGCTTGCAGGATGTGGGAGGTCACGGACACTGTTGGCTGCTACAACTGTGAAAAGTGTGTCCAGGTTCAACTCCTGAAGGACTGTGTTGGGGCACTGGAGAGGCAACTGGATGACCTCAGGATCATCCAGGAAAACTAGAGTTTCCTGGACAGGACTTACAGCGAGATTGTTATACCGAAAGTGCTGGAAGAGAGAAGGTGGGTGACGATGAGGAAGGGAAGGAAGCTTGGAGTACAGGAGGCCCGGTGGGATGTACCTCTTGAAAACAGGTTCACCCTCTTGGGACAGAAGACACTGCCAGTCTGAGCGGGGACAGGTCTGTGAGACAAACTGAAGCAAAGCCAAAGAGACAGACGTCAGGCAGAACTGTGGTAGTTGGAGACTCCATCGGGAGAGGTACAGACCGGTTTCTTTCTTTTAAAATCTTTTTATTAATTTTTCACAAAAAAAAGATAAACATAACAGTGATATTGAAACATAGGGATCAGGAGTACATTAACAACACGAGAAAACCTTATAATATACAGTGGAACAAGAATCTAGAAACAACTAAAAAGGGCCTTAAAATTGGATAATATACAACTCTGTCTCCCTATTGTAAACAATCACTTATTTAAACCTTCCATGCTGGATAAAGGTTTTACACAATGGAAAAACCATGGAATCAAAAAGATGGAACACCTTTATAAGAAAGGCACTTTTCTTTTATTTCAGGAATTACAACAGATTTACGGATTACATTCAAATAATTTTTTCCGATATCTACAACTCAGAGATTATGTTAAATCAAACACACAAGATTATAGGAATAAGGAACCAGAAATCCTTGATGAATCTTTGAATAAGCATCCTAATACAGAACAACTTATATATATAATATCCTTTTGGATAACGAGATACCAACAACGGAAGCATATAGACATACTTGGGAAAATGAAATAAACCAACCCATAACGAAAGATATATGGGACAAAAGTTTACAATATACACATCAATGCTCGTTAAATACCAGACATGCTTTAATACAATTTAAAGTACTACACAGATTACATTACTCAAAAGTTAAATTGAATAGAATCTACCCACAAATCTCCACTATCTGTGATAAATGTCAGCATCCAGAGGCTAATTTAACACATACTTTTGCAAATTGTATAAAAATTAAGAATTTCTGGAGATTTTTAGAATAACCTCTGAAGTTATTAATATTAAATTGGATCCGGACTCAAAATTAATAATACTTGGAATATCAGAACAAAGTCTAATACTTACAACAAGTCAAAGAAATTTCCTAGATTATAGTATAATAATTGGGAAGAAATTAATATTAAAATTTTGGAAAGGCCCTATATCCCCACAATTAAAATGTGGATTACGGAAATGTCGGAGACCCTACACTTGGAAAGAATCAGATTTGCCCTAATGGACAAACACGAAGTCTTCGTTAGAATATGGTCTTCTTTCATTGATTACTTAAAAGGGTAGATCGGTTCAGCAAGGAACCCTAACTGAAACGTGGACTCAGGATTAGATGAAAAGTTATATTTTATATTTCTTGATTTTATCTCCAATGACGTATTAATGGTAAATTATTCCATTCTTTATGATTTCTTTTTTTTAGATTTATATTTTATTTTTCTCTCTGTTTCTCTCTCTTTAAAAAAAATATTAGAGACAAAATGATTCATTTGATAATATTAATAATGTACGATTGTTGCGCACAAAATATTACTATCATAATATGTGTTTGCTAATGTACTGCTTACCTACTCTAATAAAAAATATATATATAAAAAAAAGAACAAGAGATTAGTATACAAACTTAAAGCACACGGTATTGGGGGTTCAGTATTGATGTGGATAGAGAACTGGTTGGCAGACAGGAAGCAAAGAGTAGGAGTAAACGGGTCCTTTTCAGAATGGCAGACAGTGACTAGTGGGGTACCGCAAGGCTCAGTGCTGGGACCCCAGCTATTTACAATATATATTAATAATCTGGATGGGGGAATTGAATGCAACATCTCCAAGTTTGCGGATGACACGAGGCTGGGGGGGCAGTGTTAGCTATGAGGAAGATGCTAGGAGGCTGCAAGGTGACTTGGATAGGTTGGGTGAGTGGGCAAATGCATGGCAGATGCAGTATAATGTGGATAAATGTGAGGTTATCCACTTTGGCGACAAAAACAGGAGGGTAGACTATTAGCTGAATGGTGGCAGATTAGGAAAAGGGGAGATGCAATGAGACCTGGGTGTCGTGGTACACCAGTCATTGAAAGTAGGCATGCAGGTGCAGCAGGCTGTGAAGAAAGCAAATGGTATGTTGGCATTCATAGCAAAAGGATTTGAGTAAAAGAGCAGGGAGGTTCTACTGCAGTTGTACAGGGTCTTGGTGAGGCCACACCTGGAGTATTGCTTAGTTTTGGTCTCCTAATCTGAGGAAAGACATTCTTGCCATAGAGGGAGTACAGAGAAGGTTCACCAGACTGATTCCTGGGATGGCAGGACTTCCATATGAAGAAAGACTGGATAGACTCGGCTTGTACTCGCTGGAATTTAGGAGATTGAGGGGGGAATCTTATAGAAACTTACAAAATTCTTAAGGGGCTGGACAGGCTAGATGCAGGAAGATTGTTCCCGATTATGGAGAACTCCAGAACAAGGGGTCACAATTTGAGGATAAGGGGGAAGTCTTTTAGGACCGAGATGAGAAAATCATTTTTCACACAGAGAGTGGTGAATCTGTGGAATTCTCTGCCACAGAAGGTAATTGAGGCCAGTTCATTGGCTATATTTAAGAGGGAGTTAGATGTGGCCCTTGTGGCTAAAGGGATCAGGGGGTATGGGAGAAGGCAGGTACAGGATACTGAGTTGGATGATCAGCCATGATCATATTGAATGGCGGTGCAGGCTCGAAGGGCCAAATGGCCTACTCCTGCACCTATTTTCTATGATTCTATAAGTGTAACCTAAGTATGAATCCAGTGTCAAAATACACATTGGGTATAGACCTCCCGGTCTCTATGTAAATATAGTTAAATGTTTAACAGAGAACTTGTATATATAAAAACAAAAAGAAAAATAAGAGAGAAACAAACCGCCTAAACTAAAACAAGCACAAAAAAAAATCTGGACTGCAAAGAATTTTAACAATTTAGATCCCTGTTTGTCGTCAAGTCCGTTCCACTGTATAAAGGTAAGAAAATTATTATAACGGTTGGAGAGGGAACAATTTATATCGTGTGAAAATATTGAATAAAGCTTCCCCAAGTCCTATCAAATTTAACCAAGGGTTCAACAATGTCACTCCTAATTTTTTCTAAATTTAAACATGATATCGTTTCAGAGTACCAATGGAGAGTGGTCGGAGGATTAGAGTCTTTCCATTTAAATAAAATAGATCTTCCGGCAATTAATGTAGTAAAAGCAATCAACCAATGGGCTGAACTGACAGATGAATAGAATCTAACATTGGTAGCCCAGAAATTGCAGTAATAGGATGAGGTTGTAAATCAATACCTAAAACTACAGAAATAGTATCAAAAACTTATTTCCAATATTTTTCCAAAAGTGGGCAAGACCAAAACATATGAGTCGGTGAAGCCTCTTCAGAATTACATCTGTCACAGACCGATATATGACCATAAAACAAGCTAATTTATCTTTTGATATATGAGCTCTGTGAACCACCTTGAATTGTATCAGAATGTGTCTTGCACACATTGAAGAGGTATTAACTAATTGAAGAATCCTCTCCCATTTCTCTATAGGTAAAGACATTTTAAGTTCTCTTTCCCAATCATTCTTAATTTTATCAGATGTACCTACTTGTAATTTCAAAATCATCTCATAAATAGTCATTAATAAACCTTTCTGATACGGGTTAAAATGTAATTATTTTCCCAAGATTTCGGTTGGATGTGGTAACGGAAAAGAGGGTAGAGTAGCCTTAAAAAAACAAGTCTAATATGTAAATATCTAAAAAAATGTGAGTTAGGTAGATTATATTTATGCGAGAGTTGTTCAAAAGACATAAAACAACCATCCAAAAACAAATCACGAAAAACTGCTAATCCCTACCTCGTCCATAACAGAAAGTCTTGATCAGTACTTGAGGGTTGGAAGAAAAAATTAGAAATGATAGGACTCGATAAGATAAAATCATTCAATCCAAAAAACTTACGGAATTGAAACCATATTCGCAATGTGTGTCTTATTATTGGGTCAATCGTATATTTATTCAATCTTGTAATTGTAAAAGTTTTTTTTTAATATTAGAAGTAAGTACAGCAATATGGCACCAAGGTGCCTAATATATATTGACATATTACATTTTATGTACAGCTTCTTATTTTTATTATTTTTAATAATGAAAAAGAAAAAGAGAGAATAGATAATAAAAGATAGAGAAACGTGTGCTATATAGTGTGTGAAAAGGATAAAAGTGTGAAAGAAGAAAATTGAAAAAAAAGAAGATAGAAAGAGAAAGAGTAGAAAGTAAGAGATTAAGGAGATTGTTATCTATATTCTTGACCATTCCTCACCCAATCCTGAAAGTTAGCTTCTACGATTCTGTTGCACCATATGCTTCCAAAAAATCGACAAATGGAGACCAACTCGTTAAGAATTGGTCTGATTTATCTATTAGGAGGAATCGCATTTCCTCAAGATATGCGGTGTCCAACATGTTTGAAATCCACATTTTAAGTGTTGGTACGGGTGTATTTTTCCAAAATTTAAGTATACATTTTTTTGCCGTTATTAACCCATAATTAAAAAATAAATTTTGAGATGTGTTCAATTTATTCCCATCTTCCATTACTCCAAATATAATCATTTCAATATTAGGTTCCATTTTTATCTTGAATAATTTTGTAAATATTTCAAAAATATCACTCCAGAATTTATAAAGTTTTATGCAGGAAGCAAAAGAGTGTGTTATAGTGGCATTTTGGGATAGACATTTATCACAAATAGGGGAAGTATTTGGATAGAATTTATTCAATCTAGTTTTTGAATAATATAATCTATGTAAAATGTTAAATTGAATTAAGTTGTGTCTTACATTAATCGAACATTTGTGTATATATATATATCAAATACTTTTCTCATGTTTCCTTCGTGATTTTTATCATTAATTCTTGTTCCCACTCTTCTGTAAGTGCCTCTGTCGATGGTAGGTCTATATTTAAAATATTATTATATAAATATGATATTAATTTCTGTGAGTCAGCCTTAATATTCATTGCTTCTTCCAGTGGATCGAAAGTTATGTTTTGATATCTTTATATGTATTTCTTCATGAAGTCGCAGATAGAAACATAGAAAATGGGTTCAGGAGTAGGCCATTCGGCCCTTCGAGCCTGCACCGCCATTCAATGTGATCATGGCTGATCATCCAACTCAGTATCCTGAACCTGCCTTCTCTCCATACCCCCTGATCCCTTTAGCCGCAAGGGCCACATCTAATTCCCTCTTAAATATAGCCAATGAACTGGCCTCAACTACCTTCTGTGGCAGAGAATTCCAGAGACTCACCACTCTCTGTGTGAAAAATGTTTTCCTCATCTCGGACCTAAAGGAATTCCCCCTTATCCTTAGACTGTGACCCCTTGTTCTGGACCTCCCCAACATCGGGAACAATCTTCCTGCATCTAGCCTGTCCAACCCCGTAAGAATTTTGTAAGTTTCTATAAGATCCCCCCTCAGTATTCTAAATTCTAGCGAGTACAAGCCGAGTCTATCCAGTCTTTCCTCATATGAAAGTCCTGACATCCCAGGACTTTCATATGAGGAAAGACTGGATAGACTCTCCGTCTACACTCTCGACTGCCAGCCCACCCACGAGGCCAACACCATACTGAAGTTTGCAGATGACACCATCATGGTAGGCAGGATCACGAGTAACAACGAGGCCGCCTACAGGACAGAGGTAGAGAACCTGGTGAGCTGGAGCCGTGAGAACAAACTGATCCTCAACACAGCAAAAACAAAGGAGATGATCCTGGACTTCAGGAGGAGACCAAGGACCCTCGTCCATCAGCCCATCACCATTAACGGCGAGACAGTGGAGGCTGTGCAGAACATCAGGTACTTCGGGGACAACATCAGTCATGACCTGACCTGGACCGTCAACATCACGGCGACGGGCAAGAAAGGACTCCAAAGGCTTCACTTCCTGAGATGCTTGAAAAGGGCACGTCTCCCACAACAGCTGGTGGTGAGCTTCTACAGGTCAGCCATTGAGTCAGTTCTCACATACTGCATCACAGTATGGTACTCTGGCTGTACCGCAGAGAACAGGAAAGCTCTCCAACGCGTCATTAAGACTGCTGAGAGGATCACTGGCACCCAGGTCCCCAGACTTGAGGACATATACTGGACCTGCTGCATCCGGAGGGTCAAGGGCATCATTAGAGACAGCACACACCCTGGACACTGCCTCTTTACCCCCCCTGCCCTCAGGAAGACAATACAGGACACTGAGTGCCCGCACGACAATACTAAAAAACAGCTTCTACCATAGAGCTGTGACACTATTGAACTTTACCCCCCCTCCCACACTAATTCCCCCCCTTCTCTTTCACACACCCGCCCATACTCCTATATGTTTATAGTCTTTTTAACGTATTTTTATACTCATATTCCTGTGCAGCTGGAGGACTGCTCCAACAAAATGTCGTTGTCTTGTACAATGACAATAAAGATTATTATTACTATTATTATTTGTCTGTTGATATGAAGATATTTAAAATATTGGTTATTTTTCAGTTTAAATTTTAATTGTAATTGTTGGAATGATAACAGATTTCCCATTTTATACATATCACCGATCCTTTTAATTCCCATTCTTTCCCATTGATTATATGTTTTATCAATAAGAGATGGTTTAAATGAAGGATTATTCACTATTGGCATTAATAATGATAGGTTTCTTAATTTTAAAGATAAGTTTATTTGTTTCCAAATTCTTATTGTATCATGTATAATTGGGTTATTCTTATATATTGTGTTCAGTTTTGTCGGGGAGAAGAGGATCGCTCCTATGTTACAAGGAGAACAGTCCTCTTTCTCTATTCTTATCCATTCTGTCTGTTGGGTAGAACTGTCCAACTAGTAAATTATATTCTTAATATGCACTGCCCAATAATAATACAAAAAGTTCGGAAGTGAAAGTCCCCCAATGTCTTTTAGTTTGCACAAGTGTTTTCTTTGAATTCTGTGTGATCTATAGTCCCAAATAAAATTGGTAATATTAGAGTCTAGTTTAAAAAAAACAGTTTTTTGGTATATATAATGGTATAGATTGAAATAGGTAGAATATTTGTGGTAAAACGATCATTTTTATAGCGTTTATTCTGCCTATTAATGATAACGGAAGTGTTTTCCAGAATTTAATCAACGCGTTAAGTTTATTTAATAAAGGCATAAAATTAGCATTAAATAATGCTTTGTATTTTATGTTAATTTGAATACCCAAATACTTAAATTTTTCTGTTGCAATTTTAAATGGGAATTTTAATAGGTGTGTAGATTCTTGAGGTTTTAACGTCATGATTTCACTTTTATTCCAATTTGTTCTAGAAAAAGAACCAAATTCCTCTATTAAATTTAATAAGTTTGGTATGCTCGTTTGTGAATTTGTAATGTATAAAAGTATATCCTCTGCATATAATGACATTTTAATTGTAAAAGGTAACGAGGCCCCTAGGATAGAAGTCAGTGATTACCCTTGCATAGAATCACGTTCAACATTTATCCATCCTGGGGATTGGGTATCTTCTAAATCTTTTGTCCAAAACGTTAAATAACGAGCATTAACTGCCCAATAATAACATTTAAGGTTCGGCAATGCCAAACCACCGTCTTTTTTAAATTTCTGTAAGTATTTTTTACTTAGACTGGGATTTTTATTCTGCCATATATATGAAGAAATTTTTGAGTCAACAATATCAAAAAAAGATTTTGAAATAAAAATTGTTATAATCTGAAATAAATACAAAAATGTAGGTAGGATAAACATTTTAATAGCACTGATTCGGCCGATTAGGGATAGGGACATTGGTGACCATTTAGTAAACTGTTTTCTGATGTGGTCAATTAAGGGCATCAAATTGGCTTTAAATAGATTCTTTGTGTTTCTTGGTAATCTTAATGCCTAAATAAGTAAAAGTCAGTAGTCAATCTGGAAACTGTCCATAATTTGAAATTTGATTGTTTAATGGAAAAAGCTCACTCTTACTAAGATTTAGTTTATAACCAGAAAAACTACTAAATTGATTAAGTTATGCTACTATTGCAGGAATAGATTTTTCTGGGTTAGAGATAAATAATAACAGATCATCTGCATAGAGAGAAAGCTTATATGTCTTATTCCCATGGACAATACCAAAAATATTGGGGGTTCCCTAATAGCGGTGGCCAAAGGTTCCAGAGCGATATCAAACAATAAAGGACTTAAAGGACAGCCCTGTCTAGTACCTCGAAAGAGCCTAAAGAAAGGGGATCTCTGATTATTGGTAAGTACAGAAGCTTGAGGTGTATGATATATCAGCTTCATCCAAGAGATACATTTTGGACCAATCTTAAAATTTTCAAGTGTATTGAATAAGTATTCCCATTCTACTCTATCAAATACCTTCTCAGCATCAAGTGAAATGACACATTGTGGAGTTTTATTTGCTGCTGTATATACAATATTCATTAATCTCCTAACGTTAAAGTATGAATGACGATTTTTAATAAAATCTGCCTGATCTTCAGAAATAATTTGCAGAAAAATATTTTTCCAATCTTATAGCTAATATTTTTGAAATAATTTTGGAATCTACATTTAACAGTGATATAGGTCTATATGATGTCACTTCAGTAGGGTCTTTATCTTTTTTAAGAATTAAAGGGATAGATGCTTCATAAAAGGACTGTGGTAATATATTCATTAGATAGCTTATATGTCTTATTCCCACGGACAATACCAAAAATATTGGGGGTTCCCTAATAGCGGTTGACAAAGGTTCCAGAGCGATATCAAAACAATATCAAACGATATTCAAGTTCAGTTTCTTTAAAAACTCATGCATTATATTGGAATCGGTAGGAAATTATGATTGGTATAGGGAGGTATAAGATTCTTGAAAGGATTTATTAATTTCATCATGATCTACTGTCAGTGTACCATCCCGTTTACTCACTTTAATAATCTGATGTTTGGCTGACATAGCTTTCAACTGATGGGCAAGTAATTTGCCAAATTTATCACCATGTATATAAAATTGACTTTTGGTTTTAAGTAGCTGATTCTCAATCGGTGATACTAATAACAAATCATGTCTCATTTGAAGTTCAACTCTATTCTTATAGAGCTCTAAACTAGGAGCTTTTGAATATTTTTTGGAATATATGATGGAACTAGCCAGGAATCTATTATAAAGTAGTCAATCCTGGAGTAACTATGAGATACATGAGAGAAAAAAGAAAGTTCTTTGTCATTTGGGTGTAGGAATCTCCAGACTTCTAACATTCCAGAGACAAGAAAGAAAGAATTGATAAAACTAGCGGATTTATTTGGAAGTGCATGATTAGATGCAGATCTGTCCATCGAGGGATTCAAACAACAGTTAAAATCTCCACCCATTATCAAAAGATGTTAATTTAGATTAGGAAAGGATACGATTAACTGTTTAAAAAACTCAGGGTGATCAATATTAGGTGCATAAACATTCACCATAACAACTTTTTGGTTATGAAGTAACCAGTAATCATCAGAAATCTACCATATGGATCAGAAATTGTTTCATAATGAACAAACGAGATTGAAATTGCCTGTGAATTTGAATGAAACTGCTGTCCTCTCCAAAACTTAAAGAAACGTTGATTATCATCCTTCCTTACATGAGTTTCATAAACAAAGATAATCTGAGCATTTAGTCTACGAAGAGCTTTAAAACAAAATTTCCTCTTAATGGGGTGGTTCAAACCATTAGCATTCCATGAGAGAAAGTTAATAACTTTATCCATATTGCTTGTAAAAATCATGTGTAATGTAGAGGGTTAATTTTGTAGACCACAGTAGTTCATGATACAGGAAGGAGAAATATCTAAGGCGGAGTCGGAAGTTACACCATTTTAAATATTTTTGTAGTCCAATACAGCCGAGATTGAAAAAACTAAACTAAAAGCAAAAGTCCCCACCCCCACCCACGCAAAGCCCAAAACTGACCAATAGGCAGTAAGTACGCTACCTAACCCCTCCCTTAGCCTTGTCTCTCTAATAGCAGCTCCAAAAGTTGCCACTCAATAGCCAAAACAAATTGATATCATGGTTTAAAAGTACATGCAAGCTGTGAAAAACAAGAACTGCTTCACATTGTTTATCCAAGGAAAAGAAGAGAAACCCTGCGGAAGACATTTTGAAAGTGGAAGAACTAACAAAGAAGATCTTAAAAGTTAAAGTATAATACCATCACATTAATATCCCAAAAACAAAAAAAAAGGAAAAAATAAATTAATTAATTAACAATACTTAGAAAACTTCAAAGCTATGATATGATACCATCATACTAATATTCTAAAAAGTAATACAAAATAACTCATCCGGTTAAATTCTTATTCATTTACAAAGCGTTGTATTGTCAAATCAAATTAGGAGCAATAAATCTCAGATTGTAACTGAACCGGCTATCAGCAACGCCCCATCACAGCTTCGGGGGGGGGGGGAAACATTAATAGTAAGATTAAATGAGAACTTACCAGTTTGAAGTTTGATCTTTATTTTATGAGGAGTTACGATGAGGGATTACGTGAAGACCCCGCCAGCACGCATGCGCGACATTCTTCAAAGCAGTGGTGTGAAATCACAGACAGCAACGTGGACTAATATAGTAAGATAAGAGAGAACTTTCATACCAGTTGATCTTTATAATAGAGGGTTTGGGAGCGGAGGGCACGTAATCCCTCATCGTAACTCCTCATAAAATAAAGATCAAACTTCAAACTGGTAAGTTCTCATTTAATCTTACTATTTTACTTCGGAGTCACGTGAGTGACTACGTGAAGATTTCAAAGCTCTGTGATTTCATGCCCTGGAACACCCCATGCTCACACACTGCTATGCTGGGATAAGAGGATGAACGTATTTCAGACATGACACTGGCTGAAAAACAAAATAGGTATTTATTCATACCAAAAACAAAATATATATCCCATATAGGGTAATTATTTAGCAGAACTCAAAATGCTTCCTGCAAAAGAGTCAGGAGAGGCCACGGGTTTGTTATAAAAGCGTTGAAACGTCTTCTCATTGCTCCAACACGCTGTGGCCAGGATGTGGTCCATGGGTACTTCCATCATCCTAGCCGTCGAAGTGGATGCTGCCCTGGTGGAGTGAGATTTAAAAATATTAGTGTCCACCCCCGCCGCATCCAGTACCACCCTTAACCATCTAGATATGGTTTGCACCGTGACTTTGTGGTGGGGCTTTTTGTGGCTTATAAGCAAAGCTTTCTCCGTGCCTCTGAGAGACTTGGTGACTGAAATGTAACGTGATATCAAAGTGACGATGCAGAGTCGAGTATCTGCTGGATAGGCTAGAAACTCTAATGGATGTCCAGACGATCCGGGTCGATCTTGTTTTAACAGCCCCTGCATATGAAAAGTGATTTTGCCATTGGAGATAGTCATGGCATCCAGATTTAACTTGTGCAGGGACTGGACCCGTTGTGCCGTGACAAGTGCCATAATCATTACCATTTTGTAGGTGAATTTGTCCAAGGTGAGCCCCGAGTTTGGTGTCCATCCTCGCAACATAGTCAATACTATGCTGATATCCCACGTGTGGTTGTATCTGGGCCTGGGGGGATTGGAATTAAATATTCCTCTCATTAGCTTAGACACTAATGGATGTGATCCAATGCCCAGTTGATCACTCCCCTTGCCCATGTGATCCGGTTGATAGGGCACTCCTGGCACAATTAATGGCACTGTAGCTAATTCCTTCATCGTAGTGAAGGGTAGCCAGGAATTCCAGAACTTCCGTGATGGTAGCCGATTTGTAGGTTGTGTTTGTTGTAGAGCAGAACACTTCCCACTTCCTGATGTAGGTCAGGTACTGTTTCCTAGTGGACTCCCTGCATGACGCTGAGATGGTATCTATTGTTCTGTTGGTGATTCCGTATCCCGGAAGTGGCCGTTTCAGAATCTGCAAATCCATGCGGTCAGGACATGGATGGTGTTCCCCTGTGACGGGATGTATTAATAGGCTAGGTCGTTTGTTGACCCGAATACAAGGTTCTGTGGCCATCTTCTGTACCGCTGGGAACCATGGTTGGGTAGGCCAGTCGGGCACAATCAAAATACCCGATGCGGAGTCTTGTCTGATTTTTTGCAAGACCCGACTGATGAGGCAGAAGGGGGGAAAGGCATAACAGAACAAATCCCCCCAATGTAGCGTGAAAGCGTCCATTGCTACTGCCCCTGGGTCTGGTTCCCAAGCAACATATGTTGGCAGTTGGTGATTTAATCTGGATGCAAAAAGGTCGATATCTGGTGTCCCATAACGTTCTACAATATCTGTGAACACTTTCCGATCCAACATCCATTCTATGTTGTCGTTGAATTTGCGTGACCTGGTGTCTGCCACTGTTTTTAGCTTACCTGGAAGGTAAGTGGCTGAAATCCAAATTTCCCTTTGCAGACACCAGTGCCAGATATTATTAGCCAATTCATCACATGATATCAACTTTATTCCACCCATATGATTAATATAAGCCACCACTGTGGTGTTGTCAATTTGTAATCTAACATGTACTTGGTGCATGTCTGAGCAGTATGCCCTAAGGCCATGAAATGCTCCCAGCATTTCTGAATAATTAATCCCCAATGTTTCAAATAGGGTTAGCTCTTGTGCACTCCATCTGCCTCCACAACTAGTGGTGGTATTAGTTGCTCCCCAACATTTGGCACTGGCATCAGTTTGTAAGATGACCGAGGGATTTATGATAGTGATGGGTTTGGAACAGAATTGAGCATTTTCCATCCACCAATTTAATTCAATTCTTGCCTTTTCTGGTAACTTCATAGGCCTGTCGAAATGGCCTGCATGACTTTTGAGAGTTATAATTTTAGCTCTTTGTAGGTTTTGATAATGTAGTGGTCCGAATTGTGCTGCGGGAAAAGCAGCCACTATCTTCCCAATTACCCTGGCCACCTGCCGTATGGATGGATCCCTGATGCCAGTAAGGCTCCTGCAAGCTTCTATCAAGTCCACCACCTTGTTCGGTGGTAAGGTGTTAGACATTTGCACCGAGTCAATGGTGAACCCCACGTAATCCATGGTAGTAGAGGGTTCCAACTTTGATTTATCTGGATGTATGATGAACCCCAGCTTTTGAAAGAGATGTTTTGTGGCTAGAACTGCCAATGTAGCCGTTTCCAAATTCTCCAAGACAATGAGGATATCATCAAGGTAGGCCATAACAGTATGGTTTTGTTTCCTTAAATAGGCCAAAGCTGGTTTCAATATTTTGGTGAACAGCCTGGGTGCTGATGATAACCCATTGGGTAAGGCTTTATATTGCCATAATTGTCCCATCCAGATACATTTAAGGTATTTCCTATGATCCTTGTGTATTGGCACTGAATAGTATGCATCTTTAAGATCAATGCATGCCATGTAGTACCCATTAGCTATTAGTTTTCTAGCTGTGTCAAAAGTGTCCATTTTGAAATGAACATACTGAACAGAAGTATTCAGTTCGGTCAGATCTATGATTATGCGGCACCCGCCATCTTTTTTATTTTTGGTAAATATATTAGATACGAACTCCTGAGATTCTCTGGTGGTTCTCTCAATTACCCCATTTACTAGTTAGTCTTAATAGTTCAGCATGCCCTGCCGTTCTTTCTTTTTGTGAAAGTATAAACTTTCGGCTAGGCGAATGCTGGACCGGGGTAGGGAGTTCGTAAATGAATTCAATTTTATAGCTCTGAATACTTCCGAGTATGTAAGGATCAGAGGTAAAAGTGCGCCATACTTCATAAAACAAGTGTAACCGGCCTCCCACATAAGATGAATTTAGACAAGCAATGTTCCTGGGGGAGCCAGACCCACCTACCTCCAAGGTTATTGCCGGTGTTGCGGTCTTTGCCCTTGTTTCTTCTGTTGAGTTGCTGCGTTGTAGGGGTGGCGCATTTTCCAAGAAGGCCGGGCTGGGCCATGGCCTAAAAAAGACCGTTGTGCAGGTGGGCCGGCCTTCGAACTTTCACCACCGGACGGTCTGTTGTGATAACGCTGTCCGGTGGGTGTGTAGGGGTGCTGCCGCTGTTGGTAGTGAGGTTTGGAGGTACTGGGTACCTTAATCAGGCCTATGGCCTTGGCCTCCTCGTCCAGGTCTTTCACCTGTTTGGGGAGGTTATCCCCGAACAGCAGATTTGGTGGTTGAGCGTTACCTGGTCTGCATAACCCCGCAAACTTGGGGTTAAGTGCCGGTTTGATAATGCTCTTCCTGTAGTTATTTATCTCGTACTGTGTGTTACACAGCAAGGCCAGAGCATCCTGTAGTTCTTCCGGTAACTCTATTCCCACCGCAGTTCTGGCCACTGCCGTAATCCCGGCGGTCAAAAGTTTCAGGATCCTCTGAAGTTTGACTTCTTGCCCTCAAATCGTAGGGCTCATGTTCCCCCATATAGGGTTATTCACCGCAGGAACAGTCAGTGAGTTACAATTTTCAGGAGCAAGATACTTATCAGCTGTTGCATTGATGGCTTGCTCCTGAAGCTGGTTTGTAGTCATATAATTGATACTAGCTGCCAGCTTTGGGTGGATAGGTAGGCCTTTTTGAGAAGGAACTGCATGCTTGTTTACCATATCCAGTAACTCTTCTTGCACCCCTGACACTGTTGGTTGTTCAGCCAACTCCCCCTCTTCAGGGTCAGCCCAGTTCTGACCCCCAATGCTCCCCTGCGAAGAGGGCGAGACATTAGGCAGTCCATGATAGGATCCTGCCGTGGGCCTGCGAAGAGGCCCACAGTGACTCTGCCCCTGCAAAAGCAGGTCACGCTGGAGCAATTGCTCCACCATCCGCTCCATGCGGGCAAGACGACCCCCGTCGCTATCAGCGAACGGGGTGTCCTCGGGACTGGACCCAGCTGGGTCGGCGGCCCTGTCCGACTTTCGGGTGGATTTACCGCCCGACCGCGGCGTATCTGCGGCCCTCATAGGCGAAAAGTCGGGAGCTGCGGGTAACACCTGCAGCTCAGGAGAAGCGGCATGCTGCTGGCTGCTCTCCATGGTAGCAGCTCTTGCCGCTGCTCTTTTCAATTTCCACGACTCCATGTAGAATTCCTGAAAAAACAAGTATACACTGAGTCGCCACGCTCACCACTCCGGTGAGACTTACCTTTCGTAAGTTTTTTAAAACTTACGCTGGAGGAGCCCCGCTCCTCCCGACTGCCGTTTCCGCATGCGTACGACGATATGTCGCGCATGCGTGCTGGCGGGGTCTTCACGTAGTCACTCACGTGACTCCGAAGTAAAATCATTGTCCACCCCCAGAGACGGCGATATCGGGAGCAGTGTATAAACTACTCAGTAAATTGTAAGTTCAACGGATAATGGCAGGATCTTAATAAGCCTCCAGAAAGCGGGAAGCGTCTTACGGATTGTTAAAGAATTGGCTGTTACCATTAGGGAGTGGTATTCGCAGTCTGCCTGGGTAGAGCAAAGCAGGGTGTAGCTGTTTCTTAAATAACTAAGACATTACCTTATAGAAAGGCAGTCTTAGTCCCATAAGTTCATGGCTGTAGTCAGGAAGAATCCGAAACTTGCATTCTTCAAATTCAACCATGCCCGACTTTTTTTGCTGCTCGGAGGATATTTTCCTTCATCTGTAAAATGTGGAACTGAAGAATCAGATGTCTCGGTTTGTCTTTGAAACCGGGTTTTTTCCAACCCTGTGCGCATTATCCAAAATTGGAAGATTTCCAAACATGTCGAATGTCTCCTTTAACATTCTAGAGACATAATTTATAGCATTGACACCTTCCCAACCTTCAGGCAAACCAACAATTCGCAGATTCAGTTGACGGCTTCTATTTTCCAGGTCCATGTTTTTAGTCTTGTATTGCTCGAGTACCCGGGAGTTTTCGATCATTTTCCGTTCCAGTGTTTCAATCTTTGTATCTCTTTCCTGACCCAAGATTAGCAAATTAGCAATGTGTTCCTTCTGTTCACGAGATTCATCTTGCAACACTATCAGCTTGTCTTGAACTTCCTTCAATTTGCTCCAAACTCCTTTTATAATTTCTTTCAAACCGCAGAATCTTCTATCCATTTCTTCATTCATTTTCAATATTGTTTCTAAGGTACTGGAACCAGACGCCGCACCTTCACCACAATCCTTCTTTGGAGAAGTTTTTTTTGCTCTTGTCTCCATCCTTTGCATGGTTAAAATGTATAAAAGTGTTATCAACATTTTAAAAGAGGTTATTCCGTGTCTTGAAATCAAGTAATATTGAAAGAGTGGTAGATTGGGGTTGAAAGTTAAGAGAGAAAGCGATATGCAACCTTACAGCATGCCACCACTAGAGAGACTCCAGACAGGGGTTTCTGTGGCACCTCTTTGGCATAGGTTGAAGGTTCGGGTGATATTGTTTTTCTCCGGGTGCTCCAGTTTCCTCCCATGCTCCAAAGATGCACAGGTTTGTAGGTTAACTGGCTTCAGAAAAGATTGCAAACTGTAATTGGTGTGTAGGATAGTGTTAGTGTATAGGGATCGCTGGTCATCATGGACTTGGTGGGCCGAAGGGCATGTTTCCCTGCTGTATCTCCAAACTAAGCTCAAACTAAGATCTTGATTTATAATAAGCAATGGGGTTTTGCAATTACAGGACCGCACGACTTGCTTTTATATAGCTCTGTGTAATTGGGTGAAATTGTGAGAGCTTGTGTTCATGAGGATATTTGGATTGTTTTGCATGCAGCGTTAGATTTCAGTTTCATGACAGGTCCATTCTGAATGAATGCTTTATTGTCACATGTGACAAGTCAGTGAAATTCTTTGTTTGCATACCCAAGGTATGCAACAGTCACCACATACAGAATGCTTACAACGTTACAAAGTATTCCGTGCCAGGTCTACTTTGCTTTCCTTTCCCTCTCTGTTCTTTTCCCTCCCTCACGAGGGTCCCCCACACAGGGTCCTTCATTGTTCTTCCGCCTCCCTCACCGCGGTCCCCCCACACCGAGTCCTCCTTTGTCCCCATCCCACCCCCCCACCCCACCCCCCCATCCCACCCCGGCTGCAGTGAACTCACTCCCACGTGGCCCGTCCTCGTCCATCGGTTGGCGCCATCATCGATCGTCGCACCGACCTCTCCACTATCGCTGCCCAGGTCCCCTCCTGAGGCCTCCACCGGCTCAGGCCCCAGCTGCGGGCTCTGCTGACCCAGGCCCTGTTGGCTGCGAGCTCTATAGTTCTTAATTCTGTAGTTTTCATGGCTAAAATCCCTTCTTCTACATTCATCTTTCTTGTAGACATGTGAATCTTGTTCCATTCTCAACAGCTGCATTACTTTATGAAGAACTACTCTAATGTCAGAGGAAAACACTCAGGGATGTTAGCAGAAAAACCTTGAAATAGTCTACATACTGCACCATCCCATGAGGAACTGCAGCAGCTCATGAGGGCAGCTCTCCTTCACCTTCCAAAAGGTAATTAAGTAAGGACAATAAATTGCAAACAATACCCACATCCCAAAAGACAAATAAAATAAGTTCTGAACTTTGAACTTGTAAATAGTGTTTGCCAATAAATTCAATAGAGCCTAAAAATAATTGCTATGAGCACTCCACTTTAATTCTTTTAGAGCATATTGATAATTAGAAGTAAACATATGTTTTAACTGAAGCTCAATTGATTAGCCACACTCTGAACAAGCATTGCTATCATTCACGACATTCAGTAATTACAATAATTTGCAATATTTTTGCTGGGTTTTACATTTGTCTTCCAATTTTTTGTTACTTTCCTACCAATTAATCAGTTGACAGTTTTCTACAATTTCTAATATTGATATATCTATACTGATCTGTTTAGATGCGGATCCAGTATTTTAATTATCAATATTTTGTCTTTGAGGAAAGCACTAAAAGTTATGATGACTGCATTGATGGTGTCACTCACTGCATGTGTATATTCTGTCATTGATCTGCTCATGATGTTGGAGCAACATTATACTTTACCTTGTATATTGTAGAACATAAAACAGTACTGCACACAAAGAGGCCCTTTGGCCCTCAATGTCTATGCTGAACTATCTCTGCACTGAGCTGTGCAAAGATTATCTCTTATTTCCTTGCGCATCATCCATATCTCTGCATATCCATATGCCTATGCAAAAGACTTAAATACCATAACTGCCTCAACCACAGCAGTACATTCTAGGCACTCTGTGTAAAAAGGTTGTCCCACTCATCTCTTTCAAACTTTGTCCCTCTTACCTTAAAGCTATGCCCTCTAGTATTTGATTTTTCCATCTTTGGAGAAAGATTCTGACTACCTGCCCTATCTGTGCCTCTCATTTTGTGCATTTCTGTTGGGTGTCTCTTTTGCCTCATTTGTCCATTTTGGCCCATCAAATTGCCCGCTGGAGTTCTTTCCTTCTTTCTTTATATTCCTCAATGGCCCTGCCTGATTCCATCCTCGCAAATCGTGCATGTGCTCCATTTTATTCTTTTTGACCATCGTAGACACCATAAAATGATCGCAACATCACAGAAAAAGTTCTGAAACATTTCTATGATCAATATTTCAACGTGTAATTCTGGTTTGAGAAAAAAACTCAACTAAATAAATCATATTAACATACATGGTTGAAGTATGATTAAGCTCTAGCATTCTTGGGTTTCTAATTTTGCCAGATAGATAGATGTTCTCGATCACTGGATGTCGCTCCTGTTAATATACAAACACTCTTATATTCACTTTTTAAAAAAGTGACACAACAGGATAAACCATTTTTAAGTGAACCGGTGAATTCATAGGTAGCACAAGAATAGGGGGTTGGTGAGTTTAACAGGAGCATGAGCAACAGAATCCGGCATTATTTACAGGGGTATAAAGTTGGTGCCCGAGTGAGTTTAAAAACAGCTTGGAACTGGGAATAGACACAAAAAGCTGGAGTAATTCAGCAGGTCAGACAGCATCTCTGGAGAAAAGGAATAGGTGACGTTTTGGGTTGAGACGGTACCACAGTTAGTTTAACGGGAGCAAATGAATAGCGCCCTGTTAATCTTAATAGGGCATGGAAAAATAGGACCAAATAGTTTTGAAGGGAAACTTGGAAAGGAACCTTGCTGAGTTCGTAAAGAACATGGGAAATGTGACAATGGTTTTTTTTTAATGGCAACAGAGGCAATGGAGGAGGTTAAAGGAGGCTGCAAACAGAGTTCCACTGAGCTTAAAAGGAGCCTGGGAAACCTGTGAGTTTACAAGGAGTGCAGGAAACAGGATGTGAGCAGCGAGTTTAAAGAGACAAGGGAAACAAAACTAGGCGAGGCAGATTCACACCATGGGGATTGAAAAAATGGTTGGCAGATTATGTGAGTTTTGCTGTATAGCATGTATGATTAAAGCAATGCCTCGCCCCAATTTTTTTAATTCTACAAGGCTGGGTTAAAAGCCAGCCTTGTAGAAAAGCCAATCAGTTTGGGTTCTTATTCTTGCGTATGGCGTGCACAGCCTAAAGTTGTCGGATAACTTGTTCTATTTGAACTTATTCGATTGTGCACACCGGGTTGATTGCATTTGTCGAAACAGGGCGGACCACGTGAAGGTTGCAATCTCCCACCCCAGTTTTGGTTAAAAGCCAATCAGTTTAAATGCTTGCAATTTGTAATTTTAATTAGCATTGGAGTGTATTGATAACAAGTAACAACATATTTGACCAGCAAGCATTTGCAGGTAACTTCCACAGACCTTGTCCTGCTCCCCAGCTGTGAATTCACTGAAAGCACAGTGGAAATCCTGTTTATACTTGCAAGCAGCCTGTCATCTGCTTGATGCATTTATGCATCACAGTTTGGCCGCGGTCCCCAATGACAGGCTGAAAAGATCAGGTCGTAAAAAGACTTAAGGGACAAAGTGATCTCAAATGCCACTGACAATGCAGCTCTGGCGGCATTTGCTCAGGAGCCACTTGGTACAACGGAGCCGGATTTTGTCAGACCCTCTGTTGTGAAATACAGTCTGTATCCCACTGCTTAAACTGGCAGATCTCCCAGTATTTTAGCCAGCATAGGGGAGAGCAATTTCAGAGTATTTTAGCCAGCATAGGGGAGAGCAATTATGCCGCTTTGGTAGGGTAGGGGAAACGAAACTGGGAATGGAGAAAAATGTTGCAGCTGTTACAGTCCGGATCTTGCCGCGACAGTCCCGACTAAAATACCAACGTTTCATTTTTTAAGAACCATTAACATCCCTCAGAGCTTTACAGGTGTACATCGGACAACAACTCATGCAAATATTATAAGACCAATAGACTCATTCGGCTCATCGGGTCTACGCTATCTGATCATGACTGATCTACTTTTCCCTTTCAACCCCATTCTGCTGCCTTTTCCCCATTACCTTTGATGCCCATCAAAAAATGCTCCTCATACGTTAATGTGGAGGACAATAGCGCCTATGGTACATTTTATTTCATCAATATAGATGAATGAACGGTGGAAATATTAGGTTACAAATATTCCTTATCTCAGTCTGCAAGGGGCCAATCAACACACATTAGTGCCGAATCAATGTTATAAAAATACTTCACCAAATGAACGGACACAAAAAAGGGAATTACAAACCCTGTAGAAGAAATAGCTGGCAAAACCATTCGTTCTTATACTTTCAGTTTCTAAAATTCTCCGTTTCTATCTGATTAGTGTTGAATGAAATCCAGAGAAATGGTCTATTTAGGTCACCTCTACTCCCTTTATGGATCTACATTTGTTTCCTGACAAAGCAAAGTTGTTGACTTTGCAAGATATTAAGATGACCTCACCTGCATTTCACGGGGAAGTTAAAGATTCCCATGGCATCATTGGATAAAAGTAATGTTGATATTGCTCCTGGTGTCTTGACTTAAAACCATGCCATTGATGTTGCTTCTCCATTCAATGCATCACTGGTTCTGGAGTTTAAACTGAAGTGCTTCAGATAATCAGCTGAGCTAATTATTTAAACTGGTGACCATGCATGAAAAAGCTTTCTGATGAAAGAAAGCTTCATCTGAAGCAGCTCGTCAAGTTTCTTGCTCCATATTTGTCGTCTGACTTGCTGAGCATTTCCTGCATATTCCATTTTAATTTAAATTTCCATGATTTCCACAGATTTGTTGCTGTCATTTCCTCTGTAACAATCTTCATTCCACAGTAAATAATATCATGTTTAGAATTCATATATAATAATTCAAAGACTTATTGAAACTTTTTGTATTTTGGTTATATATTTTAATTTTAAACTCCAATGTGTAGCAGAAAACAAAATTTAAAACAATTCTGCTGGCCAAATAATTTGCATGAGGTAATCGCAATTGAATGGGGTGGAAGATTGCAACCTTCACGTGATCCGCCCTGTTTCAATGAAAGCAATCAACCTGGTGTGCACAATCAAGTAAGATCAAATAGAACAAGTTTTCCTACAACTTTAGGCTGTGTACGCCATACGCAAGAAGAAGTAGCAATTGGATGTTGCAGCTTCAGTGGGAGAAACACGGAAACCCTGAGGAAATAATGAAGGATTTCCTACCAAAATCATGAGGATTATTAACTATGAAGACCCCCTAAGAAATTAATGCAGTAGCTACCAATAATTGTTGCTCACAGTTCAATTGACTTAATGCAATAATAATGTGAATGCTGTATTACTATTAAGCTTCTGCAGTTCAATTGTAACCCTAAATCCACTGTCCACAGTGTGCAAAACCCAATTCCATTATTGTTATCACAGTACCATCAAATGCAATTTACTGCTTGCTGTGAAATCAATTAACTCCTTACACCAACCTATATAATCATAACTGCAGCTGGTGGTTAGAGGAAGAAAGGTGATTTGCCAAATAAATGGTTTTATTTGTATGTTTCATAAGTTAATAACCCTAATATTATGAGAACAGCATTCCCTTATATACAACGTACCATGCCATAAGCAAACTGCAAGCAATATATTTAGTAAGTGAAATCTACAGTATATCATGAAACTACCTCCAATAAGCATTACCTATGATGGTCTTTCAAATGCTGTGAAACTGAACTTCTGCTTATTATGGAAAAGATCATAAGTGATAGGTGCAGAATTAGGCCATTGGGGCGATCAAGTCTACTCCACCATTCTATCATGGCTGAACCCCGTTAGAAAAAAATCATGTGTGGTTAAAGTGCACATTGTCACTTCAAAGGCCATTTTTATACATTTTGGTTTCACCATGTAGAAATGACAGCTGTGTTTATCCATATTGCCCCATTTCAGGACACCATAATGTTTGGGACAAATGGCTTCATAGGTGTTTGTAATTGCTCATGTGCATTTAAATGCCTCCTTAATTGCAGGTATAAAAGAGTGCTCAGCGCCTAGTCTTTTCTCCAGTCTTTTCATCACCTTTGGAACTTTTCCTGTTGTTTATCAACATGAGGACCAAAGTCGTGCCAATGAAAGTCAAATAAGCCATTATGAGATTGAGAAACAAGAATAAAACTGTTAGACATCAGCCAAACCTTAGGTTTACCAAAATCAACTGTTTGGAACATAATTAAGATGAAAGAGAGCCCTGGTGAGCTCACTAATCACAAGGGACTGGCAGGCCAAGGTAGATCTCCACAGCTGATGACAGAAGAATTCTCTCTATAATAAAGAAAAATCTCCAAACACCTGTCCGACAGATCACAAACACCCTTCAGGAGTCAGCTGTGGATTTGTCAATGACCACTGTCTGCAGAAGACGTCGTGAACAGAAATAGAGGCTACACTGCAAGATGCAAGCCATAAAAATGGTTAGCCATAAAAATAGGATGGCCAGGTTACAGTTTGCCAAGAAGTACTTAAAAGAGCAACCACAGTTCTGGAAAAAGGTCTTATCAAGATAAGATGAACTTATAACCTTATAACCATATAACATATAACAATTACAGCACAGAAACAGGCCATCTCGCCCATTCTAGTCCGTGCCGAACACTTACTCTCACCTAGTCCCATGTACCTACACTCAGACCATAACCCTCCATTCCTTTCTCATCCATATACCAATCCAATTTATTTTTAAATGATAAAATCGAATCTGCCTCCACCACTTCCACTGGAAGCTCATTCCACACAGCTACCACTCTCTGAGTAAAGAAGTTCCCCCTCATGTTACCACTAAGCTTCTGTCCCTTAATTCCCAAATCATGTCCTCTTGTTTGAATCTTCCCTACTCTCAATGGAAAAAGCTTATCCACATCAACTCTGTCTATCCCTCTCATCATTTTAAAGATCTCTATCAAGTCCCCCCTTAACCTTCTGCGCTCCAAAGAATAAAGACCTAACTTGTTCAACCTTTCTCTGTAACTTAGGTGCAGAAACCCAGGCACCATTTTAGTAAATCTCCTCTGTACTCTCTCTATTTTGTTGACATCTTTCCTATAATTTGGCGACCAAAATGGTGCCTTGTACAATTTTAACATTACATCCCAACTTCTATACTTAATGCTCTGATTTAAAAAGGTCAGCACACCAAAAGCTTTCTTTACCACCCTATCTACATGAGATTCCACCTTCAGGGAACTATGCAAGTTATCCCTAGATCCCTCTGTTCAACTGCATTCCTCAATTCGCTACCATTTATCATGTACGTCCTATTTTGATTTGTCCTACCAAGATGTAGGCCAAACATTATGAGGGCACTGTAAGTGGGTTAGTTACACGGATCATTGCTGCATATTACAACTATTATTATTGGTAAATTAGACAATTTATCAGTCAATATAAGCAAGACGGCTCTTAGGGAGTGGCAGTGAGGGAGCGGCCTTGTGAGGGAAGTGCCTTGTGAGTAAAGTGTGAGCCTTTGGTTCGAGAGTCTTCGGCGAGGAAGCTGAGGGGAGGAGGCTACGCATAAAGCTCGAGCGGACGGAATGCGGGGCAGATGAGACAGTGTGAGGCGCGCAGAATGTGGGAGCCCAGGGACACGAATGGTGCCTCTGGCTGCTACAACTGTGGCAAGTGCATCCAGCTTCAGCACCTAAAAGACCGTGTTGGGGCACTGGAGAAGCAGCTGGATGACCTCAGGGCCATCCGGGAAAACGAGAGTTTCCTGGACAGGACCTACAGTGAGGTAGTCACGCCGAGGATACGGGAAGAACCAAGGTGTGTGATGGAAAGAGTGGAAATCGTGGAGTGCAGAATACTCAGGTGGCTGTGCCTATTGAAAACAGGTACACCCTCTTGGGAACTGTCTGGGGAGACAATATTTCCAGTCCGAGTGGTGGACGTGTCGGTGGCTCCAATCCTAGAGATGGGACTCGATCGACGTCGGGCAGAGTGCTAGTGGTGGGTGACTCCATTGTCCGAGGAGCGGACAGGAGATTCTGTGGCGGCAGCCGAGACACAGGGTTGGTCTGTTGCCTCCCTGGTGCCAGGGTTCAGGATGTCATGAGCCGAATTAAGATCATCCTTGAGAGAGAAAGTGAACAGCCGGCAGTAGTTGTGCACGTAGGCACAAATAACATCGGGAAGACACTGAAATGCCTGACTGCTATGGTGGTTATCTCTGGTTTGCTTCCAGTACCTCGTGCTAGTGAGGACAGGAACAGGGAGATAGGGGACCTGAATGTGTGGCTGAGGGCCTGGAGCAGGGAGAAAGGATTTAAATTTATAGACCACTGGGATCTCTTCTGGGGTAGGGGTGACCTGTACAAAAGGGATGGGTTACACCTTAACTGGAGGGGGACCGATATTCTGGCAGGCAGGTTTGCTAGGGCTACACATGTGGGTTTAAACTAAATAGTAGGGGGGGAGAGGGATTGACAAATTGGGAGTATAAAGATGTAGTTGAAGGGGAAGTGACTACAGGAAAAATGACAAAAAATTTCTCAAATTAATGGGAAGGAAAGCTCGAGAATGGACAACAGAGTAAGGTTAGGGCCAGGTGCGAGCGGTGTGAAGGGGGAAGTGAATACGGAGGTCAGTGCCGTATATGAATGCGCAAAGTATAAGGAGTAAAGTGGACGAGCTTGAGGCTCAATTAGAAACTGGCAAGTATGATGTTGTGGGAATTACTGAGACATGGCTGCCAGAGGGACAGGGCTGGGAACTGAATATTCAAGGGTATACCTCCTATCGAAAAAACAGACAGGTGGGCAAAGGGGGTGGGGTTGCCCCGTTGGTGAGGAGTGAAATTCAGTCCCTTGCAAGGGGTGACATTGAAATAGGAGATGTGGAGTCAGTATGGATAGAACTAATGAATTGTTAGGGCAAAAAGACCCTAATGGGACTAATCTACAGGCCCCCAAACAGTAGCCTGGACATAGGGCACAAGTTGAATCAGGAGTTAAAATTGGCATGTAGCAAAAGCAATGCTGTGGTTGTTATGGGAGATTTCAACATGCAGGTAGACTGGGAAAATCAGACCCCAAGAAAGAGATTTTGTAGAGTGCCTTCGTGATGGATTCTTAGAACAGCTTGTATTGGAACCTACCAGGGAGAAGGCAATTCTGGATTTAGTGTCATGTAATTGAACCGGATTTGATAAAGGACCTCGAGGCTAATGAGCCATTAGGAGGCAGTGACCACAGCTTGGTCAGGTTTAATCAACAATTGGAGAGGGAGAAGGGTAGATCGGGGGTCTCAGTGTTGCAGTTGAATAAAGGGAACTATGGGCCATGAGGGAGGAGCTGGCCAAAGTTGACTGGAAAGATACACTAGCAGGGATGACAGTGGAACAAAAATGGCAGGTGTTTCTAGAAATAATACAGAAGGTGCAGGACCAGTTCATATCTAGGAGGAAGAAAGATTCCAAGGGGAGAAAGGGACGAACATGGCTGACAAGGGACGTTAGGGACAGTATAAAAATTACAAGCGAAAAAGTACAACATAGCAAAGATGAGCAGGATGCAATGTTTAAAGAACAACAGAAGATAACCAAAAATACAATACGGGGAGAAAAGACGAGGTACGAAGGTAAGCTAGCCAATAATATAAAGCAGGATAGTAAAAGCTTCTTTAGGTATGTGAAGAGGAAAAAATTAGTTAAGACCAAAGTTGGACCGTTGAAGACCGAAAAAGGTGAATTTATTATGGGGAACAAGGAAATGGCAGATGAGTTGAACAGGTACTTTGGATCTATCTTCACTAAGGAGGACACAAACAATCTTCCAGATATAGTAGTGGTCAGAGGATCTGGGGTGACGGAGGAACTTAAAGAATTCTACATTAGGCAGGAAATGGTGTTGAATAGACTGATGGGACTTGTAAATAAGCAATTCACAAACTCTTAAAGTGTGCAACACCTTTTAATGATAGCACAGGGTATTACATACGTCCTCAAGCACTGGCTACATTCTTCTACTGAACTGTACCCAGGAAGGGGAAGGCGTTATGATTGATGTTAACTAGGCGGGGTTAATGGTACTGAGGTAACTATGTTATTGGTTGCATATAAAAAACATCTACATCCTTCTCCTTAGAAAATCAAAAAAGACTGTTGTCACAACAACAGAATTAAACAGCAGAATTAAACAAAATCGCCATAACAGGTGGCTTACTAATCCGGCCCGAGCGCGTACGGAGGTCTCCCCCTTCCCCCGCAGGAGCAGAAAAAACAGGAGGACACGAGACAGCAGGGGAACCAGGGAAGGGCGGTGGGGCTGGAGAAACAGGAGAGGGAGAACCGCGACCAGCAACAGGTGACCTGCGCAGAGGGGAAACAGGCGCTCGATATGGGGATCGAGGCATGCAGGGAACGCTGGCTGGGACAGCAGCTGGCTGCTGGTATGAGAGTGGCGGGGCATAGGGTCCTGGGGGCTGCGGCTTCGGCTCATTAACCACAAGCAGGTGTTGTCGGCTTTTACGGTAGATGGTTCCCTCATAGTCGACCAGATACGAACGAGGTGAGTCGGCCACCCCAACCACGGTAGCCAGACGGGAGTGACCACCGGCGGTCTGCAACCGAACAACCTGTCCAGGCAACAGAGGATCGAGCGGTCTGCACGACCGATCGTGGGAACGCCGCTGGCTGTCATGTTTCTCTTGAATGCGCCTCTGCACAGAGGCGGGCTCCAGCACCCGAGGTTTCAGCTGGCGCTGGGCAATCGGGATGGTAGATCTTGTTGTTCTGGACATCAGACGCTGAGCAGGGGACCCCATGGCCGGATCCCTGGAAACATTCCTGAGGTTCAGGAGATCCAAATACAAATCAGAGTTAGACAGTCTCGCCTGTTCCATCAGAAGCTTGGCGCTGCGGACGGCCCGTTCAACAAGGCCGTTGCTCTGTGGTCCGGGCTGCTGGTGAAATGCACAAAATTCCATTTGTCGGCAAAACTCTTGAACTCTCAGCTGGTAAACTGCCTGCCATTGTCAGTCTGCAGCCTGACAGGGGACCCAAACGTGGAGAAGTATTTCCGCAGCTTCCGGATCACCATCTCCGACGTGAGGGATGTCAGTAAATCCACTTCAAACCAGTTTGAGTACGAGTCGACCAGGACAAGGTAGTGGTTACCACGCCACTCGAAGATGTCGGCAGCCAGCGAGGACCAGGCCAAGGCAGGGGCGGGCTGTTGCAGCAGGGGCTGCCGCTGCTGGTGCGGAGCAAGATTGTTGCACGTGGAGCAGGCAGAAACTCGGTCTCTAATATATTTGGCCATTCCAGGCCTTGGAATTGGCACTGAGCATGGGCGAGTGTTGCGTCGACGCCAGGGTGTCCGCTATGGGCTGCGCAATAGTAAAAATCGAACAGGGAGGACGGGACTACCACTTTATGTCCCTTAACGATAACGCCATTCTGGAGCACCAGTTCGTCACGGACCAGGAAGAAAGGCTGTGTTTCAGACGGTGCAGCGGAGCGCTTTGTTGGCCACCCTGATTTAATCAAAGAGGCAAGACGCTGCAAAACTGGATCAGCAGCGGTGTGCTCGGCCAAAAGCTGCAGCTGCTTGGTGGGAATAACGCCCAATACGAGCAAGTCCTCTGTTTCGTAGGGGTGGCGAGCACAGGAGGTCCGTGGGGCGCGCGATAAGGTATCCGCAATGTGCATCTCGGTGCCTTTTTTGTAGATGACGTCGAAATCAAAGCGCTGGAGTTGCAGCATCATACGCTGCAGCCTGGCAGGGGCAGCGTGAATCGGCTTGTTCAGGATTGTCACCAGTGGCTGGTGGTCGGTTTCGACCGTAAATCTGCTGCCAAACAGGAAGTCTCTGAACTTGGAGCAGGCAAACACCACCGCGAGCAGCTCCTTCTCGATCTGAGCGTACCGGTTCTCGGTGTCCGTCATGGTGCGGGAGGCATAGGAGACAGGATGTAACGAACCATCGACAGACTGAAGGCAAGCCGCACCCAGACCGAATTTAGAAGCGTCACAGGTGACAGTGATGGGGCAACTCGCATCGAAGAATCGCAACGTCGGAGTGTTAATCAGTTTCGACTTGAGATAGTCAAACGCCTGCTGGTGCTGTGGGAGCCAGACCCAGGTGATATCCTTTTTTGTCAGCTGCCGCAGGGGAGCACTCAGCTCACTGAGGTTTGGTACAAACTTCCCAAGGTAGTTCACCATGCCCAAGAATCGTTGTAGACCTTGCACGTCGGTGGGGGTTGCCATCTCGGAGATGGCAGCTGCCTTCAAAGGGTCGGGTTTTAGTCCGTTGGAAGTGAAAACGTGTCCAACATACGTGACTTCTGAGACACGAAACCGGCACTTCTTTGGATTCAGCTTGAGGTTGGCCTTTCGCGCCCGATCCAGGATGCGGCGGAGGTTCAGGTCGTGCTCGGCAATGTCCTTCCCATAAACTAGGATATCATCCACGATGATGGCACATGGCAAGTCCGAGAATATCTGCTCCATCGTTCGCTGGAACACCTTGCTAGCGGAATTGATGCCGAATGGCATTTGCAGGAACTTGAATCTGCCAAACGGTGTGGCGAAGGTTGTCAGGTCAGAAGACGCTTTGTCCAATGGGATCTGCCAAAACGAGTTCTTAGCGTCTAGGACCAAAAAGATGGTGGCTTGCCCGACTTGAGCCGCCACGTCCTCAACAGACTGCATGGGGTAGTGTGGTCGCCTGATGGCAAGGTTTAAGTCCTTAGGGTTGATACACACACGTATTTCGTTCCTGTCTTTCTTTATCGTGGCAACCATGGTGGAGACCCAATCGGTGGGCTCACTAACCGCTTCTAGCACCCCCTTTTCGACCATGTTGTTAAGCATCCCACTTCTGACACCATGTAAATAAGCAATTCACAAACTATTAAAGTGTGCAACACCTTTTAATGATAGCACAGGATATTACATACGTCCTCAAGCACTGGCTACGTTCTTCTACTGAACTGTACCCAGGAAGGGGAAGGCGTTATGATTGATGTTAACTAGGCGGGGTTAATGGTACTGAGGTAACTATGTTATTGGTTGCATATAAAAAACATCTACAGGACTGAAGGCTGATAAATCCCCAGGGCCTGATGGTCTGCATCCCAGGGTACTTAAGGAAGGGGCTATAGAAATCGTGGATGCATTGGTGATAATTCTCCAATGTTCTAATGACTCACGATCAGTTCCTGGGGATTGGAGGGTAGCTAATGTTACTCCACTTTTTAAGAAAAGCGGGAGAGAGAAAACAGGGAATTATAGACTAGTTAGCCTGACATCGGTTGTGAGGAAGATGCTGGAGTGAATTATAAAAGATGAGAGAGCCGAACATTTGGATCGCAGTAACAGGATCGGTCCGAGTCAGCATGGATTTACGAAGGGGAAATCATGCTTGACTAATCTTGTGGAATTTTTTGAAACTGTAACTAGGAAAATGGACAAGGGAGAACCAGTGGATGTAGTGTACCTGGATTTTCAGAAAGCATTTGATAAGGTCCCACATAGGAGATTAGTGGGCAAAATTTGGGCACATGGTATTGGGGTTAGAGTGCTGACATGGGTAGAGAAGTGGTTGGCAGACAGGAAACAAACAGTAGGGATTAACGGGTCCCTTTCAGAATGGCAGGCAGTGACTAGTGGGGTACCGCAAGGCTCGGTGATGGGATCACAGCTATTTACAATCAATGATTTGGATGAAGGGATTCAAATTAAGATTAGCAAATTTGCAGATGATACAAAGCTGGGTGGCAGTGTGAACTGTGAGGAGGATGATATGAGAGTGCAGGGTGACTTGGACAGGTTGGGGGAGTGGGCAGATGCATGGCAGATGAAGTTTAATGCTGATAAATATGAGGTTATCCGCTTTGGTAGCAAAACCAGGAAGGCAGATTACTATCTAAATGGCGTCAAGTTGGGAAAAGGGGAAGTACAACGGGATCTGGGGGTCCTTGTAAATTAGTCTATGAAAGTAAGCATCCAGATACAGCAGGCAGTGAAGAAAGCGAATGGCACGTCGGCCAATAACAAGAGGAATCGAATATAGGAGCAAAGAGGTCCTTCTGCAGTTGAATAGAGCCCTAGTGAGACCACACCTGAAGTATTGCGCGCAGTTTTGGTCCCCTAATTTGAGGAAGGACATTCTTGCTATTGAGGGAGTGCAGCGTAGGTTTACAAGGTTAATTCCCGGGATGGCGGACTGTCATATGCTGAGAGAATGGAGCTGCTGGGCTTGTACATTCTGGAGTTTTGAAGGATGAGAGGGGATCTCATTGAAACATATAAGATTGTTAAGGGTTTAGACACGCTAGAGGCAGGGAATGTTCCCGATGCTGAGGGAGCCCAGAACCAGGGGCCACAGTTTAAGAATAAGGGGTAAGCCATTTAGAACGGAGACGAGGAAACACTTTTTCTCACAGAGAGTGATGAGTCTGTGGAATTCTCTGCCTCAGACGGTGGTGGAGGCAGGTTCTCTGGATGCTTTCAAGACAGAGCTAGATAGGGCTCTTAAAAATAGCGGAGTCAGGAGATATGGGGAGAAGGCAGGAACGGGGTACTGATTGGGGATGATCAGCCATGATCACATTGAATGGCGGTGCTGGCTCGAAGGGCCGAATGGCCTACTCCTGCACCTATTGTCTATAATTTATTGTCTATTATAATGTGTGTTAGCTAGAGCAGCTGATGCACACCACAGTGCATGAAGTTGGTGCTTCATTAATGAATGGAAAAATAATATTCCATCTCTTGGATCTGACACCCTGGCCACTCCCTCTTCCATCAGGCAAAACGCATAGAAGTGTGAAAACACCCACCACCAGATTCAGGGGCAGTTTCTTCCCATCTGTTATCAGGCAACTGAATCTTCCTACCAGATCCAGAGAGCAGTGCTGAACTACTACCTACCTCTTTGATGACCCTTGGACCTTGATCAGACTTTGCTGGCTTTACCTTGCACTAAACGCATGTATCTTTACACTATAAATCGATCGATTGTAATCATGCTTTGTCTTTCTGCTGACTGGTTAGCATGCAAAAAAAGCTTTTCACTGTACCTTTTCACATGTGACAATAAACGAAACTGAAAACTGAGTGATTGCTTTAAAAATCAGAAGCAATCAAAATTTATGTAACAAAGCTTTCACCTCGACTTGTTTAGGACACCTGACTCTAGTTCATTGCTTGCCTAATTTAAAATCTATTTGTAAATAAGCAGTTTTCTTGCACAGTTAGAGTATGATTGAGTTAGTTTATATTATTGAATTCGATAACAGGACTTAGCGTTGCCATAGCCAAATTTGCTGATGATACAAAGGCGGGTTTGTTAACAAGTTGTCAGGACGACAAAAAAGTATAGAGATAGGTTTTGTCTGTGGGCCAGAAGTTGGCAGATAGAATATAATATGGGAATATGGGAAAATGTGAGGTTACCCACTTCAATTACGTAGCGGCAGATTTTTATATCGTTGAAGGGATTACTCCCTCTGGCCGCTAATAGGACTACATGGTTAAGGGGAACGTCTTTATACACATGCGTGCTCATTGTCAGTGACCTTCAGAGCTTCTTCACAGACAAATCTTCCAAAACACTCTTTTGATGCGTAAATTCTTTATTATTGATGGAAAACAATAAGATACATCCAAACTTCTTCCGACTCGTTACTATGAACTTCATCGAACCAGGTATTCGCTTTAAACGTTAGAAAACTCCTTGTGTCTGCGTTACACTTCGCATGGTCAAAGAGTAAACCTTCTCCATGCTGATCCGAAAGTAAACTAAAAACTAAGCTTCTGCACAAGAAACTTAGCTCCAAACACACCCTAAAATACGTCATAAATTCCACCCATAATATAACGGGCAGTCTAAAATTTAAAGACACATGCCATAATTAATGACACACAAAACAAGCCAAAAGGCCACTACAAATTGAAAACAAAGACAAATTAAGAAGTGAATTATTTAACTAGAATAAACTACAAAATATTGCAGTGTAAAGAAATCTAGGGATCAAAGGTCATGAAACACAAATTATTTAGGAAGGCTAATGGAACATTGATCTTTATCACAGGGGATTTGAAATACAAAAGTAGTTAAGTTTTGGACATCTTCAGAGGGCACTGCTGAGACTACCGTGTGAGTCTTCCACATTAATGGCCTGGTGCTTTTGCTGTGGACTCTGTGCAAAGAAGGTTCACTATGCTGACTCCTGGGATGAAGGGGTTGATGTACGAAGGGAGGTCAAGCATATATTCATAATAATTTGGAAGAATGAGAGGTGATGTTGTTGCAAGATATAAGATTTTGAGCAGAATGACATGATACATGTTGCGAGAACCCAGCAGGGGTACGTAGAACAAGAGAGTCTAGTTTCAAAATAAGGGTTCACCAATTTAAGACAAACAAGGAGAAAATTCTCCTTGCAGAGGGAGACACTCAGACACTCTTTGAAATTCTCAACCCCACAGAACTTTGGAAACAATTATTGAATTAATTCACAGATAAATTGACAGTTCCACTAGAAGAGAGTCAAATGGGAAGTAGAGAGACAAGGAAGTGATGTTAAGATCAAGACTGGTTCAGTCATGATTTTACTGAGGTCATGTATGCTTGGGGTACCAAGTGACCTACCCCTGCTCTTTGTTTATTATTTTTTAAACTGAATTTTTGCATTCAAGTTTGTAAAAGTGTCTGCATAAAAAGTCTAACCCTCCCCAAATTGATCAAATCATATCATGTGTATATTATTGAATGCAGAATAGGTTTGAGGAGCCTCTGGTGTATAATCATACCTTAAATGACTCCAACTCTTTGCTTGTTTACACTCAATTCATACTGAAAATATTTTACATTACACCTACACCTAGTAGGTATGTTACAAAACTTACCTTGAGCAGCGCTGCAGTTCTGCCGCTCCCCGTGTGCGCGACTTTGGCGCCTTTCAGAGGGGGGCGGGCTTAAAATGCCGTTTTTCCACAGGCAGGAAAAATCGATGAATGTCGGGCGATATCGTTGCAGAAGAAAAATCGCTCTGACATTTCATGAATTAAGGTATTTTTAAATTACTCTAAATTATTTGTTAACTAGAGTAATTTAAAAATCACCTTCAAAAGCCGTGAGAACTGACAACCAGAAGGATTTTGCGTAGGGGAGAAAAAAAGGTAAATAGTTTATTTTTATATTAAAAGTTGGTTTTTCGGGAGGCTTTAATAATATTTTCATGTTGCGAAATGGGGTCCAAAAAAATGTATGAACAAACAGTATTTTTCCTCCCGACTTCACCGCTAACTGCAACGTTCCAATCCACCGCATTCCACTAAAACCCACTCGCTAGTTCATTTAAATGGCCATTAATTTACAGGAATCAAACACTAAATTCCTTCTATTTGGCCCAGAAATTCATGAAAATGAGATTTAAAAATTATGTTATATTGTGGATTATTGTGTGAATGTTATTTGGACACTTAGGCAATTTAAAAAAAGTTTATCTTTTCTTAAGAAATGGATAGATGTTTAGATCTACTGATTGAATTTTGTAATTAGCTACAATTAGATAACTAACTAATTATATGCTTTAATTTCAGGTCATCCAAGTAAGATTGTTTCATATTTATTTCAGAATGCTTCAATCTATAATAAGTGAAAATTTCATTGAGTTCTATTAATTTTTAAGAAAGTTAAGGGCTTTTAACTGATCCAGATCACAGCTTTTAAGTTAAGTCAATTGAAAGGCAATGGGGAACAAGATGCTAATTTCCGAGTATGAAAATGGCCATAACTTTCTTAATACTGAAGATATGAAAGTGAATTAGGTGTCAAATTAAACTTCTTTTTATGCTTTATCTGATGGGATAAATTGCAGACTTGATTTTTAAAATCTCAAAATTTTGTAACATTGCTACACCTAGTAACATGATACCTGTTCCCTGCTTGTTTACTCTAATTAGAGAGAAGTATCCTTTACACAGGACATTTTTGATGATTTTTTGATAATTATACCTTGAAATAACACAATTTCCTTGCTTGTTCATCCTTAATTAATACTGTAATTTAAAAAAAAATACTAGACCAAGTGCAGACCCGCTGCTCCCCCAACGCACCTGTCTTTTACCTGTAGCCCAGACGGGAGGCATGGGGGGCAGAGGGAACAGGGGGTGGGGGCAGAGAGGGAGGGGGATAGTTTGAGGGGTGGGTGGGCGCATCATCACAGGGGAGGGATGGTTCCCGAACTCAATACTCCCTCGCTAACGGCTCCGGGCTGTAGGCTCCAGGCTCCAGGGCTGGAGTATAGAGGGGAGTGGTCGGGGGGGGGGGGGGGGGGGTGACATCATTCGTAGTGCGAGCAAGAAGACAGTGGGTTTGTTCCCCCAAAGTTTTTTCAGATTTTTGACCATTTTCATTAATAACTCGACAAATAATGCATGGATTTTTCAGGTAAGGCGATTTTGGACCATGAAATCTCTACCAGAATATGTAAAAATTCTACTGTTAGCGTGTCGTTTTTTTTTAGAAGATGTGAATATGCACAAAGAAATAAACACACAAACACACACACATACAAATTCATACTTTTAATAGGTATAGACTGAGTGGGAACCATTGGGTCCCATTCTCACATGGGAGGCCTGATCTCCTAACGCAATATACCACCACTCACCCATAGCCCCCAACTGCGCAGGTGCGGCTGCCTCACGGCTTTCGGGACTTGCTCCCTGACTCATGGTTTTCTGGACTCGCTCACTGACTCAAGGTTTTCTGGACTCGCTCACTGACTCAAAGTTTTCTGGACTCGCTCACTGACTCGTGGCTTTCTGGACTCGCTCATTGACTCACGGCATACTGGACACACTCACTGACACGGCATTCTGGACTCACTCACTGGCTCACGGCTTTCTGGACTCACTGACTCACGGCTTTCTGAACTGGCTCACTGCTTTCTGGACTCGCTCACTCACTGACTCGAGGAGTGTGGGGAGAGGGGTGTGGAGGAGGAATGTGGAGGGGAGTGGAGGGGTGTAGGGGTGTGGGGGGGAGGGTAGGGGTGTGTGTGGGAGGGATGTGGAGGGGAGGGGAGGAGTGTTTGTGGGAGGGGGAGAGGTGCGTGTGGGAGTGTTAAACTGAGTTCTTTTGACAATCTAAATTCAAGAAAACTTGAATCAAACACTTGTTGCTGTCGAAACCGATTCTTTATTCAGCGCTGAGACAATTCTTTAAACCTTACAACAGTCAGCTGGACCTGTCAGCTCCGGGGCAGGTCCAAAGAATTAGTGACTGGTACAAATTCAAGGCATTATATAGGTATTAGACATTTCTGATACAGAGGGAATGACAAACTAGTAACCAATCATCTGAGTCCTTCTGGTGATTTACAACAGCAGCCACATGACCCCCTTCTCTGGCCTCATTTTACAACCTTTGTTTGCCTGAGGTTTAACTTTGTTTAGAATTATTTTATTTCAACAAAGCAAAACCCCAGTAGGCTCAATTATCAAAGACGACTCCTCAAAATATAAGATACACGCATATAATACAATGATCACATAAGTCATACAAACAAAACACATTATCCATACCAAGAAGAAAGATATCTCTATAAATCTAAACAAGGTCTAATGTTTACAATCCTACTTAGACACAATACATTTCATAAATGGTTCCACTACAATTGTACAAATACTATAAGTTTAAAATACTATTTTACTTCGGAGTCACGGGAGTGACTACGTGAAGAAGCCCCGCCTGGCGCTGGATCGGCATTACGTCAACGCTATCGGTAGAGGAAGAGCTGCAAAGCGCAGCTCCAACACAGCGGTAAGGAAATGGCCCGCAGGTAAGTAAAATGATTTTACTTCCAGGGCGTTTCCTAAAAATCCGTAGGCTGGTGGCTAAACCAGGAGGAGTTAAATTAAAATAAAAAAATTTAAAAAATCACGGGTAAAACGTGCGTCCCGGGGTATAGAAGAGTCGGGACAGCAGATTATTGCGGTGCCGGTTCCGATACTGGTGGCCGTTGAAATACCCGTTAGTGAGCCTTTGGTTGCTCAAACAAAAACTTTGAAAACCCAGTGCCTAAAATGTAAAAGAAAAGCTTGAAAGGCCTGAGTTTTCTGAAAGATCCTGAAAGGAAAGCCTTTTGGCTCAGAATGGATCAAATGGAGAAAATACTCCAAACAATAATCAACCAAGGGTCTAAGAACCCAGAATATTCCCAGGCAGCCCCTGAGGGGGTTCCATATCATGAATATGGTGCCAGTTTGAATTGGGAATTGAAACTCCAGTGCCCGGGATTGGACTGGAGGAAGTCTCCTTGAACAAGTTTCAGGAGTACCAGGGCTGTATGAGACAGACCCTGAAAGTGGTGATTGCGGTCAGAAGTACCCACCACAATACAAATTTGTTGATCCAGGTGTGTCTGATGTGGCACAAAGTTTGCTATACCTGGAGGAGGCGGTGAGGCCATGGAAGGAAACCTGGCGGCCAATGTTAATTATATGGTCTCTCACCTGCCTCAAGAAGCTGTTATGGTTGAGACAGCAGATTTGGATTAAAACACCTATTAATTGTACCTCACTGAAGGTACCTATGGTGAATCCAGCTATTTGGGCGCCAATGTCATCAATGATGCGGGCGCAGGAATTACGATTCAAAGAATCCTCAAGCTAATTAGGCTGGCTTCACTGTCTTTTGGTAGATAAGCTGGAAGGTTGTGGAATGACCAAAGTTCAGAACCATATGTTGGTTTTATTCTGCAACTCATTTTTTGAGATAAATTATATGAGGAAGATTGCCATTCGGCCTCTTTTACATCCAAGATTTGCAAAGGGTTGTGCAGGGCAAGCAATGTTCAAGCTCTTGGTTATTTGTTCGGAGAAAATCTGTCTAAACAAATGAAAGAAATTGACGAAGAGGCAAAAACTATTGACCTTATGAAACCCTTCAATTTTGGCCAGAGAAGGGCTGGTCAAATGAGAAGGGGATTTGATTTTGGAGCTGGAACAAGCCGAGGCAGGAGTATGATAAGGAAAAATTACCAGCCAGCAGAGCCGAATGTACACCCATTATTGGGAGAAGGAGATCACTTTGTCCGGTTGGAGAGGTACAAAAACTTTATCCTATTAAAGAAGAATGTTGGATGAACCTCAGATTGGTGGTAGACTCCGAATGTTTTATAATGAATGGGACAGTATAACATCTGATCGTGTTGTATTAAATACTGTTTTAGGATCTACCATTGATTTTGTAGAAGGTATGGATCCATTGGGACAGAATTAGCCTAATCATTCTTTGATATTTTCTGTTCTTGGGAAAAAATTCAAATTGACAAAGAGGTTAAGAATTTGTGTGAGAAAGGAGTTATTGAGAAAATAAGAGAGGATCCACAACAATTTGTGTCAAATATTTTCCCCAGACTAAAGAGATGGGGGTTGTAGAATCATTTAGATCTCACACAATTGAATACATTTGTCCAGTATAAACATTTTAAAATGGACACATTCAACACTGCAATGCAGCTGGTATCAACAGGTTGTTATATGGCTATAATAGATTTGAAGATGCATATTATTCAGTTCCAATTTATCAGTGCTTTCGCAGGTATTTAAAGTTAAATGGATGGGACAGCTGTGGCAATACAAAGCATTACATAATGGATTAAGCTCAGCACCTAGATTGTTCACTAAATTGTTGAAGCCAGCACTTGCACTGCTAAGGGCACAAAAACACATCGTTATGGCTTATCTAGATGACATTTTAATTGTCAATGCTAATCAGGAGTCAGCTGAAAAATCAGTCTCAGCAACTACAAGCTTGTTTGAAAAGCTGGAGTTCCTGATTCATCCAACAAAATCTAAGTTACAGCCATCCCAAACCATTGAATATCTAGGGTTTGTGATTAATTCAGTTACCATATTGGTAACTTTACCAATGGAAAAGGTGATTTATTTGACAAATTGTGTCAGAGCCTGATTAACAAACCTTATCCCTCCATCCGAGAAGCTGCTAAGGTTATTGGGAAGTTGGTAGCAGCATTTCCAGCAGTAGAATTTGGTCCACTACATTACCAAAATCTTCAAAGGGCAAAAACTCAAGCGCTTATACAGCGAGCAGGCCATTTTGATAGATAGGCCTATGCAATTGCCAAAGGAAGCCTTATCAGAATTGCATTGGTGGATTGAGAATGTTCCACAAGCTGCTAAGAACATTTTAGTTCAGCAGCCAGTAGTGTTTTTGCAAACTGACGCAAGTTCTCTCGGATGGGGGGCTACGGAAAATGAGACCAGCTGTGGGGGCAGATGGACTGTCCAAGAGGATTTATTGCTCCAAACATATGGTATTAATTATTTGGAGCTACTGGGAGCATTTTATGGATTAAAAGCTTATTGTTCTACTTTAAAGGATTTGCATGTCCAAATACAAATAGACAATACCACAGCTGTGGCTTATATCAATCACATGGGTGGTGTAAGATCAATATCATGTGATCATCTGGTAAATCTGATGTGGCAATGGTGTATTGGTAAAAATATTTGGCTGTCAGCTATTTATCTCCCAGGGAGACACAATGTTGTGGCAGACAAAAGATCATGAATATTTAAAGACAATACAGATGGATATTAATCCACAAATTTTCAAAAATATAGTCAGTCGGTATGGAGTGCCGGACATTGATCTGTTTGCATCTAGATTGAATCACCAATTGCCCAAATACGTGTCTTGGGAACACGATCCAGGGGCAGTAGCGGTGGATGTTTTCTCGCTACACTGGGGGAATACATTCTTTTATGTTTTTCCCCCATTCTCTCTGATTGGGCAATGTCTCAAGAAAATAGCGCAAGACGCTGCCAAAGGCATTTTGGTGGTGCCAAATTGGCCTACGCAGTCATGGTTCCCATTGATGCTAAAAATGATTATTGAACCATGTATGACGATTCCCAGTTGCGATAATCTGGTGACACAACCAGTGACAAAAGAAATTCATCCATTGCATGATCATATGAATTTGTTAATCTGCAGGTTCTGACCAGACCATTGCAAGAGTTTGAACTGTCGGACAGGACCGTGGATGTTATAGATGCAGCTTGGAGGAATAGCACTAAAAAACAATATATGTCACATATAAGGAAATGTGAAGCTTTTTGTACCCAGTCAAAGATATCTTATCATACTGCAAACATTTCAAATGTATTGGAGTTCCTTGCTGGGTTACATTTCGATGAGCATTTGAGTTATAGTGCCATTAATTGTGCTCGTAGTGCATTGTCGTCCTACTTACGACAAATTTCTGATCGGGATTCAGTTGGGTCTCACCCATTAGTATCCCGATTCATGAAAGGAATTTTTAATAAAAATCCTCCCAAGCCCAGATATACAGAAATTTGGGATGTTAGCATTGTTCTCACTTTGCTTAAGCAATGGACTCCAATTACTTCAATGTCTTTGCAGAAGTTAACATTGAAGGTAGTAATGTTAATGGCATTGGTATCAGCTCAAAGAGTACAAACTTTGCAATTGTTACGGTTGGATTGCATGCATGTGACTGCAGATAACATTGTGTTTTATGTTTATGACCTGATCAAACAAAGCAGACCAGGGAGAACTGGAGCTAAGGTAATGTTTAAAGCATATCCTATCGATGAAACATTGTGTGTAGTTAAGCATTTAACTCAATACATTGAGGTAACCAAAAATCTCAGAGGTTCTGAGGAAGCGTTATTGATAACACACAAAAAACCACATACAATATTTCAGTTCAAACCATTTCTAGATGGTTAAAACAGGTTTTGAGTCTAGCAGTCTCACTGATGTGTTTAAATCTCACTCCACTAGGGCGGCAGCTACGTCCGCGGCGAAGGTACAGGACGTACCACTCGATCAAATCTTTAGAGGCCGCAGGGTGGTGTAGAGAAGAAACGTTTTCAAAGTTCTACAATAAACCTGTTGTCACGGTGCCAGGATTTGGACACGCAGTACTGGGTTCTCTTTAAATGCTTGCTTTGTTTTATATTATCGATTTATGTTACCATTGACATCATTTATCATTTTTCTTTTGTAATTTTCCCCTACGATAGAGGGGTTATTATTTTAAAAATTGTTCTTTTTTAAAGGACTTATTAAATAAATTGTAACAATGTCTTCAAATACTATTTACTCACTACTGTTTTGACTAAACAGAGAGTCGTATGGAATGAATCTACGACATAAAAAACACAGAGCTTTAAAATCTTCACGTAGGCACTCACGTGATTCCGAAGTAAAATAGTAAGATTAAACGAGAACTTACCTGTTCGAAGTTTGATCTTTATTTTATGAGGAGTTACGATGAGGGATTACGTGCCCTCCGCTCCCAACCCTCATAATATAAATGATCATCTGGTAGTTCTAGTCTATGTTGGGCCTTACTATCTTACTCCGGCTATTGGTTCCGTGTTTTTCATGCCGCTGCTTTGAAGTATGCCGATCCTGCGTCAGGCGGGGCTTCTTCACGTAACCCCTCATCGTAACTCCTCATAAAATAAAGATCAAACCTCAAACAGGTAAGTTCACGTTTAATCTTACTATTACCTCTGTATTACAAACATTAATTATATCAGTTTGCCGAATTACACAGCTTGGAAGTTAAATTCCAAACCCACACACACTTCCAAACTCCAAGCATACATGGGTCGTAAATCTGTCAACTTAATTGATGATAAGTGTTTTGTGCCAGGATACAGCTTCATTCTAACTTACAGCCTCCCCTTTTCCTGCTATCTCTGGGAGATGGAATTTCAATCTCATCCGCAAGGCCTCTTACAAATATTACAGAACAAAGGGTAAACTTACAACTCTTTCCTTTCCAATCAACCGTACTCCCCTTCACACACATCCTATCCCTTATCTCAATCTCATTATAATTTAACTTAGCCAAAGCTAATACTACAGTCTATTATATTTCAGCCTTGAAGTCTGTCTCGAACTCAGCATAAACAGCCATAACCCTCCATCTATATGTCACACCCGGAGATCAGGAATGTGCCATAGAGAGAGTGAGCAAATGACCTCTGGCCTGAGAAGAGGCCCCATTCAACAAGCCTTTCTTCAACACAAAATTATATCAAATACAATTTCCTACAGCATTATAATTGCCTCAAAGCAATAAACAAAGCTATGCAGGTTCAGATTAGCATTTCTATGTTTTGATTAATCTGTTCCCTGTATGTTTTTCTTTGTACTTTATTTCTTGCAGAGACATGTGTTTCTGAAAACCTTAAGCTTTTCTCCGAGCAACTTACCCAGCTTATATAAAAGTCACTATCCAAGCGGTTTTATTATATAATATGTCCTCAGGAGGGGGGGAGGGGGTGTGTGTGGGTGGGGGAAGGGGGTGGTGTCACTTTGTGCCTCCCGGCTGCACTCACTCACTGCTCCCGGCTGCACTCGCTCCGCGGCTCCCTGCCGCACTCGCTCCACGGCTTTGGGGCTCAGCAGGGCTCACAAAATCAGCCCGGCCTCCGCCATTTTATTCTGACAGCGGGCATTGGAAGTTGCAGTCCAGTCGATTGACAGACGAGAAGACCAATCTGCTGATCTCACGATTTTTTAAACCTTCATAACTTTTGTAATACTCCACCGATCGGAACAAAACTTGGTGCGCTTGGAGGAGAGGAGAACGGTGAGTAAGGTGGAGAAAAAAAATTCTAGCGATATAGGGTACCATTTTTTTTTTTGAATATATTTTTATTAGAGGCCATACATATAACAAATAATATAGCATTTTTTTCCAAATATAGTTGATACATCTTTCCAAAATTATATAAATGTTAACAAAATATATATATTGGCCTCACTTTTTTTATAGAGTGAAAAAAGTATAAAGAAAGAATAGTGAATAATTATAAGAGTATGATTATAGTTGATTAATATAAAGAAGAGAGAGAAGGAAAAAAAAAAATAATAAAAAAAATAAAATAAAATAAACAAAAACAAAAAACAAAAAAAATAAAAATAAAAATAAAAATATTTGTGGAAAAGAAAACGGTATACAACTTGTCAATGAGTGGAACAATTTCTAATTATAATATATGGAGACAAGTATATAAATCTGATCTTAAACATTTTTGTTTGATCTTTCCACCGGGTACTCATTGAGTTTCAATGCTGAGCCCAGCTACCCCTTCATATAATCAGTGAATGGAGACCATATTTGTTCAAAAATCTCAGGTTTATCCATTAGGATAAATCTAATTCTCTCCAATTGTAATGTCTCCAACATTTCCACTGTCCACATTTTAATTGTCGGGGATAATGGTCCCTTCCAAAATTGTAATATTAATTTTTTTCCAATTATTAAACAGTAATCCAGAAAATTTCTTTGATTTACTGTTAAAATTTGAGTTGAATCTAAAACCCCAAATATAATTAATTTTGAGTCAGGGCTTAATGTGATCTTTAAAACTGTGGAAATAATTTTAAAAATCTCAGTCCAATAACTTTTAAGTTTTGTACATATTACAAAACTATGATTTAAATCGGCTTCTATGTGCTGACATTTATCACATAATGGTGATATAGTAGGAAAAATTCTATTTAATTTTTTTTTTGAGTAGTGTAATCTATGTATTACTTTGAATTGTATCAAGGTATGTCTGGCATTTAACGAACAGCGATGAATTCGTTGTAAGCTTTCTTCCCATAAATCTTCTGTTATAGGTAAACCAATTTCATTTTCCCATTTTTGTCGGAATAGTTCCGTTTTTGGCATTTCCCTGTCCAAAAAAATATTATATATATATGCTATTAATTTTTCTGTTGTTGGATGCTTGTTAAGTACTTCATCCAGTATACCTGGCTCTCTATTTCTGTAATTTAGCGTATTTAATTTGATATAATCTCTAATTTATAAATATCTAAATAGATTATTTGCTTGCAGTCCATAAATCTCTTTCAACTCCTGGAATGAGAGGAATTTCCCATTCCTGTAAAGATGTTCTATCCTTATTATTCCTAAGTTTTTCCAATGTCTAAACCCCACATCCAATGTCGAAGGTTTGAACATAGGATTATTCATAATTGGTAAACAAAGTGGTATAGTTTCTAAATGTAAAGTCTTAATGATTTGTTTCCAGGTACGTATATTATTTAAAATTATAGGGTTTGCCTTATATAATTTTTTTTGTACCACCCCAGGGGCAAGGAGTATTGTGCTTATGTCGAAAGGGAAACAATCTTCCTTTTCAATTCTTAACCAAGCTGGGTCTTGTTCCATCTGTATCAACCAATAATTAAAGTTCTTAATCTGAACCGCCCAAAAATAATATAAAAAATTAGGTAAAGCTAATCCACCATTTATCTTAGATTTACATAAGTGTATTTTACTTATTCTATGATTTTTGTAATCCCAAATGAAGCTATTAACTATAGAATCAATTAAAAAAAAAAAAAATTTAGGAAGATATAACGGAATGGCTTGAAATAAATATAGTAATTGAGGCAGAAAAATCATTTTAATGGCATTTATTCTACCGATCATTGATATCGGTAATGTTTTCCAATATAAAATATTTGTTTTTAATTTATATAATAATTGAGGAAAATTAGATTTAAATAAAGAATTATAAGATTTTGATACATTAATTCCAAGATATTTAATTTGATTATTAGCTATTTTAAATGGAAATTTATTCAATTTAATTCCTGTTATAGGCATAATTTCACTTTTGTTCCAGTTAATTCTATATCCTGAGAACTCACTAAATTCATTTATCACTTCAAGTACTTTAGGGATGCTAACCTCTGGTTTTGTTATATACAATAAAACATCATCTGCATATAAAGATATTTTATTAATTGTAGTTTTAGTATTATATCCATAAATTTCTGGTTCTACTCTAATCCTTTCGGCTAATAATTCTATAGTGAGTGCAAATAGTAACGGTGATAACGGGCAACCTTGTCTACAACCCCTAGAAAGATTGAATTTTGCTGTTGGGCCTGAATATAAAATTCTAACCCATTTGCAAAATCCTTCTCCCAGTTGAAATTTCTGCATTATCCTAAATAAATAAGGCCATTCAACCTGGTCAAACGCCTTCTCCGCATCCAGGGATATAACTGCTAGTTCAACATCAGTCATTCTTTTCGAGTAAATAATATTAAACAGTTATAAGTTATAAGTAGAATAACTTATAGGAATAAAACCTGTTTGATCATGATGTATTAATCTATTGATCACTAAACTTAACCGTTGAGATAAAATTTTTGTTAATATTTTTTGATCTGTATTTAAAAGAGCTATTGCTCTGTATGATCCTGGGTCTTCTGGATCTTTGTCTGCTTTAGAAATAAGTGTAATTGTGGATTCTTTTAAGGTTTCTGGAAGTTGTTCTTGTTCGTAGGTAACTTTGTACATAATTTGTAACCGTGGGACGATCAAATCATGAAACTTCTTATAAAATTCAACCCCCAAACCATCGGGTCCTGCAGCTTTACCATTCTTCAATGATCTAATTGATTCCTCAATATCTTTTGCTGATATTTCGGCATCTAATAATTCTCTACCTTCCCGATCTAATCCATTAATGTTACATTTCTGGAGAAATGTTTCTATTTTCTCGGGTTGATCCGTCACTTTTTGTGTATATAATTTTTGATAGTATTGTTGAAATCTATCATTAATATCTTTTGGTAAAGTTAATATATCTCCTTGTTCAGATTTGACCTTATGTATCATTTTCTACCATTTTTGCGTAAATTTAAATACAACGCAGACCGAAAGTGGTCAAGATGAGAGTTTTAGTAATAGTATGGAAGATATTAAAGACGTGGCCCGCCCCCACGTACACGCTTTCCGCTAAAATCCACCGCGGATTTCCACGCACTCAACCATCAGCGCAGCGGCTCAATGTCTCGCGGATAACCGTTTATAGTGGAGGTTTCGACATTTAAAAATGTTTTTTAACCATATTTCAAAATCTGCAGAGAAATCTCATGCCTATCCAACCTATGTTTCCATGTTTGTGCAATTGTAGGTAGTGCATGATATTTTTGCCCCCAAAACTGAAGCACTTTACTATGAAAACAAGCTTTGTATCACCAAGAGAGATTAATTGAAGAATCTGAAGCAAACCAGTTGATGTTGCATGGTTTTCACTGCTCAAGTTTTTGGAATGGAAAAGAAAGGCTTATTTGGGATTAGTGGGTCTAATTTTGTTTACTCTATTTCAAAATAAATCGGAGTTTTCTTACACAATGAAATTGTAACTGATTTATTTCCAACATCCGTAGAGTGATGCAGTGCCCCTCTCCCTTTCCCCAAGCAGTGAAACAAACACATGAATGGCAGCAACACTCCTTTTGAAATCTACTTGTGGATAACAGTTAAATTGGTATTGGTTTATTATTGTTATGTGTACCAAGATACAATGAAGAAACAACTTTGTTTGGCATGCTACTCAAGCAAACCATACACACGCACAAGTAATGCAAATAGATAAAAGAAACAGGCTGCTGAATAGTGTTATAGTGATGGAGCAAATGCTGATAAAAAAAATTTGCAAGGGCTACAAAAAGGTAGATTGTGAATTAATTTATAGCATACGGGAGGTCTGCTCAAAAATCCGATAACAGTGGGGAAGAATTTAGTGCTTTCAAGCTTTTGTATCTTTGTTCAGTGGGAGAAGGGAGCAGAGAGAATGGCAGGGATGTGAGTGGTCCATGATCATGTTGGCTGCTTTCCTGAGGCAGCATGAAGTATTAAGTATTGGCGGAGTCATGGAGTCGATGAGGGGGAGGGGGTGGTGATTGGCTTGGAGGGGGAAACGAGAGGGAAATGGCTGGTTTGTATGATAGACTGCCTGATTGCTCTCCTGGGTAGAACAGTTCAACATGGATACACTGTTGGCGATATTCACATCAAGGAACATGAAGGTCCTCACCATCTCCACTTCAGCACCACGATACAGGGCATGTACTCCACCCCGCTTCCTGAAGTCAGTGACCAGCACATTCCTTCTGGTGACATTGAGAGGTTGTTTTCACACCTTGCTACTAAGCTCACCATCACCTTCATGTAATGTCTCATCATTATTTGAGATCAACCCACCACGATGGATGTCATCTGCAAACTTGTAAATGGAGTATGAGCAGAATTTGGCTGCATAGTGGTGAGGGCATCGAGATATAGTAAGAGGCTGAGATTCCGCTGTTCTGGGACACTGGTGTAGAGAATTGTCATGGAGACTAGTTTGTTGACATTCCTTATGAAGTGTGATCTGTGGGTCAAAAAGTTAAAGATTCAGTTGGAGAGGGGATGTTGAGTCTTAAGTCCAAGAGAATGGAGATGGGTTTGGTTGGAATTAAGTCGAACGTAGAAATGGGAGCCTGATATAAATGCTCTTGTTATCGCAACATTCCAGGGATGAGTGTGGAGCCCGTGTAATGGATGAAGGTCAGCTGCGAGGCCATGACCTACCTCTTGATGAACGTTATTATGGTGGATGTCAGAGCCACCAGATGGTAGTCATTAAAGCACATGTTTATCTTTGGCACTGGGATGATAGTGGTCTTCCGAAAGCAGGAGGAAACTGCACATTGGTGTAGGAAGGGATTAAATGGTGTAGGAATGTCCATGAATACTTCTGGCAGATGGTCTGGGCAGGATCTGAAGACACGATCCAAGTCTCCATCTGGGCCAGTCGCTTTCCACGACAGTGGCTTTGAGGAACATTAAGTTATTCTTAAAGCAGGCTGGCTTTAAAGGCCAAATGGCCTGCTCTGATGGCACCTATTTTCCATGTTTCAACCAGCCTACTCTAAAAGACCAGACAGGATGTATATTTTGCTGCAGGAAATGAAGATTTGCTCCTGTAGCTGACACAAACTGTAGTCACATTCACAGAATTGTACATTATACTCAGGCCCTTCAAGCCAACATACATGCTGCCCCTTTTCCCCATCTACACTAATCCTATTTGACTGCACCAAACAAACCTACAGATAAATAGGTTTGTACCTTTCTAGCTCTTGTCTATCTAAGTGCCTGATGTATTTTAAATGTAGTGATTTTTATTTTACTTTACCACCTGCTCAGGCAGTCAGTTCCAGATATCAACCACTTGCTGTGTGTAAAAAAATTCCCTCAAGCTTCCTTTAAAATGACTTCCTCTCACCTTACACCTAGTTTCCTGTTTTTGTTATCCTTGCCACAGGAAACATATTCAGATTATCTACTCTATCCATGTCCCTTTTCACTTTTAATATCCCTCTATCAGACAATCCTTCAGACTCCCCCACTCCAGGGAGAATAAACCAAGCCTATTAAATCTCTCTCCTGAACTCAGATCCATGCAACATTCCAGGGATTTTTTCTCTGCACACTCTCCATTGTAACCAATAGTTGCTATGGTGTAGTGACCAGAACTGCACAACATTCCAAATCCAATCTAACCACGGGATGAGTGTGGAGCCCGTGTAATGGGCTTCGCTTCCAATTTCTCCCCCCACTCCAATCAGTCCGAAAAAGGTTCCCAACCGGAAACATCACCTACTCATTTTCTCCAGAGGCTACCTGACCCACTGAGTTACTCCTGCATTTCAGTTTGATCTTTGGTATAAACTAGCACCTGTAGTTCTCATTATTACATATACCCAACCCCTATTTGATTTCCCAAAATGCATCACTTAGCAGTTTTCAGGATTAAACTTCATCTGTCATTCTGCCCATCTTTCCACCTGATCTATATCCTGCTGAGACAGGCAGCATCTCTGGAGAGAAGGAATGGATGATATTTCGGGTCGAGACCCTTCGTCAGACTGAAATATCGCTTGGGCAGCTTACAGCCCAGTGGTATGAATATTGATTTCTCTCACTTCAGGTAACCTCGGCATTCCTTCTCTCTCTATCCCTCCCCCACCCAAGTCACACCTGCTTCTCATTTTCACCATACAAACAGTTTACAATGGCCTTTTATCATCATTACTTTTTTGCATGCTTTTCATTCATTGTTCTTTATCTCTCGTTCCCCTTATCCCTAACAAGTCTAAATAAGGGTCTCGACCCAAAACGTCACCCATTCCTTCTCTCCAGAGATGCTGCCTGTCCCGCTGAGTTACTCCACTTTGTGTGTCTATCTTCGATTTAAAACAGCCTCTGCAGTTCCTTCTTACACAACCCTCCTCACTATCCACAACACAACTAACTTTCCTGACGTTCACAAACTTACTGGGCATATTTTTGCATCTTCATCCAAGTTGTTGGCATATAGACAGACACAAAATGCTGGAGCAACTCAGCGGGTCAGGCAACATCTCTGGAGAAAAGGAATAGGTGACGGGAGCCTGAAGAAAGGTCTCGTCCCAAAACGTCACCCATTTCCTTTCTCCAGAGATGCTGCCTGACCCGCTGAGTTGCTCCAGCTTTGTGTGTCTATCTTCGGTCTCAACCAGCATCTGCAGTTCCTTCCTGCACACTTGACGAAATATAGCATATCTCCGTTTTAATGTTGTTGCTTGGCTTGGTCGAGGGCATTGCCAATTACTCAGCCACAAACAGAAAGCAAGTTTGCACACACAAATAACTCAGCATATCTGAAGAGATGGAATGGGTGACGTTTCGGGTCGAGACCCGACTCATGTTTTACCTACTTCACATGGAAAGGCAGCTATAGTTGCAAAAGTCACGAGTCGCCAGCAGGATGCAGTGCTAACCTTCAGTAACCGGGCCGAGCGTTTGGAACAAGCCAAACTCGTCCTGCAAGTGGATCATTTAACGTCTCCAGCAACGCCAGTGAAATGCTGCCATGTTACGCCAACCCTCGATCTTTAATGATCAGCGGCAGAAATAGCGGAGCCGGTGCAAGGGCTACGATATTATACGCCCGCCGCCGCCTTTGCAGAGGGTCCTCTCTGGAGCACCCGAGTGGATCTGGGGAGAAAGTGACACGCGCTCTGGGCTGGGCTGGGCGCTCCGGCAAGCTGCAAGCTGCAAGCTCCTCCCGGAACCGCACAAAGCAGGTGTCGGGGCGCAGCAGAAGCGCAACAAACTTTGCTGAAGCACTCACTCACACGTCAGCCATCCCGGTGCATAATTAAAATAATCTTAGACCTGGCAGGGGGGGGGGGGGAGGGGGGACTGAGACGCGCACATTAATTGTCTCAGATTCTTTATTTTTTAAAAATAACTCTGTTGTAACGGAAAAGTAATATTTTAGAAAATTTTAAAAAGTGTTCAAACAGTTCTGCACCGCGCCGCGCAGCTGCGCTCGGACGGCGGTGATGTCATATTATTTGCATAGTGACTTCCTCCCCCACCACCACTTCAACTCAAAGAAATCGGATATGAAAAGTAACGAAGCCGGAGATGGGAGGGAGAAGAAACTTACTTGTCAGATGTTTCTGCTGAAGGCGAAGGCGACGAGACGCTGTTTGCAGAGATGCTGCGTGGGGGTTTGCAGCGTCCAGCTGAGAGGGTGTGAGCCGTTTCCTGCAGCTTTTCAACTGAGCTACTACTGACTGCGACTTCAGATCCCTGCCGGGGAGGTACACGACAGCGGCAAGAAATTGGTGGTCTTTGCTCTGTGAATCGATGCCTTTTAGTTGCATTGACGACTAACTTTTGCGGACGAAGACTTGTATTTAAAGTTTTAGAGCGAAAATAAAATAGCCAACGAAAACTAGAGACCAATCCACAGACGAGGCTTTATTAAGGTGAGGAGAGTATTTTTATTTTTCCTTCAGAAGAAGGCTTTTTACAATAGATCAGTTTTGTTGAAGCTTTCCTTATCTGCCGACCGGATCTTCATTAAAACTGACCGATCGACTGAATTAGGAGGATATTATTTTCTTCAATTGCGTACGTTGAATGGAAATGTTTTCTTCTTTCCCCGGTTGCATGTCTTTTTGCCGACGGGAAGCCGGGGTACACGACCGGAGCTTGATCATTTTGTGGTGGAACTAGGAAACACTCCGGGTGACATTCGAGTAATCGACACACGGCACAGCCACGTTCCATTCCGGTGGTTACTTACGTGGTGTTTGCAGTTTCACGCTCCAATGTTGCAAACATAATATGCTCGCCGGACATAATTTATTCTCCCCAGAGAGTTTCATGTTTTGATACTGAGGGCCTTTTATTTGCACGTTAGTTTTTTCTAGGTTTCGAGGCGTTTGTCGGTGGTGAAGAGGAGAATGGATTGGAGCAGAAGTGTGTTGATGTCTCTGATCTGGATTAGTTTCTGCATTCCCACCGCATGCCTCAGCTCTGGAGCCGGATCTCCAGCGGATTCAAGCGCCAAGGAATTCGCGCAACCGGCATCCGGAAATCCAGATACTCCTGCAGGTAAACTCCATACTATACAGTATTTTAGAATGCAGGTACATGAATAACATCACATGTCTCACGATAGGCACAATTAGTTTGTTTGTTTTAGGTAAGTCTGATAATGAAAGCAATAGGTTAAATACCAAGATCCTGCAAGTTGTATTATTTTCAAGAGAGATTGGTGACGCCAGTAACAACTCATGTTACATGGGATCATAGAATTATTTTTTACTAGTATGTAGGGGTATGAACTCTGCAGTTCTAACCCACTATTATTAATGTAACTGAATAAAATTGATATACATTAGATGGGATCAAACACAAATAAGTTCACTGTAGAAAGCTGAACGATCATTTTGACTCGGAGAAAAAGTAATCAAGATATTTTCTAGATGGTGACAACGTATACCGTGGGGAAGACTAAAGGGCCATCAGTCCCGTATGCACATCACTAAATGCTGCTTCACAGTATTCAGAAAGATGCATTTTGACTTGAGGGTGAAATGGGATTTAGAACTGGGAGAGTTGAGTTGCACAGTGCCTTCAACTCATCACTCTTTCAGAACCTCAACTCAGCTTTGATCCTTGGGGAATGTCAAGTGTTTAATCTCTTAAGTGAGGTCGGAGATACAAAAGAATAAAACTTGCTCCATATTCTTTTTGATTTTGGTGATGTGAAATGTGATCTAACTGAGATGTGAAAATAATTAAAAAATAGTTAAATTGGGTGGATGTAGACAAATTAATTTGCTGGGGTGGAAAATCCAGGACAGGTGGACATAATGTTGCAGCTCAGCTTTCAGGGAACAAAATCAGGAAGCACTCTTTCACGTGGCGGAGAAGCTGAAATCTGAAACTTACTTCCCTAATATCAGGAGGTGAATTTCAGGTTCGCCATCAATAGACTTTTAACGAAGAAGAATATCAAAGGTTATGGAACCGGATTGATAAATGGAACTGGACAAAACACAAGGAACTGCTCGAGTTTTTAGCAAAACACAAGTGCTGGCGCATAACTCTGCTGGTCAGGCAGCATCTATGGGGGGGGGGGGGGGGGGGGGATAGATAGGCAATGTTTCAGTTACAGGCCATAGTTTTCTTGCCAAAGTGATTTATGAGTGATTTAGTTGACAAGTAAATAAATAAATAGTTAATGAGATAGGGAACTGAGTAACATGGTGTCAGAACAACAACCTCTTCCTCAATGTCAGAAAGACAAAGTAGCTAGTTATTGACCAGGAAGCCTGGTGGAATACATGGCCCTATCAGGTTCAATGGTGCCAAAGTGAAAATGGTTGAGCGTTTCAAGTTCCTTAGTGTAATATTACCAACAATCCGTTGTGGACACCATTGATTCGTCAGCCATGAAGGCACATCAGAGCCACTATTTCTCGCAAACTTTGACAGATGCACCATAGAAAGCATATTGTCTGGTTGCATTACAACTTAGTTTGGGAACATCTCTGCCCAAGACTACAAGGAATTGTAGAGAGTTGTAGATGTCGCCCAGTCCATTAAACAAATTACTCCCCACCATTGACTCCATCTGCACTCTGTGATCCCTCAGAAAAGCAACTAACGTAATCACAAACCTGTCCCACCCTGGTTATTGCTTGTTCCTGCACCCGTTGGACTAAAGGAACAGAAGCTTGAAAGCGCACGTCACAGGACTCAGAAACAGCTTCTTCAGTTGTCAGGCTTCTGAACAGTCTTTGCATAAGCTAAGATACTGTCCAATTTACTTCCATTGCAGGCATTGCACTTAGTTTATGGAAAGGTTGCACTACAATGCTGAGAACTATATTCTGCACTCTATCTTTTATTTTGCTCTACCTATTGCACTGACTTTGGCGATTGTATTCATGTTTAGTATCTGATCTGATTGGATAGCATTTCTTGGACATTTAAAAAAAATCTCTTTACAAATGCGACCGTTACATTTAAAGTCTGAACGGTGAGAACATTCCAGATCAGTGGCGGTGCCAATTTATTTTTCAAGGATGGGGTTAAACTAAAATGTGTGGGGGGGGGGGAGGGGTGGGGGTGGAGTCAACAACGTGGATGCATATCCGTGCAGCTAACGGGAAAGAGAGTGTAGGAAAGGTCACATTTAAACTAACAGGGAGGGGGATGGGACCCAATGCAAGGAGACAGAGGCCATAAAAGGAGGACAGAACCAAAAGGTAGAATGGAGATTAAAAAAATCTAACCTGAAAGCTTTGTGCCTTAATGTGAGGAGCTTTCGAAAGAAGGTGGATGAATTGAATGTGCAGTTAGTAGTCAAGGGATGTGATATAGTTGGAATTACGGAGACATGGCTCCAATGGCTGGGAGCTAAACATGCAGGGGTATTTGATATTCAGGAAGGATAGATAGAAAGGAAGAGGAGGTGGGGTGAAATTGCTGGTTAAAGAGGAGATTAATGCAAAAGCATTGAGAGACATTAGCTTGAATGCTGTAGATTCGGAATGGGTAGAACTGTGAAATAACCAAGAGCAGAACACGCTTGTTTAAATTATAATGTTTTATTTTTAATTGTTTACTGTATATCGTGTTGTTACTTGCGAGCAAAGCACCAAGGCAAATTTCTTGTATGTATACATACTTGGCTAATGAAATGTATTCATTATTCAAGCAAGAAATTAGGGAAGCGTGCAGCAAAGGTACAGCGGTTATCATGTGTGACTTTAATCTATAAATAGATTGGGCCAACCAAATCAGTATCAGCGCTGAAGAGGAGAACTTCCTGAAAGGTGTACGGGATGGTTTTTTAAACCAATATGTTGAGGAACCAACTAGAGGGCAGGCCATCCTAGACTGGGGTAATGTGTAAAGAGGAAAGATTAGTTAGTGATCTTGTTGTGCAAAGCCCCTTGGGCAACAGTGACCAAAATTTGGTGGAATTCTGCATTAGGATGGAGAGTGACACAGTTAATTCAGAGACTAGGGTCCTGAACTTGAATAAAGGAGACTTTGAAGATGTGAGATGGGTATTGGCTAGGATAGACCAGCAAATTATACTTAAAGGGTTGACAGTGGAGATGCAGTACTGAAGATTTAAAGACCGCATGGATGAACTCTAGTAATTGTTCATCCCTGTCTGGCGAAAAAATAAAACTGGGAAAGCGGCTCAACCGTGGCTGACGAGGGAAGTCAAGGATAGTGTTAAAGCCAAGGAAGAGGCAAATAAATTGGCCAGAAGAAGCGGAAATCCAGAGGACTGGGAGAAATTTACAACTCAACAGAGGAGGACAAAGGGGGGGGGGGGGGATGAAAGAAAGCTTGCAGGGAATATAAAAACTGCCTGTAACATTTTCTATAGGTATGTGAAAAGGAAAAGATTCGTGAAGACTTAGAGACAGGTGAATTTATAATGGGAAGCAGCGAAATTGCAGAACAGTTAAACAAACACTTTGGTTCTGTCTTCACTAAAGAAGACACAAGCAATCTCCCGGAAATACTAGGGGACCGAGGATCTAGTGCGAGGGAGGAACTGAAGGGAATCCACATTAGTTAGAAAATGGTTTTAGGTAAACTGTTGTGACTGAAGGTAGATAAATTCCCAGGGCCTGATGGTCTGCATCCCAGAGCACCCAAGGAGGTGGTCCCACAAATCGTGGATACAGTGGTGATCATTTTCCAGTGTTCTCTCGACTCTGGATCAGCTCCTGTGGACTGGAGGGTTGCCAATGTAACTCCACTTTTTAAGAAAGAAGGGAGGGAGAAAATGGGGAATTAAAGACCAGTTAGCCATACTGGTTGGGGGGAAGATGCTGGAGTTGATTATTAAAGATGTTAGAGCTGCGCATTTGGAAAGCGGTGACTGGATCAGTCAAAGTCAGCGTGGATTTATGAAGGGGAAATCATGCTTGACTAATCTTTTGAAATTTTTTGAGGATGTAACAGATAGAATGGATAAGGGAGAGCCAGTGTATGTGGTATATTTGGACTTTCAAAAAGCCTTTGACAAGGTCCCACACAAGATTAGTGTGCAAAATTAGAGCACATGGCATTGGGGGAAGGGTATTGAGATGGATAGAGAATAAGTCGGCAGACAGGAAGCAAAGAGTACGAATTAATGGGTTATTTTCAGAATGGCAGGCAGTGACTAGTGTGCTGTCTCGGTGCTGGGACCCCAAGACTCGGTGCTGGGACCCCAGTTATTTACAATATATATGAACGATTTAGAAGAGGGAATTAAATGTCACATCTCTAAGTTTGCTGATTACACAAAGCTGGGTGGCTGTGTGAGCTGCGAGGAGGATGGAGTGTAGTGTAGGTTCAACAGGTTAATTCTGGGGATGGCGGGACTGACATATGATGAAAGAATGGTCGACTGGGCTTGTATTCACTGGAATTTAGAAGGATGAGAGGGGACCTTACAGAAACATATAAAATTCTTAGACAGGGTAGATGCAGGAAAAATGTTCCCGATGTTGGGGGAGTCCAGAACCAAATTTAAGAATAAGGGTTAGGCCATTTAGGACTGAGATGAGGAAAACTTTTTTGCCCAGAGAGTTTTGAATCTGTGGAATTCTCTGCCATGGAAAGAGGTGGAGGCCAATTCACTGGATGTTTTCAAGAGAGAGTTAGATTTACATGTAGCTCATAGGGCTAAGGGAATCATGGGATATGTGGAAAAAGCCAGAATGTGGTACTGATTGTGGATGATCAGCCATGATCTTCTTGAATGGCGGTGCTGTCTCGAAGGGCCGAATATCCTACTCCTGTACCAAATTTCTATGTTCTGTTTCTAAGTTCCTGTGAAACACTTTGAAGTCTTTATTAAGGCACAATATCTCTGTTTTAGTTATTATGTACTAAAAACAGGGCTAAAAACAGTTGAGATAAAGAACTTTTAATTTTTTTGTTTTTACATCTTGAGATAAGCATTGTGGATTGACTAGCAGGAATTGTACTTGCCTGAGTTTCTGTCATTTAAGGAAATAAAGTACACTTACAGGTCTTTTTAGATTGTAAGCCCCACATTGATTAAAGTGAAAAAAAACTGCTCCATGGCCATCTCTCTCTCCATCCCATTCCCAGTTCTCCAACCAATCTTACTGTCTCCGACTACTTTTTATCTCTGTACCGCCCACTCCCCTGACATCAGCCAAAGAAGGGTCTCGATCCGAAATGTCACCCATTCCTTCTCCAGAGATGCTGCCTGTCCCGTTGAGTTACTTCAACATTTTGGGTCTACGAATGAAATTCTTACTCGCTTAGCATGCCCATAAATGCAATATCACACAGATAATTTATAATTAAAAAATCAAATAAATAAATGAGCGACCTGCCAGCTAACCATTTTAGTGCAAATGTCGAAGTCCTCTGTTCATCCAGAGACACCGTCCAAGGAAGATCATAGTTGCTGAGGTTAATGTTGTGTAGCGTTCAATGGTTGTTGGAAAGAAGCTATTCTTGAGCTTGGTGGTTACGGTCTTCAGGCTCTTGTATCTTCTCTATGATGGTGGTGAAATGAGAGCATAGCCAAGATGGGGTTGTCCTTTGATAATTTTGGCTGGATTTTTCTGAGGCAGCAACTCCTATAGATCTTTCAGGGGTGGGGAGGTCCGTTCCTGTGAGAATAATCAGATTATCAATCTTCCTCCTGTACTCTGTCTCATCGTTAGTTATTGTTCATCCAATAACATTGGTATTGTCGATGAATTTAAAGATTGTGTTGGAGCTGTGTCTGGCTATACAGTCTTGAACGGGCAACTGAATTCATAGCCTTGAGGTGGACCTGTGTTGATGCATATTGAGGAGAAATTATTGTTTGGAAGTATTGAAAGGCTGGCGACATTATCAAACTCCTTAAAGATAGACACAAAGTGCTGGTCAGGCACTTTGGAGAAAATGGATGCGTGACGTTTCGGGTTGGAGCCCTTCTTCAGATCTAACACCTCCCTAAATTATAAACACCCAAATTATGGACTCCATGCAAATACCGGCGTGTGTTTGAAAGGCTGGCAAGATGGATGGGATGGATTTGCTGGATGCTGCGAGGCTGTATGCATCTTCCCCATGGGAGTGGGGCACTCCTGCCAACCTGTTCCCGCCTCCTCCCAGCAGTAGCAACATTCAGGGGCTGGGTTGAACTGAGCAGAGCTGGGAGTGCTGAGCAGACCCGCTTGCACACACACTGAGAAGCTGAGGCCGACTGGTGGCCACACCTCCCTCGGCTGCTCGCTTTATCGGCATGGCTGTTTCTGTGATCCTCTCCCACCCACTGTTTTTGTTCACTTCCAACTTACGAAAAGTTTGTGCAACAAACAGTTCTCAGGAATGGAATCCTGTCATAACCAGGGTTCTGTCTGTAATTGAATAAATGCAATGTCCGGTGTTTTCCAGTGCTCTCAGTATAAATTATAACAGATTGCAACATAGCATGAAACATGATTGTTGCAAAGATAGCAAGATGATGGAACCACCGTAGTAAGGATTGCACACGAGTCACACTCTGACTTTGTTCTCCTTTCCATTTATTGGAAAACCCATTGTTAATTTAATGATACATTGCACAATTTAGAATTAGGAATTTCCAGAATGAGCTCCCAGCTGATAGAGTAATGCATTTGGAGCACAGAAAATTAACTCTCTGCTTTTGGTGACTTGAAGTAGGAGTATTGGCTGACAGCTAGCTACTGCTGAAGAGCTGGTAGCTTCACAAACGACAAAGCTGCTTTTGTTTCAGGATGGTCATGCCACTCTGATGTGTTCCAACACAAGTGGATCATTGTATACCTTGTAACATGAGTTAAGTAGCTTCGAATATGCATTTAGGGGTCAGAGAGAAAATGTATGACAAAATTAGTTATTCACTGTCTGCATTACATAAAAGTATCCTGGACAGCAATGCCCTCTTTTTCTGCCATTTCACGTTCTTATAATGAAGCAGGCTAGAAGATTAAGCCATATTCTTCTTGGTATTCATTAATTGTTTTGCTGTGTGCCACCAGGTTTTTATTGTTGAAGTTTGATACTGGTTTATCCTGGTACTTGCCGACATCTGTGGAAGGAAACGGACAGATGATGTTTTGGGTGGTTTCAGAGACTGAATGGAGGTCCCAACCTGAAATCTCATCTGACTGTAACCGGTCACAGATGCTGCCTGTCCCACTGAGATCTAGTAATTTGTTTTTGACTTAATATTCCAGTTTCTGTATTGTCTATAATAAAAATGACTCCTTAGGAAGTGGAGGTGATTGTTTTAGTGCAGTACTCTAATCCTTCTGGATTGCAGTGCTTACAGAGAGCTTCCAGCCACTTGGTGGGCAGTATACTGCTTCCCTTTGCCTCCAGGTATGAATGTATCCAGAGGAGTGAGGCATGATCAAATTGAACCCTTCCATCGCTTGCATAGTCCTGTTGATAGCAACTTGAGTTAGCATAGGAGAATTCCAGCAACAAGGTCCCTCAATCTATGTGATCTACGTTTTGCAGCAGACAGGATATTGGACTGAAGACCAGCGCAGAAAATGTGGGGCTTCCCTTTCAGTTAGTGGAGAATTGCATATGTGTTTTTTTTACAATACTGGAGAGATTTTGAGGAACAAGATTATTATTCAATTTTTTACACCAATACACTATTCTTAACAAAAATCTACCCATCATGTGAAACCTTACAAATAACAGATATAAATTAAATAACTTCCAAGATTGAAAATCAAAAACTTTTTTCATAACAGACAAATTTTCATCGTTTTATCACCATTTTGGATAGCAAAAATGTGACATTAAAAACTCTGCCACATTTAGTCATGAATATTTAATTCATAAATAAACTTCATATGGGCCCTCATACGTTTTGATAATGATCTATGGAAATATCTTTACCAATACCAGGATAAAATTACAGTAACATGTCTGGTATTGTGCCAAGCAAAGATCCCGTAATGGTCGTTGTGCTTGCTGTCCATCGTCACACCGAACGTTTTCGGGGTCCGTACCTCCGTAAGTTAAGCCACGGAGGCTCCAAACCTCTAATGCTTTTCAAAAACCCAACGAGGTATTCTATGGTAGTAGCGATTTTTGGGCACGTTCATTATTTTTTCTAATTTTCCAATTTAATATATAAAAAACATTTATTATATCAAAACCACAAGAGGTAGAAACATACTGGACCAAGTTTATAGCAACATCAAACATGGGTACAAAGCATCGCCTCTCCCCCATCTGGGTCAATCTGACCACATCTCCCTATTTTTAACTCCAGCATATAGACCACTCATCACCACTGTCAAACCAGCTGCTAGGGACATTCAAGTGTTGCCCGAGGGAGCTTCTGGGCAAATACAGGTCTGCACCTGGGCTTGAAGGGAACCAATGTCCTTGGGGGAGTGTTTGATAGTGCTGTCAGGGACGATTTAAACTAATGTGGCAGGGGGACGGGAGCATGAGCAGAGAGACAGAGGGATGTAAAATGAGGGTAGAAGCAATAGGTAGCAAAGTGAAAAGTAAAAGTGGCAGGCAGAAAAATCCAGGGTAAAAATCAAAAAGGGCCACTTTTCAACATAATTGTATAAGGGGTAAGAGTGTTGTAAAAACAAGCCTGAAGGCTTTATGTCTCAATGCAAGGAGCATTCGTAATAAGGTGGATGAGTTGAATGTGCAGATAGTTATTAATTAATATGAGATAGTTGGGATCACAGAGACATGGCTCCAGGGTAACAAGGCTGGGAGCTGAACATCCAGTGATATTCAATATTCAGGAGGGATAGACAGAAAGGAAAAGGAGGTGGAGTAGCGTTGCTGGTTAGAGAGGAGATTAATGCAATAGAAAGGAAAGACATTAGCTTGGAGGATGTGGAATCGATATGGGTAGAGCTGCGAAACACTAAGGAGCAGAAATCGCTATGGGAGTTGTGTACACGCCAGCTAACAGTAGTAGTGGAGTTGGGAATGGCATCAAACATGAAATTAGAAATGCGTGCAACAAAGGTAAAACAGTTATAATGGGTGACTTCAATCTACATATAGATTGGGTGAATCAAATTGGCAGGGGTGCTGAGGAAGAGGATTTCTTGGAATGTATGCGGGATAGTTTTCTAAACCAACATGTAGAGGAATCAACGAGAGAGCAGGCTATTCTAGACTGGGTACTGAGTAATGAGGAAGGGTTAGTTAGCAGTCTTGTTGTGCGTGGCCCCTTGGGCAAGAGTGACCATAATATGGTTGAGTTCTTCATTAGGATGGAGAGTGACATGGTTAATTCAGAAACAAGGGTTCTGAACTTAAAGAATGGTAACTTTGAGGGTATGAGACGTGAATTGGCCAAGATGGACTGACAAGTGATACTTAAAGGGTGGATATGCAATGGAAGACATTTAAAGACTACAACAATTGTTCATCCCAGTTTGGCAAAAGAATACATCAGGGAAGGTAGTGCATCCGTGGATAACAAGGGAAATCAGGGATAGTATAAAAACTAAAGATGAAGCATACAAATTAGCCAGAAAAAGCAGCCTACCGGAGGACTGGGAGAAATTCAGAATCCAGCAGAGGAGGACAAAGTGCTTAATTAGGAAATGGAAAATAGATTATGAAAGAAAACTGGCAGGGAACATAAAAACGGACTGCAAAAGTGTTTATAGATATGTGAAGAAAATAAGGTTAGTTAAAACAAATGTAGGTCCCTTGAATTGATCATGGGGAACAAGGACATGGCAGATCAATTGAATAACTGCTTTGGTTCTGTCTTCACTAAGGAAGACGTAAATAATCTGCCGGAAATAGCAGGGAACCAGGGGTCAAATGAGATGGAGGAACTGAGTGAAATCCAGGTTAGCTGGGAAGTGGTGTAAGGTAAATTGAATGGATTAAAGGCCGATAAATCTCCAGGCCCAGATAGGCTGCATCCCAGACTACTTAAGGAAGTAGCCCCAGAAATAGTGGGTGCATTAGTGATAATTTTTAAAAACTCTTTAGATTCTGGAGTAGCTCCTGAGGATTGGAGGGTAGCTAATGTAACCCCACTTTTTAAAAAGGGAGGGAGAGAGAACACGGGGAAACACAGACCAGTTAGTCTAACATCGGTAGTGGGGAAAATGCTAGAGTCAGTTATTAAAGATGGGATAGCAGCACATTTGGAAAGTGGTGAAATCATTGGACAAAGTTAGCATGGATTTACGAAAGGTAAGTCATGTCTGACGAATCTTATAGAATTTTTCGAGGATGTAACTAGTAGAGTTGATAAGGGAGAACCTGTGGATGTGTTGTATCTGGACTTTCAGAAGGCTTTCGACAAGGTCCCACATCAGAGATTAGCATTCAAACTTAAAGCACACGGTATTGTGCCAGACAGGAATCAAAGAGTAGGTGTAAACAGGTCATTTTCAGAATGGCAGGCAGTGAGTAGTGGGGTACCGCAAGGCTCAGTGCTGGGACCCCAGCTATTTACAATATATATTAATGATCTGGATGAGGGAATTGAATGCAACATCTCCAAGTTTGCAGATGACACAAAGCTGGGGGGCAGTGCTAGCTGTGAGGAGGATGCTAGGAGGCTGCAAGGTGACTTGGATAGGTTGGGGGAGTGGGCAAATGCATGGCAGATGCAGTATAATGTGGATAAATGTGAGGTTATCCACTTTGGCGGCAAAAACAGGAGGGTAGACTATTATCTGAACGGTGGCCGATGAGGAAAGGGGAGATGCAACGAGACCTGGGCGTTGTGGTACACCAGTCATTGAAAGTAGGCATGCAGGTGCAGCAGTCTGTGAAGAAAGCGAATGGTATGTTGGCATTCATAGCAAAAAGATTTGGGTACAAGAGCAGGGAGGTTCTACTGCAGTTGTACAGGGTCTTGGTGAGGCCACACCTAGAGTATTGCGTACAGTTTTGGTCTCCTAATCTGAGGAAAGACATTCTTGCCACAGAGGGAGTACAGAGAAGGTCACCAGTCTGATTCCTGGGATGGCAGGACTTCGATATGAAGAAAGATTGGATAGACTCGGCTTGTACTCGCTGGAATTTAGGAGATTGAGGGGGGAATCTTATAGACTTACAAAATTCTTAAGGGGTTGGACAGGCTAGATGCAGGAAGATTGTTCCCGATGTTGGGGAAGTCCAGAACAAGGGGTCACAGTCGAAGGATAAGGGGGAATTCTTTTAGGACCGAGATGAGAAGATCATTTTTCACACAGAGAGTGGTGAGTCTGTGGAATTCTCTGCCACAGAAGGTAATTGAGGCCAGTTCATTGGCTATATTTAAGAGGGAGTTAGATGTGGCCCTTGTGGCTAAAGGGATCAGGGGGTATGGAGAGAAGGCAGGTACGGGATACTGATTTGGATGATCAGCCATGATGATATTGAATGGCGGTGCAGGCTCGAAGGGCCGAATGGCCTACACCTGCACCTACTTTCTATGATTCTATGCTTTAACCGAACCGACTGGGACTTGTTTGAGGACGAGGACATCAACACCTATACCTCCACTGTACCTTTTTACATAAAAAGCTGTGTAGACAATGTCACTAACACGAAACGCATCCATATCCCTCCCAACAACAAACCATGGATGACCAAAGGCGTCCGACTCCTTTTTAAAGCCCGCAATATGGCTTTTCAAGCTGTATAGCGTGGCCAGGTCTGACCTGAAGAGGGGTATCAGGAACGCCAAAGTAGCCTATAAGCGAAGGATCGAGAGTCACTTCAACAACTCAGACTCCTGTCACGTATGGCAAGGTATACGGCACATCATGAACCACAAAAACAATACCAACTCATCCACCAGCAACAGTGCCTCTCTGGCACAACAGCTCAACCACTTCTTTGGCCTCAATGAGAGGAGAGAGACGGTCATGCCCACTTGCCAAGCTCCAACACCCAAGAACCAGACACTCATCATACGGACTGCTGATGTCACACACACACACACTCCGGAATGTCAGCCGGCGCCGACGGAGTCCCAGGACGGGTTCTCGGAGACTGTGCTGTTGAGTTGACTGATGTATTTATAAAAAATTTCAATCAATCCCTGGCACAATGCATGGTCCCCACATGTCTAAAACCATCAGAAATAGTGCCAGTTCCGAAGCAGACAGTCATACCTGCCTCAATGACTACAGGCCGGTTGCACTAACACCAATTATTATGAAAATTCCCTTCACCTCCCCCATCCACTCCTTTCAGGGACCCAAGCAGTCATTCCAAGTCCGACAGAGGTTCACCTGCCCCTCCTCCAACCTCATCTACTGCATCCGTTGCTCCAGATGCCAGCTGATCTACATCGGTGAGACCAAGCGGAGGCTGGGCGATCGTTTCGCCGAACACCTCCGCTCGGTCCGCAATAACCAACCCGACCTCCCGGTGGCTCAGCACTTCAACTCCCCCTCCCACTGCGTATCCGACCTCTCGGTCCTGGGCCTCCTCCACGGCCAGAGTGATCAACACCGCAAGTTGGAGGAACAGCACCTCATATTCCGCTTGGGGAGTCTGCATCCTCTGGGCTTAAACATTGAATTTTCTCAATTCTGTTAACCCAGACTGCCTCCCCCCCACCTCTCCCTCAGCCCTCTGGCCCTGACATTCCTTCTCCATCTCCCCCCCCCCCCCCCCCAGTCGCACTAGCTTCTCATTTTCACACCACAAACAGCTTACAATGGCCTGCTTCCTTTATCACCAATACTTTTTTGCATATCTTTCACTCATTGTTCCTTATCTCTCCACATCACTGTTTATATCTCTCGTTTCCCTGATCCCTGACCAGTCTGAAGAAGGGTCTCGACCCGAAACGTCGCCTATCTCCTTCGCTCCTTAGATGCTGCTGCACCCGCTGAGTTTCTCCAGCTTCTTGTGTAACCCCCAATTATTATGAAGTACCTGGAGAGATTGGTCCTTAAGCACATCAAGGCCTCTCTCCCATCAACCCTGGATCCACACCAATATGCATACAGATCAAACAGATCAACAAACGATGCCATTGCCACTGCTGTCCATACTGTACTGCTCCACCTATAACAACGGGGAGCATATGCATGACTTTTTGTGTATTACAGCTCTGCATTCAACACAATCGTACCCAGTAGACTGGTCTCTAAGCTGTCCGACCTAGGCTTCAAACAAAACATCTGCCTATAGATTAAGGACCAGCCGTAGTCCGTCAGGATGGGACCCCACCACTCACCCACTCTGTCACTCAGCACAGGAGCTCCACCAGGGTGTGTGCTGAGCCCCGTCCTCTCCTCCCTCTATGTAGGAATGTTACAAAATGTTGAGATTTTAAAACTCGCCTGTAATTTATCCCATCAGATAAAGCATAAAAAAAACTTTAATTTAATACCTAATTCACTTTCATATCTTCAGTATTAAAAATGTTATGGTCATTTTCATACTCTGAAATTAGCATCTTGTTCCTTATTGCTTTTCCATTAACTTAACACAAAAGCTGTGATCAAGGACAGTCAATTGACATAAAAGCCCACAACTTTCTTAAAAAATAAGAGAACTGAATGAATTTTTCAGTTATTATAGATTGAAGCATTCAGAAACAAATATGATACATCTTACTTGGATGACCTGAAATTAAAGCATATAATAAGTTAGTTACCTAATTGTAATTGTACAAAATTGACCATTGTGACAGAAATAGTAATAAACACCCAGACTGCCTTGAAAATTCAAAAATGTGAAATTCCCAAGATCAGAACTTTAATATTATTGATTGTAACGTTAAAACAAATAGTAAATACCCAACAAAAAATTCATATTCACCAGTGTCATCAAATCAATTAAATTTTTCTAAATTCAATTTCTAGATCTAAACATCTATCCCATTCTTAAGAAAAGGCTAAAAATATTTTTTTTAAATAGCCAAATGTTTTTAAATAAACAATAACACAAAATATAGACGAGTTAGATGTTCTTGAGATATGATTGTGCAAAAAAATAATGAATTTGGTTATCTTGAGAGTGGAATGGGATAGATCGGAATGTGGCGGCTGCCATGATAAGCCCCGCGATATCGGCAAGCAAGGCATGGCCGATATCAGGGCCTAAATAACATATTTTGAATCATCAGATTAAAATGAAACCACACCAAAAAACAAGGTAAGATGTTAAATAAATGATATAACTTTTGTTTTGTCCTGATGTGGAAGTCCTTGATGTTGATTTTGATCCGTGATGTTGGGCGTTTGAAGTCAAGTTTAACTTCAATCCAGCAATGCAATCGACCAGCAACTTTTTTTAAAAAACGGGAACGGAAGCGCAAAACAAATTTTCTTTATCATCTTATAAGTCCGAGCAAATACCTCTCCGACAACCAATACAAACCTGAATTTTAATCCCATAATGCGTTTGGCCGAACGCACTACTCTCTGCAGAGGCATCATGTTCTGGGCAGAGCAGTTCCCAAACCAGATTGTGATGTTGCCGGACAAGATGCTTTCTACAGCTCCTGAGTAGAAGCACTGAAGGATCCTCAGAGAGACTCTGAATTTCCTCAGCTGCCTGAAGTGGTAAAGGCACTGCCTTGCCTTACTCACCAGTTGGGCAGCGTGTGATGTCCATGTCAGATCCTCTGTGATGTGGACTCCCAGGTATTTAAAGCTGTTCACCCTGTCCACAGTAGCCACATTTATCTCCAGTGACGTATATGCCCTCGGATGTTGTGCCCTTGTAAAGTCCACAATCAGCTCCTTAGTTTATATGACATTCAAGAGGAAGCTGTTGGCCTTTACCAGAGTGCCAGATCAGCCACCTCCTCCTAGTAGGCCTTCTCATCGTTATCGGAGATCAGGCCCACCACCACAGTGTCATCAACAAACTTGATTATAGAATTGGAGCTGAACCTGGCCACATAGTCGTGTGTACAGGGCAGGCACGTGCCGTCAGGGTAGGCAAGGTAGGCAGTGCTTCCCCTGACTAAAATTATAAAATGGTCATTATATAAAATATATATAAAACATATATGAAATGGTCATAAATAGTAAAGGAACGGGAGAATTATGCTTCCCCAAGAGATCGATCTCTTAGGGAGGCACAATTCTCCCGTGCTTTTCATCCGCAGTACATTTGAAACGCGGGTTGTATGTGCTACTCACGTGCCGTCGACGCTCCTTCAAGCCATCAGTGGCAACGGTCCGTAAAGGCAGCTGAAATTCTGCCTTAACACCATGGACTGCGTGCATATGCTGCGCATGCGCATCAGCGTACTGCGCATGCGCGAGTGTCTTGGCGGGTTTTTCAAATGGATAGTGATTACCTGAAGAGTTTCTCGAAGCAAACTTATGAGGAAAAGACCAAAATAATTGAAAATGGCAGACCAACGCCAGAACTTAAAGAGCTTCAACAGCGCAAAGGAACAAAAATAATTAGAACATTTAAAACAGCTTGGTACAACAGGAAACAAAGAGAGAAGAATGGATTTTGTGTATAAATAATATGGTATTTAAATTTCTTTGAGCTATTTGCTTTTAAATACTTTATTAAGAAATAGGACCTATTGAAGACAAATTACTTGATAAAAGTAGAGAGAACAATCTGCGCATGCGCGGTTTCCACGATTTTTTAAAAAAGCCGACTGACAGCTCGCCGGGGAGAGAATAATCTGCGCATGCGCGGTTTTCAAGATTTTTAAAACCCACTGCCTACCCTGACTAATTACTCACGGCACGTGCCTGGTACAGGGATTACAGTAGGGGCTGAAGACGCAACCCTGGGGGGATCCTGTGTTCAAGGTGACGGTGTTCGATGTATTTTCTCCCATCTTGACTACATGGGGCCTGGCGGTGAGAAAGTCCAGGACCCAGGCACACAGGGGGGTGTTAAGCCCCAGTTCCAGCAGCTTCTCAGCAAGTCTGGTGGGGACTATCGCATTGAAGGCTGAACTGAAGTCAATGAACAGCATCCTCACATAGCCCCCTTTCTGGCTGTCAAGGTGAGAGAGAGTGGTGTGCAGAACCTGGGAGACCGCATCGTCTGTGAATCTGTTTGGACGGTATGCGAACTGTAACGGGTTCATGTTGCGAGGGAGGAAGGCGCAGATGTGGTTCTTGACCAGCCTCTGAAGTATTTCATGACTACTGAGGTGAGGGCCATGGGTCGGTAGTCATTCAGACAAGCTGGAGAGGCATTCTTTGGTACAGGTACAAAGGTCGATCTTTTGAAGCAGGCAGGGACCATGGACTTAGCCAGGGAGAGGTTGAATATTGTGGTGAGCACTGGAGCAAGCTGAGTAGCACAAGACTTAAGTACTCGCCCAGATATACCATGTGGGCCTACAGCTTTCCTCGTGTTTACACGTGTCAGCGCTCTGTTAAGCAATGTAGCAAACAGCTTTTAGAATTTTAAACTTGCAGTAATAAAAAAACAGTTTTAGCTGTTAAAATGTACCCCAACTTCGTATTATTCATCTATTTGCAATAACCTTTCAGACCCTTATTCGAGCATCCAGTTTCTGCAGACTTTGTGCATGAAGGAACTGCAGATGCTAGTTTAAACCGAAGGTAGATACAAAAAGCAGGAGTAACTCAGCGGGCGTGAGAGGCAGCATCTCTTGTGAGAAGGAATGGTGGCATTTTGGGTCAAGACCCTTCTTCAGACTGATTAGGGATAAGGGAAACAAGAGATGAATGACCTGTGGAGGAAGGAACTGCAGATTCTGCTTTTTGTGAATGGAGGGAGGGAGGGAGGGAGGGATTGGGGGGAGGGGAGGAGGAGAGGGGAAAGCAGAGGGAGGTTGAAGAGGAGGGGGAGGGAGTGCTGGGGGATGAGGGGAAATGAGCCACGCCTGTGCAATTGGGGGCTATGCGTGAGTGGTGCAATATTGGGTCGGGGGGACGGGTTGCATTGGGGGAATGGGTGAGCGGTGGAATATTGTGTTGAGGAACGGGTTGCGTTGGGGGACCAGGCCTTCCGTGTGACAGGAACCCAACCGGCCTGACTTAGTCTAGTGCTTTTTATATGCTGAATAGAAAACTGAAGGGGGCTAGCCCCCAAAACAAGCATACGCTAAAGATGGCTGCAATACAAGCCTGGCAGAACATCACCAGAGAAGACACCCGGCAACTGGTGTTGTCCATGAATCGCAGACTTCAAACAGTCATTGCATGCAAAAGATATACAACAAAATACAAAACATAACTACTTTCATTGACATACCTTGATGGCTGAAGAAGGGTCTCGACCCGAAACGTCGCCTATCTCCTTCGCTCCTTAGATGCTGCTGCACCCGCTGAGTTTCTCCAGCTTTTTGTGTAACCCTACTTTCATTGACATTCTTGTGTCCCAAACATTATGGTGCCCTGAAATGAGGGGACTATGTATAAACACTGCTGTAATTTCTACATGGTGAAACCAAAATGTATAAAAATGGCCTTTATTAAAATCTGACAATGTGCACTTTAACCACATGTGATTTTTTTCTATTACAAATCTCAAATTGTGGAGTACAGAGGCAAATAAATAAATGATGGGTCTTGTCCTAAACATTATGGGCACTGTAACTCTGTTTAGACAGTGCCATCACCGAAACACAACAAATAGTAAGATTAAACGAGAACTTACCAGTTCGAAGGTTGATCTTTATTTCATGAGGAATTGCGATGAGGGATTTCGTGAAGAACCCGCCAGCACGCATGCGCGACATTCTTCAAAGTAGCGGTGCGGAATCACAGAACAACACAGAGAGTCAACAAAATAGAGAGGGTACAGAGGAGATTTACTAGAATGTTGCCTGGGTTTCAACAGCTAAGTTACAGAGATAGGTTGAATAAGTTAGGTCTTTATTCTCTGGAGCGCAGAAGGTTAAGGGGTGACTTGATAGAGGTCTTTAAAATGATGAGAGGGATAGACAGACTTAATGTGGACAAGCTTTTCCCTTTGAGAATAGGGAAGATTCAAACAAGAGGACATGACTTTAGAATTAAGGGACAGAGGTTTAGGGGTAACATGAGGGGGAACTTCTTTACTCAGAGAGTGGTAGCGGTGTGGAATGAGCTTCCAGTGGAAGTGGTGGCGGCAGGTTCGTTGGTATCATTTAAAAATAAATTGGATAGGCATATGGATGAGAAGGGTATGGAGGGTTATGGTATGAGTGCAGGCAGGTGGGACTAAGGGAAAAAAGTTGTTCGGCACGGACTTGAAGGGCCGAGATGGCCTGTTTCCGTGCTGTAATTGTTATATGGTTATATGGTAACACAGAGAAATGACTTAGCATAGTAAGATTGAAGAGACTCTAATTACCAGTTGATTATGATCGAGGGTTGGGAGCGGAGGGCACGAAATCCCTCATCGCAACTCCTCATGAAATAAAGATCAACCTTCGAACTGGTAAGTTCTCGTTTAATCTTACTATTTCATTTCGGAGTCACGTGAGTGACTTCGTGAAAACTTCAAAGCTCTGTGATTTCACGCCCTGGACCACGTCCATGCTGTCACACACCACTATTAAGGATGGATGGGAGTAAACAACTTTCCAGACTGCTTGTACTGAAAAACAAGAATAATATTTATTTAACAATCAAAGCAAAAACCCCTCATTCAGGGACATCTCCACGTTCTTGACCTGCATTCAGCACGGCCTCCGCGAACGGTAGAGGAGCGGCAACAGGCTTGTTATAAAACCGCTGAAAGATGGCTTCATTCGCCCATCCTGCTGTGGTGAGAATATGGTCCATGGGCACCTCCATGACCCTCGCCGCCGACGTTGATGCAGCCCTGGTGGAATGGGATGTGAAGACATTAGTGTCGATACCTGACTTACCCAAGACGATCCTGAGCCACCTGGATATCGTCTGGACTATCACTCGATGGTGAGGTTTCTTGTGAGTGACAAGCAGGTATTTCTCCATTCCCCTTAGGTGTCTCGTCACTTTGACATAGTGACGGATATGGGCGGCTAGACATAGCCTTGCATCTGCGGGGTATGCCGGGAACTTCAGCTGCAGCCCTGTGAACCCAGGCCTATGCTGCTTGAGTAGCTCATCTATAAAGAAGACTACTTCTGCAGGGGTAGAGATCATCCTGTTGATCCGGATTTTATGGAGTGTCTGTACCCTCTGCGCTGAAGTCAGTGCCAGTAACATCACCAGCTTCAGGGTGAGTTTGTCCAGCTCTAGCCCCTCCATGGGCGACCACGTCCTGAGCAGGGTTAATACTTTCCCGATATCCCAGGTGATATTATAGCGTGGTCTGGGCGGATTCGAATTGAATTTTCCCCGCATGAGCCTGGACACCAGCCTGTTGGATCCTACCTCAATATTGAGGTAGAATGACAGCGCACTCCTGGCGCTGTTGATGGCACTGTAGCTCAGGTGTTCATCATGGTGCAACCCCGCCAGGAATTCCAATTCGTCGGTTATGGTTACAGCGTCATAAGTAATTTGGGAGCAGCCGCAGTAGGTTTCCCATTTCCGGATGTGGGAGAGGTATTGCCGCCTGGTGGAATCCCGGCATGACGCTCCGATGGTATCCATTGTTCTGGGTGATAGGCCATACCGTAGTAATGGCCTGTTCAGAACCTGCAAGCCAACAAGTTTAGATAGCTGTGGCAGGGATGTGGTTCCCCTGACACAGGGTTAGTGACCAATTGTGGGCAACCCTCTAAGAGGACCCAAGGTTGACTGATCATATCAAAGACCACCGGATACCATGGCTGCGTAGGCCAGTCGGGTATGATAAGAATGCCCTTGGCAGCATCCATCTGGATTTTCCGCAATACCCGACTGATGAGGCAAAATGGAGGAAATGCATAGAAGAACCATTTCCCCCAGTCCAGCGAGAACGCATCCATCGCCATTGCCCCAGGATCTGGTTCCCACGAAACGTATGTTGGTACCTGATGGTTCAACCGCGACGGAAAGAGGTCGATATCCGGTTTACCAAATTTGGCTGTAACTTTAGTGAAGATTTGAGGATCCAACATCCACTCGATGTTGTCATTGAATTTGTGTGACCTGGTGTCCGCCACAGTATTGAGCTCACCTGGTAAATAGGTAGCTGAAATCCAAATATTCCGTTGAATACACCAGAGCCAAATTGTATTTGCCAATTCATCACATGAAATTGACCTGATACCGCCCATATGGTTTAAATATGCCACCGCAGTGGTATTGTCTATTTGGAGACGGACATGAGCATCAGTAAGATTAGAACAATGAGCTCGAAGTCCGTGAAATGCTCCCAGCATCTCCAAATAGTTTATCCCTTGTGACAATAACAGAGTAGATTCAAGGGTGTCCCATCTGCCCCCGCAACTAGAGCAGTTGTCCGTAGCTCCCCAGCCATGGGAGCTTGCATCTGTTTGCAAGTATACCACCGGATTGGGCAAAATGATGGGTTTAAATGAGTCACAAATATTATCCACCCACCATTGTAACTCAATCTTGGCTTTAAGAGGCAGCTGCATAGGTCTGTCGAAATGTCCAGCGTTTTGTTTTAACGCTGAGATCTTGGCTCTTTGCAGATTTTGATAATGCAAAGGTCCGTATTGAGCAGCTGGAAAAAGTGCTACGATCTTGCCAATTACCTTAGCAGTTTGTCTAATTGATGGTACACTGGCCCAGACTAAATCCTCACATACTTGGGTGACATCCCCAACTTTGTTAGCTGGTATGGTGGCCCTCATGCGATTGGAATCCATCGTGAACCCCAGATAATCCATGACCTGTGAAGGGCAGAACTTTGATTTATCTGGATGGATAATGAACCCCATTTCCTGAAAAATTGCCACAGTGGCTGAAACTGCCAGTTCAGCTGATTCCAGGGTGTTGCCAACAATCAAGATATCATCCAAATAGGCCATCACTATATGATGTTGTTTCCGTAGCGTGGCCAGAATAGGTTTGAGTAATTTAGTAAATAATCTAGGGGCTGTGGTAAGCCCATTTGGCAAAGCCCTGTATTGCCAGAGCTGATCCATCCAGATGAACTTTAAGAACTTCCTATGGTGTTTCTGAATGGATACAGAATAGTATGCATCTTTTAAATCAATGCATGCCATAAAGCAGCCATGAGGAATCAATGACTTGGCTGTTTCGAACGTGTCCATTTTGAAATGGGTATATGTTACAAAGGTATTCAAATGGGTCAAATCAATAATAACCCGACATCCTCCATCCTTCTTGGGCCTGGTAAATATGTTGGATACAAATTCAATTGGTTCGTGTATAGTTTTTTCTATAACGCCTTTTTCTTGTAACCTCAAGATTTCAATGCTGCCATTTCAGTGCTAGACAGCGTAAATTTCCGATCGGGCATATGCTGGGATAGAGGGATGTTGCCATTAATGAATCCAATCTCATGGCCTTGAATACTTTGCAAGATAACCTCATCTGAAGTGATAGTTTCCCATGCCCCCGTGAAGAACCGAAGTCGCCCACCAACATGTGAAGTTAAGCACACAGGTGCATGAAAACCAGACCGCCTTACCTCCATGGTTACCGGCGGTCCTTGACATGTTTGGCGGGACGTGGAGGTGCTGGGTTGGGCTGATGATGCGGCGTCCGCATCTTCCATGGTGGCCGCTGCTGGCCTTGCCCTAAAAAAGGCCGTGGCTGCTGGGGCTGTTGGTATCGTGGAGCTGGAGTGTAGGTACGTGCCGGTCCGGTGGCAGGGCCTCGTGGCCTGTAAAACAGCGCTTTCTTGGCCGCCTGCCTGGGCGCGATCTGAGACCGCATCAGTCCCACCGTTTTGGCGTGGTCGTCCAGCTCCTTGACCCTCTTCGGGAGGTCTTCCCCGAACAACTGTCTGGGCGGTGGTGTAGTAGGCGCCTTACACAACCCCGTGAATTTCGGGTTGAGCGTGGGTCGGATGACACTCTTCCGGAAGGCAATGATCTCGTGCTGAGTGGCACACAGCAGAGCGAGAGCATCTTCCTGCTCCGTGCTTAGGTCCTCTCCGTCCACCGACGGCGCAAACGCGATAATCCCAGCAGTAAGCAGCTTCAGGATGCGCTGGAGCTTCATCTCCTGAGTCCTGATGGCTGTGCCAATGTTGCCCCAGATTGACGTATTGACTGTGGGCACGTTGAGGGAGTTGCAGTTGGCTGGAGCCTTGTGCCTGTTGATGGCCTCTGATAGAACCTCCTCCTGGAGCTGATGATTGATCAGGAAGTCCACGGTGGCAGCCAGTTTGGGGTTGAGGGGTAATCCCGATGTCTCCGAAGATGCGAATTTCACCACTACATCAAGGAGTTCTTCCTGCGGGACCTCTGATGGAGCTGACGTAGGGTCCAGAATGTCCTCATCCTCTGGCTGCCTGCGGCTCCCTGTTGACAATGGTGAAGCCTCCCTGTGCCCACTGGAGCTGGATGCGTGCTGCCGTTGATTCTGTTCCAATAGGAGCTCCAACATCCGCTCCATTCGGTCAATACGCCCCTCGCCCTTAGAACTTGGGCGGTCGGAGTCCTCATGTTCTGCTGAACTGCTGAGGCTCCGTTCATCGGCCCGCAAGTCGTCGAGGTGAACCCGGTGCCGGAAGTTGTCGCTTCCAGCCGCCGCAGCAAAGCTGAGCGATTCCCGCGCGGGAGGTACGCTCATACGCCTCCTTTTGGCGGAGCCTGATCCCGCTGCCTCGGAGGGCAAACGCGGTGGAGAGTCGGCACCCAATGCCTCAGCACGGTGACCCGATGCCAGCACGGGCTTGCCGGCTGCCCACATCGTGGGCCTAGCCGGCGTACAGTCCTGTCCTCCCATCCATGGAGGACTCGGTGACTGTGGCGGGACTCCTCCCAAGTGACTCTTCCCGGTCTCGATGGTTGGGGAGTCAACACTGGTCCTGATAGGTCTCCCAGTGGACTTGAGTCCCGCCATAACACCAATCCGCATTTTAGCGGCAGGTGACGTCTTAGCCCCTAAAGGGTTAGACTTACGGGCTCCATCGCTCCCTCTCCTCCGAGGGCTCAGGGAGAAGGGCCGTGCAGCCGCACGCGAGCCCTTGCCCAGGTCGGCCAACGAGCCCGTTGGCGACCTCGATATGGAGGCAGGGTCTACCTGCTCCGGTGGTACACCGGACTCCTCGAACTCGTCACTGGAGCTCCGGTGTATCGGCGGGTCGGGCCCTGTAGCGACAGGGCTCCCCGACTTCCCCGCCTTCTTCCCGGCCTGACTAGCAGGTGCAGCCGTTGATGAGGGCCCCGGGACAGGTGGCCGGCGACTCCGGACGGACGTCCTACGGCCTTTGTTCCTCCCTTCCATGTCCCTGTTGAAAGAACACACTTCCAACAAGGACCAACCAACTTAAGGTTAGTATCACTTACCTTAGCGGCTCCTGATGAAGGGCTGGCGGGGAGCCGCGCTCCACTGCCAGCTGTCGGCAGCAACGCGTTGCGACGATATGTCGAATGCGTGCTGGCGGGTTCTTCACGAAGTCACTCACGTCACTCCGAAATGAAATATCCTCTTTTTTATTCGGACCTATGGCAGACGGTGGTACATTGCCTCGGAGGAGGAGTTAGCAAACACCATGTTACTTGCAGTAATATCAGACTTGCACAATTCAGGATGCTCTAAATTAGGGACATTAATACATTCTTCTCCCAGAACTGAAACTAATGGTTAAATACCAGCAAGTTTGGGACTTTGGTGCATGGGCACTCAGAAACATTGGGGGAAAAATAGAGGAGTTTTGTGATTTGATTCCCCTGGCACTTTGTAGGGCCTCATTGGTAAGAGCCAGCAAGTTTGAGCAACGTAAGTGTGGGGTGGTTGTGTATGTGAGTCAAATCTCAGCAAGATCCAGGGCAATAATATTGTCGGATCCCCTGGCGTTACAAAACAGAAAATAACAAAGCTGCTCGGGTTATCTAATCATTCACTTCACTTTCATGTGCCTTTACCATTAGGGCACCATATCAAATGCACTTGCGCATCTAACTTAACGTGTACAAATATTGACCGATTATTAATCCTTCATTGATATAATTCCTGAATAAAGCTTGTGCATTATTTGTTTTGTGCATAGTCATTTGATTAATGCAGTTAATTAATGTTTAAATTTAAGTTTATGTTTTAAATCAATCATTCGAGCCATTTTCTCTTCTCCCCAGCACTGAAATACTGACGATATTTCTGAGTTGCTGGAAGAAACTTGACCTGAGTTGACTCCTATTTCTGTTTTCATTCCCACTCATATCTTGCATTGGTGCTCCTTCTGACCTTTTGACCCCAAGATGCTAGGAGAGAATTAATGCATGAGGCGGAAGTGAATTGGTAGCACAGATGTTCTCATTCCAAATTACTGATTAATAAAGTGAGTTGATCTTTTTAATGCGTCTTTTCATTGTTAAAATTGAATTGAACAAATACAACGAATGTGCCTTTGAGAATGAAAACTGGGAAGAGTAAAACGGTTGGCTGTCTCACCAACAATTAGTTTCAGCGGCAGAAGCTGAATGCTATCGCCATGGTATCGGCATCAAAAATTCTCACAGCAAGATGTCAAAACAATGCAGTTGTCTCTGCCTGTTTGTTTAGCTCTGAGCCCAAACGAACAGTCAGAAACAGCTGTTTTTGCTGGTCCCAGAATTTATTAATTTGGTGGTTTGAGGTATTATGAATTTAATTACAAGACGCTGTTTAAAGTTAAGACATGCTTTATTATTCCTCAACTGTGATCCATAAGTTTGTATTAGCTTATTTATGCTGAATTCCTGGTTACTGCTGCCAACTCAAATGTTTTACAGCCATTCACTTAACATGAGCAAGTAACAGTTCAATCACACCCTTGTGTGCCACAGTTCAAATAATGCAAAAAAAGGAAATACAGAAATTCAGTGACAAGTGATTTAACGGATTAATGTTCTGGTTCATTGAAGTTTGATGATGGTTTTAATTAGGATGATAGTCAACTATCTGATATCGACCTCAGTGACTTCTACTTCTTCTTTTGTGTGGTGTGCACAGCCTAAAGTTGTTGGACAACTTGTTCTATTTGATCTTCCGTTTGTGCACGTCAAGTTGATTGCATTAGTTGAAACAGGCCGGACCAGGTGAAGGTTGCGATCTTCCACCCCGGCCTCAGTGCGTGTAAGTTAACGGTCAGCACTCGGCTTCTGCTGACAAGGGAGACCACTGAAGCATTGTAATCTCAGGCCTCAGTGACTGAGATTACAATGCCCCAGGCGACTATGGGGGCCTGAGAAAGCAAATCAGTGGTCTCCCTTGACCTTTAGCTTACACGTATTGTCATTGGTGGCTCTTGGTGAGATTTTCTTAGAGTAGGTGGTTTTTTTATTTGCAAACTATGTCGCTAGTCAGATTACCAAGAAACCAAACATGGGTGCTATGAAAAGCTGAGTGAGAATATATATGTTTCCTCATTCTTTCCCCCTTGATCGTTCCATGCCATATTTCGCAGCAGTGCTCACATCTTTTTGGCTTTCAATGCATGCCTCTATTTTGTTCTCTGGCTTCCCAGAAGCATATTATGTTGATTATCTTCCCTGATTTGTTTTGAAATGCTTGTAGGCGCTTCAATGGAACCTGATGTTGTTAATAGGAAATGAACAGTAGGAACACCAGCTTCAGAGTTGAACAACAATGTGCGAGGTGTCCAAGCTTACCTCCTTTTGAGAGGACTAAGCTGGACAGGTCTAGGAAGTACATTGTACCACTGTGTCACGTTGACACTATGTACAACTATTATGTAGATCAAAACATAGATGACATTAGCAGTCGGGCTGTTTATACTAAATGTTCCACCCATGTTAGAAGTTGCACTAACACCTGTGAGTCAGTATGCTGTGAGTTCAAACTCTTTCTTGTCCCTCATTATATTTTAGGGAGTCATAGAGCCATACAGCATGGAATCAGGCCCTTGGGGCAAACTTGCCCACACTGACCAACATGTCCCATCTACACTAGTCCCACCTGTAAATCTATTGTATCCATTTTCTTTGATTAGAATGTTATGAATTCTGAAATGATCTGATGTAATATAACAATAAAAAACAGAAATATTAATGCCAACCTGACTCAGATTTGTGGCATAAAAGAAAAACCTTTCCAGTTTAGTTGATATGAAATAAAATTTGCATCCTTTAGCATGTAAGTCGAGACTAAAGGCAGGTAATTAACCTTGAAAGAGAAAAAAATCCTGCCCATATGGTGGCCTTGTTCTTGTTCTTTTTTTTGGCTGTCAAATTGTGCTGTTGATAGAATGAGGCTTTGGGGGTTTGAGGCTCTGATGCAATACCATATCTTTGATGATTCACGCCATTGTTCCCTGCCAGCTGCAAGTTCAGTTGTCTTTGCCTCAATCTGTTGTTTTTAATGCAGTCCTGATTGACCATAAACATGACTCGCTGTGAGGCTGAGATTCTGAACTCCTGCCAAAAGCTGTTTCACTTCTGTTGAGCTGTTAATTGTTACCTCTCACTCTGAATGTAGATTCTCCAACCATGTAAAATGATCTTTGATGTTGAATCAATTGGATTTATTGCATAATCAGTAGTCTGTAGATCCCTGTTTCTATTTACATTAAATATCTCTGAGAAATCGGGAATTATGTGCTTTATTGCTTTAAACCCAAATGTAATTTGTTACCATTGATTTTTTTTTAGATAATTCTGTCTGCTAATAAATGTGAATCGGATGCCTGTCGCCAACTATGAAGTCACAAAGCTAGATTTGCATGTCTTTCATTCATTTGTTCTACATCTCTCTACATCACCATCTATATCACTTCACCCTGACTCTAGGCTGAAAAGGGTCTTGAACCCTAACGTCACCCATTCCTTCTCTCCAGAGATGCTTGCCTGTTACTCCAGCATTTTGTGTCTATCTTTGGTTTAAACCAGCATCTGCTGTTCCTTCCTACACACATACTTGTACATTTATGTGCCAAATGTATGAGAAAGCGGTAAAAGGAAAATCTTCTATTAAACATGCATCTGCAGAAATGATTAACCTACTTTAAGGGCTGGGTCCATTTACAGTGGCAAAGCTCCTGAGTTTCTGATATAGATGCAAAGAACTGCCCGGACTGTATAATTAATAACTATTTCAGACACTCCCTTTTTCAAATCCCTAGTACACCTTGATTACAATTATAAACACTGTTTTCTGGTGACCAAAGTGACTGTATTGTCTTAATAACCTTAAATCACTGGAGGAAATGTTCATTTATAATGTTCATTATAAATCTCCTTCACTGCACAAAGTTTTAAGAAAAAAACCAGATGGTATTCACTGATGTGCATAATATCATTTAAGATGATTTGGAGGAAAAGGGCATGGTTGCTAAGAAATCTGATTTATCCAGGAACTATCTCAGTGTTTAGTTGCGCAGTTGCTATTCCAATTGTGAGTCTTCGGTAGATTGCTCCCTGTTTGTATTCACAGACTCACCAGCTTTTACTGCACTTGTAAGAACTTCCACACTCAGTCACATTTGCCCTCTATCTTTGCAAACTACAATATTTCGGCATAGCATAGTTCAAGATTTCATAACATAGGAGGCTGCTCAGCCCATTGAATCTGCCAGCTTTCAAAACATTCCCATCAGTCCTATTCCCTCACTTATTTCCCTGTAACAGGTTATGTCAGCACTTTAGACTTGACTGGACTAACGGGCAGAGTTTAGGACCATTAATCTAGAGATGTGGATTTGAATCCCAGCACACAAACTCCAATGCAAGTAAAGAAAGAAAGATGGAATTTTTAAAAGAAGTGTCTCAGTAAAATTAACCTTGAAACCACTGGATGGATGAATAAACCCATGTGATTCCATAATCTCCTTCAGGAAAGGACATCTGCCAGCATTACCTGATCTGCGTTACATATTACTCTAGATCTATTAATTTGGTTGAATGTTAACTGCCTCATCAGTTCCGGGACAACTCGGGATTGATAATATCTGCGGAGACTGCCCGAAACATAATAGCCCATGAATTGATATTTTTTAAAGTTGATTAGAAATTGAACTTTAATGTGTCAGCTGGAATCTCCGCAATTACTTATAACAAATAAGCGGTTGATGGAATACAACTCCTCTTGCCTTAAGAAGCAAGGTCCAGGCTAAACTTGGGCCACCAGTCTGCATTTCACCCTGTGGCTAAAGCATCCAGTCTTCGCCACAACCATATTGTACTCGATGGTAATATTCGTGTGAATGAAGTGAATAGTGCTCCATGTGAGATGCTCCACGCCCTGTTTTTGCTGTTAAAACAGTGCTATGGGTCAACCTAATGCTGTTGGGGAAATAGACACAAAGAGCTGGAGTAACTCAGTAACTCAGTGGGTCAGGCAGCATCTCTGGAGGAAAAGAATGGGCGATGTTTTGTGTCCAACCCTTCTTCAGACTGAAAGTAGAGGGGAGGGGTTTCAGACTGAAAGTAGAGGGGAGGGAGTTTGGGAAAGTTGCATGACGAACAATATATTTGAATGCCAGGTCTAAACTGCAGGATTGTTGAGTTCCCAGTATAGCTCTGTGCAGCACCTCACATTCTTTGCTTCATTTTGGAGCTCTCTGTTGACTATTGTACGTTCCTGTGTGTTATTATATAACACACCTTGTGCTGCAATGATTGGGATGTTTGGGAAGGTGGGAGTGGCTTTGGGTCAGCACCTGGCGATGGAAAGTGCCTGTCCTTTGAACAAAGGGACATGGAGATTTTCCAGTCCCACAGCCAGGGGCTCTTGGCATGCCGGGAGGTCTCCATGACGGCACAGTAGACGGGCTGCCAACATTGGGTGAGAGTTGGGAGTGAGAAATTGCGAGAGAGCAAGCCCGAAGGAGTGTAGCGACTGGGGGGGGGGGGGGGGGGGAAGATAGTGTGGGAGGAGGATGCCCTTGGAGCTTATGCATTTTTCAGCTTGAAATTGTGCAATATGGTGCATACTGTAGCGAGTCTTTTACCTTACACTTGAATGCAATATATATGCTTTAAATTGGATTAGCTGTGAATAAGGTTAGACTAAATTACATTCCACAGTAGAGCCCAGGCTCTGATCAGCACATGCTGCACGTGAATGATCCTAGTAATTCATGTATGGAAATCAGATTATAATCAAACACTTGGCCCATGTTGATCAACCTGGGTCTCACTGCACACCTGGTACTACTCCTGACCCTGACTCCAGTTGCATACCTTCTCTCATTCCTGACCCTGAGTCCAGCCTTATACCTGGCCCCATTCTACCCTGATCATAGCTGCTTACCTGCTTAGGTTCCAAGTACTGAACACTCCCATTGTCCCAGCTTTGACTGCACATCTAGTACTATTCCAAACTTTGATTCTAGATGCACACTTGGCCTTGCTCCTTGCCCCTCTGCACTGACAATATATCTGTCCCACACATAAAGCCCCATATCTGACCCCCTGGACTTAACCTATTACGTTCAAGTCCACAAGTGCTTATCTAATGCGGTAATCTTTTATGGGGCACTTCACAGACCAAATTCTTTATAACACAATTTGCTACACCCATTGGCTTCCTTGTTATCGAACATGCTAGTTACTTTGTCAAAGAAGTTATCAATTGGTTCAACACAATTTCTCATCCATAAAATTATACTCACTCAGCTGTATAAATATTCTGTTACCATTTTTTTCATTTTCCTAACAAACCGTCCTGAAGTCATTTTCACCCCCAATATTTTCAGTATTTTGCTGCCTTCCTCTCAGCTGGGACTTTTCCGAAATGCAAAGTCCAATAACTATATTGGGGGAGTCCAGAACCAGGGGCCACAGTTTAAGGATAATGAGTAAGCCAATTAGAACGGAGGCAAGGAAACACTTTTTCTCACAGAGAGTGGTGAGTCTGTGGAATTATCTGCCTCAATTCTCTGGATGCTTTCAAGAGAGAGCCAGATAGGGCTCTTAAAAATAGCGGTCAGGGGATATGGGGAGAAGGCAGGAACGGGGTACTGATTGGGGATGATCAGCCATGATCACATTGAATGGCGGTGCTGGCTCGAAGGGCCAATTGGCCTACTCCTGCACCTATTGTTTATTGTCTATATATATTTAAGCAATAATATTCTATTTAATGTGATCTTGAGAGTACATAATATTTTATGTGGTATTCATAACACAACAATGATAAAAACATCTTTGTTTTGATTGCACCTATCAACATGCATACATTATTATATTACAGTTAATATGTACCGAGGGCAAATTTTTATTCCAATGGTCCCCTTTCCCAATTACTTTTACATTGAAGTGATTGAAATCCAAATGAAGTTTAAATGGCATCATAAAAGTAAAACCTCCGGAATCGATGATGTTCATTACGTGGTTGGTTAGAGGCAGTATCAGCACAATTACTATATTAAACTTTGAATCTTCAGATGTCCTGGTTCAACCTAGAACTAAAGACAAATAATAACCTCCTCACACATTCCCCTACACGTATATCTGTCACTCCTTCAAAATATGCCCCTTCTTTGAACAAGCTCTTAAACATCACATCTGAATCAGTTTCCATCTGATTACACTCCTTGAGGATGTTCATCCACGTGTTGAATTAATAAAACAATGAGATTGGGGACATTTCTATTCAACCTGTCAAAGGAATTTGGGGGGGGGGGGGTGTTTAGAAATAGTCTTTGAGGTAAACAAGCATAATAGTTGAGTGGCAAATGACAATAGTGCTACCTTCTCAATATTTAACTGAAGGAAATCATAGGTTATCAGGGTTGTATGTTGTGACACTTTGCATGTCGTTTTAATATTACACTTATCCCATCCCCCTGGATATTCCAGATTAATAAATTAAGGTTTTGTCAACTAATTACAAATCAGGCTAATTACAAATCAATAACATTAGCCAACTCAGAAACATGAAGCGCTGAGTATTGGGATCCAGACATCACGGACAACTGGCCTCAGTTCCCCGCTCACATCTGCCAGTGTTCTCCGTCTGAACCAGGGGCCGCGGAGCTGAAAGTGGGGGGGCTGAGCGATCACTGATCACTGGCCTTGGTGGTACCTGGTGAGGGAGTGGAGCAACCGAGTGGGGAGAGGGTGTGGAAGGGGAGTGTCCCCCCTCCCAGGGTAGGGGCTTTTTGAAATTTGACGTATTAAAATCATGTTTTAGTGCATTGTAGAAGTATAATTTCAATTTTTTTTATGAAGTATTTTTAAGAGGTAACTTTTTAAGGGGTAACTTTTTCCATACAAAGAGTGGTGGGTGTATGGAACAAGCTGCCAGAGGAGGTAGTTAAATCAGGGACTATCCCAACATTTAAGAAACAGTTGGACTGATACATGGATAGGACAGGTTTGAAGGTATGGACCAAAAGCAGGTAGTGTAGCTGGGACATGTTGGCGGGTGTGGGCAATTTCACCGAAGGGCCTGTTTACACACTGTATCACTCTGTGATTACATTATACCTCCACCATGCATGAATGATTCAAAATCAAGTGATCGAGTTTTATTGCCGTATACTCAAGCATAGAAACATAGAAAATAGGTGCAGGAATACGCCATTCGGCCCTTCGAGCCAGCACTGCCTTCAATATGATTATGGTTGTTCATCCAAAATCCGTACTTCTTTCCTGTTTTTTTCCACATATCCTTTGATTTCCTTAGCCCCAAGAACTAAATGTAACTCTCTCTTGATAACATCCAGTGAATTGGCCTGCACTGCCTTCTGTGACAGAGAATTCCACAACTCTCTGCGTGAAGAAGGTTTGTCCACATCTCAGTCCTAACTGGCCCTACCCTTTATTCTTAAACTGTGACCTGGTTCTGAACTCCTACAACATCGGGAACATTTCTCTTGCAGTTACAGTAAGTGAAAAAATAGCAGACAAGCAGGGTGCTTTATCCAACCACTCCCATTTGGTCCACTATCTTCCACCGTTTCTACCCTTTGCTTGGTAATTACTTCCAGCAGCCACTAGTTGTCTTCCAGGATGCACCGAGCCGCAGCCTGATCCATGCCGGTCACCTGGGCGAATTTGGCACAGAGACTCTCACCGCAGCGGCGCAATGCTTCCGACGCCTCCGACATCCCGGGACTCTTGCACTGAGACTGCTCCATGGCCAGAGCTGCAGTGAGCGACTCACCAGCCCGGCAAACACTCGCCAGCCCCGCTCCACGTCCTCATCTGTCCCCACCGCTGCTTCTGCTTCCAACACCCGTGGCCCATGCAGTTGATATGAGTTTTGAAATTTTCGCTGATCACATTTTCTCACGACAGAGCGTGAGAAATTTGTGATCAGCGTAAGAATTTGGCGAAATGCGTGATTCTCACACTCAATGCATGAGAGTTGGCAGCCCTGCCTCTCTCTCCCCCCCTCTCTCTCCCCCCTCTCTCTCCCCTCTCTCATTCTCTCTCCCCCTTTCTCCTCTCTCTGTCCCCCTCTCTCCCCTCTCCCTCTCCCTCCCCTCTCTCCCCCTCTCTTTCTCTCCCCCCTATCTCTCCCTCCCACCTCACTCTCTCCCCTCTCTCTCCCTCCCCTCACTCTCTCCCCATGTACTCCCCTCTTTCTCTCTCCCCCCTCTATTCCGCTCTCTCTCCTCTCACCCCCCCTCTCTCTCCCCCTCTCTCTCCCGCCTCTCTCTCCCACTCTCTCTCCCCCTCCTCTCTCTCTCTCTCTCTCTCTCCCCCTCTGTCTCTCCATCTCTCTCCTCTCAACCCCCTCGCTCTCTCCCCTTTGGCTGGACGACAAAGAAGTAGTTTTCTCACATTGTGTGGAGCTAGATGATCTCCCTGAAGCAGCAGTGAGCTTCAATGAGGACCTGAGATTAGTGGTAGCAGCTTGGTATGATGCAGTTGTTAGCCTGCTGAGAGTGGCTGGGACATCGACCACTGTAGCAAAGCAGGTTCGGCCAGCCAAAGGAGCAGCCCGAGCAAGCAGAGACATTTTGCTGCATGGCAGACTTCCCCAATATGCCTATTGCAGGGCTGCCAACCCTCACGCTTTCAGCATGAGAATCACTCAATTGGACAAATTCTCACACTCTCACGCTGATCACAAATTTCTCACGCTCTGTCGTGAGACATTATATGATCAACAAAAATTTTAAAACTCATAAACTGCAAGGGCCGTGGGTGTTGGAGAGCCGGGGCAGAACCAGCGGCGAGGACAGATGCTGGGAGCAGGGCTGGCGAGTGTTTGCGGGGCAGGAGAGTGTTTGCAGGCTGGCGAGTGTTTGCAGGCTGGCGAGTCGCTTGCTGCAGCTCCGGTCATGAAGCAGCTTCAGTGCAAGAGTCCTGGGCCATCAGAAGCGTTGTGCTGCCGCCATGAGAGTCTCTGTGCCAAATGGATAGAGACTTTCAAAGAGAGGGGGAGAGAGAGAGGGGAAGGAGACTGAGAGACGGGGGGGGGGGGAGGGGGGGTGAGAGGAGAGAGAGGGGATAAAGAGGGGGAGAGAGAGGAGGGAGAGAAAGAGGGGGAGAGAGAGGTAGGGGAGAGAAAGGAGAGGGGGAGAGTGAGAGGGAGAGTGGGAAGAGAGAGAGAGGGGGTGAGAGGGAGGAGAGAGGGTAGGAGAGAAGAGGAGAGGGAGGGAGAGAGAGGGGGGGAGAGGAGAGGGGGAGAGAGGGGTAGATAGAGAAGAAAGAGAGGGAGAGAGAGAGGGGGAGGGACAGGGAGAGAGAGTTAGGGGAAAGAGAGGGGGAGAGAGGAGAGTGGGAGAGGGAAAGATAGATCAGCCATGATTGAATGGCGGAGTAGACTTGATGGGCCGGATGGCGTAATTGTGCTCCTGAAACTTATGAACTTGGTTTGTTACACTCCCCAGAACTGAAAGGGGATTTTGGAGAAAACCCTTCAAAGTTTAAAAAAAATAGAACTTGGTTATTCATTTTTATTACAATCATAATTCCTGTTGTGAAATTTCATTTCTTGCTTATCCTCATCTATAGTTGGGCATTATCACAAATGCAATCGTACACCAGGTAGGAAGCAGGGATGGAGAGAGAGAACAGAATGAACTCAGTGCTGCACTGCTGGAAAGTTGTGGCAACTGGAGGGAGATTCACTTTGCAATGGGCAAAAATTGGGAAACAAAAAGTGACCACCAACAACAACTCTAGTTAGATATTTGCTAAATATCTAATGTCCTAATAGGTAATACATACCTCATGTAAGCTCCAAACTATTGATTTAATTATGTTGTTATAAATTGTACAGCAATACTTGAATAGTCGCACTTGAACTTGAATACTTGAACACTTGGGGAGGCAAGGAATACATGATTAGTGGCAGAGCAAGAAACATGAAGAAAGAAAAGCAACTTCAAGTGCATGTCCTCAGGAACTTGAATATAGGGTGACAGGCAGATCAAGTGGTTCAGAACACATTAGGATATTGCCTTTTGTCAGTGCGGGGTGGGGGGGGTTACGTGCTAGGAATACTCATAAATTGGATTATGGTTCATCAGGGTTATTTAGTTTGGTGGGGTGTCAGAGGTTATGGGAAGAAGGCAGGAGAAGGAGGTTAGGCGGGAGAGATAGATCAGTCATGATTGAATGTCGGAGTAGACTTGATAGGCCAAATGGCCTAATCCTGCTCCTATCACTTATGACATTATGACAATGGTAGGAAGGAACTTTAATCGCGGAGTAGTGAGATATATACTTGAAAATTGTATCTCCTTCACTACTTGCACCAAGGTGAAGAAATAGAATAGAAACATAGAAATTAGGTGCAGGAGTAGGCCATTCGGCCCTTCGAGCCTGCACCGCCATTCAATATCATCATGGCTGATCATCCAACTCAGTATCCCGTACCTGCCTTCTCTCCATACCCTCTGATCCCCTTAGCCACAAGGGCCACATCTAACTCCCTCTTAAATATAGCCAATGAACTGGCCTCAACTACCCTCTGTGGCAGAGAGTTTCAGAGACCCACCACTCTCTGTGTGAAAAAAGTCCTTCTCATCTCGGTCCTAAAGGATTTCCCCCTTATCCTGTGTGAATAAGTGATGCACTAGGATTGTTCCCAAATGAAGGGAAGGGGAGAGTTGAAGGAAGTTTACATTTTGTGGACTGAGGTTCAGAATATAATTGACTCAGTTTTTTTGGCCATGTCTGACCTACACCATTCCAATCTGCTTGACAAAGTCGTCGTGAATGATTTTCTTATCTACACCTGTAATTGTTGAATGAAATGTTTGATCATTTGAATGCAGTTCTGTCCTCTTTACGAATCATTGAAACCATGTGAGCACCATATTTGCTGTTATTTTATATTGCTCAATAAAAAACATTGCACAATATGAATTAGGATAAAAACAGGATTTGAAATCTCATGAACAATGTTTTAATTGTTCCTACGAATATTAGCCATAGAATGCAATGCATAGTAAGGACTTAATTAACTGTGTGCAGTGGGAAAGGAATCATGAAATTTATGCCTCAAAAGGAGACTGTTGTTTCCATCTCACCCATAAATTGAGTTGATTTAGGTTATTACCATTTCCTAGCTCTTAGTTTGTCGCCTTCATAGGTTACGACTCTTCGAGAGATCATTCACCTTATTGTTTTCAGAGTTTTACATGCAGTTAAAATTCTTCTCTATTTCCTACAGTCCAAAAATGGTAAAACAGGCCAAATTGGTATTCAGCCCTGAGAACATTCTACCCGAGAGTATTTTCTCTTGCGTTACCACATCCTTCCTGTGGTATAGTGATCAGAAATATATGCAGAGTTCTAGATGTGCCATAACTTATATAGTTCTAGCATGATCATCCTGCCTTGACTGACAAAAGGCAATATCTCAATGTTCTGAACCATTTTATCTCCCTGTCACCCTATATTCAAGTCAAGTCAAGTCAAAGTCAAACAAACTTTATTGTCATTTAGAAATACATTGATATATGCAGTTCCAAACGAAATTCCGTTGCATTTGGCTCCCTGTGCAACACGATAAATTAACAGAAGGATAGGCATGGATAAAATGGATAAAAAGGATAAAAGGAAAAATAGACAATGGTGGCACCCCATTACATGGCATTCAGGAGTCTGATGGCTCGTGGGAAGAAGCTGTTGCAGAACCTTGATGTTCTGCTCCTAATGCTGCGATATCTTTTTCCCGAGGGCAGCAGAGTGAACAGTCTGTGATGGAGATGTGTGGCGTCTTTTATAATACTGCTGGCCTTAGACACGCAACGTTTGGTCGCAATATCCCCGATTGAGGGGAGAGAGGTCCCGATGATTTTTTCCGCTGTCCTCACCATTCTCTGCACAGACTTCCAGTCGGAGGCTCTACAGTCCCCAAACCAGACAGAGATACAGCTGGTCAGAAGTTCCTGAGGACATGCACTTGAAGTTGCTTTTCTTTTTCCAGGTTTCTTGCTCTGCCACTAATCATGTATTTCTTGCCTTGTTTGTCCTCCCCAAGTGTTCAAGTATTCAAGTTCAAGTACGACTATTCAAGTATTCCTCCCCACGGATCTCCATGCTGAATTTCATTTGCCAGTTTTCTGCCCACCTAACATGTGGTGTGGACACAAGAAACTGCAGATGCTTGTTAACAATAAGAGACACAAAATGCCAGAGTAACTCGGCATTTTGTATTCTCCAGAGATGCTGCCTGAACTGCTGAGTTACACTTGCATTATGGGCAATTAATATCTTCCTATGACTTTGAACTATATTCCTCTCCCCATCACATTGTCAATTTGAAGCATCTCAATCACAGCGCTTAAATTAAAGCCCAAGAAATATATCACTAAATTCAGCCCTCTACCCATTTACCTTGTGTTTGGTGTGGGTGACCAAGGTTGGCCTAACGAATGGGACGGGGCGGAGATTATGGTGGTTTGGCGAGAGTAAATTCAGTGATAGAGAGGGGGGGCAGGAACTATGCATCTGAGGTGAGGACTTCGATGCTTTGAGTTCATCGAGGGAGTGATGGAACGAACAAAATAATAGAAATAAAAATTGTGGACGTGTGGGGCTTGTGGTTAGTCATTTAATTTCCCTAACAACACTTTTAATTGAAACTATACCTGCAAACATTACATTTAAGCCCAAATGTCGTGCAGTAGATTTCAACATGCAACATAGGTTTAAAGATTAATTTCCTTTCGAACAACTGTATACATAACAACATTTTCCTTTGACTTTATCATTGGCATTTGTTTGCAAATCTTGTTATGCTGAATAAGATTCATTAGACTTTATTTATCACATGCACTGGATATGAACTGGAACAATGAAATTCTCACTTGCTACAGTTTTACGGGCACTTTATCTACCTGTCACCCTATATTCAAATTCCTGAGGACATGCACTTGAGTTGCTTTTCTTTTTCCAGGTTTCTTGCTCTGCCACTAATCATGTATTCCTTGCCTTGTTTGTCCTCTCCAAGTGTTCAAGTATTCAAGTTCAAGTACGACTATTCAAGTATTGTTGTACAATTTATAACAACATCATTAAATTAATAGTTTGTAGCTTACATGAGGTATGTATTATCTAACAACATCAAATAAATATACAATAAATTATAAGTTATTCTAAGTAATCTAGGCCATAATAGTGCAAAAATCAAAGAATGTGGAGCAACAATAGTAATGCAAAGTCCGCAGTGATTCATTGCTGAGGTAGGGATGTAGTTCGGGTTGTGCAGGTTCGAGGAATAGGTGGGTGATAGGAAGAAGCTGTTCTTGAACGTAGACTTCACTGTCCCCGGCCACTTGCACCTTCTTCCCGATGGCAGCAGTGAATGTGGCCAAGGAAGTGTGCTCGTTGATGATATTAGCGGCATTCTTAAGGGAGTGTTTTCTGTAGATTCCTTTGGTGATGGGGAAGTCTACCCATGGTAGACTGGGCATTGTCCGCCACATTTTAGAGTCTTGTTCGTTCGAGATAGTTCAAATTTCCGAACCTGACTATGATACAACCAGTCAGTTTACTGTCCGTTGTACACCTGTAAAAGTTTGAAAAATATTCCAAATCCCCTCAATATTCTGAAGACATATTAGCATTGGTAATCTTTCTTTATAATCACAGCAATGTGTTGGGCCACCGACAGATGAGCAGAGATGTCTCCACCCAGGAACTTTAAGCTGTTTACTCTGTTCACTGCTGTTCCACCCATGAAGACAGTTGCATGGTTCCTCGACTTCCTTACTGAAATCAACAAATCAGCTCCTTGGTTTTATCTCGGTCTTGCTAATCTTGAGAGCTAGATTGTTGTTTTTGCCACCACTCAATCAGATTATCAGTCTCCCACTTGCACTCTGACTTCTTGTTGCCCTTTATTTGTCCAACGGCATTGTTATTGTTGGTAAATTTAAAGGTGGCATAGGAATTGAGAGTCAAGAGTGTCAAGAATCAACAAACAAATGTGTATATATATATATATATATATATATATATATATATATATATATATATATAAACACAAACAAACAAACAATAATGCAAAGACAAAAACAATATATGGCTCACATGGGTATATAAGAGAGTGGAGCTGTGGCCTGAGTACGGGGCCCCAAGGCATCCTGTGCTGAGGGACAGTGAGGACGAGGTTTTGCCTATCTGTACTGATGAGGGAGTTGACGATCCGGTTTCACAGGAAGGATTAGTGTTCTGGTTACCTGACTTTTGAAGGGATGATGGTGTTGAACTGTTGATCTGTAGTCGAAGATCAACAGCCTGCCGAACCAAATTGTCTAGTGCAGAAAGGAGAGCAAATGAGATTGCATCCACTTTCGATTTGTTGCTGCGGTATGAGAATTGAACTGGGTCCAGGTCATTAAAAGATTTACTTTGATACCAACCTCTTGAAGCACTTCAACATATAATGGACATGTGTGCCACCGGATGGTAATCGTTGATGCACGGCATCTTGCTCTTCTTGGGCTTTTGGATGTCTTTTTAAAGCAGGTTAGGACCTTGGATAGATAGTACTGATAGGGTGAGGATGACAGTCAAAACTCCAGTCAGTTGGTCTGTGCAGCTTTTGAGAACGTGGCCATGTACATTATCAGGACCAGCCATTTCCGGGGGTTCACCCTCAAATAGGATCTTCTGATGTGGGCCTCGGTGACTGATATCACAGGGTCGCTGGGGGCTGCGGGGACTGGTGAAAATATTGGACTCCAGAACGTCATTCTACTCCAGAAATACTGTTGTGTGAAGTGTTTACAATGACAGATTCTACTATAAATTTGGACTAATAATTTTGCTTATAAAAGAAGATCTTAAAATGAGAAATTAATTACATTTGCAAGATCTTGGTCTATGCTTTCTAATTTGCTCCACATAAAATATACATTTTCTGCTGAATTCTCACGTAGAGTGGAATGGGAAATTGACTACAGGCGACCTGTGTTACGGCTGTTTGGGTTATGGAAACTAGCCCTTAACAGAATGTATAAATCACTGCCCAAAAATATGGGATTACAATTCCCTCACATACAATTTATGTGGGGGGAAAAAAGTGAATAAATAAACACAAAAAGTAACTTTTTCCAATTGGTGTCTCTTGACGTGGCTTCACAATATGGGAGATCACAACACGGCCAGTATTCAGGCAATTCAACAATCCCTCACATGACATGCTGAATGGAAAAATATACCACAACCCCTGTTCCTCATTTCAAGATCATAGTCTGACCTCTTACCCTTTACTTAAAGATAACTGCATGACCTTCAGCCCAGCATGCCTGAATGAAGATGATCGGCGCTCGCTCGAGGCTATTCGAATGATACACAAACAAATGGATGACGATGCTGACGGCGATGTTGATGTAGAGGAGAGTCACGAGGTAAGACACATTTTTGAACAAAGACCATCTTAAAGTCATAAATTCTGAGCTTTTGTAATGTAGACTTCATACCCTATTTGTGATTTGTGTTTGAATGTAAATAGAGATCAAATGAACAGGGTATTAAACAATTAAAGATACTATGACATATTCAGGAAAGACAGAATTGTATTTGGTTTTGTTGCTATGTCTGCAATCACCTATTTCTGTTTTGACATTTATTAGTTGGAGACCAAAAAGTACTACAGAATAAATCATGTCAATGGGAAGTGTTTTGGTTCCATTCTTTGTGAACCATGTTGTTTTGGATTCGTTCTTCTACATACATATTGAATATATATGTATGAGAATGACATTTTCAGAAAGGATCTACTTGCTGTAAAGAAAGTACAGTGAAAATTAGCTAAATTCTTTCCTGGCTTGAAAGTTTTATCCCTTGGGGAAAGATTAAACAGACTGGGTTTGTGCTCTATGGAGTTCAGAAAAATGTAAACCGATCTGTGATTGAGGCAGTGCAGCGTAGGTTCACGAGATTGATCCCTGGGATGGCGGGACTGTCATCTGAGGAAAGATTGAAAAGACTAGGCTTGTATTCACTGGAGTTTAGAAGGATGAGGGGAGATCTTATAGAAACATATAAAATTATAAAAGGACTGGACAAGCTAGATGCGGGAAAAATGTTCCCAATGTTGGGCGAGTCCAGAACCAGGTGCCACAGTCTTAGAATAAAGGGGAGGCCATTTAAGACTAAGGTGAAAAAAAACATTTTCACCCAGAGAGTTGTGAATTTGTGGAATTCCCTGCCACAAAGGGTAGTGGAGGCCAATTCACTGGATGGATTTAAGAGAGAGTTAGATAGAGCTCTATGGGCTAGTGGAGTCAAGGGATATGGGGAGAAGGCAGGCACGGGTTATTGATTGGGGATGATCACCATGAACGGTGGTGCTGGCTCGATGGGCCTCCTCCAGCACCTATTTTCTATGTTTCTATGTTTCTAACCCTTTGATGCATCTAAAATTCTTAAGTGGCTTAATAAAGTTGTGCAGGTCAGTAGGTGATAATTCATCTACCTTGGCTGTCCAGGGGTCACATTCTTAAAAGCAGTGTTGGCCACGGTGAGGATGAAAAGAAAGCTTTTCACCCAGGAGGCTAGTGAATCATTTGTATTATCTTCCCAAGAAGAAAGTGCTGATTATATCCAAGGCAGATATAGATTGATTTTTGGATATTAAAGGATTCAAATGATTCTGTGGAAAATTGCCACTGGGTGGGATGGTCAGCCACAATCTTATTGAATAGCCAACTATTGCATCCTCTTTTTTGCAATTTTAACAACCTATTCCTGTATCACTTGCTCGTGGTTTCATCTTTAGCTAACTTTCTCCTGATGCCACCATTAGTTTTTCTGTGCATTTTCTGACTGAAGAAAACACTTAGTGGCATCACAGTGGCACAGCCCTTAGAACGGCTGCCTCACAGCACCAGAGAGATGGTTCAATTCTGATCTTGGGTGCTGTCTCTGTAGAGATTGCACATTCTCCTTGTGACTGCATGGGTTTCCTCCGGTTGGTCTGCTTTCCTCCCCCATCCCTAATATGTGTAGGCTTATAGGTTAATTGGCAATGGGTGCTGTCTGTATAGAGTTGGTACGTTCTCCACGTGACCGCGTGGGTTTTCTCCAAGATTTCCAAGGTGTGGAATGAGCTTCCAGTGGAAGTGGTGGCGGCAGGTTCGTTGGTATCATTTAAAAATAAATTGGATAGGCATATGGATGAGAAGGGTATGGAGGGTTATGGTATGAGTGCAGGCAGGTGGGACTAAGGGAAAAAAGTTGTTCGGCACGGACTTGAAGGGCCAAGATGGCCTGTTTCCGTGCTGTAATTGTTATATGGTTATATGGTTATCTTCGGTTTCCTCCCACATTCCAAAGACGTAGAGGTTTGTAGGTTAATTGACTTGGTATAAGTGTAAATTGTCCCTAGTGTTAGGATAGTGTTAATGTGCGTGGATCGCTGGTCGATGCGGACTTGGTGGGTCGAGTGGCCTGTTTCCGAGCTGTGTCTCTAAACTAAACTAAAATAAACATATCAATTCAACGGTACACAAAAAGCTGGAGAAACTCAGCGGGTGCAGCAGCATCTAAGGAGCGAAGGAGATAGGCGACGTTTCGGGTCGAGACCCTTCTTCATACATATCAATTCAATGTCTGTTCTTCTGAAATTCTTGCAAAGCTGCCCTTAGGTATGTTACAAAACGTACCTTGAGCGGCGCTGCAGTTCTGCCACTGCGCAACTTTAGCGCCTTTGAGAGGGGGGGTGGGTTAAAAAATGCGGTTTTCCCCAGACTATTCAAATCGATGTTTCTCAGGGTGTTTAGTTGCTGAAGAGAAATCGCTCCGACATTTGTTTTATGAAGTTATTTTTAAACCACGCTGGATAATGTATTACCATGAGTAAAATAAAAATCATCTTGTAAAGTCGTGAATGCCGACAACGGGACTGATCTCACGTAGGAGACAAGGCAAGGTACACCGTTTATTTTTTCATATAAACTCGCTTCTTAGGATGCCTTTAATCAAAATTTCATGTTGCGAAAAGGTGACTTAGAAAAGATACGAACCGGCAGTATTTTTCCTGCCGTTATGGGGTTTAAATTCACCGCAACCGCAACGTTCCAATCGATCGCGTTCCATAAAATCCCACTCGCAAGATGATTTAAACACTAAATTTCTTCCATTTGGCCTATAAATTCATGACAATGAGATTTAAAAATCATGTTATATTGTGAATTCTTGTGTGAATGTTATTTGGACACTTAGGCTATTTATAAATGTTAATCTTTTCTTAAGAAATGGATAGATGTTTAGATCTAGTAATTGAATTTTGTAATTAGCTACAATTGGGTAACTAACTAATTATATGCTTTAATTTCAGGACATCCAAGTAAGATTGTTTCATATTTGTTTCAGAATACTTCAATTTCTTTCAGTTCTCTTAATTTTTAAGAAAGTTATGGGCTTTTGACTGTCCTCGATCACATCTTTTGTGTTGAGTCAATAGAAAAGCAATAGGGAACAAGAAGCTAATTTCTGAGTATGAAAATGGCCATCACTTTTTTAATACTAAAGATATGAAAGTGAATTAGGTGTCAAATCAAACTTCTTTTTATGCTTTATTTCATGGGATAAATTGCAGATTTTTGAAATCTCAAAATTTTGTAACATTGCTACTGACCTCTTTCCAAAAATGTGGAGCCAGAATTTGGAAGTAGTTTTGTTGGAACAGGTCAAATTCTGATAAAGCAGGTCACTTAAGAACATGAAGTTTATTGATTGCTCAATGACTGGAAATAGAAATTGAACCCAAAATGTAGGAAGATCATAACAATGTAATAATGCCCCACAAGGTCGGAAGGAGACTTGGGTATCCAAGGTTTGTAAGCTCATTTGGCTTTAGATGCACTCCTGTTGACCGATCACCACCATTTCCATGCCAGTGACACATCTAATATTTGTGGCCTTTTCCATATGATGCATAAGTTTCCTCAATACATCATATATTTTTGTAAATATGCCCACATTTTTATTGCATAATTTCAGTCAGTTGATTTGTTAGAGGAAGTGTTATAGAAGTGAAATCCTGCAAGTAGGAAAACGAGACTAAACACAAAGCCTTGACTGTTTTAAATTTTAGTTCATTTGCTGTAATCTATTTCCTCTTCTGAACTCTTGCTTGGATTTAAATCTACTGTTGTCTGCTGATCTCTGATATATCCAAATAAGAATGGAAGAGTATTTTGTAGGCGTTTTAATCAATAGACAGTAGGTGCAGGAGTAGTCCATTTGGCCCATCGAGCCAACACCGCCATTCAATGTGATTATGGCTGATCAGCCACAATCAGTACCCCGTTCCTGCCTTCTCCCCATATCCCCTGACTCTGCTATCTTTAAGAGCCCTATCTAGCTCTCTCTTGAAAGTATTCAGGGAACCAGCCTCCACCACCCTCTGTGGCAGAGAATTCAACAGACTCACAACTCTCTGTGTGAAAAAGTGTTTCCTCATCTCCGTTCTAAATGGCTTATCCGTTATTCTTAAACTGTGCCCCTAGTTCTGGACTCCCCCAACATCGGGAACATGTTTCCTGCCTCTAGTATGTCCAAACCCTTAATAATCTTATATGTTTCAGTAAGATTCCCTCTCATCCCTCTAAATTCCAGAGTATACAAACCCAGCTGCTCCATTCTCCCAGCATATCAGATACCAACTTCATTTTGTTGTCTCTGTATTGTACACTGCACAATGACAATAAAGATTGAATTGAATTGAATATGACAGTCCCGCCTTCCTGGGAATTAACCTTGTGAACCTACGCTGCGCTCCCTCAATTGCAAGAATGTCTTTCCTCAAATTTGGAGAGCAAAACTGCACACAATATTCCAGGTGTGGTCTTACTAGGGCCCTGTACAACTGCAGAAGGTCCTCTCGTTATGAAGGCCAACATGCCATTCACTTTCTTCACTGCCTGCTGTACCTGCATGTTTACTTTTATTGACTGATGATCATGGAGGGGATGACAGCGGATTACAATTTTGTTCTCGCCCGATGAGACCAAACATGGGTGCATTCCTGTAGATTCATTGAACCCCCCACTCTTTCCTTGGATCTCACTGTGAACTTCATTGGCAGAACTGGGTCAGCAAACCAACTCCAGGCTGTACTGAAATTACCATTAGTCCAGATCAGAAATCCCAGGTGCTTTTCCAGCCTGCTCATTCAATTCCAATTTTTCTGTGATGTATGTTTGGTAGCTAAGAAACACACAGAGAATGATCATAATTGTCATTATTTCAAATCCCCTCTGGCATTTTTGTCTAAAACCTAATATAATACCTATATTTTGCAGAGCTGTAACGAGATTCTTTACTTCGACTGCTAAACTGTAACTTGCTGTGTTGCCAGATTATATATTTATTTATGGCAATGTTCTATTGCTTCTAGTCAGGAGACTATATGAAGTAACACTTGACTTTTACCCTCCTTACACTTGACCTTTACCTTCCTTAGAGTCATACAGCACAGAAACAGGCCTTTTGGCCTAGGTGCCCGTACCGACCAAGGTGACCCATCTACACTAGTCCCACCCACCCATGTTTGGCTCATATCCCTCTAAACCTTTCCTGTCCATGCACCTATCCAAATGTCTTTTGAATGTTGTTATAGTACCTGCCTCATACCTCCTCTGCTTCCATAAACCCACCACCCATAGGCGACATTTGCTTGTCTTTTTGGGAATTTTTAAATATAACAGTGGTGCAGCTGATAGAACTGCTGCTTCACACCACCAGAGACCTGGGTTTGATTCTGACATCTGGTGCTGTCTGTGTGGAGTTTGCACGTTGTGCTTGTGACCGTGTGGGTTTACTCCAAGTGCTCCAGTTTCCTCCCACATTCCAAAAGAGTGCAGGATTTGTTTGTTATTGGTCTCTTTAACTTGCCCTCAGTGTGCAGGGAGTGGATGCGCAAGTGGTATAATATAGAAACAGTGTGAATGGGCGATCAATGGTCAGCATGGACTCGATGGGTCGAAGGGCCCGTTTCCATGCTGTAACTTTCAATCAATAATGACAGGATGACTTTTCAGAATGTAATTTTAAAATCAACTGTGAAATAAGTTGATGATTGTGATCTCACTGGCACTTGATTAATGGGTTGATTAATGGGTTCTGGCAACGGACCTGTAACTTAAAACATCTCTTGGCTTCAATTTTGTCTCGTTTTCTTCACAATATTTAAGAATTTCAGGTATTTAAAAAAAAACTTAACCTTGAACTTCAACAGGACTTCCTGTAATAAAGTTTTTAATTTTGGAGGAGTACCGCTGGATAGCTTTTCTGGATTTTAATATAATGTGTGCTGCTGCTTAAATTGAATGGGAAACACTGTAATTACATGGGGCTTAAACACTTCAAGTTCTGTGACGCCAGTTTCAATAACAGTAAACACCATTTAAAGATATTTTGTAGACTCTGTGCACTTTGGTTGTGTGCTTTGGACATTGAGTACTCAGTTACCATAGAGATGACATAGACACATGTAGGTTTGATGTGTAAAAGTAATGAAGTAAATGTCAAGGTAGTCAACTAAATATGATAGCTATGAACCAAAACCTGGATCTGAGCATGCAAGATATTCATAGTAAGGAAATTACAAATTTGTCTTGTGGTTGTGTCTTTTCTGCAGCATGTTTGATGGTCTGATTAAATGTTGTGTAAGACTATAACGTTTTATTTGTAATCGGATCTATATCACAGATCCTAACACTTGTAACGGGTGTGTCTGGTAACAAGGCTTTCTCTGAACACAGAAAACATTTGGGTTTTTTTAGTTTAGTTTAGTTTAGAGATACAGCGTACGGAAACAGGCCCTTCGGCCCACCTAGTCAGCGCTGACCAGCGACCCCCGCACACTAACACTATCCTGCACACAAACTAGGGACAATTTTTACACATACACCAAGCCAATTACCCTACTAACCTGTACGTCTTTGGAGTGTGGGAGGAAACCAAAGATATTGAAGAAAACCAATGGGGTTACAGGGAGAACGTATAAACTCTGTACAGCCATCACCCGTAGTCGGGATTGAGCCCGGATCTCTGGCGCTGCAAGCGCTGTAAGGGAGAAACTCTACTGCAACTCTACCTGCGCCAATTGGTGCAGGTCCTCCTGCAACTCTAATCACTTTGACCATCTGGTTTTAATTAATTCTCTGCATCCATTCAAGGGATCACCTAGAGCTCCTCCATCTGTCCTTTTCCCCATCAACCCCTTATTGGCCACCTGCTGGCTTCTTTAGTTTAAATTTGAAATTCTGCGTTGAAATTGGTCCTTAGGCCCACCGAGTCCACTCCGTGTGCTAGTTCAGTGTTATTCCACTTTTACATCCTGCACATTAAATTTACAGATGCCAATTAACTAACAAACCTGCATGTCTTTGGAACGTGGGAGGAAACCGGAGCACCCGGAGAAAACCCACAGTCAGGATCAAACCCAGGTCTCCGACGCTGTGAGACAGCAGGTCTCCCACTGTGCCCTCATGCCTTCCTGTTCTCTTTCCTGTTATTAAACCAGATTAGCTCTCTAATCCCCCTCACCCATGCACGCTCCTGGTATCCCGCCCCCTTTCTCCTTCCCCGGTCGGTCCCCTTTAAACTACATCCATTCCTCTATCTTCACATTTCACTCATCGTCTCTCTTCTCCGTCTACACTCTGCTCTCTCTCCTTTTTTTATCTCTCTCCTTTGTCCACCTATTGGCCAATCAAAATCCCTCTCACCTGACCCATCATGACTTGCTGGGTTTTGTCCCACCCCCACCTCTTTTCCAGCTTTTTCCCACCGACTATAATCGGATCCTTGACCTGAAACATCTCATATCCATGGCCTTCAGTGATGCGGCCTGATCCGCTGAGTTACTCCAGCACTGTGTTTTGCTGAAGATTCCTGCATCTGCAGTTACTTGTTCCTCCATCTCCCTAGTCTCCTCTAGCCTTGCATTTATGTAGTTCCTTTCATGTTTCCTGCTGTGCTGCAGTGCTTTACAACCTATGAGTTATTTCTTGTCGAGTAATGAACATTGTAATATCAGAAGCACAACCGCTAATTTGGATACAGCAACCTCCAACATACAGCAACGTGAGAACTACCAGATATAGTTTTATGTTGCTAATAGAGAAATAAATTTTGGCCAGAATACAAGGGAGATTTCTCCTATCCCCCTTCAAAATAGTTCTGTGCAGTCAAATTGGAGGAAAACTAACTCTGTCTAATTTCCCCATCAATAAAGAGGGGAATGTTCAGCAATTGTTGCCTGTGCCAATTTGGAACAGCAATAAAAAGAAATGTACAGAATCCTTGGCTTCCCTATTTGTCTTTCTTGAATGTTTGTCTGTAATGTGCCAAATCTGTAAATTATCGGCAGCAATTAACAATGAGTGCTGACATCACTAGACTTCCAGACTATGCTCTGAGTCCTCCGGTTCTCCCATTTCTGCAGCAGTGGCATCATAGTTCTGATCTATGCTCATTCCACTTTGCATCGCAACAAAAGCAGGCACTCCCTCCCCTGCGCTGCCCAATTGTACAATGGAAGTGGACCAGGAAGAATTGGAGGGTTTCCCTCTTCCATTATAGATGAGGCTCTCCCTAGGGTCTCGTTAGTATCCTGCAGCTCTGCTCTTGCTCCCCCTCCCCCCTCCATTCGCAACAAGGACAGAGTTCCCCTTGTCCTCACCTGCCACCCCATCAGCCGTCGCATAGAGCATATAATCCTCCAACACTGTTGCCACCTGCAACGGGATCCCACTACTGGCCACATCTTCCCATCTCCACCCCTTTCTGCTTTCCGCAGAGACCGCTCGCTCCGCAACTCCCTGGTCAACTCGTCCCTTTCCACCCATACCACCCCCTCCCCAGGTACTTTCTCCTGCAACCGCCGGAAATGCAACACCTGTCCCTTTACCTCACCCCTTGACTCCATCCAAGGACCTCAACAGTCTTTTCAGGTGAGGCAGAGATTCACTTGCACCTCCTCCAACTTCATCTACTGTATCCGCTGTTCCAGGTGTCAATTTCTGTACATTGGCGAGACCAAGCGCAGGCTCGGTGATCATTTCGCTGAACACCTACGCTCAGTCTGCCTTAACCTACCCGATCTCCCGGTTGCTCAGCACTTTAACTCCTCCTCCCATTCCCAATCTGACTTTTCTGTCCTAGGCCTCCTCCATTGTCAGAGTGAGGCCCAGCGCAGATTGGAGGAACAGCACCCCATATTTGGCTTGGGTAGCTTACACCCCAGTGGTGTGAACATTGTTCTCTAACTTCAAATAGCCTTTGCTTTCAATCTCTCTCCATCCCCTCCCCCTTCCCAGTTCTCCCACCAATCTTACAGTCTCTGGCTACGTTCTATATTTGTCTCCCGAGGGTCCACTCCCCTGACATCAGTCTGAAGAAGGGTCTCAACCCGAAACGTCACCCATTCCTTCTCTCCAGAGATATTGCCTGTCCTGCTGAGTTACTCCACCATTTTGTGTACAGTTTGGAAGGATGATACTACATGGGGCGGCATAGTGGCACAGTGGTAGAATTGCTGCCTTACAGCATCAGCGACATGGGTTTGTTTCTGGCTACGGGTGCTGTCTGTATGGATTTTGTATGTTCTCCCAGTGACCACGTGGGTTTTCTCCGGGTGCTCTAGTTTGCTCCCACACTCCAAAGATGTACAGATTTGTAGGTTAATTGGCTTCCATAAGTTCTAAAATTGCCCCTAGTGTGTAGGATAGTGTTAATGTATGGGTTAATCACTGGTTGGCGTGAACTCGGTGGGCTGAAGGGCCTGTTTCCACGTTGTATCTCTAAAGTCTAAAGTAAAATCTACAAGGTCTTGTTGGTCACTGCTTCCAGTAATGTACATATTTGGCACAAGAACGCAGATGATTAACCTGTACAGTGCCACCCCTGAATATACTCGGGTCATGGCCAATAGTAAAAAAAACTTGGCAGTGAACAGGTTAAAACATAAAATAAGGAAGCCAAAACCATGATTCTCCCCATTTTTATCTATTGCATTTGGAGACTGGTTCAAACAAGTTCTGCTTCTTCCTATCTTTATTGCACGGACAACCACTAGCAGTGTCAACTGTGAAGGCAGTTTAGAGGAACATTGCAGCTTCTGCTGATGTGCATGCCTCTCATTGGTTAGGGCGAAGTAGCTTGATGTTTATGAAACTATTTTTACTTTGAGAATTGGATGGTTTAGTAGTGAGACCGACTGTTGAATACCGGGAATTAGGAAAATGAATACAAGCATTTCAGGTGGTTCACTTGCTTCACCCAGTCCATGATCCATAATATTCTAACCTAACACTCATTTATTGATGAATGTCAGTTCCTCAAAATACATTGCTTTTCCATTTTATCAATTTGTTTTATATGCTAAGTACTTTTGTTAATTAAATTCCTTCTGCATTTTCTACTTTGCATTGTTGGTCTTTACTGCTCTTAATTTGTGAACATGACCACTTCCACTTCAATTTTTACAAGATAGAAAAGTTGTAAAAATGAAATGCAAGTGGTCATATTCACAAATTAAGAGCAGAATAACAAATAATTTGCCAGAATTTTGAAGAACACCAAATAATTTGTAATAGTTCTATGGTATTCCCTTATCAGTCTCAAGAGAGTAGACATGCTGCAATGATTCTCTCATGTTCCCTGCTCTGTTCCATCCACAATATCATTAATAATTGCAAAATCTGAGAGGCAAAACTGCGCACATTCGTTGAGAGGCAAACTTGCCAGTCATTTTTATAATTACTTCCTCATGTTTACATTTTGCTGTGGAGGCCAAGTCATTGAGCATTTTTAATGTGGACATTGGCAGCTTCTTGATTAGTGCGGGTGTCAGAGTTTACGGGAAGAAGGCAGGCGAATTGGGTTGAGAGGGAGATAGATCAGCCATGATTGGCAGGGTAGGTTCTGGGGTGAATGGCCTAATTCTGCTCCTATGACATGAATATATGAACATTTCGTGCCACACTTCTGTGATGATCACATTAAATTGTGTGAATTTGTAAAGTTATTCGCCAGCTCCCGCTGCCACTAATGTTTCTGAAATTGGGGGTGGGTGTGGTCATGTAGCTACCAATGTGGTTGCTGCTGCTGAGGTTAATCGGGTGTGCTTGCTTCACTGTTTGCTTTGCTATCGCTGCAGGCTCTTCTGTTTCTTGGTGTTCCAGGTCAGTTCACCAATTGCTCCATTAAAGGGTGATATTCAAAAAACAACCATTGTGAGAGTGTGCATTGTGGCTGTTAGTTTAGTTTAGTTTAGAGTTACAGCGTGGAAACAGACCTTTCGGCCCACCGAGTCCACAGCGTGGAAACAGACCCTTCGGCCCACCAAGTCCACATTAACACCATCCAACACATTCTAGGGAAACTTTACATTCATACCAAGTCAATTAACCTGCAAACCTGTACGTCTTTGGGAGGAAACTGAAGATCTCAGAATAAATCTCACGCAGGTCACAGGGAGAACATACAAACTCTGTACAGTAACCGTAGTCGGGATCGATCCCGGGTCTCCGGCACTGTAAGCGCTGTAAGGCAGCAACTCTACCGCTGCGCCACCATGGAGGTCATTGCACTAGCCGGTAGTGTTTTGGGGCTTTGCAAGATTTATAGGCACTGCAATAAACTCCATATTTAATTTATTATACCTATGTCTAAGGTGAATTAAGCAGCTTTAAAACTTAAATACTCACCTTGTAATGTGTTATGCATTAAGGGCCTGTCCCACTTACGCGACCTTGGCTCGCAAATTACACAAATTCATGGTCGCTTGAGGCGTACGAGCACCGTATGGCCACGTGGGGCTGGTCCCACTTAGAAGTGCGGAGTTGTGCGGGGCTGGTTCTGATATCGCGCGGTGCTCCAAAATTCTGGCAGTGGCCGAAATCTTTGCGCGCCAACGGCCTGTCGGCACGCAGGCGCATTGTGGTCGTATGCAGTGTCTTGAAGTTGTACGCAGTGTCTTGACGGCGTACGCCGCATCTAGACCGTGTACACCTAGCGCGTGGCATTGCGTGATGACGTCACCGCCCGGCCTGGCGTTGCGTGATGACATCACCGCCGACACCACAGCGACGCCCGAATTCAGTCGGCCCGCCTCCCGCCCAGCTGATTGGTAAGCATGATGCAAATTACGTCACGCGCGAACTTCGCGTGAACTCTGCTTCCGTTTGGTTGCGCTAAACGCACGCAATCACATGCAAGTGATTTAGAAGTGATTTAGACCCTTTACAATTGCAAACTAACTTATTTCAGAAAAAAATGGCAAAGTTGCTCCTCTGGAAAATTACTCACTGAATAGGAACATGAATAGTGGACAATTTAAGACATTAAAAGTCCAGAATAATTCCCTGGAAAAGGTAGATGACTTTCTGTATCTCCAGAGACACTCTTGACAAAGAACAGTGTCAATTGCTGTTAAAGAAGGAACTGCAGATGCTGGAGAATCGAGGGTACACAAAAGGCTGGAGAAACTCAGCGGGTGCAGCAGCATCTAAGGAGCGAAGGAGATAGGCGACGTTTCAGGCCGAGACCCTTCTTCAGACTGGTTAGGGATCAGGGAAACAAGAGATATAGACAGTGATGTGGAGAGATAAAGAACAATGCAAAAAAGTATCGATGATAAAGGAAACAGGCCATTGTAAGCTGTTTGTAGTGTGAAAATGAGAAGCTAGTGCGACTTGGGTGGGGGAGAGAGAGGGAATGTCAGGGCCTGAGGGCTGAGGGAGAGGTGGGAAGTGGAGGAGACAGCAAGGGTTAACAGAATTGAGAACATTCAATGTTTAAGCCCAGAGGATGCAGACTCCACAAGCGGAATATGAGGTGCTGTTCCTCTAACTTGCGGTGTTGCTCACTCTGGCCGTGGAGGAGGCCCAGGACCGAGAGGTCGGATATGGAATGGGAGGGGGAGTTGAAGTGCTGAGCCTCCGGGTGGTCGGGTTGGTTATTGTAGACCGAGCGGAGGTGTTCGGCGAAACGATCGCCAAGCCTCCGCTTGGTCTCACCAATATAGATCAGCTGGCATCTAGAGCAACGGACGCAGTAGATAAGGTTGGAGGAGGTGCAGGTGAACCTCTGTTGGACCTGGAAGGACTGCTTGGGTCCCTGAAAGGAGTGGAGGGGGGAGGTGAAGGAACAAGTGTAGCATCTCTTGCGGTTGCAAGGGAAAGTGCCCGGGGAAGGGGTGGAGTGGGAGGGAAGGGAAGAATTGACAAGGGAGTTGCAGAGGAAGCGGTCTTTGCGGAAGGCAGACAGGGTGGGAGATGGGAAGATATGGCAAGTGGAGGGGTCACGTTGGAGGTGGCGAAACTGGCGGAGGACTATGTGTTGTATGTGCCAGCTGGTGGGGTGAAAGGTGAGGACCAGGGGGACTCTGCCCTTGTTGTGTGGGGGAATGGGGAGAGAGGGCAGTGTTGCGCGTTATGGAGGAGACCCTGGTGCGAGCCTCATCTATAGTGGGGGAGGGGAATCCCCGTTGTCTGAAGAATGAGGACATTTGTGATGACCTGGTGCGGAACACCTCATCCTGGGAGCAGAAGCGGCATAGACGGAGGAATTGGGAATAGGGGATGGAGTCCTTACAGGAAGCAGGGTGGGAGTAGTCCAGGTAGCTGTGAGAGTCAGTTGGTTTGTAGTGGATGTCGGTCAGGAGTGTTTCACCTGCAATTGCTTTTTGTGTGCCAGTGCATCCTTTGGTATTTGAAGATCCTCTCTCAAAATGTGTGTTCTACAGGGCAGCAACGATCCCCCACACACTCCGGTGACATGGACTATCTACAGTAAGCACCTCTAAGATTGGAGGTAGACAAAAAAGCTGGAGAAACTCAGCGGGTGAGGTAGCATCTACGGAGCGAAGGAATAGGCGACGTTTCGGGTTGAGACCCTTGTTCAGACTGATGTCGGTGGTGGGGGGAGGGGGCGGGTAAAAGAAAGGAAGAGGCGGAGACAGTAGGCTGTGGGAGAGCTGGGAATGGGAGGGGAAGTAGGGAAAAAGCAAGGACCAACTGAAATTGGAGAAGAATTGGAGGGATACTTTCAATGCTGATTCTACAAAGGTCTAAACAATCCACTGATAGGAAATATGAAGTAACATCAGCATCTTCTCCCAGGCCAAAGTTCCAGCATTGAGACTGGTTACAACCAGCTTGCTCTGACGTCCAGGTCATGTCTCGTGCATCCCCAACATTGCACTAAAATAGACACTCTCCTCCCTACTCCAAATTCTAAGGCAGCACAAGATTATCAGGGAGGACAGGAGAAATGATTCAAAGATGTTCCAAAACCTCCTTGGGAAAAGTGTTTAAAGTCATCACTAACTCCTTGTGAATCCCTTGACCGAGAACCCCGATTCTGCATGTATGGAGCTTTTGCAGGTTTCCCTGTTGGATATGTCCTGTCTCACCCGAGGCAGGGCCTGGCACTTCCACATCGGTGCCATCAGCCATTCCATTAGCCACAGACCTGGAGTGTAAGTGTGTCATTTCCGACTGAGGGACTGGATAAGCAAGGAAGCATGAATCAGAAGATTGACATAGCCATGATAACACATCTCTGAAGTGCATGCTCATTTGATGTGACTCTGCTTGCAAAGCATTCTCCGGCTAAGTTTGGCCTGGGATGACTATGATGATCCAAAGGCATGTGCCTCATTTTGCCAAAGTTTAATTTTAGTAAATTACACAACTTGAATGTTCCTCAAAAACAACAGTAATTTTAAGAAGAGAGGATTCCTGAGATATGGTGACAACATATATTGCCATTCATGGGGCCCTTGTGAGCAGTGTATCTGAGATACCGTGCACGCGTTCATTTCCCAGGCCTTATCACCTCATTTTTACCATGGACCTCCAGCCCATTCACATCTTCATTCTTCACCAGGAAGGTCTCGGGAACCCTCCCGTTCTTCCTCTAACAGAGACCCAATCAGTTCCCTTCTATTAACACTTGTCATCACCTGGTCGACCTTGTCCTCACCCTTAACAACATCTCCTTAGTCAAAGGTGCAGCAATGAGCATTCGCAGTGGCACCAGTTATGTTTTTGGTGGTGGCGTTGAATAGTCCTTGTTCCTAACGTATACTGGCCTCCTGCCCTAAATCTTTTAACACAACATTGACAAGTGCCTTCTGCACCTGTGCAGAGCTTGATGATTTAATCAACTTTGCCACCAACTTCCAGCCTCTCCTCAAATTCACTTGTACTATCTCTAACACTTCTCTCCCCTTTATTGAACTCGCTGTCTCCATCACAGGAGACAAATTATCGACTGACATCGACTATAAGCCCACTGTTTCCTTCCCATGGTTATCTGGAGTACACCTCTTCCCACCCTGCCTCTTGCAAAGATGACATTCCCTATATCTCTGCTCCTGCCACATCTGCTCTCAAGATGAAACCTCCCTCTCCAGGACATCCAAGGTGACCTCTTTCTTTAATAAACATGGTTGCTCCCTTATGGTTGTGGATGGATCCCTTCCTGTGAGTCCCAGAGTTCTGCTCTCACTCTCCCGTTCCCCAGACGGAACAAGGATAGTTTCCCTGGACCTTACCTTTTACTCCACTAGCCTCTGCATTCAACACGTCATTCTCCGACATTTCTTCCACCTGCAATGCGATCCTACTGCCAGCCAAATCTTCCGGTCCCCTCTCCATTCCACTTTCCTCACAGATCACTCTCTCAACAACTCATCACTTCCCACCCAAATCGACCCCACTCCAGGTACTTTCCCCTGCAGCCATAGGAGATGCAACACCTTTCTTTATACCTCCTCCCTTGCAGACATCCAGGGACCTCAGCAGCCCTTCCAAATGAGAAACGTTCACATGCACCTCCTCAAAATTCATCCACTGCAGTGCTCTCGATGTGGCCTCTTTACATTGGCGTGACCAAGTTTAGACTAGGCAACCATTTCACCCAACGCATGTGCTTGGCCAGCCAAGGCCTGCTGGATCTCTCAATTCCTAACCATTTTAATTCTCCTTCTCATTCCCTTACCGACCTTTCTGTCCTGAGCCTTCTCTATTGGCAGTGTGAGGTCACGCTCAAACTGGAGGAACAGAACCTTGTATTCTGCTTGGATAGCAAATATCCAAAAGCAGGAACATTGAATTCTCTTATTTTAGGAAACACTGTTCCTTTTTCCCCTTTTCCTCTTCCCTGTGCCAACTGCACTACTCCCCCCCCCCCCCCCCCCCCCCCCAACCCCCATCCATTCCCTTCCACCTATATCCCTCCTTCTGGCTTTACATTTCACCTCTCTTTCACTCCTCACCTTATCATGCATTCTTTGTCTCTTTTCATCCCTATCCTTTGTCCACCCATCTGCCAATCAGAACCTCCCATCTGTATCCTTCGCAGTTTGCAGGCTTTGTCCTGTCCCTACTTATTTTCTAGCTTTCGCCCCTCCCCGCTTTCTGCAATCAGTCTGAAGAAGGGTCCCGACCCGAAAAGTCACTTATCTGTGTCCTCCAGAGATGCTGCCTGACCTGCTGAGTTACTCCAGCACTTTGTTGTGTATGTAAGATAACAGCATCTTCAGTTCTAGTGTGTCTTTTGCCATTCATGGTTGCCTTGAATTAGTGCAGAAAGGTCATACTGAACATTAAAAATCTTTGAGTAGTTGACGCACCCTCACTTGAGTCACAGCTAAAGTCTTCAATGAGTAAAAGAACAGAAATGGACCTATTCAGGTCGTGTAAGGCAGTGCCTGTGTCATCGGCTTGGTTGTATTTGTTACATGTCCCGCAGTTCAGCTTGACAACTGTTGCTTCTATTTTCAGTGCAGTTTTGGAATGTGATGCTCTAAGAGATTTCCTTGAGCCTGATCCTGGAAGTGCGAGATACCTGAGAACTACAGAGGTTTCATTGAGCTCAGGCAGCCCAATTTGGTTGCCCTTTTTGTAGTGGCCTGGGTATCTGGGGAGCTGGCACAGAGGCATACGACAATGAGAGGTCATGTAAATTATTCCATTAACCCTTTCAACTGTATATTAAATAGTCATAGTTTATGATATAGAGCCACGTGTTTAAAACATCTGTGATTCCCAAGGTTGCAAACGAGATGTCAGAAATTGGAAACCTATGATACATAAGTCAAACAGCATCTGGGTCAGAATATGATTGAACAGCAAGCTGACCTGAATCACTCCTGACCTGAAACATCGCCTGTTCATTTCCTCCCCAGATACTGCCCAACCTACTGAGTTCTTCCAGCACTTTATATTTTGCTCTGAAACATAACATTGCTTTCGATTGAAACAAAATTATTTTGATATAGGTCATAATTAATTTCTAAAGAATACGGTTACTACCTCAGCTAGGAAATCCAAGGATCTTAAATTCCAATGTGTTTCACAAGGTTTGCAAGTATGATATGAAGAAATGTAACCAGAAAATTACACAATTTGTTCAGTTCATTAAGTTTTTAAGTGCCCCTCGCTTGTGGAGTGCTAATGAATGGAGTAATCCAGGCACACACAATGGTATCCCCTGCAAGTTTGGACCCTGCATCTGCTAAATTCATTCATGCAAGTATGGTCTGCTTTACAGAGATTTAAAGGGAACTTGTCCACTCAGGTTCAACACTGTAGAACCTTGTACCCCTATCAAGAGATGATCTCAGCAACGTATCAAGGCTTACCTAATCTTGCCTCTTTGTAGGTAGAAACAAGGACCTCCATATGCTGTTTTTACTGCATTCTTTAGAAATTAATTAGAATAGTAAGATTAAACGAGAACTTACCTGTTCAAAGTTTGATCTTTATTTTATGAGGAGTTACGATGAGGGATTACGTGAAGAAGCCCCGCCTGGCGCATGATCGGCATACTTCAAAGCAGCGGCGTGAAAAACACAGAACCAATAGCCGGAGTAAGATAGTAAGGCTTACAAAGATTAGAACTACCAGATGATCATTTATATTATGAGGGTTGGGAACGGAGGGCACGTAATCCCTCATCGTAACTCCTCACAAAATAAAGATCAAACTTCGAACAGGTATGTTTTTGTTTAATCTTACTATTTTACTTCGGAGTCACGTGAGTGGCTACGTGAAGATTTTAAAGCTATGTGTTTTTTATGCCGTAGATTCATTCCATACGACGCTCTGTTTCAGTCAACACAGTAGTGAGCAAATAATATATTTTTTAAAACCTTGCTTCAGTTTATGTAATAAGTCATTTAATGATAAAAGAACAAAATAAGAACCCCTCTATCCTAGTGGAAGATTTACAACCAAAGATATAAATCAATAATATAAATCAATAATATAAAACAAAGCAAACAATCAAGGAGAACCCAACACTGCGTGTCCAAACCCTGGCACCGTGAGAACAGGTATATCGTAAACTTTGAAAAAGTTTCTTCTTACACCACCCTGCGGCCTCTAAAATTTGGTCGAGTGGCACGTCCTGTACCTTCGCTGCGGACGGAGCTGCCGCCCTGGTGGAGTGAGATTTAAACACATCAGTATCTACTCCTGCTAAATCCAAAACCTATTTTAACCATCTAGAAATGGTTTGAACTGAAACTTTTCATGCATTTTTTTTGTGCGTAATCAGTAATGCTGTCTCACCACCCCGGAGACTCTTGGTTACTTCAATATATTGAATCAAATGCTTAACTACACACAATGTTTGATTGACAGGGTATGCTTTAAACATTACCTTGGTTCCAGTTTTCCCTGGTCTGCTTTGTTTGATTAGATCATAAACATAAAAAACAATGTTATCTGAAGCCACATGCATACAATCTAAACGTAACATTTGCAATGTTTGAACTCTTTGTGCTGACACAAATGCCATTAGCATTTCTACTTTAAATAACTTCTGCATTGACGTAATTGGAGCCCATTGCCTAAGCAAAGTAAGAACAATGCTAACATCCCAAATTTCTGTATATCTGGGTTTGGGAGGATTTTTATTAAAAATTTCTTTCATAAACCGGAATATTAATGGGTGAGACCCGCTTGATTCCCGGTCAGAAATTTGTCCTAAATAGGACGACAAAGCACTATGAGCACTATTAATGGCACAATAATTTAAGTGCTGATCAAAATGTAACCCAGCAAGGAACTCCAATACATTTTATATGTTCGCAGTATGATAAGATATCTTTGACTGTCTACAGAAGACTTCCCATTTCCTTATATGCGACACATATTATTTTTTAGTGCTATTTCTCCAAGCTGCAGCTATAACATCCATGGTCCTATCCGACAGTCCAACCCTTGCAATGGTCTGGTCAGAACCTGCAGATTAACAAATTCATATGATCATGCAATGGATTAATTTCTTTTGTTACTGGTTTTGCCAACAAATCACTGCAACTAGGAATCGTCATAAATGGTTCAATAATCATTCTAAGCATCAATGGGAACCATGACTGTGTAGGCCAATTTGGAACCACCAAAACACCCTTGGCAGAGTATTGCGCTATTTCCATGAGACATTGCCCAGTCAGGCAGAATGGGGGAAAAGCATAAAAGAACATATTCCCCTAATGTAGCGAGAATGTATCCACCACTACTGCTCCTGGGTCAGGTTCCCAAGACACGTATTTGGGCAATTGGTGATTAGATCTAGACGCAAACAGATCAATGTCCGGTAATCCATAACGACTGACAATATTTTTGAAAACTTGTGGATTTAACATTCATTCTGTACTGTCTTTAAATTTTCGTGATCTGTTGTTTGCACAATATTGTCTCTCCCTGGGAGATAAATAGCTGAAAGCCAAATATTCTTACCAATACACCAATGCCACATCTGGTTAACCAAATAATCACATGATAATGATCTTACTCCACCCCAGTGATTGATATATGCCACAGCTGTGGTATTGGCTACTTGTAGTTGGACATGTAAATCCTTCATAGTAGAACAATAAACTTTGAATCCATAAAATGCCCCCAATAACTCCAAATAATTTATACCATATGTTTGGAGAAACAAGTCCTCTTGGACAGTCCATCTGCCACCACAGCTAGTGTTATTGTCCGTAGCACCCCAATCGAGAGCACTTGCATCAGTTTGCAAAATCACTACTGGCTGCTGAACTAATATGTTTTTAGCAGCTTGTGGAACATTCTCAATCCACCACTGTAATTCTGATAAAGCTTCCTTTGGCAATTGCATGGGCTTATCAAAATGGCCTGCTCGCTCTATAAGTGCTTGTGTTTTTGCCCTTTAGAGATTTTGGTAATGCAGTGGACCAAATTCTACTGTAGGTAATGCTGCTACTAACTTACCAATAACCTTAGTTACTTCTCGGATGGAGGGATAAAGTTTGTGAATAAGGCAACGACATACATTTGTAATATCAACAACTTTGTCTATTGGTAAAGTTACTAACATGGTAACTGAATTAATCACAAACCCCAAATATTCAATTGTTTGGGATGGCTGTAGCTTAGATTTTGTTGGATGGATCAGGAAACCTAGCCTTTCAAACAGGCTTGAAGTTGCTGAAACTGATTTTTCAGCTGATTCCTGATTAGCATTGACAATTAAAATGTCATCAAGATAAGCCATGACAATGTGTTTTTGTCCCCTTAGCAGTACAAGTACTGGTTTCAACAATGTTGTGAACAGCCTGGAAATTGAGCTTACCCATTAGGTAATGCCTTATATTGCCACTGCTGACCCATCCAATTAAACTTCAAATACCTGCGAAAATGATGATGAATTGGTACTAAATAATACGCATCTTTCAATTCTATGGCAGCCATGTAACAACGTGTTGATACCAACTGCCTTGCAGTGTTGAAGGTATCCATTTTGAAATGCTAATACTGGACAAATGTATTAAAATGTGTGAAGTCCAGAAAGACTCTACCACCCCATCTTTCTTTGCCTGGGGAAAATATTTGACACAAATTGTTGTGGATTATTACCCGTATTTTCAATTACTCCTTTTTCAAATAAATTTTTTACCTCTTTTTTATCTAAGATTTTTCAGGTGCAGAAAACACAATTAGGTTTATTCTGTACAGGTGGATCAATTTCTTCTACAAATTCTATTGTAGGTCCTGACATAGTATCTAATATAAACCGATCAGATGTTATGCAGCACCATTCATCATAAAACAATTGTAATCTACCACCAATCGGAGGTTCACCAAAAGATTTCACTGTGATAGAATGAAGTTTTTGTACCTCCAAACGCACGTGATGGTCTCCTTTTCCCAACATATGGGTTTACATTAGGCTGTGATGGGTAATAATACCTCCTCACCATACTCCTGCATCTGCTTCATAATCAAATCCCCTTCTCATTGAACCAGACCATCTTTGACCAAATATGAAAGGTTTCATAAGGCTGATAGTCTTTGCCTCTTCATCAATTTCTTTGATTTGTTTCGGCAAGTTTTCTTTGAATAAATACCCAGGAGTTTGAATATTGCTTGATCTGCACAGACCTGCGAATCTAGGGTGCAGTATGGGCCGAATGGCGATTATTCTCATACAATTGACTCAAAGTATGAGTTACAAAACAATGCCAACATATCTTTTTGAATTTTGGTTATTGTACATCCTTCCACTTGCTCCCCAAAAGCAGTGATGCCACCCGCAATAAGCTTGAAATTCTTTGGAATCGTATTTCCTGCACTATTGAAAACATGGGTGCCCAAATAGTCGGATTCACCGTTGGCACCCTTAGTGAATCACAATTCACAGGTGTTTCATATAATTCGGCTGTTTCAACCATAACAGCCTCCTGAAGCTGGTGAGAAACCAATGAATGTTGGCCACCAAGGTTACCTTCCATGGCCTCACCACTTCCTTCAGGTATAGCACTTTGTGCCACATCAAGTACACCTGGATTTATATTATTGTGCTGCGGTGGGTACTCAAAATCCCAAAATGACCAAAATCACCACTTTCAGGGTCAGTCTCCTGCTGCCCTGGTACTCCTGAGACTTGCTCAAGGAGACTACCTCAAGCCCAATCCGAGGCTCTGGAGATTCATATTCCCACATTGGTAAGGCACCATATTCTTGATATGGAAACCCCTCAGGGCCTGCCTGGGAATATTTTGCGTTCTTTAGACCGGTTGATAATAATCTGGAGCATTTCTCCATTTAATCAATTTTCATCCACATGGCTTTCCTGTCTGGAGGACTTTCATTATTATAATCATTTGAAACCACGAGCCTCTCAGACTTTCTTCACTTTTCTCCCCACTGGAGATTCTTCCCTGGCTCCGGTTGTGGAGCGACTAAAGGCTCACTAACGGGTAATTCAACGGCCACCGGTATCGGAACCGGCTCCGCACTAATCTGCCGTCCCAATCGCCGTGCTTCTACCCGGGACACACGTTTAACCCGGACCGATTTTTTCGGAGTTTTCTCCATTTTACTTTCAAACTACTCCTGGCTTTGCACGCCAGCGTCACGGAGTTTGAAAATGCCCGGAAAGTAATTTAATTCACTTATCTGCGGGCCTGTTCCTTACCGCTGGTGGAGCTGCGCTCTGCAGCTCTTTCCATACGGACAGCGTCGACGTAATGCCGATCATGCGGCAAGCGGGGCTTCTTCATGTAGTCACTCACGTGACTCCGAAGTAAAATCAATATCAAAACAATTTTGTTTCAATAATGCCATAGAAAGTCATGTTATGTTTCAGTGCTGGAAGAACTCAGCCGGTCAAGCAGCATCTGAAGAGGGAATGGACAAGCAATGTTTTGGGTAAGGACCCTTCAAAGTGGTCCCAAACAGCTTGCTGTTCAACCATATTCTGACCCAGGTACTGTTCGACATGTTCAGATATGTATTGTAGGCATTCAATTTCTGACATCTTCTTCGCTACCTGATTTGGTTGATGTTGGTTTCAAAAAAGACACAAAAATTGCTGGAGTAACTCAGCATGGATAATATAGAAAGGTGATATTTCAGGCTGGGACCCTTCTTCAGACTGATTGACACTTCGGAGGTATTTCCTTTTTCCATCCATCCCTTTGTCACATTCATTGGTAGAAAAAACGAACTAATTTTTACTCTAAAGGACAGAATGTGCAGGAGTAACTCAGCAAGTCAGGCAACATCTCTGGAGGACATGGATAGGTGATGTTTTGGGTCGAGACCCATTTTCATACTTTAGAGGTCCTCGTTTTTCCTCGTTCCAAGTTCTAATGAAGAATTCTTGACCTGAAATGCTAACTTTGTTTCTATGTCCACAGATGCTGTCTAGCTTGTTGAGCATTTCCAGCATTACCTGCTTTCTCATTTCCAATTTCCAACATCTGCATTTGGGATAATCGTGTGTGAAACATGGCTAAGATGTTGCTGAGTTTTAACTCGCTGTGGACTTGCAAGCTGATGATGTTGGAAATGTGGTTCAGAATTCTAAACCAATATTAAGTGGTGAGGTAAAGAAGGTCAACCATCTAACAGTAGAAACTGAGAAGAAATTCTTGAGATAATCTGCAAAAAATGCTATATACAACTTAAGCCAAGGTCAAAGATAGACACAAAAAGCTAGAGTAATGTGCCTGTCCCACAATTTTTACGACGACCGTCATAGTTGTAGCAAGCCGCTGAAAAAAGCCCTACGACAATGTTTATAACAACCTAGTCAACATCAAGCTACGGCAAGCTACCGACATCCGGTGACCTATTAGGACGTCCACCTCCGACAACCTACGTCCACCCGCCACCAGCTACGACAAGGTAAGACAATTCAGTCGCTGGTACCTGTCCCCAGTTGACGGCGGTTGACGTGGGTAGTCACCAATGAAATTCACCGAAGTCAGGACCGGCGACAACCTATGTCATCATGGCGACAACTTACGTCATCCTGGCAACAACCTATGACATCCTGGCGACATCCTACAACAGCACCTACGTCGGGAGAAGTCATGCTACGCCCATTGGCGTCAAGCCAACTGTCGCCGACTGTCGCTGAAAAGTTTTGAACATTCAAAATCCAGCGGCGACCAGAAAAACGCTACGATTCTTTGGGCGACTGAGGAGACTACTCACGACCATACAGGCGACACCCCAGCGACCATGTGGCGACAGCCTAGTCGCCTGTAGTTGCCTAAAAAATCACCTTAGTGGGACGGGCATAACTCAGTGGGACAGGCAGCATCTCTGGAGAGAAGGAATGGGTGACGTTTCGGGTCGAGATCCAAGGTCAAATCTTATGAATTCTAAAGCCTGAGACAAAAAGTAGGTGACGCTGTCGATTTCTTTGCACATTAAAAATACATTCAGAAAATGTATATTTAAGGAAATGGGGGGACAAGAACAGAAAAAGGTGCAGCCAAAGTCACTAACTTCATTGTGGTGAGACAGATACTTTATTGCTGTCTAAGGATATACCTAGGTTCCAAAACATGGACCGATCAAAAGTAACCAATGCCCAATTCCATTTGCAGAAGGAATAAAACCAGTGTTGACAGTGGCCAAGGTTTTCAGCAGATCTCTTGCCAGAAACAGATACTGGTATGAGGTCTAATGTTTTACAACTAAAGATATTAGGAACAGGATTTTCTTTGGCAAAGATAAATTCAAACAAAAGCTGATATGTAGCAAATAACATTCATGTCATGGGGTGTCAGGTGGAGAATCCCTTACTGAATCCTTTAATGATTTGTGCCAGGCAGCAACCATCTTCAACAAGAGCCATCCAACTTTGGCATTCAATGGCATTACTGTCCCCACATTTCCACAATATCCTGACCAGAATATTATTGACCAGAAACTCAGCTGAACAGCCACATAAATATGGCGACCACAAGAGTATGAGACCTAGTATCCTACAGTTTGGTTTATTGTCAAATGTGCCAAGTGGAAAGCTTTTTTTGCGTGATGTCCGGTCAACGGAAAGACTATATATGATTACAATCAAGCTGTCCACAGTGTACAAATACAAGATGAAGGGAATAGCGAAAGTCCAACAAGCTGATAACAGCTGCAACTGAAACATCCTGCCACCAGCTAGAGAATGGCCCTCACCTACCATCTACTTCATTGGAGACTCTTGGACTATCTTTAATCAGACTTTACTAGACTTTATCTTGCACTCAACATTATACTTTTTCCCGAAGATAGATACAAAATGCTGGAGTAACTCAGCAGGACAGGCAGCATCTCTGAATAGAAGGCATTTTATCCGGTATCTGTACACTCTGGACGACTTAATCGCTGACTGGATAGCAGGCAGCAAAAAGCTTTTCACTGTACCTCGGTACACATGACGATAAACTAAATTAAACTGTAGGATACCAGGCCTCAAACATACTCTTGTAATCAATCCATGTGGTTGGTTCAGTTGAGTTTCTAGTCAATGAGGACCGGCAGGATATTGTTAGCATGGGAAATTGGGGACAGTAATGCCATTGAATGTCAACGGTGGATGGCTCCTGTTGAAGATGGTCACTGATTCACACAAATCATTAACTACTTAGTTGAGATAAGTTAAAACAGATCATTCCAGTAAGGTAAATATTAAAAAATCAAGAAAAAAGGGATATTGTATATTGTAGGAATAGAGAACAATATTGAAATGTGGAAGTACCGCACATTACTCACGGATATTGGCTATTTTCTTATAAAGGGAGCAAGTTGATTTTTCCGTTGAACGTAGGGTTTGAGGTGGAATGATAGACATATTGTTAAGTCACAGATTGATTCATCTTGAAGTCTAGTTTAATTCTAACAAACAGCGCCCTTTAGCCACACTTACAGCTCTCAACTTTGGAATGTAACCAAGACATTACCTCATTGGGGCCTTAAGGAAAGGGGCAGACTCGGATATTCTGGTTTGTTGAATCCATTATTCATCAGGTGATAAGTATAAGGAAGGATTGTGATGGTGAACTGAAATTTGGCCGGGCATTACTGATCTGTGAAGATGGTGGGATGGAGGCAGCAGGGTTCCTAGCAAAGCAGTCCTATTAACAGATTTTTACCTTTGGGTGGTGGGGTCCAGGTGTACAACTGTACATGTATCTATGCTGGCTGAATGGTTTAGTTTAGGGATAGTGCATGGAAATCTCAGTCCACACCCATTCACACGCGTTCCATGTTACTTTCACATCCATTCCCTACACATTTGATTCAATTTAATTTACAGAAGCCAATTAACCTAGAAACCCACATATCTTTGCTATGTGGGAGGAAACCAGAGCACCCGGAGGTTAACCCATGGGCCATAGGGACCATGTGCAAACACCACACAGACAGCACCTGAGGTCAGGATGGACCCGGGTCTTGGGCGCTGTGAGGCGGCAACTCTACTGCCTTGGTTTGTGTTGGCCTGTTTCTTCATTGTTCCCAGCCCTTGAAATCTGACCAAAATTATTAATTAATGGTGGTTCCTTGAAGGGCATCTAAAGTACTGTATGTTCCAACAGCCTTTGTTCTAGCTGCTGTGTGTACTCTTCTTTAATTGTACCTTTTTTATTTTAGTTTTGCTGCATGAGTTTTTCTTTCCCTCACTAAAGTTGGCCTTGTCTGTTTAACTATCCAGTTGAATCTATTAATGTTGTTTGAGAGATGATCACAAATATTATTATATATAAATATTATGCATTTGTGATAAATACATCTATTGCATCCGCTGCTCTAGGTGTCAGCTGCTCTGCATCGGTGAGACCAAGCGTCTCCCGGTGGCTTAGCACTTCAACTCCCCCTCCCATTCCGAATCCGACCTTTCTGTCCTGGGCCTCCTCCATGGCCAGACTGAGGCCCACCGTAAATTGGAGAAGCAGCACCTCATATTTCACCTCAGCGGTATGAACATTGACCTCCAATTTTAGATAGTTCCTGCTTTCTCCTTCTTTCCCCTCCCCGTCCCAGCTCTCCCACAGCCCACTGTCTCCCCCTCTTCCTTTCTTCTTCCCATACCCCCCACCCTCACATCAGTCTGAAGGAGGGTCTCGACCCGAAACATCGCCTATTTCCTTCGCTCCATAGATGCTGCCTCACCCGCTGAGTTTCTCCAGCATTTTTGTATATTAAGGTATGATGAAACAAAATTTCACTTTCAAATGCTGTCACACCCAGTTTCTTCAGAAGAACTGCATTTAGTTCTGCTTTTAAGTTCTTTTGGTTTTTGATTTTTGATTTTTAAAAAAACCTTTAACTGTTGTATTTATTCAACAGGGAGATGGAACAATTAACAAGAAACTAATTGGTAACAGATTTGGTGACACCGCTTAGAATAAAGGGACAGATTATTTTTTGCTTCCGGAATGCAGTTGAAGGTGATAGCAATGTGCTGTCCACAATGGCTTTCTGTTGTTCCCATTGGGGGAGGGGAAAGGAGAGTGGCTGCTGCATACAGTTTCTTTACTTAGTGGGAAGCAAAGTTACTTATTTAATAAACACATCTTCCAACTGTGCTTCAAATATGTAATAGCACAGTATACCTTCTTCCAGTGCCTATGACTCAACTAATCTATTGACAAGCTGTAACAGACATAAAGGAAAAAATGTTTTCTAAAAATAGTTTGTCTAATCCAAAACCATCCCCACTTGTACTTTGTAGAAATAAAGAAATGCACAAAAGGACACAAAGGTCTGGGAGAGTAACTAAGTGGGTCAGGCAGCATCTCTGGAGAACGTGGATATGTGACTTTTCTGGTCCACTTGCACTGCAGCAGATTTCCCAAAGTGGCATTACCTGCAGTATCAAAGGGGTCATAGGATGAAGGTAAAATTTGAAGGTAAAATTGAGCAAACCTGGGCTGACCTCAGGATGGAAGGGAAAATGATGGAAATACTCAGCATTTGTGGGAAGAGAAACAAGTAGAAACAAGAGTTTCAGTTTGGAGGCCCGTTGCCAAAATTGGGAAGGAGACAAAAGCTTGTTAAGATGCAGAGAAGATTTTTGAGAGGGTAAAAACAGAGTGAACATGGGGATAAGCTGTAAACAAGGTTATCTGATCAGCCAGGGAATGGGAGCTCGGACAAAATGGTTTGAGAGATATTATAGACATATTATCCCATACTCTCTACATCTGAAAGTTGTTTCCATTGCCATGTTTGTGAATGGAGAGTCATACAGTGATACAGTGTGGAAACAGGCCCTTTGGCCCAACTCGCCCACACCAGCTAACATGTCCCAGCTACACTAGTCCCACCTGCCCGCGTTTGGTCTATATTCCTCCAAACCCATCCTATCCATGTATCTGTCCAACTGTTTCTTAAATGTTGGGATAGTCCCTGCCTCAAATATCACCTCTGGCAGCTTGTTCCATACACCCACCACCCTTTGTGTGAAAAGAGTGCGTGACTTTGTCTTTGGCCAGTACAGGTTCAAATCACAACAAGCTTCTGTTGAGCAATATTTTATCTGTGTTATATACGAAGGCAAGATACAAATTTGGCAGAGGAAAATAAAATATCACCCTGTCACTTTGGCAGTGCTATTCAGAGGGTGGAGTTGAGATGGATTAAGTTTTATTTGTGGAACATGTTCTGACCTAACCTGTTATGTGTTGATTTGAGGTATGTCTGCGTTGACGTTTTATTAAAATGCCCTTCACTAATTCTCAATCCGTCAAGCATCAAACCTGCCAACCTCATCATTGAAGATGCTAAGTTGCCTCTTATCATTATCATTCAATGAGAAGGGCTCACATCATGTTCAGCACAGACATTGTGGGCTGGAGGCCCTGTCCCTATGCTGTAAATTCTGTGTTCTACTTCACCTTTCCGTCGCAGAATCAGCCACCTACATTCCACGACAACCAACTCTCATTGAGATTTCATCAATCTCCTTCTGGTCTCGACCCAAAACGTTACCCATTCCTTCTCTCCAGAGATGCTGCCTGACCCACTGAGTTAGTCCAGTTTTTTGTCTATCTTCGGTTTCAACCAGCATCTGCAGTTCCCACAACTCATTACCAGTTCACTCTCTGCTTCAAAAACTCACAACCACCCTCAAAAACATTTTCAAGCAAAGCATTTTTCGCAGTGCCCCTTTGCAACGCAAGGGCAACCAGAGAGCCATGAGGTGCACTGGAATTCCAGTGTGTATGTTTGTGAATGTTACCTCTATACTATTTGGTCACCCCCTCCACATCTCTGTCCAAGGGCATTGGTGAAGTAGTCTCTGCTCCCTTCAGTTAAATATTCAGAACACTCAAGTCAAGGCTTTCGGAATTCCGGCTGATTCTGTGACAGAGAGCTAGAGTAGAACATAGAATATATGGCACAGGAGCAGGGTCTGTGCCGAACTTGATGTCAAGATAACTACTCTCATCTCCCTGCACATGATCCATATCCGCTCCTTTCACTGGACGTTCATGTGCCCATCTTAGATTTAGTTAAGGTAAGAGATACAGCATGGAAAAAGGCCCTTTAACACCAACCAACCATCACCCGGACACTAGTTCTGGCCTACACATTAGGGGCAATTTACAGAAGCCTGCACATCTTTAAACCTGCCCATCCTTGGGAATGTGGGAGTAAACCGGAGAAAATCCACGCGTTCATAGGGAAATGTACAAACTCCGTACAGACAGTACCCATGGTCAGGATCGAACACGGATCTCTGGCGCTGTAAGGCAGCAACTCTACCGCTGCATTATTGTGCTGCCCCTCCCTGGCGTAGTTAGCACTATGCTCTAACCAATCGCCAGCCCCACTTCTAAAAGCCTCTTATATGCCACTATTATGTCTGACTCCAGCACCAGACCTGGCAGCACATTCCAGGTACCTACCACCCTCTATGTAAAAAAGTACTTCTCCTGCACATCTCCTTTAACCTTTGCCTCTTTTACCTAAAGGTCATGCCCTCTAACTTTGACCCTGGGAAATAGGTTCTGACTGTCAACCCTATTTTTGCCTGTAATATTTGTAACTTCTGTGGGCTTAATTATATAGTACTAGACCAAGTGCGGACCTGTTGGGTCTGCTCCCTCAACACAGCCATCCCCTACCTGTAGCGCCCACGTGGGGGGCAGAGATGGAGCGGGAGAGGGGCAGAGAGGGGCAGAGAGGGAGGGGGTAAAGTTTGAGGGGTGGGTATGGTGGGGGGGGGGGGGCGGGTGCGCATCGTCACAGGGGGGGCTGGTTCCTGTATGTAATATTCCCTCGCTCCCAGCTCCCCCCAATGCACCTGTCCCCTACCCATAACCCCCATGGGTGGCCGGCTCTAGGAAGGGGCCGAGTATGGAGGGGTGTGGTCGGGGGGGGAGGAGTGACGTCACTTGCAGCGCGAGCAAGAAGACAGCAGGTTTTTTTGTCAAAAGTCTTCAGATTCTTGAACATTTTCATTAATATGAAATAAAGATTGAACTTTTCAGATAAGGCGATTCCGGACTCCAGAGGGAAAATCTATAGCGGAATATGTAAAAATGTTACTGTTAGCGTGCCGTTTTTTCGAAAAGATGTGATTATACACAAACAAACACACACACGAACAAACACACACGCATCCAAGATCAGAGTTTTAATAGGTACTAGACCAAGTCAGACTCGTGGGGTCCCGTCCCCTCAACGCGTGGTTGTGGGGGGAGGGAGCGGCCTATGATGTCACACACACACTAACCACCCCCATTGATATTAAATTATTATTATTATTCATTCACTCTTTTACCCCATCCCCTGCCCTATCCACTCATGTATAGCCCCCAACTCGCAGGCATGGCTAGAGAGCGAAGGGGGTAGAGAGAGAGGGACACAGGCACAGAGAGGGACACAGAGGCACAGAGAGGGACACAGAGGCACGGAGAGGGACACAGAGGCACAGAGAGGGACACAGAGGCACAGAGAGGGACACAGAGGCACAGAGAGGGACACAGAGGCACAGAGAGGGACACAGAGGCACAGAGAGGGACACAGAGGCACAGAGAGGGACACAGAGGCACGGAGAGGGACACAGGCACAGAGAGGGACACAGAGGCACAGAGAGGGGCTCAAAGAGGGACACAGAGTGGGACACAGAGCCATAGAGAGGGACACAGAGGCACAGAGTGGGACGCGGAGACACAGAGGCACAGAGAGGGAGGGGGGTAGAGTTTGAGGGGGGGCCACATTGTCAGAGGGGAGTGATGGTTCCCGAACCTTGCTCCCTGCTGCAGGCTCTGCTCCATGATCTTTGGCAGGCAGTGCCCGAGAACTGGGGGAGTGATCGGGGGGTTTCATCACTCGCAGCGCGAGCAAGAAGACAGCGCTCTATGATCTTTGGACAGCGGGGTTTTTTTCAAATGTTTTTTGGCAGCGACGGACGGGAGCTGAGACGGACCCTAGAGATCTAATATAGGGCTCAACTCGTTCATCACTTACAGCGCGTGCCGCAGTCTTCAGCGATGATCTTCGTTATTTAGTCAACGGGGTGACTTTTGAACAACGGGCCGAGGAGGGAGGGGTGGGAGGTGACGTCAGTCGCAGCGCGAGCAGACGGCACGGCAGGCAGGCAGATCCATTGTCACGTCATCAGCGAAAAAAACAGGCGTTTTGAATTCAAATTTTGATCGGATTTGTGAAGATTTTTATTAATCTCAAGAAATAAAGCACAACATTTCAGGTAAGCCGATTTTAGACTCCAGGGAGTAAGTGACTACTGGAATATTTAAAAAAGCTCCTGTTAGCGTGTTGTTTCTTCGAGTAGATTTGATCACCCACAAACAAATCAACACACGCACACACACACACACACACACACACACACACACACACACACACACACAAGATCAGAGATTTATAGTTATTAGGATATGATACAGCAATAGTCTCCTAATGTATAGCGTGGAATTAAGATACTTATTTGAGGAACTGGGACCAAGACTGGATTTTAAGGTGTCAGGATCTGAGTTGGAAGGAAGGGGAGTTGTTGTTTGGAGACCAGGATGATTTGGGGTGTACGGGGATGTTTGGCATGGTCGATGGCTTTGGGGTTTGGGAGCAAGATCAGTTGGTTTAGAAGTTTCAGCACCATCTAGGATGTGGGCATGAAGGGTTAAAAATATGATTGGGAATTCCTTGCAGATGTCCTCATCTACATTCAGTTTAGTTTAGTTTAGAGATACAACGCAGAAACAGTCCCTTCGGCCCACTGGGTCCACGTCAACCAGCGATCCCCGCACATTAACACTATCCTACACACACAAGGGACAATTTTTACATTTAAACCAAGCCAATTAACCTACAAACTTGTATGCATTTGGAGTGTGGGGGGAAACCAAAGATCTAGGAGAAAACCCACGCGGTCACGGGGAGAACGTACAAACTCCGTACACAGCACAGATTGAACCCAGGACTCTGACGCTGCAAGCACTATAAGGCAGCAACTCTACTGCTGCGCCACCGTGCTGCCCTATATTGTGCATGTCCATGGAAAAGTTAACGATGTGACTCCTGGGAAGACACAAAGTGCTGGGGTAACATTGCCTCTCCATGTTCTCCAGAGATGCTGCACTGGGTTTCCCCAGCACTTTCTGCCTACATAATGCCTGGGACATCTTGGTTGAAGCTATGTGGCAATGTCGCAAGTAGAAAGAAAGTCGTCTTTTGCACAACTAATGCGAGAATTACATCTGCTGCCCAATGGTGACTAGTATTGGGAAGCGCATGAGCGCATTTTAAAAGCAACATGAAATAACACTAACTTGTTTTTGTGCTTTACTGTTGGTTGAGCGTTGTCTTCCCAATTGGATAGTGCTGAAACTGCGATGCCACCTGCTTCATCCCAACATTTTGCAATCAAATTTCAAAGAGACCCATTAACCTTTTCCACAAACTCTGTGTTCTTCACATGACCTTAGGCCATGTCCCTGCACTCTTTGATGTTGATGTTGATTGTTGGTGACTGCAGGGGCCAAGTGCCTCAGAGTCAAGTCAACATGGACTTTCTCTGTGCGACAGTTCTTTTGTTATTGAAAATCCTGCCCTTTCACTCCTGGACTTGCTTTTGTAATGCTGTCTTGGCTGGTTCAGCATACTTCCTCATCCAGAAACATGACCTCCTCTGAGAACAATGTATGAACACCTGTGCAAAACCCTGTTTGTTCACCACCTCCTCGTCTCTCCGCGTCACCTCTGTAGTCGCTGATCTGTGCTGCTTTTCTACGTGGAACCAGCTGTACAAAAGCCACATGCTGTTGACATACCTCGCCTTATTGCCAAACAATTATTTCCCTCCCTGAAAACAAATACTTTAGAGTCATAGAGTCATTGAGAGATACAGTGTGGAAACAGGCCCTTCGGTCCAACTTGCCCAAACCCAGCTACACTAGTCCCACTTGCCTGCGCTTGGTCCATATCCCTCTAAACCTTTCCTATCCATGTACCTGTCTAACTGGTTCTTAAACGATGGGATAGTCCCAGCCTGAACTACCTCCTCTGGCAGCTTGTTCCATACATCCACAACCCTTTGTGTGAAAATGTTAGCCCTCGGATTCTTATTAAATATTTTCTCTTTCACCTTGAACCAATGGTCCTCGATTCCCCTGCTCTGGGCAAAATACTGTGCATCTATCCAATCTATTCCTCTCATGATTTTGAATACCTCTATGAGATCTCCCCTCATCCTCCTGGCTAAGCCAATTGTAGAAATAATAGTTAAAGTGGAAAATCAAGCTTCTTGGTAGGAACACTTGAAAAAAACACAGCAATCTGCTGGTGGAACTGGGGGGGGGGGGGGGGGGGGTGTTAGGGCCGCATGTGTGGAGGCATAGGGAAAGTTGACGTTTCAGTTCAAGATCCAGCATCAGAACTGAGAGTGTAGAGGGAAAGTAGCCAATATAAAGAGGTGAGTGAGTGGTGCTGACAAGTGAAAGGTGGAACCAGCTGAGGAAATCGATGAAGTTGAGAGGAGGAGGGGTGGAATTGTGAGCCAATGGCCAGTGGGTGATAGGTGGACTCCTCAGTGAGTTGATTATAAGACTCGAGTTCAAAGTCCTGTGTGGAGGAGCGAACAAGGGGTCTCTGGTGCTGAGAGGCAGCAACTCTCAGAGCAAGAGGCAGCAGTGGTGCAGCAACTGCACCACTGTGCCAACTAAGAAACTCAAAATTTATATGCAAACATTTTTTGTTCAGTTGGTTAATCAAGCCTGTTAATGCAATAACAAAAATAGGTGAAGGGAAAATATTGAGCAATGTTTTGAACAATCTTGTGATGAGTAATTTCTGAATTATTTTTCTCAACATTCTTAGGCAGGAAAATGTTCATTAAAACAATCTTGTCAAGTAAGTTATTCAATGTACATATGTCAGGAGGAAGAAGAACGTTTTCAATTATTTCTGTGCTTGGTAAATGAATGGTATAATTGATTTATTTTTGTCATGAGTACCATACCAATATACAATGGGAAAACTTGCATAGCAATGTTACAAAATTTTGAGATTTAAAAAATCAAGTCTGCAATTTATCCCATCAGATAAAGCATAAAAAGAACTTTAATTTGACACCTAATTCACTTTCATGTATTCAGTATTAAAAAAGTTATGGCCATTTCATACTCGGAAATGAGCATCTTGCTCCCTATTGCTTTTTCATTGACTTAACACAAAAGCTGTGATCGAGGACAGTCAAAAGCCCATGACTTTGTTAAAAATCAAGAGAACTGAATGAAATTTTGAGTTATTATAGATTGAAGCATTCTGCAACACATATAAAACAATGTTACTTGGATGACCTGAAATTAAAGCATATAATTAGTTAATTACCTAATTGTAGTTAATTACAAAATTGACTGTTGTGACGGAAATAGTAATAAACACCCAGACTGCCTTGAAAATTCAAAAATGTGATATTCTCAAGATCAGAACTTTAATATTATTATATTATATACTGTAAATCCGTAACAGATAGGTAAATAAATTACAATTTCTAGCAATAGACCAAGTCTTTATGGAGAAGATCAGTTGCTAGCTGGTACATTGGCATATCATAATCAATAGCATCATCATACTCCTCAGATTGTAACCAATAAGCAACTCTGTACACCTTGTTTTTCCTCAACTTTTCAATTTTGGCATTGTAAACTACATGTTTTTGCTTTTCAAACCACACATGACATGCCATTCTGCCCACTACTTTCCCATTAACAATGTCCTATAGATTCAATTTCTTAAGAAAAGGATATTTTTTTTAAATAGCCAAGTATCCAAATAACAAACTAATACTATTCACACAAGAATTCACAATATAACATGATTTTTAAATCTCACTGTCATTAATTTATATCCCAGATGGAAGAATTTAATGTTTAATTCCCACAAATTGATCTAGACACATACACCCAAAATATAATCAAATTATTGTTTTGTTCAGTACATGTGACTCAAACTGTTGTGAATATTTAGTTTAAAAATAATGATCATGGAGAGAGAATAACACAAAATATAGACAATTTAGATGGCTTATCTCTAAAAAAAATGGGCATTTTAATCATCTTGCTTCTGGAACGCGATCGATTGGAACGTTGCATTTGCGGTGAATTTGAACTCCATATCGGCAGGAAAAACACTGCCGGTTCGTGTGCTTTCTCCATAGAGGTCAAGATCCCAGTCACTTAGCTTTCTGACTTCTGGATCGTTCCACGCTGCTACTGCTGATCGCTGCCGCATCTAAGTCTGTTGCTCACTGATTCATCCGGGCGGTTCGTCGAAGAGGGCTTTGCCTTGTTCCTACAAATGAGGCTGCTAAACGGGCATAGTAATCTATCTGTATCACATGCCCATCCAAAGTGCAGGCATTTGTTGGCTCAGTTTGTGTTGTGTTTCTCCTAATGCAGCGCCCCAGGCCACATCCTGTGGGGAGGGGGGGGGGGCTCTGGCTGTAGTCTGGCGAATCCCTGGGACTGTCTTCCACGAGGAACTCTCCTCCTCTAAATGCTGTTCTTCAGCAATCAGGTTCATGTGGCACCCTTGGACCAGTATCCCGCAGGATGGACTCTTTTATGCTGCATGCATACTGTTGGGCCCCTTGAGAGCTGGTTGCCGAGATCACAGCTGTGGAACTAAGTGCTGTCAACTGTGCGGAGTGCAGTTTTCTGCATTTAAACTGACAGCGCGGTCTTGCACATCGAAACCTGACCTCACTGCTCCTTGAACCTCTCAATTGAATGTTGTGTGCTTCTGATTTAAAGCTGCTAAAATGCAGTAAAGCAATTGATAGGGCAGTTAGTCTACAGAAAAGAAAAGGCAAGGTACCATTCTAAAACTCCAGGTCTCCACAGTTACGGGCTCCTTGTTCATTTATGACTTTGGCCTGAGCCAAGTAGTTGATTTGAGTTCAGTTCAGCGGTGGAAATTTGAACCAAGTGCAAACTAAGCACACCTCATTGGCTCAGTTGAAAGTCAGGACATAAATTAATCAATGAGGAAAGTTCAGATTATAAAAGAAAGAGGACAGTTATGAGAGGAAAAGTTTAATTGTGTTCCCATATTTGATCATTAACATATAACACTCTAGTCAAGAGAATTCAATGTACAAAACATTTCCTTTACTAAGTTAGACTAATAGATCACCCTGCAACCGTTGGGATTTTGTTATACTGGATTCATGAATGTTAAGCAGTAACGTCCATTAAAAATATTGCAAATATGGAATTTCCTATGGGTGCATTGATGCTCTGCAATTGGATTTGTGAAACGTTGAGATCACTTAGTTTTAAAACAGCAGGAAAAAGGAGTATATAAGCTCTGGAAAGAATCTAGTCTTGATTTATTCAACGTTGGAGCAGGCTAAATCCAGGGTTTCTTAAATGGTCTTTCATCATTAAATGAATGAATTAATTAATTTGAAGAGATATTTCAGGATATGTTTAGGGATTGTTCATAAAGTGGGAGCTCTGTTTAAATGAAAGGTCATGTGTTTGCAGCATTCATTATAGCATTATGTACAGACAGATGTGTTTCATCAGTTCTTAAATTATAGGAGCAGAATTAGGACATTTGTCCCACTCTACTCCGCCATTCAATCATGGCTGATCTATCTTTCCCTCTCAACCACATTCTCCTGCCTTCTCCCCACAATCCCTGACACATGTACTAACCCGGACAAGAGATGTAATGCTGAGGTTCTATAAGTCGCTGGTCAGGCTGCTTATGGAATATTGTGAGCAATTATGGGCACCATATCTGAGGACGGATGGGCTGGCCCTGGAGTGGGTGATCCCAAGAATGAATAAGTTAACATATGATGAGTGTTTGACAGCACTGGACAGATACTCGCTGGAGTTTCGAAGAATGAGGGGGGACCTTAGTGAAACGTACAGAATAGTAAAAGGCTTGGATAGAGTGGATGTGGAGAGGATGTTTCCACTAGTGGGAAAGTCCAGGACGAGAGGTCTTAGCCTCAGAATTAAAGGACGCTCTTTTAGGAAGATGAGGAGAAATCTCTTTCGTCTTTAGAGGGTGGTGAATCCGTGGAATTCTTTGCCACAGAAGGCTGTGGAGGCAAAGTTAGTGGATATATTCAAGGCAGAGGTAGATTTGATACTTGATTAATACGGGTGTCATAGGTTATGGGGAGAAAGCACGAGAATGGGGTTTGGAGGGAGAGATAGATTAGCCATAATTGAATGGCGTAGACTTGATGGGCTGAATGGCCTAATTCTACTCTATCACTTATGACCTTATAATCAAGTTTGTGACGGTGCTGATGTGCTGAGAGCCCAGCATGTACCTCGGTCCTTCTTGTCACTACACGCGGCAGAGCTGGTATCAAGGTCCTCTCCTCCAGCCTTCCCGCAGCGTTGAGTTGGTCAAAGTGATTTCATCATTGATAGACACAAAATACTCAAATAACTCAGCAGGTCAGGCTGCATCTCTGGAGAAAAGGAACAGGTGCCGTTTCGGGTCGGAACCCTTCTTCAGACTGAAAGGGAGAGAAGGCCCAATGCATCATCGCATGTTCTCTGAGGTGACGCGCAGAGGCTGCCTGCGAGGGTTGATGCCGAGGCTGCTCCACGCAGTCGTGCAGGACTCATGGCTGCACCCTGGCTGGTTGGCATGGAGAGTGTGACCGTTGGTGCAGACTGGCTGCACCTGCTGCTTGTGTTGACAGACTGCCCGGATGCTACAGTCTCGCTTGTCACCTGCTACTGGAAGCTGCATCACACTGTCTCTTTGCTTAGCTGACTCCAGGCTTCACAAGCCAGGATCAAGAACGCAATAAATAATTTATTACTCGGCAGAAGGAATTAAGTAGGATTTAAAACGTTCCTTAGTTGATTGAAAGAAACAACATGGAAGCAGGCTCTTCGGCTCTGAGTCCTCACCAATCACCCGTTCACGTTGGTTCAATGTTATCCCACATTCTCATCCACTTCCTACATGCTGAGGGCAATTTATAAACCTGCACGCCTTCGTGACATGGGAGGAAACCGCAGCACCTAGAGGAAAGCTGCTTGGTCACAGTGAGAACATGCAAACTCCACACAGACGCCACCTGAGGTTAGAATCGAACCTGGGTCTCTGGCACTGAGGCAGAAGCTCTACCCACTGAGCTTTAATGCTGTTTGTTGTCGGAAGTAATAGCATTGTGCTTTGATTTTCCTTTCTTGTATCATAATAGGATCAAAATTCTTTAAAAAAAAAGCGAGACTGAAACTGCAGAGGGATTGGTTTGACAGATGACATTTTCCAACTTGAGGATAATGTTGTCTTCAGTACAGGAAATGAGTTAAAGCACCTTAATCCTACCTCTGTCTCCTACCTACGTCAAAAAAGAACTTTGTCTTCTTTAGTATCATTAGCTATTTACTCTGAACATAACTATGCTCTGCAATTGAATATTGTGCTAACACGCAGGTTTAAATTTAACGTGCATGGTAGTTTGCTTGTCTGGTAATTTGGAGACTTGGTTAAGAGAATTTGAATAAACTTTATCTGGAATTTGCTTATTGCTTTTGAAATGACCTTTTTAAACAAATGTTCTGTTGAAATGTGTTCTCCTACCTTGTTTATCATGTGTTTTGCTATCACAACATTTCCACCTGTCCATTAAATACTTACTTAAGTTACTTTTGAGATGTGGGCAGTTTTCACTTTGGTAAAATTGCTATCTGTTTCTATTAAAGTAGGAGATGACTAACAGTAATGATTCCATTGTCAGTAATGTCAGTATACAGACCCCTCTCTCAACCACACTCGCCTTTCCACACTATCCCCCTCTCCATTTTTAATTTGAACCTTTATTTCCAGTCCAGGCCTTTATTGTGGCCACGAAACGTCTCATTTGTTCTCTGTGTGATGAAGATTGTTCACGGTTTGCATTCCTCTCTGTCCACTGTGTTTAGTTTAGTTTAGTTTAGAGATACAGCGTGGAAACAAGTCCTTCGGCCCACCGAGTCCGCACTGGCCAGCGATCCCAGCACGTTAACACTCCTACACACTCTAAGGACAATTTACACTTATACCAAGCCAATTTACCTACAAACATGTACGTCTTTGGTGTGGGAGGAAACAGAAGGTATCAGAGAAAACCCACGTGGTCACAGGGACAACGTACAAACTCCGTACAGACAGCACCCGTAGTCGGGATCGAACCCAGGTGCTGCAAACGCTGTAAGGCAGCAACTGTACCACTACGCCACTGTGCCGCCATTTTACATGTGTGGTCTTCAATGTTGCAATGATTGACAGTTCCATAATAATGTTAGAGACTATCCTCAGATCTGCACACTGGCAAGGTTGGCCCTTGGCTTCACCTCAGATTTTTTCTGGAGGCAACAAAGGAATGGTAACATGTAGCTGCACTCACGAGGTTGATCGAGGCCAGTTTGGATGGAGTGAGGTAAGGGCGTGCTGCGGGATTATGGTCACGGCGTGTTATTGGAGTGTGGACAGGGTGTGCTGCTGGAGTGAGGCTAGAGTATGGACACAGTGTGCTCCTGGAGTATGGACAGTGGTGTGTTATAGGGGTGTGTTCGTAGAGTATGAACAGGGTGTGTTTTTGGAGTGTGCTCCTGGAGTGAGTGAGGTTAGGGTGTGTTGCTGGAGTGTGGACAGAGACTGGATGGGCAATGGCGTGTGGACTGGGTATACAATGGGAGTGTGCTGCTGCAGCATGGACAAGATGTGCCAATGGAGTGATGTCTGGAGTGGGGCTTGGATGTGCTATGGGATGGAATCTGTAATGCTGGTACATTTGAGCTTGGCTTTCGTGGCTTTGCCATTTTCTTTGTTATCTGCTGGATATCTGTGCCCCAATTCCTCATGAATGTCGAGGAGAAGGTGATATTTTTTTTTCAAAGAGTAATGCCATTATCTGCAGATATTTCCACGTTACCGAAACTCAGATATGGGTCTAATTTTTTTTATGCTTCTCAGATTACTGAACTATGTAAATGCTGCCAGTGTTCCCATCAGTCAAATGAAACTACTTGAAAACCGGTGTGGGGCTAAAAGCCCTGTCCCACTGTACGAGTTTATTCAAAGAGTTCTCCCGAGTTTGCCCTGATTCGAACTCGGAGATTTATGGTAATGGCCGCTTGTCGGTACTCGGGGCTCTCGTGAACATTTTTCAACATGCTGAAAAATCTTCACGAGTCTTCCCAAGCTTACCGCGTTTCCCGAGTGCCTGCCGTTAGCGTTATGAGCCGCTAAGAGACGTCCCCGAGCTCCAACGTATCGCTAGGTTCATTCTCCGTGCTTACCACAAGTTTGATTTTTTTTAAACTCGGGAGAGCACTTGAATGAACTCGTACAGTGGGACAGGGCCATAAACCCACCTGGTTATTCTTTGCTGTGATGGCCAAATTACCTGTCTTTTTTAAATGAGCCTTGATATGTCGGAATAATAATGAGGACACTTCTCTGCTCTAGTTTGAGATTTACAATACAGGTTATCTCTCAGTTTGTGTGGGAAGGAAATGCAGATGCTGGTTTAAACTGAAGATAGACACAAAATGCTGGAGTAATTCAGCGGGACAGGCAACATCTCTGGAGAGAAGGAATGTTTAATTTAGTTTAGCTTAGAGATACAGCGCGGAAACAGGCCCTTTCGGCCCACCGGGTCCACGCTGACCAGCGATCCTCGCACATTAACACTATCCTATACCCACTAAGGACAATTTATTTTTTACATTTACCAAGCCAATTAACCTACAAACCTGTACGTCTTTGGAGTGTGGAAGGAAACCGAAGATCTCGGAGAAAACCGACGCAGGTCACGGGGAGAACGTACAAACTCCGTACAGACAGCACCCGTAGTCAGGATCGTCCCGGGTCTCTAGCGCTGCATTCGCTGTAAGGCAGCAACTTTACACCTGCGCCCCTGCACCACCATGATGTTTCGGGTCTGAAGAAGGGTCTCAACCCAAAATCACACCCATTCCTCTCTCCAGAGATGCTGCCTGACCTGCTGAGTTATCTTTCAGTTTACCAGGAGCACAAAGCAGTGGTAAATTAGTGTGTCAGGTTGTTGTCGGTCTCAGACATTTGGACTCTTCACTCCAATTTAACGTGAACAAAACGTATCTGTCCAAACTTTTCTATCTATGTACCTGTCCAAGTGCCTTTTAAATGTCGTATTTCTCCCTGCTTCCACCATTTAATGTGGCAGTTCATTCCGTACATGCATCAGCCTCAGTGTGGAAAAAGTTGCTTCACGGGAAACTTTCCCCTCTTACTTTAGACCTATGCTCTCTAGTTTTAGGCTCCATTACTCTGGGGAAAAGACTTCACCTTATCTGTGCCCCTTTGATTTTGTGAATCTCGAGAGTCGCCGCTGAGCCTCCTAAGCTACAGGGCAAAAAATGTACCAGCACATTTATCTCTTTCGTGGCTGAAAGGAATAATTTCGAGCCTGAATATCTCTCCATAATGTTTACTGAAAGGTTATCAAAATTACAGGAAGAAGTTAAGTTTGCCTTTGGCTTATGATGCAAAATATCCTTAGCAGAATTAATTTGTGAAACCTGGCAACTGGAATCAGTGAAGGCAGCGACATTCTAATTGCCAAATGTAAGCACCATTTGGGTATCCCGTTGCATAATGTCCCTAAGCAACTTCTAACTGCATTGCTATATTGTGTATCAAATTATTTTTTGAAGCAATAAAAAAGATGTAGAGCACACACGACTTTTAAAGGCATCTAGGTCATGCTGATTTTAGTAAATAGAACATAAAACATTTTGAAAAATAGTTGGTAAATGCATGGCACAGTGGTGCAGTGGTAGAGTTGCTGCCTTACAACGCCAGAGACCATCGTTCGATCCTGACCAGGGGTGCTGTCTGTATGGAGTTTGTACGTTCTCCCTGTGACCGCAAAGTTGCTTAAAGACGTGCAGGTTAATTGGTTTCTGTAAATTGCCATTGTGCAATTTCTTAATTTTTCAACTTCATTGCATCTATTGCACAACAATGCCGAGATCTATATTCTGCAGTCTGTAGCTTTCCCTTCACTTTGCCTATTGTACTTGAGTTTAGTTTGATTATGTGTATGTATAATATTAACTGATTTGATTGGATAGCATGCGAAGCAAAGCTTTTCACTGCACTTCAGTACATGTGACAATAATGAACCGAAAACTAAAAGGATCCAGCTCTCGGTCTCAAATCCAAGATTTTCATTTCTGTTCTCTATCCCTCTCCACTCCTTTGCATCTTAAAACCTGTTTATCCAAAGGTTTCTCCCAGTTCTAATGAGAAGTATTTGAGCTGACAAATTAACTCAGTTTTTCTCTCTCCACAGTTGCTGTCTGACTGCAAAGAATTTGCAGCATTATCTGTTTTTATTTTAAAGAACCAGTTGTACATTTGAACGACTAACAAGACTTGTTTTTTCAGATTTGCCTGCTTTGGGCATTGTGTTCAGTAATAGAAACATAGAAACATAGAAAATAGGTGCAGGAGTAGGCCATTCGGCCCTTAGAGCCTGCACCCCCTTTCAATGTGATCATGGCTGATCATCCAACTCAGTATCCCGTACCTGCCTTCTCTCCATACCCCCTGATCCCTTTAGCCACAAGTGCCACATCTAACGCCCTCTTAAATATAGCCAATGAACTGGCCTCAACTACCTTCTGTGGCAGAGAATTCCAGAGACTCACCACTCTCTGTGTAAAGAATGTTTTCCTCATTTCGGTCCTAAAGGAATTCCCCCTTATCCTTAGACTGTGACCCCTTGTTCTGGACTCCCCCAACATCGGGAACAATCTTCCAGCATCTAGCTTGTCCAACCCCTTAAGAATGTTGTAAGTTTCTATAAGATCCCCCCTCAATCTTCTAAATTCCAGCGAGTACAAGCCGAGTCTATCCAATCCAATGCAATGTTATGGCAAAGGTTAATTGGTTTGCAATACGATTTTGTTCAGCTCTAAAGAAAGCGTTTAGTTTCCAGCACAAGGAAGAAAATGAAAAAAACCCAAAGCTATGATTTTGGTCAATGACAGAGCAGGCTCACGGGGCTTAACGGCCCTTTGATTGTTCTTGTATAACGATACTTATTTCCATCCTGTTCAAAAACGGATTTGCTGTTGTCAGATGAGTGTCACAAGACATGTCCTAATTTTAAATATAAATGGAAGTGCTTGCAGGTGTGCCAACAAAAACTCAAAAATGATATTTGGGCCTTCATAGTGGTTACTGTTAAAGATAATTAGACCCTGTTCCTGGATAAACAGGGTCTAATTAGGAACAGTCAACATGGATTTATGCCTGAAAGGTCATGTTTGACTAATCTTCTTGAATTTTTTGAAGAGGTTACTAGGGAAATTGACGAAGCAGTGGATGTTGTCTATATGGACTTTAGTAAAGCCTTGGACAAGGTTCCTCATGGAAGGTTGGTTAAGAAGGTTCAACTGTTATAATGCATTTATAAGGTATAAATGCAGGAATAGCAAGGTGGATTCAACAGTGGCTGAATGGGAGAAGCCAGAGGGTAATTGTGGATGGCTGTTTGTTGGGTTGGAGGCAGGTGACTATTGGGGTGCCTCAGGGATCTGTGTTGGGTCCTTTGTTGTTTGTCATGTACATCAATGATCTGGATGAAGGGGTGGTAAATTGGATTAGTAATTATGCAGATGATACCAAGATAGGGGGTGTTGTGGATAATGAAGAGGATTTCCAAAGTCTACAGAGTGATTTAGGCCAGTTGGAAAAATGGGCTGAAAGATGGCAGATGGAATTTAATGCTGATAAATGTGATGTGCTACACCTTGGCAGGACAAATAAAAATAGGACATACATGGTAAACGGTATGGAATTGAAGAATACAGTTGAACAGAGGGATCTGGGAATAACCGTGCATAGTTCCTTGAAGGTGGAATCTCATATAGATAGGTGGTAAAGAAAGCTTTTGGTATGCTAGCCTTTATGAATCAGAGCATTGAGTATAGAAGCTGGGATGGAATGTTAAAATTGTACAAGGCATTGGTGAGACCAAATCTGGAGTATGGTGTACAATTTTGGTCGCCCAATTATAGGAAGGATGTCAACAAAATAGAGAGGGTACAGAGGAGATTTACTAGAATGTTGCCTGGGTTTCAACAGCTAAGTTACAGAGATAGGTTGAATAAGTTAGGTCTTTATTCTCTGGAGCGCAGAAGGTTAAGGGGGGACTTGATAGAGGTCTTTAAAATGATAAGAGGGATAGACAGAGTTGATGTGGACAAGCTTTTCCCTTTGAGAATAGGGAAGATTCAAACAAGAGGACATGACTTTAGAATTAAGGGACAGAAGTTTAGGGGTAACATGAGGGGGAACTTCTTTACTCAGAGAGTGGTAGCGGTGTGGAATGAGCTTCCAGTGGAAGTGGTGGCGGCAGGTTCGTTGGTATCATTTAAAAATAAATTGGATAGGCATATGGATGAGAAGGGTATGGAGGGTTATGGTATGAGTGCAGGCAGGTGGGACTAAGGGAAAAAAGTTGTTCGGCACGGACTTGAAGGGCCGAGATGGCCTGTTTCCGTGCTGTAATTGTTATATGTTATTACACAAACATGGCATTGATATTGAATCCTGTCCGTATGCGATTATGTCACCCTCTTCCCGGTTCTGTAGGATTTTGGATATACTTACATTGATATTCAGGTGTTGCGGATATCTGGCTAAACCTAACTCAACTCATAGTCCTTACAGGGAGGTTTTGTGGGCCATCTTTGCTGGTTCTGATTCCTCAGTTTTGAAAGAGAACTTTCAACTTCTGCTGTCGTAGTCAACTTCAAATGCTGGATATCTGAAAGAAAGCAAATGTCCCTGACCTAATGGGTTTCTGGTTTCGGTCCTATATACTACTGCACTTTCAGAATGCTTGCAAAATCCTTTCTGGAGCGATGGACTCCTAACAAGTCTTTTGAAGAAGCTATTCATTGTATGCCTTTTAAAGAATGCCATCACATGCTTTGTTTCTTCTCTAAATGCCGTTCATGGCCCAAACACCAAAGGCCCCTCCTCACTGAAAGCTTAGAACACCTGGTAGATGGAACACCTTGAAGACCTCTTCAACTGTGACTAATGCATTGATTTGAGTATAACTGACCCACATCCACAGAAACCTATCCAGGTCAGCCTTGCCACCACTCCTTACCCACAAGAAGTCGAGAAGGTCAACTAAAAAATAATTAGGTCCTGGCAGCAGATGACATTCCTGCTCAAATTTAAAGATCAACAACAAAGAACTTTGCCTATAATTCTGTGCATCTATGCACACCTGGGACGAGGAGAACATTTCAGGGACTTTGGAGATACCTACTCATGAGCATCTAAGAAAGGAAAAGAAGGAGACTGTGGTAAATATAAAGGGATCTTCCTGCTGTCTGCCACAGGGAAGTTACCACAGGGATCCTTCTCAATTGCCTCCTCCCAGTGGCAGCTCTCCAGTCCAACTCCATCCATCTTGAGGTACAATGGAAAATGGTTAAACATACGACCACCCCCTAGAACACAGGTTTCCCAAGCATCAGGAGTTGTGCTGCATTATAGAGATGACATGTACATGCGCTCAAAGGCTGAGCTCCAAAGCTAACATCGATGCTTTCTCTCAAATATACAAGATGATGGGCCTTGCATTCAAAATCAAACAAACTTTATTGTCATTTAGAAATACATCGATATATGCAATTTCAAACGAAATTCCGTTGCATTTGGCTCCCCGTGCAACACGATAATAAACAGAAGGATAAAATGAATAAAAGGATAAAATGGATAAAAGGATATAATAGACAATGGTGGCAGCCCATTACATGGCATTCAGAAGTCTGATGGCTCGTGGGAAGAAGCTGTGCAGAACGTTGATGTTCTGCTCCTCATGCTACGATATCTTTTGCCCGAGGGCAGCAGAGTGAACAGTCCCATGTGTGGGGTCTTTTATAATACTGCTGGCCTTAAACACACAACGTTTGGTCGCAATATCCCCTCTTGAAGGGAGAGAAGTCCCGATGATTTTTTCAGCTGTCCTCACCACTTTGCACGGACTTCCAGTCGGAGGCTTTACAGTCCCCAAACCAGACAGAGGTACAGCTGGTCAGAATACTCTCTATGTTGACCCTGTAGAAAGTAGTGAGGACGGGGAGGTGAGCTCTTCTCATCCGGCGCAGAAAGTGCAACTGCTGCTGCGCTCTCTTAACTGTTGATGAGATGTTATTTGACCAGGTCAGACTGTTAGTGATCTGCACCCCCAGGAACTTTGTGCTACTGACCACCTCCACATCGCTGTCATTGATGTGAAGTGGTATGGGACTGTGCCGGTTTTTCCTGAAGTTAACTATGACCTCCTTTGTTTTTCGACATTCAGGATCAGGTTGTTTGTATTGCACCAGTCCACCAGTTAGTTTCACCTCCTCCCTGTAAGCCAGCTCATTGTCGTCCCGGATGAGGCCCACCACTGTTGTGTTATCTGCGTACTTCATGATGTGGTTTGTACTAAACCTGGCACAACAGTCGTGGGTCATCAGGGTAAACAGTAGTGTTCTCAGGACACAGCCCTGAGGGGAGCCGGTGCTCAGAGAGATGATGTTAGAGGTGTTTCCAACCCTCACTGACTGGTGTCTGTCAGTGAGGAAGTCCAGTAGCCAGTTACACATGGGGGTGCTGAGGCCCATTGAAACTCCTGTCGAAGGTGCAAAGGTTCTCTGTTAACTTGCCTCTCCTACACCACACTGCCCACCAACACTAAAGGCTCATGGTAAGGCTCTTGAAAACATGGTCCATATCCCACATATAGGAGCCATCTGTAAAGGCTGTTATCAACGCTAAGATTCACCATCAATTCACCAGCACAACCTTTGGTTGTGTGACATAAAAGTCATTTAATGATCACATCCTCTGACTCGGTACAAAACCCAGGATGCACCAGGCAGCAGTACGCCTTGCCATCCTATATGCCTCTAAGACCTGGAGTATTTACAGCAGATGTCTCAGTTTATGGGCAAAATATGAACAAACCCTTCGAGCTTTACAGGAAGGGAAAGTGAATCAACATCAGTGTCCTCTGCCAGGCACACGTCCTCAGCACTGAGGCCCTGATACACTCAGAGCTATGTTAGGCAGGCCCTGACGTTCGCATGTCTGGCTTCAAACTCCCGAAGCAGACATTATTTTGAGCCATGTCATCTGAAGAGGTTACCAGATGGACAGAGGAACAGATCCAAGGATGTGGTCAAAGCCTTCATAGGAAAAAATGCCAAAACCTCTCTGCCTCCTGAGAATCTCCAGCCCTAGGCCATTCAAGATGTAGAGGCAGCATTGGGGAAGGTGTTGCATAGTTCAGCCATGACTCGTGAGCATACAGGCGCTCTGCGTGAGTGGCAGAATGAGTGTCCACCCCACAAATGCCCCATCTATTAACTTTCAGCTCCATCTATGCCGTTCCCACATTGGCCTCATCATGCACCCTAAAATCCACAAAACCGGAATGCTTATTTGATTTTTAAGGAATAGAAGTCAATCGATATGGAAGGGATTTAGGAGAAATCGAATTTCCACATCAGCTATGGATCATGCAAATCATAATTTTTTATACCAAAACTGGAAGGCCTGGGGCACAATTGAGGTTGTAATCTAGTCATGAAGATGGTTTGGTTCTGGTGATTTATTTTTTAACCTGATATATTGTGATGCATCAGTAGTCTTGACTAGCAGTAATTACACTCCCCAGCTATCCATATTGCAGTCCAAACATAATTTTGCATTTCCCCTCCTGTGCTGCAGAAGGGCATCTCCAGCTCGCACATTTATGTATGTTTGTCAAATTATTATATAAAGTAAATATTTAATGAATGACTTTTAAGCAAAGGCTGGATTACATTTGCACACTATCCCGATTGCTTTCTCTAATCTGCTGTTGGGTTAGTATACACTTTCCATCGTTTCACTTAATTTTCACCTAAATGTTACGAACACAGTATTAGTGGAAAAGTGGATAATATTCTAACACCTTCTTCTGAGTAGATGTCATCGGTTCAAGCCCCTCTCCAGAGACATGAGCACAACAAATCCAAGCTGAAGTAGTACCGAGGGAGAGTTGCGTTGTTTGTGGCCCCCAACGATAAACTTAGTCCTATCATCTGTCATGTGGGTGTCAGAGATCCCATGCCACTATTTTGAGTATAGGAGTTATCTTGGGAAGTTCTTGGCCAATATTTATTCCTCAACCAACATTTAAAATGTTAATAATAATATTGGTCATTATCACATTTAGTTTAGTCCCTTCGCCCCACGCCGACCAGCAATCACCCAATCACTAATTCTATCTACACACTGCGGACAATTTTGCAGAAACTAATTAACCTACAACCCTGCACATCTTTGGAGTATGGGAGGAAATCTGAGCACCCGGAGAAAACCCATGTGGTCACAGGGAGAATGTACAAACTCCATACAGGCAGCACCCGTAGTCAGGATTAAACCCAGGTATCTGGTGCTGTAAGGCAGCGACTCCACCACAGTGCCACCCTAGTGTTTAGTTTGTCCCCATGTTGTCTATAGAGGCTCGCTATGGTAATTAGGTTGCTCCATTTCCTTCGCTCATGTGCCAACACAAGATATACTTGATTGGGAGTAACATTGTTGGTGAAGTCCTGAAAGAACAAAGGACAGTATGTATAAATAATTATGTTTCTTTTGTTTTTACTTAATAGTTTTATTGCCACAGTGATTATGATTCTGTGGACATAGTGGCCCTTCTGAGGTAGATGATTGGAGGTTGCGCATGTGTTGAGCAGCTTGTCATTTTTCAGCATTAACCCTGAGTAGATCAAAACATACATGAGTAGTGCAGCAAAGTCTAACACATTAAAATAAAATATGTCCCTCCCTGACAACCACACTGGTAACTCGAGTTGTTTAGATTTCAATAGAAATTCCCATCCTCGGTAACAATAATATTTCTGGAACTCATTTGCAGCATATCACCTAACATTACTCCCAGTGGTGCAGCAGTAGAGCTGCTGTCACACAGTGCCAGAGAACCAAGTTTGATTCTGACTATGGGTGCTGTCGTGTGCAGTTTGCACGTTCTCCCGGTGACCGCACGCGTTTTCCCAAGTGTTCCAGTCCCACATTCCAAAGACGTGCAGGTTTTAGGTAAATTGGTCTCTGTAAATTGACCCTAGTGGGTATGATGTGAAAGTGGGTTAGCATAAAAGTAGTCCACTAGTATTTGATGATTGGTGTGAATGGGCCGAAGGGCCTGTTTTCACGCTGTATCTCGAAATGCTAAACTCATTAAGTGACTATTAGACGAGAACATAATTTGTAAATAGCAAACTGAGTAAAGAAGATTGCAGTAGAATCGCCAAGACATAGAAGATTGTGGACCAAGTGCTGGTAAATGGGATTAGCATATGTATGGGTGCTTGATATGACATGATGAGTCAAAGCGCCTGTTTCCATGCTGCATGAAACTATGACTCTTTCAAACATTGGAAGAGAGCTAGCTGTAGGGAAGGCCGTGCATTTGTAAGGACATAAGATAAACAATGGATCTGTCTCTCTGTGTGGCTATACACAAACATCGCAGCAACATTGTGAATTTTACTTTGCTATTGCAGAGATTTATAGTTTCCAAGATTGGATATTAGCAGTTATAAGCAACACATTTTTTCCAAGTCATATAAGGGTAAATATGTAGTAATGGTATTTCTCCAATTGAAATTTGATTTTAATAACACATTCTGAGCAATCTTAAATAGTTTGAGATCAGTCAGTTCTCAGGTCTGAGATTAAATTCACCATCGTGAAGCAGAAACTGTCTGATACAAAACAGTTATACTGAATGAAGATAGACACAAAATGCTGGAGTAACTTAGTGGGACAGGAACTGGAGAGAAGGAATGGGTGACGTTTTGGGTCAAGACCCTTCTTCAGACTGAAGAGATTCAAAAAACCAAATGGGGCACAGATAAGGTGAATAGCCACAGTCTTTTCCCCAGGGTGATGGAGCCCAAAGTTAGAGAGCATAGTAAGGTAAGAGGGGAAAGTTTTAAAAGAGGACCCGTGAAGCAACATTTTCCACTCTGAAGTACAGCATGGTGCCAAAGTAAGTGGTAGAAGCAGGTAGAAATACGACATTTAAAATGCACTTGGCCAGGTAGATAGATAGAAAAGGTTGGACAGATATGTTTTGTTCATGTTAAATTGGAGTGAAGAGTCTGAATATCTGAGAACATCAACAACCTGACACACTAATCTACCACTCGTGGTAAACTGAGAGATAACTCAGCAGGTCAGACAGCATCTCTGGAGAGAAAGAATGGGTGACGTTTCGGGTTGAGACTCTACTTCTGACCCGAAACGTCACCCGTGGCTTCTGTGCAGAGATGCTGCCTTTCCCTCTGAGTTACTCCAGCTTTTTGTGTCTATCTTCGGTTTAAACCAGCATCTTCAGTTCCTTCCTACAGTTATACTGAGTGAAATGAGACTCTTTTGGAGAGTTCCTTCTGATCCTCGTGCATTCTGCAGAGCCGTCTATTCTCTTACCAAAGACTAATTCAGATAAAACATACTTACTGCAGTGCCTGCAGACCACCGTGTTTCACTTCTTGGTTCCAAGCAGCAGGCAACTTTTGCAGAGCCATCACTCATGTACCAACTCGATTCTCCTCGGCTTATTTAGAAATATGGAGAAGCAGTTAACTGGTCAGTCCCATTAGTCGAACAGAGGATTTGGGAAAGACATTGGTCTAAATAAAATATGGTGATTACTTCATAGCCTGAAGCGAGTTCAATTTATTTATTTAGTCAAATGAAAGAATTATATTTTTTCTCTCTCTATTGACACCTATTTATTCTTCTACGAACTATTCAGAAGTGCAATCCTAGGTATTTCAACAGTGCAAAGAGAATCTAAGGTCTGATTTCACGAAGCAGCCTTTCTCATTTTGCTCCCTTGTTGTTTGTTGTTATCAGTGAAATGTGCTAGTCAGATACCCAATTATCCTGCGCCAGCCAACTGTGTTAATATATCCTCCCTCAAATACAGTTGGGGGAACAAGTGTATAAAGATTCATAAGTTGGGCAAGCTGGAGCAAATTACATGCAAAGTACCAGTCATTAAAAACGAGTCATTTTCAGCTATGTGTGTTCTGCTCCACGCTTTGATGCCCTGGTAAAAAAAATCCCTGTGAGTATGCTGGATATCAAACATTTGCAAATGACACCGGAAACTCAATACTTTAGAGGGCTCTTGCTCTCCTTTTGCAAACGACAGGTTATTTAACTGGCTTGCTACATGATACGAGACAACGGAGAGCTCAGGCAGAGCTTTGTGAGTTCCTTGCTTTATTGCAGTAACTGGAGACAGTTTTAATAGTTGACTCCAGGGTACATGAGGAGTGAATAAAGATAAACAACGCCTTTAGAGAGCATTTAAACAATCTAGCAAAACAAGAGCATCAGTTCTGGCTGCAGAAACAAAAGAACATAAGAAATAGAAGCAGGAGTAGGCTATTAAGCGTCTCAGACCCATTAAATCGCTTATTATAATCATGGTTGATTTTTCTGTATTTCAGTAACGGCTTCCTGCAACAACACTGACTCCTTTTATTCTCTTAATACTCAAAGCCTAAAAAATTGCCATCTTGAATCTATTGGGAAACAAGTCCTCCACAGTCCTTGTGTGTGGAATAATTGCCCTCTGGATGCAGAGATCTCTTGACATCTCAGTCCCAAGTGGCCGACCTCCCCTTTTAGGTATGTGATCCCTGGTTGTGTAGGCCTCTCTCCTTCCTCCCCGCCCTCCATTTTCCATGTATCGCATATTAAAGTTGCATAGGAATGACAAAACTTCCAGGCCAATACTGGGCAGTTAAATGTCATTCTGAAAATTTGACTGGTCTCTTCTCCCTTCACCAGCCACCATTGTGCCTGTGGAGGAGGGAGAGACGAGGAAGCAAGTTTGAAAAATAGATTTGGACAATTGCGAGTGACAGTATTTCTTGGGTGAGGGAGGCAGGGATGAGTTCATTCCCTCCCCACATGCATGTGCACTGTAATACCACGGGGTCACGCGTTCTTTAGTAGCCTGACATATGGCACCTTAAGAAAGGTGTAGTCAGGGAAGATATCTATGCTTCCCTGAAGTAATGGTTATGCCGTTATTGAATATATACAGAGTGCATCAGTGACAGTGCCCATGTGAGGCTAATGATCCTAATTTACCATGTTGGAATGTAATGAGTATTAGATTCTCTTTATAGCTTGTGTCAAACTTTTAGGAAGGGTATTTTGAAACTTCTAGTGATATGCATGAGATTGAATGATGCGTATGACATTACACCTCTCCCCCCATCTCCCCGTCGCCCCTGTTTCATGAGCTTAGGGATGCGAGCCCCACCTTTATGAGAGGACTTGTGTGCATTCCTATTGAACTTGGCTGCCGAAGTTCCAGATATATAATTGCTCTTTTTTTCTTTCTCGAGAAATGGCTTTTGCAAGCTCGATTAATTCCCTCCCACTGAACGTTTGAGTCTATTTTTGAGTCCCCTTCCTCCATCACTGCTAGAAATAGCAAACCCTTGGAGGCACATGATGAAATCAGAGCGGTTTTATAAACAAAATTAGAAAGCTTGCAAGATTAATAATAATGTATTTATACAAACCCACCATTTCCAACATATTTACAGGTGGTCTGGGTCCATTTGACTCCCGGCTCTGAATCAGAACTTCAGCGCTCCATTCAGGTGCATGGGAGAGATTCAATAGTACCGTTAGAAAAGCAAGAATTTGCTTCCTTCTCTGATCAACATTTTTCAAAATAGCTTTCTCAATTCTTTCTGTTCTTTCTCAAAATTGCTGCAGAACTAGCGGCTCAGTTGTTTTTTCCACTTATTGCACAATCTCGCAAACATTCTCTCTGCGTAAAGAATAATGCACTTCAAATACATTAATTGTAATTGAACCACTTAGAATACGCCTCGGTGGAGTGACAGGTTGTGATATTGAAGTCTTTAACAATTCCCTCAAAAATTGAACTTCGTCGTGTTTCACCAGGTTTCTGCAAAATTGTTGCGATACTTGAGGAATTGCACAATAATGTTTATGCACTGGAAATGAGAGTAATTTTTTAAAGTTTCAATTCAAATTTCTCTGTAAAGCATAGCATTAGAATATGCAAAATGCATTTTTCAATAAAAAATATCAGATATCCCTCACTTGTAGAGATGTTGGTAGTGTCACTGCAACAGTAAAGCAGTACAACTGTACAATTCTTCTGAGCTGTCGTATTTCGCAAAAGAACAGGTTCTTCGCTTAGCACTGAACAAACTAGGAGTGACTTAAAAGCCACTCACCAACACTGGCTGATGGAAATGCTGGTTGGGTTGATTTGGATATTTGTGGACTTGAGCTGTATAAAATGCCCACACCTGTGGTGACAAGGCCCTTCCTTCATGAGTTTTAATGGCAGACCTTGTTTAGATCAGGCCAATAAAGTGGAGTGCCAAGCAGACTGACTTTGCTGCACAGAAATGGCAGCCGCAAACCACTGCTACTAGAGTCAGGAGTGTTTTATTGTCGTATGCCCCGAAACAGAACAATTAATTTCTTTCTTACAGCAGCACAACAGAAATGTAAACAAAATACTGAGGCAAGGAGGCTATACTTGAATCGGTTCTGTGTGTGTCCGATATTTAAACTTGTGACTTATTGCAGTGCAGAAGGAGGCTATCGGTAGCAGAGCAGGGAATTGTGTTTCCTGGACAGGACCTACAGTGAGGTTGTCACACCGAGGATACAGGAAGAGCGAGGAAGAGATGTAACCATGGAGTGCAGGAGCCCCCGGTGGCTGTACCTATTGAAAAAACGTACACCCTCTTGGGTGCTGTTGGAGTGGACGACATGTCAAGTTTGAGTGGCAGCCAGGGCTGTGACTCCAAACCTGGTGCTGAGTGGGGAAGAGTGATGTCAGGCAGAGCCATTGTGGTGGGGGACTAGATAGTCAGAGATTCTGTGGCAACAGGGTGCTGTGTTGCCTGCCTGGTGCCAGGGTCCAGGACGTCTTAGAGAGGCTGCATGGCATCTTCAAGAGTACATGGCATGGCATCTTCAAGACTCTGCACTTGCCTCATGGTTGCTACATATTCGCTGGTGAGTCCTTCATGATCACGAGGAGTTCCCGCATTCTGGGAAATAGTCATGGCCTCAGTATGGTTGCCGCAAATCTTTCAACATGTTGGTCGCCATGGGGAAAATCGATAGTCCTGTTGTCGTAGGTGCAGTTGTAGAGGGGTCGCCATGTAGTTATGGATAGTCGAGGTAGTATTAGATAGTTTTAGTTAATTGCCTTTGCTGACCGGGAATTTTCATTGGCTCATTGGGGGAAAAAAACATAAGCACGAGTTTTAAGAACCACGGATAACCGATTGGTAATGTTAAATGCCTGCCAAACTTCACAGCTGTGTATCTCTGGCTTATTAAAAGTTGTCTGGCTTCTGAAAAGTGTGACCACTTTTTCTCCCCCCCCTTCTCCCCCCCTCTACCCCCCTTCTTTCCCCCTTCTCCCCCCCTTCTCCCCTCCCTCTCCCCTTCTTCCCCCTTCTCCCCTCCCTCCTCTTTTAAAGGACTTATCGTACACTGTGCTAGCTGTCTTAACCTTCCTGTTCATCGCGGTGCCTTGCGCCGTGTGATTTTCAGACAGCACTCCCCCGCTTTCCCTGGCACCTGCCTTTGCGATGTATTTGTGTGTGTGTGTGTTCCACTCTGACAGTCGCCGTTGCAGTTCCCAGTTTTTCCGGCAAGTGCCGCAAACTTGACAGTCGCTGGCAGTCCACTGAAAAATTGCCTAAGTGGGACAGGCCCTTAAGAATAGGATGATAGAGGATGTGAATGTGTGTCTGAGGATGTGGTGCAGGGGATAGGGATTTAGATTTCTGGATCATTGGGATCTCTTCGGGGGCAGGTGTGATCTGTATAACAGGGACGGGTTGCACCTAAACTTAAGGGGGACCAACATCATAGCGGGCAGGTTTGCTAATGCTACATGGGAGGGTTTGAAATAGATTGGCATGGGGGTGGGATCTCATGCAGGACAGAGGCATGTGAGAAGGCAGAAGTTGGTATGTAGGATGGTGTGGGAAAGGTTAGTTGCCAGAATAGGCAGGTGAAAGGCAGAGAGCGAGGAAGGAGGGTTGGTTTAAATTGCACGTATGTTAATGCAAGGGGCCTGACGGCTCAATGTTCCAGGGTACAGGAGCTTCATGAGAGACAGGGATGAGGTAAAAGGAGAAGGGGAAGTTGCATTGTTGGTTAAGGAGGATGTCACGGATGATCAGAGGTGACATTAAGGACGGTTCGTCTAGTGAGGCTATATGGGTGGAGCTGAGGATCAAGAAAGGGATGATCACCCTGTGGGGGTGTACTACAGACCACCGAATAGTCAACAGAATTAGAAGAACAGACAGCTGCAGGTCAAATAATGTTGTTATAGTAGGGGATTTTAACTTTCCCAATATTGACTGAGAAAATCATAGTGAAGGGTTTAAATGGGATGAAATTCCTCAGAAGTGTTCAGGAGAGCTTTCTTAAGCAGTATGTGGAGGCATCGACGTGTGAGAGGGCAATGCTGGATCTAGTATTGGGAAACTGGGAAGGGCAAATTAATGAAGTGTTTGTGGAGGGGCCTTTTGGGACCAGTGACCACAGTTTGATTAGGTTTACGATGGTTAAGGATAGGGTCGGAGAGGGTCCACGTGTTAAAATGCTCAACTGGGATAAGGCCAATTTTGAGGGTGTGAGAGAAGGTCTCACTCAAGTTGACTGGAGCAGGTTATATGATGGGAAAGGAACATCAGCCAAGTGGGATGTTTTTTAAAGTGTGCTGACAAAAGCTCAGGATATGTAGGTCCCCGTTAGAGTGAAGGGCAAAGCAGGCCAATGTAAGGAAGCTTAGCTGACAAGGGAAATTTAGCGTTAGTCAAAAACAAGAAGGATGCATGGGACAGGTATAGGCAGCTGGGATCAAATGTATCCCTGGAGGAGTTTTGGGAACTAAGGAGTAAACTGAAAAAGAAGTTCAGAAGGGCAAAAGGGGGCCAGAGGATAGCTCTGGTGGGTAGCATTAAGGACAATCCCAAAAGATTTTATAAATACATAAGGGGGGAAAGGGTAACTAGAGAGAGAGAGTGGGACCTCTCAGGAATCAAAATGGTCACCTTTGTGTGGAGCCACAGGAGATGGGCAAGGTCCTCCTTGAGTATTTCTCCTCTGCATTTACCAAGGAGTAAGACAGTAGGACGGAGGAACGGGGCAGTCAATGGAAGTGTTTTGAGAGCAGTGAGTGTTGCCGTCGAAGAAGTACTGAAGGTACTATCGTGTATGAAGGTAAACAAATCTCCAGGGCCTGATCAGATATATCCGAGGACATTGCGGGAAACTGGAGAGGAAATTGCGGGAGCCCTGGTTGAAATTTACAATTTGTCCTTAAGTACAGGAGAGGTGCTGGAAGACTGGAGGGTGGCAAATGTTGTGCCTCTTTTCAAGAAGGGCTGCAGGGAAAATGCTGGGAACTTTTGTCCGGTGAACTTAACATCTCTAGTTAGAAAGTTACTAGAGAGTATTCTGAGGGATAGGTTATACAGGCATTTGGATGGTCAAGGGCTGATTAGAGTCATCATGGTTTTGTACATGGGAGGACGTGTCTCACAAATCTGATTGATTTTTTTAAAAACGCGACCAAAAAGGTTGATGAAGGCAGAGCTGTAGATGTTGTGTACATGGACTTCAATAAGGCATTCAACAAGGTTCCGCATGATAAGCTGCTCTGGAAGGTTAGATCACATCGGATCCAAGGAGAGATAGCTGAATGGATAGCAAATTGGCTCCATGGAAGGAAGCAGACGGTGTTGGTAGAAGGTTGCTTCTCAGAATGAAGGCCTGTGACTCTGATTACTGTTTGTCATCTACATCAGTGATGTGCAAGATTAGCAAGTTTGCTGATGATTCAAAAGTGGGTGGTTTTCCAGTTAGTGAAGATGGTTGTGAAAGATTGCAGCAGGATCTGGATCGATTGGCCAGGTGGGCTGAGGAATGGCTGATGGAATTTAATACAGAGAAGTGTGAGGTGTTACATTTTGGGATGTCGGTCAAGGGCAGGACCTACACAGTAAATGGTAGGCCTCTGGGGAGCGTTGTAGAGCAGAGGGATCTAGGAATGTAGGTGCGTGGTTCTTTGAAGGTTGAACCGCAGGTAGATAAGATGGTCAAAAAGGCTTTTGGCACATTGGCCTTCATCAGTCAGCGTATTGAGTATAGAAGTTGGGAGGTCATGTAACAGTTGTATAAGATTGGTGAGACCGCATTTGGAATATTGTGTTCAGTTCTGGGTACCAGGTAATAGGAAAGATATTGTCAAGCTTGAAAGGGTTCAGAAAAGATTTCCGAGGAGGTTGCTAGCACTAGAGGGTGTGAACTATAGAGAGAGGTTGAGTAGGCTGGGTCTCTATCCCTTGGAGCGCAGTAAGATGAGGGATCTTATAGAGGTGTACAAAACCATGAGAGGAATAGATTGGTTAGAGCGCAGATTCTCTTGCCCAGAGTAAGGGAATCGACATAGGTTCAAGATGAAGGGGAAAAGATTTAATAGGAATCCGAGAGGTAACATTTTCACACAAAGGGTGGTGGGTGGATGGAACAAGCTGCCAGAGGAGGTAGTTGAGGCTGTGACTATCCCATCGTTTAAGATACAGTTAGACAGGTACATGGATAGGACAAGTTTGGAGGGAACTGGACCAAGCGCAGTCAGGTGGGACTAGTGTAGTTGGGACATTGTGGCTGGTGTGGGCAAGTTAGGCTGAAGGGCCTGTTTCCACACTGTATCACTCCATGACTCTATGACTCTAATACTCTGTAAACACAATCATCAACAACAAAAAGAACATCAGTAGCAAATAATAATAGTGCAAAGCCATAAACAGTGCCGCCACCCCACCAACCACCCCACTCCCAAGCCTATGTACTTTGGAGCTTAGTTGGAGGTTGTAGTGTTTCAGAGCCCGGTGGTAGTTGTGAAGAAACTGCTCCTGAACCTGGACATTAGAGTTTTCAGGCTCCTATACCTTCTTCCTGTTGGCAGAAGTGAAATGAGAGTGTGGCCAGGATGGTGTGAGTTCCTGAAGATGCTGGTAGCCTTTTTGAGATCACTTGTGGTTGACCACTTTTTGCAATCTTCTTCACTCCTGGGAGGTTGAGTTGCCAAACCAGGACATGATGCAACCAGTCAATATGCTCTCTCCTGTAGAAGCTCAAGAGAGTATTTGTTGAGATGCCCTTCTCCTCAATCATCTGAGGAAGTAGAGGCATTGATGAGCTTTCTTTATGATTGCATCAATGTGTTGGGTCCTGGGCTGATCTTCAGAGAGTAGCATTTGAATGGTTTGACTCCCTCCACCACCATCCGGTCGATGAAGATGGGTTTGTGGATCCTCCGTCTTACTCTTTTAAAGTCAACAATCAGCTTCTTGGTTTTACTGACGTTGAGAACATGGTTGGTGTTCTGGGTCCCATGATAATTGTATCTTTTCAGACTCTTATTGGATTTAACCATCCAAATAACTGTACACGCAAACAAAACTATCAATCCTGATGTGGTATTTAGGATTCCTACCTGTACCAAAACATGAAAGAAGCTGACAGGCATCCTTGTTTTCTTTGTCATCTAATTCAGTGTGATCCAGATTTCTTTCATCTGGCAGACACACACACAAGACTTTCCTCAAAGGGAGCCGAGGTCCCATTGCTCATCATGCTGATTAGTAAATCCCAGTAGCTTCATGATTATATTTCACTAGTTTGTTTAAGAGGAAAGTCAAATGTATAGCCAATTCAGCAATGTAAATATTTATGCATTTCACAGATTTATTCAAAGCTTCATTCAAGTGCAAGTGAAATGCAAACCACAGGAGGGTTATGAAAGTACAGAAATTGAATATGCAAAGGAATTAATAGTTTAGTATTCACAAACCACAGGCTTCTAATAGCAGCCAGTGCAATGGGATCTGTTGCTTAAAGTGCCTTTAGTTGGGTTAACACAAGGGAATTGTGGGTACCTCTCGCAGCCCGTGCATTACCTTTATATCTTAGTCACTGTTTTCAAACCCACAAACTTCTTCTTCTTTCGTGTGGCGTGCACAGCCTAAAGTTGTAGGACAATTTGTTCTATTTGATCTTCTGTTTGTGCACGTCGAGTTGATTGCATTAGACAAAACTGGGCGGACCACGTGAAGGTTGCAATCTTCCACCCCACCCACAAACTAGAACGATCCCACTGTCAAAATTTATCTTTCAGTTGCTTCTGCTAATTATTAGGGTTTACTTCTGCCACTACTTCAGCATTGCTGCATCAGTGGATTTAAAGTTAGACTCACCTACCTTAGGGAAACCACAGAGAGGTTGCTGTGTGACAGTGAGATGGCTACCCTTGCGTCATTTGATGGTACAAATTTGATTCAAAAGGCTTCCAATTCCACGAAATGGACCGCAAATGAAACAAGTGGATTGGCTTCATACATAGAAACATAGAAAATATAGGAACATAGAAAATAGGTGCAGGAGGAGGCCATTCGGCCCTTCGAGCCAGCACCGCCATTCATTGTGATCATGGCTGATCATCCCCAATCAATAACCCGTGCCTACCTTCTCCCCATATCCCTTGATTCCACTAGCCCCTAGAGCTCTATCTAACTCTCTCTTAAACCCATCCAGTGACTTGGCCTCCACAACCCTCTGTGGCAGGGAATTCCACAAATTCACTATTCTGGGTGAAAACCTTTTTTTCTCATCTCAGTCTTAAATGCCTTCCCTTTTATTCTAAGACTGTGGCCCCTGGTTCTGGACTCGCCCAACATTGGGAACATTTTTCCTGCATCTAGCTTGTCCAGTTTTATATGTTTCTATAAGATTCCCCCTCATCCTTCTAAACTCCAGTGAATACAAGCCTAGTCTTTTCAATCGTTCCTCATATGACAGTCTCGCCATCCCAAGGATCAATCTCTTGAACCCAAGCTGCACTGCCTCAATCACAAGGATGTTCTTCCTCAAATTAGGAGACCAAAACTGTACACAATAGTCCAGATGTGGTCTCACCAGAGCCCTATACAACTGCAGACGAACCTCTTTACTCCTATACTGAAATCCTCTTGTTACGAAGGCCAAAATTCCATTAGCTTTCTTCACTGCCTGCTGTACCTGCACGACAATTTGACTGGTGTACAAGGACGCCCAGGACTCGCTGCACCTATGCCTTACCTAACCTAATCCCATTGAGATAATAATCTGCTCCCTTGTTTTTGCCGCCAAAGTGGATAACCTCACATTTATCTATGTTATACTGCATCTGCCATACATCTGCCCACTCACTCAACCTGTCCAAGTCACCCTGCAACCTCCTAACATCCTCTTCACAGTTAATACTGCCACCCAGCTTTATGTCATCTGCAAAATTGCTAGTTTTGCTCCTAATTCCCTCTTCCGAATCATTAATATATATGGTGAACAGTTGTGGTCCCAACACCAAGCATACAACGAACAGCTTGGAAACTAGCAAGGTTATCCACCCATTCTGAACAATACACTTACCCACTGAGCAGTTGTGGGCCATCATTAAAGATTTCCTGTTGTAAAGTACCTCCCTGTTGTAATGAGAGTGAATAGAATAGTTCCAAATTCCAATTTGACGGTAGAGTATCAGAATTTAAATTGCTCAGGAGGAACCATGCTTCTGGTGTAAAATGGAAAATTGTCATCTGAACGAGGCACTGAGGTTTTTAGCAAATATTCTACATTGCAAGAGCGGCAATTATATTCCAGATAGACCGGGAGCAATCATCTCTCCTGCAAAGTACTTTGTTTTTAATATTGCTGTTTATATAATGTCACATTTTGAAATAAAGTATCTCTTGAAAATTAAAAAAAACTCCATTCATAGTGTGTGATTGTTTGTCCATACACACTGGTGTGTATCTCTGTTTTCAATGGGTTGAAAATGTGTGTTCATTCCTCATTTTCTCATTGTTTTTTAATTATTTCATTGTGCTTCACTTATCGAGGTCTCACTCTTCTTGGCTTGTTTTGAGCTGCTCCACAGATATGAATTTTGTGTTTTCATTTCGTGTTCCACATTTGCTCGACATGTTCGTCCAGTTTAAAATGTAACCGTATGCTCTGTGTTTTCACTCACAATTTTTGGGATAGTTATAAACAGCAAAACAAAGATATGCTGCCCGCATTGCAGACAAATGGCAGATACAGTTCCACAAAATTAAGTGTGAAACATAGAAAATAAGTGCAGGAGGAGGCCATTTTGCCCTTCGAGCCAGTACCGCCATTCATTGTGATCATGGCTGAACATTCATTCACAATCAGTAACCCTTGCCTGCTTTCTCCCCATATCCCTTGATTCCACTAGCCCCTAGAGCTCTTTCTAACTCTTTTAAATTCATCCTGTGAATTGGCCTCTATTGCCTTCTGTGGCAGAGAATTTCACAAATTCACAACTCTCTGGGTGAAGTAATACATTTTGGCAGGAAAAAGAAGACAATATAGACCAAGTAGCACAGTCCTAAAGAGTCACCAGGAAGAGAGGTACATAGCTTAGCAAGTGCATGACTCTTTGAAAATGGTAGAGTATCTTGAAAGAGTGAGCATTAAAGGATAGAGATGCTGCCTGACCCTATGAGTTACTCCAGCAAGTTTTGTGTCTGTTTCCATCCACAACCGCAGGTGGATGTCTTTTGATTAGGTTTAGGTTTATCATCGTCACATATACCGACGTATAGTGAATAGGTGATCCTCTTCTCACAATTTCTCGTCTCCCCCGCATCTGCTCCCAAGATGAGACGTTCCATTCTAGGACTTCAAGATGTTCTTGCTCTTGCTCCCCCCCCCCCCGCCCCCCCCGCAGAGGAACAAAAATGGAGTTACCCTGGACCTCACTCTTTACCCCCAGCCTCTGCGTCGCACACATCATCCTCCGACATTTCTGACACCTCCAACATGATCCCACCACCATTCACATCTTCCCATCTCTACCCCTTTCCGCCTTCTGCAGATATCGCTCCCTCTGCAACTCCTCGGTTCACTCATCCCTTCCCATTCGGGTATTTTCACCTGCAACTGCGGGAGATGTTTACGTCCCAATACATCCTCCTTTACCTCCGTCCAGAGACCCCAGCAGCCTTTCTTGTGAGACAGAAGTTCATGCGCACCTTCTCTAACCTCATCTACTGATCTGTTGTTCCTGATGTGGTGGACCCGGCGATAGTTTGCCTCGGCCATTTCAAGCGCTCTTCCCATTCCCATATCGACCTTCGGTATTGGGCCTCCTTCATTGCCAGAGCTGGAGGAACAGCACCTCACATTCCATTTGAGTAGCTTACAGCCCAACAGTATAAACATTGAATTCTCCAATTTTAGGTAGCCATAGGTACCCCACCCCCTTCTTTCTTCACAACCTTCCTCTTCTTTCCCTTCCCCTTCCACTGGGTCCCACCTAGATTCACACCTATTGTCTCTCACCTATATTTCTGAAGAATGGTCCCAACGTGAAACTTTGCACAAACAAGTAATTTCATTGCACCCTGGTGTATAGGACAATAAACTAAACTGATTTGAGTAAGATTTTTTAAACAAATGGTTTTATTTACACAGCAGTGGTACAGAACCATTGTAAATGTTCCTTATTTTAATTGAAAATATCTTTAAACCCATCATTGCCCTCCCTCTAGTTAATCATTGTCCATGCCTTGGAGTTTAAGTACATAACTTTACCTGAGCTTTAACAAGTAAAGTGTCCAAAATGGTGTATTACATTGTGACCCCACATTATCTGTTCTAAAGCTTCACTTTGTTTTATTTTCCTGCAGTTCATCAAAGAAGACATGAAGGACAAAGATCCGACCAGTAAAGGCAATACATTCCACAAGGAAGACAAACACATCACTGTGAGAGATCTGTGGAGCCACTGGAAAAGCTCACAAGGTGGGTACTTTAGTGGCTAAACGAGAGTAACTCTCTTACAAGTCCTCTGTTGTTAATCGTCAAAAGAGTCGTAGGCAGCACAGCAAACAATCTACACAAAGTGATAAAGTGACTTGGAATCAGTACCCAAGTGCACTTAGAATACAGTTATGCCCATAGGAAAGTTTATTAGGTTCATAGATAGGAACTATTAATACCTCATCTTTTTGATGCTATCGCCTAAAAATGTGTCTTGCTAAGGACAACATCAAAATCAAATCTGCCCCATGTCACCAAGTGGAGCTTTCTCTATGCATTGCCATGTCTAGTTTAAAAGCCACCAGTACCAGCCTCGCGTGCTCCACTGTAAGTGCTTTGAGCATTTATTAAACTATCTGTGATGCAACCTCTCTATTAGATGCCGTCTGATCCTGTGGCTGAGGCTACCTAAGCAACTTGATGGTGGGTTTTAAACAGAGAGGTAAAAATGATATTCCATCTCCTCCCTCATCTGAGTTCTCCGACCACAATGACTGTCCTCCTGATTAAACTTTATCTCTATGGCTCGTTGTTGCCTTCCCCTGGCTTACAATAATCTATTCTCAAATTTGTTCCTCATCCACTTTGATCTCTTGTTTTCACACCTTACCCGTTCATATATCTGTGTCCCCCTCTCCCCTGACTCTCAGTCTGAAGAAGGGTCTCGACCCGAAACATCATCCATTCCTTCTATCCAAAGACACTGCTGGTCCCGCTGAGTTGCTCCAGCATTTTGTGTCCAGCTTTGGTTTTTACATGGTTAATATTAGACATGGCACATATCTGTGATGTCATCCTCTCTTTTGATTACTGAATGAAAGTGAGGGGTTATAATGGTAGCAGCGTTTCAAGACATCCTCGTTAGGTCCATTCACCAGTACAATTGATCTTTGTTTGGATGGGACAGTAGCTCTTGTCAGCTATCTATATTAAAGCGTTTTGAGTTTCACACGGTTTGCAAAAGAACTCTTGCCAGAATATCTAAAGACAAAAACATTTTATAATGAAAGCTTTGTGCAACAAATTTAGGACGGTCCCTTTCTACATTGACCTAATTTCTGCGAAATTAAAAAAAGTGTCTACTTGTTTGGCACGATTGGGTAACTTTTAAGAACTTTTAGTATTATGGCGAATGCCACAATGTTCTGAAGACAGCTTTCAAAATATGAATAAACCAATATATTTAGAACGGCAAATACTTTGGCATGGCACTCAGAACCTTTTTCCCAGGATGGAAATACCAAATTCTAGCAGTGAGAGGGGAAAGGTTTAAAGGAGATGTGGGAGGCAAGCTTTTTTACCCAGAAGATGGTGAGTGCTTGGAATGCATTGCCTGGGGTGGTGGTGCAGGTAGATGCAATAGTGGCATTTAATAAGACTTTGCATAGGCCCGTAGATATGCAGGGAATGGAGGAATAGACCTTATGTGCAAGCAGATAAGGGTTGGTTTGACATCATGTTTGGCACAGGCATTGTGAGCTGAAGGGCCTGTAGCTGTGCTGTACTGTTCTGGGTTTTATGATGGGTCCTTTTTGTGTTGAAATGTCAATGCACTCTAAAGAATGTGCTAGAATGGTGTCAATGTCATGGAACAATGACTTTGTCACTCACAACTCACCACATCAAAATTAATCAAACTCAAACAAGGCTTGAAAAGGTGGCATCCAGCACTCCTCTCTCAAGACTAGGCTTAGGAGTCAGTTGAAAAGGTTCAGAGAAAGTCAAGCCAAGTTGAGTTTATTGTCATGTGCACAAGAACTGTGATGTACAGGTGCAATGAAAATCTAGCTTGCAGCAGCATCATGGGCACATAAACTCATACACCACTCAAAAACAGAAATGACACACGAATTAGCCAAGACAACAAGTAAAACCATTGTGCTAAAAAGCAAGATTTCAGTTTCATTTTTAGATTTAGTTTTAGAGATATAGTGTGGAAACAGGCCCTTAGGCCCACCGAGTCCACCGATCGCCTGTACACTAGTTCTATCTTACACACTATGGACAATTTACAGAAGCCAATTAAGTTCATAAGTGATAGGAGCAGAATTAGGCCATTCAGCCCATCAAGTCTACTCCACCACTCAACCATGGCTGCGCTATCTCTCCCGCCTAGCACCATTCTCCTGCCTTCTCCCCATAACCTCTGACACCCGTACTAATCAAGAATCTATCTATGTCTGCCTTAAAGAAAATGGCGGATGTGCAGGAGTGGGTGACATTTGTATGGCAGCCTGCCTGCAGTCCGTCTTTTCACCTTTTTTAGTGTCTTAGTGTGTAAAACTTATTTTGCAGGTCTAATCTTTTTATGTGGGGGGTGGGAGGGGGGGAAGGGGGAATCTGTATTAATCCCAGTCCTACCTGGTCGGAGATGTGGTTTTCCTCCGATTCGCATCTTCGCCCTCTCCGTGCAGCCTACCATCGAACTGGAGCGGCATTTCCTGCCAGGACCACAGCTGCGGCGGCGGCACTGCGCTGGGCCACCAACACGGAGCGGGCAATGCCTTACCGGGTCGCCGTGCGGTAAGCTCCGGAGTGCGGTGACCGCCGACTCCAACATCGAGGAGCTGTGGGTGCGGGCGGCACTGGATTTAAAACAGCGCGGAGCCTGGGATCCGAGATCGCCAGAGTCGGAGCTCCAACCAGCGCGGCCTGAGGACCACGGGCGCTGCCGTCTCCGGGGAGGGAGCGGCCGCTTCAGGCATTTCCAAGCTGCTGAGGAGTGTTTCACCCGACGCCGTAGTTCCAGCTTCCCGGCAAGGGGGCCTGAAAACATCGGACTGGCTGCGGAGGCCACAAATAGGCCCCGACCTCGGGTGGGCTATGAGGAGGAGGAGAACTGGACTTTTTGGTGCCTTCCCTCACAGTGGATTCTGCTGTGGGGGGACGATTCATGTTGAATCCTATAGTGTACTGTGTCTTTTTTTTCTTTTTTCATTTAAATGGATGTATGGAAATCTAATTTATTCTCTGTAAAGCACTTTGGCTTCAATGTGATTTGATTTAAAAGTGCTATATAAATAAATATTACTTACTTACTTACTTAAAAATACCCACTGACTTGGCCTCCACAGCCTTCTGCAATGAATAATTCCACAGATTCATCACCCTTTGACTAAAGATATTCCTCCTTATCTCCTTCCTAAAAGAACGTCCTTTAATTCTGAAGCTATGACCTCTAGTCCTAGGCTCTCCAACTAGTGGAAACATCCTCTCCACATCCACTCTATCCAAGCCTTTAATTATTCTGTATGTTTCAATGAGGTCCCCCTCAGTCTTCTAAACTCCAGCAACTACAGGCCCAGTGCCGTCAAACACTCATCATATGTTAACCTACTAATTTCTGGGATCATTCTTGTAAACCTCCTCTGGCCCCTCCACAGAGCCAGCACATCCTTCCTCAGATATGGTGCCCAAAATTGCTCATGATATTCCAAATTCGGCCTGACCAGCGCCTTGTAGGGCCTCAGCGTATCATTCCTGTTTTTGTATACCAGCCCTCTCAAAATAAATGCTAGCATTGCTTTTGTTTCCTTTACTACCGATTCGACTTGCAGGTTAACTTTTTGGCAATCCTGCACCAGCATTCCCAAGTTCCGTTGCATCTCTGTTTTCTGGATTCTCTTCCCATTTAGAAAATAATCAATGCCTTCATTCCTACTACCAAAATCCACACTTCGCTACACTATATTCCATCTGTCACTTCTCTGCCTACTTTTCCAACCTATCCAAGTCCTCTGCAGAGTCCCTGCTTTCTCTACACTACCTGCCACCTATTTTCGTATCATCCACAAACTTGGCCGCATAGCCTTCAATCCCCTCGTCTAAATCATTAATATACAATGTGAAGAGCAGCGGCCCCAGCACTGAGCCCTGCGGTACTCCGCTAGTCACTGGCAGCCAACCAGAAAAAGCTCCCTTTATTGCCACTCACCTTCTGCCATTCAGCCATCCTGCTATCCATGCGAGTATTTGCCCTATGGTACCATGGGCTTTCATCTTCCTTAGCAGCCTCCGATGTGTCACCTTATCAAAGGTGCCTTAACCAACCTTATCAATCAATTAACCTATAAGCCTGCACATCTTTGTCATGTAGGAGGAAACTGGAGCACCCGGAGAAAACCCACGTGGTCACTGGGAGAACGTACAAACTCCATGCAGACAGCAGCCCTAGTCAGCATCAACCCCGGGGCTCTGCCGTTGCAAGGCAGCAACTCAATGTGCTGCCCTCCTTTAATGTAAAAACATAATTAATAAACAAATCCATGTTTGTGCAAGATGTGGTTGTTAGTGTTCCATTGCTGAGGTAGGATTAGAGTTGTGCAGGATGGTTAAAATTGGTGTTTTAATATCGCCCAATATTAGACAAAGGCCAATATTGATGGGATGGGAAGTTCTTGGACAGACTTGCATTGTGTTAGTTCATCTCAGCTGGTGCGGCTGTGCAAATGTATACACTAGTTTGACCCTGTCACTCCCGGTCCAGTCACGCACCCCCATAGACAGCTGAGCATGTATAAACAATCAAGGCAAGATTGGGTTTGATTGATCAGAACCCCCCTCATGAGAGTGAAATGACCTGCTGTTACAGTTTGGATCCCCTCAGGAGGAGAAAGACACAAGGTGGCCCTTCTCCCTGAGATCTTACCCCTTGGTCAGAATGAATCAGCATCTTTAGCAGTGGAATGAGGAAGCAATTGCAGGGAACTGCTCCGATCCAGATACTATCACAGCAGCACTGACTGTTTGTTTTGGAGGGAAAATAATGATATTTGAAGTTATGCAGCAAATGTGGATGTGGATCATATGCAGACAGGTAAAATTAGCTTAGCTTGGCATCATCTGTGGCACAGACATTGTGGGCTGAGGAGTCTGTCCTGTGCTTCCTAGGCTCTATAATTCTTGATCTTTTTTTACTAACCATTAAATGCAACAATTCTGTGCGGCTGAGTGTCTGGTGGTGGTTAAATGCGGAATCCATTGCTCTGATGGTGCAGCTAGGTTTGTAATATTGGCCAATATCAGTAGCAGTAAATGGGCTGATAGTTAATTGGCAAAACTGTAGTTTTATTTCCATTAAAGTCAGCAAGTGATAAACATACTCCAATCTTTTCATAGAAACATAGAAACATAGAAATTAGGTGCAGGAGTAGGCCATTCGGCCCTTCGAGCCTGCACCGCCATTCAATATGATCATGGCTGATCATCCAACTCAGTATCCCGTACCTGCCTTCTCTCCATACAACAGATAGTCCTCCGCCAGTTTCGCCACCTCCAACGTGACCCCTCCACTCGCCACATCTTCCCATCTCCCCCCCTGTCTCCCCCCTGTCCGCAAAGACCGCTCCCTCTGCAACTCCCTTGTCAATTCTTCCCTTCCCTCCCGCTCCACTCCTTCCCCGGGCACTTTCCCTTGCAACCGCAAGAGATGCTACACTTGTCCCTTCACCTCCCCCATCCACTCCTTTCAGGGACCCAAGCAGTCATTCCAAGTCCGACAGAGGTTCACCTGCACCTCCTCCAACCTCATCTACCACATCCGTTGCTCCAGATGCCAGCTGATCTACATTGGTGAGACCAAGCGGAGGCTGGGCGATCGTTTCGCCGAACACCTCCGTTCGGTCCGCAATAACCAACCCGACCTCCCGGTGGCTCAGCACTTCAACTCCCCCTCCCATTCCGTATCCGACCTCTCGGTCCTGGGCCTCCTCCACGGCCAGAGTGAGCAACACCGCAAGTTGGAGGAACAGCACCTCATATTTCGCTTGGGGCGTCTGCATCTTCTGGGCTTAAACATTGAATTTTCTCAATTCTGTTAACCCAGACTGCCCCCTCCCCTCCCCACCTCTCCCTCAGCCCTCGGGCCCTGACATTCCTTCTCCATCTCCCACCCACCCCAGTAGCACTAGCTTCTCATTTTCACACCACAAACAGCTTACAATGGCCTGTTTCCTTTATCATCAATACTTTTTTGCATATCTTTCATTCATTGTTCTTTATCTCTCCACCTCACTGTTTATATCTCTCGTTTCCCTGATCCCTGACCAGTCTGAAGAAGGGTCTCGACCCGAAACGTCGCCTATCTCCTTCGCTCCTTAGGTGCTGCTGCACCCGCTGAGTTTCTCCAGCTTTTTGTGTAACCCCCCTTCTCTCCATACCCTCTGATCCTCTTAGCCACAAGGGCCACATCTAACTCCCTCTTAAATATAGCCAATGAACTGGCCTCCACTACCCTCTGTGGCAGAGAGTTCCAGAGACCCACCACTCTCTGTGTGAAAGAAGTCCTTCTCATCTCGGTCCTAAAGGATTTCCCCCTTATCCTTAAGCTGTGACCCCTTGTCCTGGACCTCCCCAACATCGGGAACAATCTTCCTGCATCTAGCCTGTCCAACCCCTTAAGAATTTTGTAAGATTCTATAAGATCGCCTCTCAATCTCCTAAATTCTAGAGAGTATAAATCGAGTCTATGCAGTCTTTGTTCATAAGACAGTCCTGACATCCCAGGAATCAGTCTGGTGAACCTTCTCTGCACTCCCTCTATGGCAATAATGTCCTTCCTCAGATTTGGAGACCAGAACTGTATGCAATACTCCAGGTGTGGTCTCACCAAGACCCTATACAACTGAAGTAGAACCTCCCTGCTCCTATACTCAAATCCTTTTGCTATGAAAGCTAACATATCATTCGCTTTCTACACTGCCTGCTGCACCTGCATGCCTACTTTCAATGACTGGTGTACCATGACACTCAGGTCGCGCTGCATCTCCCCTTTTCCTAATCGGCCTCCAGTTAGATAATAGTCTGTTTTCCTATTTTTGCCACCAAAGTGGATAACCTCGCATTTATCCACATTATACTGCATCTGCCAAACATTTGCCCACTCACCCAGCCTATCCAAGTCACCTTGCAGTCTCCTAGCATCCTCCTCACAGCTAACACTGCCCCCCAGCTTAGTGTCATCCGCAAACTTGGAGATATTGCCTTCAATTCCCTCATCCAGATCATTAATGTATATTGTAAATAGCTGGGGTCCCAGCACTGAGCCTTGCGGTACCCCACTAGTCACTGCCTGCCATTGTGAAAACGACCCGTTTACTCCTACTCTTTGCTTCCTGTTTGCCAGCCAGTTCTCTATCCACATCAATACTGAACCCCCAATGCCGTATGCTTTAAGTTTATATACTAATCTCTTATGTGGGACCTTGTCGAAAGCCTTCTGGAAGTTCAGATACACCACATCCACTGGTTCTCCCGTATCCACGCTACTAGTTACATCCTCGAAAAATTCCACAAGATTCGTCAGACATGATTTACCTTTAGTAAATCCATGCTGACTTTGTCCAATGATTTCACCACTTTCCAAATGTGCTGCTATCCCATCTTTAATAACTGACTCTAGCAGTTTCCCCACTACCGATGTTAGACTAACTGGTCTGTAATTCCCTATTTTCTCTCTCTCCCCCTTCTTAAAAAGAAGGGTTACGTTTGCTACCCGCCAATCCTCAGGAACTACTCCAGAATCTAAAGAGTTTTGAAAGATTATCACTAATGCATCATCTTTGGAAATTTAGGAATTAATCAGAGAGTGCATGCTATGATGGAAGTCAGTGACTGAAATTATGTGTACCTCGTGCTAGTTGTGTAAAACTGAATGATTTTCCGCATCAAACAGATATAAATAAAGAAATATTCTGTGTGTTTGTACATTTTTGCTTCTGCCCGACAGCTACCACAGAAATGGAATGGATCAATTTTGCTGTTGAAAGAATTGAAAATATTTGCATTTGGCATTGGGTAGCAGTCAGCTGATCCTTTTATCCCAGTAATTAGATGTCTGCTGTACATCTGAACAATTTGAGTGAGCTGCATAGCTTGACACTTGACACTTGTGAAATACCCTCGGTCAGTGAGAGGGGGAAGTGTCAAAACAGCACACCAGGTCTGTGAAACATAACCCACTTAGGGGCTGTTTGAGTCTGAAGAAGGGTTCACATCCGAAACGTTGCCTATCCATTTCCCCAGAGATGCTGCCTCACCCGTTGAGTTACTCCAGCTTTTTGTGTCTATCTTCAGCATTAACCAGCATCAACAGTCCTTTCTTACACTAGGGGTAGTTTATCTTAGAAAACGTACAAGAAAAGTAAGAATATAAACTTCAGCTGTTCTTGCTGTTCTTGTAGGGCTGTTGCCAGGCTAGAAAACAGTTCACTGCTTCTTCAGAAAATGGAGGAGGGGTAAACCATACAACGCTCTGAGCCTACTTGCGATTAAAATGAATGGCATTGTCAGGTGCCTATGGGGGTGGGAGTGTGGCTGATGGATCTTTCTGTGTGTGTACAGATGGAAGACTTTCATTCAAAAACATGGGAGCCGTTGTAGGAGTGGGGAGAATAAAAGCATATATGTGCTGTATCACAAGACTTAGGTTTGTGGAGAATGGGATTACAGTAGAAACTAAATCGGAAACAAACCTGCTTTCTCCACGAACCTGCATGTGTCCATTTGTCAATGTTCTCTCTTAACCTCTTAACCAGCGCCTGAAAGAGGTGACCCTAAGATTGTTGTTGACTGTAAAGGGGCTGATGTACATCAGGAACAGGGTAAACTCCTTAATATAAATTGGAAGTCTGACTAAGTGTGTGGCAGAGTAGCCCTTCGGTAGTGCCTCTGCAGCACCAGCAACCAAATTTATCCTGAACTTTGGTGCTGTCTGTGCGGAGTTTACATGGTTTTCCTATGACTGTGTGAGTTTCCCCCCGAATGCTCTGGTTTACATCTGTACCTCAACGAGGCCGTGGTTGATAGATTAATTGGCCTTCATAAAGTACAACCAGGATGGTGCTCACGAAAGAGAACAGCTTACAGGGAGGTTCATGGGGGAATGGGACAGATCGGATTTCTTTCAGAAATGGCATAAACACGAAGGGTTGAATGTTTTTTCTTCTAAGCTGCAAGGACAAGGAAAAATATGAAATATAAATATGTTCCAATATACTTGGTGTAACCTGCCTTAACTTGAACTTTCATTTCTATCACCTCAAGCTATTGATATTTCTTAAACATGATTAAACCCAGCTTCTTGGAAGAGGATTTTGTCGATATTATTGTCAGTAATATGTCCAGCAGTTGCACTTCATAGGGATCATGACAAGGGTCAGTCATATTAACTGAGCTTTGTAAACAGTGTGCACAGCGCAGCATGCATTTCACTTCGGCTTTCATGTGTCTAGTGAGTAAAGTTATAAGTTTGGTACTTCACTCATTACATGGGATAATTTGATGAACTATCTTTCTTCATATAACCCACTCACTATAAAGCTCTGGTTAAACATGTGTTACTGTTTTGAGTTAAAATTCCCTTCTGATCACATGGAGCTCAGATCAGAATGTTATTCTAATTTTAATGTAAAATGTGCAAGTTAATGACGCTTAATTGGCCTTAATTGTCAACTATTCCCCTCATGATTTTATACACCTCTGCACTTTAAGGAATAAAATCTGTGCCTGCCCAACCTCTCCCTATAGCTCAGGCCCCCGAGTCCTGCCAACATCCTTGTAAAACAAGGCCCCACCATTCACTATGAAGGTCCTGAGCTGGTTTGACTTACCAAAATGTAATACCTCGCACTTATCTGCATTAAACTCCATTAATCATTCATCAGGCCACTTGCCCAGCTGATCAAGAGCCTGCGGTAATTGTCCATAATCATCTTCACTATCTTCGATACGACACACTTTTCTAAACTTACTAGGCATACCTTGTACATTATCAGTCAAATCGTTAATATAAACCACAAACTGCAATAGGGCCAGCACTGATCCCTGAGGTACACCACTCGTCACAGGCCTCCAGTTCGAAAAACACCCTTCCAATCATCACCACACTCTGCTTTCTTCCATGAAACCAATTATGTATCCAGTTGGCTAGCTCTTCCTGGATCCCATGCGATCTAACCTTCCAGAGCAGCTTACCATGCAGAACCTTATCAAAGGCCTTGCTGGCCCAAATAAACAATGGCTACAGCCCTGCCCTCGTCAACCTCTTTAGTTACCTCTTCAAAAAAACTCAATGAAATTCGTAAGATACAATCTTCCACGTACAAAACCATGCTGACTATTTGTAATCAGCCTCAGTTCATCCAAATGTTTATATTTCTTATCGCTAAGAATACTATCCAGTAACTTTCCTATGACAGATGTTAGGCTCACTGAAGTATAGTTGCAAGATTTTTCTTGGAGCCCTTCTTAAAAAGAGCTACAACATTACTCACTCTTCAGACATCCAACTCCTCACCCATGTCTGTCGATGATTCATATATCTCAGCCAAGGCCCATGCAATTTCTTCTCCAGCCTCCCACAGATGTCTAGGACCTCCTTGACCATAGTATGGATTGTCCATTGAACATCTCCATTAACTGTCCCAAGTTCCCAAGCCTCCATGTTTTCTCCATGGTAAAAACAGAGAGGATATACTCACCTTGTCCACCTCCACACATAGATGACCGCTTTAGTTTCTGACAGGGCCTTTTCTTTCTTTAGTTATCCTCTTTCTCGTCTTCTACTTAAAATCTACTTGATATTCTCGTCTTCTACTTAAAATCTACTTGATTCTCCTTGATATTATTTGTTAGAGCTACCTTCTGAAGTATGCTATTCTGTCCCCTAAACACCTTGAGGGATAGATACATCATATCTCAGCTGCCTACACCTGGCCCATTCATCCTTATTTTTCCTCACCCGACCCTCAATTTCTCGTCATCTAGGGATCCTTACTATTGCCGCCTTGCCCTTTACTTTAACAAGGACATGCTTGCCTTTTATCATCACTCTTTTAAAAGCAACCCAGTTTCCAGATGTCTCTTTGCCCGCAAACATTGCACTCCAATCAACCTTAGAGATTTAATGTTTAATACTATCAAAGTTGGTCTTGTCCCGATTCAGAACTTTAACTTCTAGGCCTACACTGTCCATAAATATGTTAAAGCTAATAAAACGATGGACGCTGGTCCCAAAAAGCTTCCCCCCAACACTTCAGTTACTTGCCCCTCTCAATGCCCCAAGAGATCAAGCTTTGTCCTCTTAACTTATAGGGCACTCTAGATATTGGCAAAATGTGTAGGAAGGAACTGAAGATAGATACAAAATGCTGGAGTAACACAGCGGGACAGGCAGCATCTCTGGAGAGAAGTAATGGGTGATGTTTTGGGTCGAGACCCTTCAGATTGATGGACGTTTTGGGTCAAGACCCTTCTTCAGACTGATCAGTTTTGAACTGAAGACTTTGCAGAATCCATCTCACTGATTTTGAACTATTAAACGAGTTAAACTGAACTGCCTTCACATGATCCATATCGCCATTTCCAAGGGCCTATCAAAAAGCCTCCTTTCGATCTCTGGTATTGCTGTCATTTTTTAAAAACTTTTCTCCAAAGACAGAACCAACTTAGATTATTTATTTTTGCCATTTCCTTAATCCCCATTATCAATTCAGCTGTCTTTGCATGGGATCCATATTTCTCCTCATTGGTCCTTTTATTTTTAGATTGCCGTAGAAGCTCTTAGAATCCATTAATTATGCTTCTGGAGCTCTGATGCTAGTTCTGCCAGCTTTATAGCCCTCTTCCTTGGATTTAATGCTACCTTAAATTCCTCTGGTCGACCATGGATAAAACACTTTTCCTGTTAAGATGTTTGTGCCTTAAAATAATATATATTTTTTCTGCAGAGTTTGCATGATTTTCAGAAAGGTGACTGTGATCACACAAATTTTGTGAGAAGGAAGCTGATGTGGCAGAAAGGTTGATGGCAAAAAGTCATTCACTTCTCAGAAGGTCTTTTCCAAGGCACTGCTTGCAAGATTCGTTACAGGAGCTTAGCGGTTTCAGAAATAGTGAAGGGATAGCAAACTGATAAAAAAATATATAAGGGACAAAGGGGTGCGGCCAGGGGCTGAGAGTAGCTTTTCAATTTTACAGTTTCAAGCTTAGACCTGGTTTGGGCTATGCAGTTGCATCCAGTTTAAGGGCTCTTTCCACTCGGTGAATGTACCCTGTTTTGGAGAGGGTGGTGTCAAAATTGCAGAAGAAACCAAAATACAAGAGAGATGAAATTATTTGGAAGCCCAAAGGAATTTGCAAGTGATATTGATAAGATAGAGAACGGCCTAAAAGTAGCAGTTGAAATTCAATGTCAATAAGTTGGTTTAAAAAAAACTGGAGTAATTATATCTGGAAGTTGGCTTGATGCTGAAGGCAAGCAATGGGTGGTCAGAGAACTGCTGCATAGGAGTTTAAATATAGATTCTCTAATGGGGATGGCCATAAAAATGCAGTGGAATTCTTGTTTATCACAAAACAAAAGAATGGGGAAGTAGAATTTAAGATAACATAAAATATAATATCAATCTTGTATTGGTCTTTACAGTTTTAAGATCGTAAGACTTGAGAGAGATTGCGACATGTTCACTGGGAAGCTGTCTGGTCTGAGAAAATGGAAATAATGGAGATATTGTTATCTTATGAATAATAAGATTCTGGAGTGGAAAATATTGATGTTTTAGTATTGTGGAAGAGTGCTTCAGAGCAGTTGCAAATAGATTCTTCAGATGAGGCAACAAACAATGGTTCCTGAATAAATATTTAAGTAGAAGATATTTAGAAGTGAGAGTGTAGGGAAATGTATTTGTAGAGTACTAAAGTGGTAGAATCCCCTTCCATGGCTCCTGGTTTGGGCAGAAATGTTAGTGTCGCTTTTAAACTCCTATGCCCAAGGAACTCAAAAATTAGAAATCTCATCTTCCAGCCAACTGGGAGATATTGTTTTTTTTAATTCTTAGAGTTCAGAAACCACATGAGTGTCTCATTGCAGACATGCAGGGCCATGTAGATATCATGTTCAGTCCAAATTCACAAATTGGTACCTGCCTCGATTGTAAGGTGGCTCAATGGTGCTTTATTTGTCATATATGCACCTGCATAGTGAGATTCTTGTTGCACATATTATACATGCTGTCACCGCCATTTTTGGCGCCACTATTCAAAGTGTAACGTCCGGTCGGCCCACAGGTTCGATGTACTGGAGCAGTTCCCGTGAACCGACGCCACTCCTCTTTCAGCCATCTTTGTGTCCCGGGGGCGCCTCCTGCAGCCCACCTTGAAAGTGCTGGAGGCATTACCCCGGTTCAACCTCCTACAGGCCCACACCTATCTCCCAACAGACAAGCCTCCCGGGTGGGCTGCAGATTTAGGAGAGCGTTGAAAAGTGCATTACTTCAAATATGTCATATTTCCTTGTAGATGCGGAGTGAAAATGGGGCTTGGCCAAGCAGTTAAATGTTATCACTGAGTAAAACCTGTTTTACAGCAAATAACAGGAATGCAACATTTTATTTGCACAACTTTGGAAAAATTATTTTTCAATTTCAAATAATTTTTATTCAACTGATTGAAAGGTACAGTGTGGAAACAGACCCTTTGGCCCAACGAGTCCACGTAGATCATCATTCACCCATTCACACCATGGAGACACAAGCAACTGCAGTTGCTGGATTACAATGAAAACACAAAGTACTGGAGAAACTGAAGCAAAAATGTAACTTGAGAAGGCGGTTACGGGCCAAATGTGGGCAGATGGGACTAACTTAGATGAGGCATGTTGGTCGGCATGGACAAGTTGGGAAGAAACGTCTGTTTCCACGCTTGATGACAGAGAGGTATGCCATACCCTTGTTATGGAGGGGTTGCATTCATAGAAAGCTGGCTGTTCAATGATTTTCATGTAACGCAAACAAATTGACAAGGGAGTACACTATGTTAGACATTTTCATTTAAGTATTACTATTGGTCATTTGCCTTAAATAATTAAAACAAAGTTTGAACTGAAGTAAGTTGACGCGTTGAGTCTCCATTTCGGATAGAAGCAATCCTGTGAATCTCCAGATTCCAGCACATGCAGCCTTTTCATTCCTCCTGCCCTCTCCCCCCCCCCACCCTCCCCTCACCTAACTCCCACCAATCCCCACCCCACAGGTGTTGCCTGACCCGCTGTGTTCCTCTAGGAGATTGCTTGTCGCTCAGGATTCCAGCACGTGCAGCCTCTCGTGTCTCCAGTCCCCTGGACGTTCTTTAGCAATTGCAAAAACTAATTGACCAGGGTTTTGTGGCATGAAGCAGCCCACAGCACAGAGCGAAGGTGCTGGGCATGCTAGAGTGGTCAGCTGCTCTAAAAAGGGGCCGACCGGTTGTGGGGAATGCGTCTGCATGATGGATTTGTTCATGAACCAGATTTATATTACAAGTTATCGCACTGTGAAAGCAGCCTAACTGGGTTACATTTTAGGGCAGGAGTTTATGTTAACCCGTCCATACCAACGGCTGCACAGCTTTGCATCATACGATTGGAATGAGGAAAGTTAACAAATTGGTTGCTGAGGGCCATGTTGGGGTCTGAGAGATAAAAAGGTTATCTGTTAAGTTTTACAGAATAGAAATACACTTGAAATATATTCCAGGTTTGGCAACACTTTATTGATTGTGCAATCATCATAATCATAGCGATGTCCCAGCAACTGATTGGTTAATTAGATGTGTCTGGCCTTTCTCATGCTCAATAGATTACAAGAAAGCTACGGAAATGAAAGTGTCATTGTTTAGGATTATTTAAAGAAGATGTATGATTGTTTTCAAAAGGATAATGAAACCCATAGTAAGAAGCAGACTAATTAATATCATGAGATGATAGTTATGTGGCTGCTATTAGCAATGTTAAATTGTAAATTGCCATTTGGTTGCAAAAAAAAAATCAGCTTCAGCTTTAGTCTCAGATTAATTTATTGTCATTTACACTTTGAACAGTATACCTAGTAGTGATAAATACATACACTAACACGTGCAAAACCGTAGGATGGTGCATTGACTGTAAGGCAATGTGAAGTTGTGTAAAAGAATAGTGAGATTAAACGAGAACTTACCAGTTCGAAGTTTGATCTTTATTTTATGAGGAGTTACGATGAGGGATTACGTGAAGAAGCCCCGCCTGGCGCTGGATCGGCATACTTCAAAGCAGCGGCATGAAAAACACAGAACCAATAGCCGAAGTAAAATAGTAAGGCTCAAAATAGACTAGAACTATCAGATGATCATTTACATTATGAGGGTTGGGAGTGGAGGGCACGTAATCCCTCATCGTAACTCCTCATAAAATAAAGATCAAACTTCGAACTGGTAAGTTCTCGTTTAATCTCACTATTTTACTTCGGAGTCACGTGAGTGACTACGTGAAGATTTTGAAGCTCTGTGTTTTTTATGTCGTAAATTCATTTCATACGACTCTCTGTTTAGTCAAAACAGTAGTGAGTAAATAGTATTTTAAGACATTGTTACAATTTATGTAATAAGTCCTTTAATCATAAAAAGAACAACTTTTTAATAATAACCCCTCTATCTCAGGGGAAAATTACAAAATAAATTGATAAATGATGTCAATGGTAACATAAATCGATAATATAAATCGATAATATAAAACAAAGCAAGCATTAAAGAGAACCCATTACTGTGTGTCCAAATCCTGGCACCGTGACAACAGGTTTATTCTAGAACTTTGAAAAATCTCTTCTCTAGACCACCCTGCGGCCTCTAAAATTTTATCGAGTGGCACGTCCTGTACCTTTGCCATGGACGTAGCTGCCGCCCTAGTGGAGTGAGATTTAAACACATCAGTGTCTATTCTTGCTAGACACAAACCATCCAGAAATGGTTTGAACTGAACCTTTTGTATGTGGCTTTTTGTGTGTTATTAATAACGCTTTCTCAGAACCGCTGAGATTTTGGTTACCTCAATGTATTGAGTTAAATGCTTAACTACACACAATGTTTCATCAATAGGATATGCTTTAAACATTACCTTCATTCCAGTTCTTCCTGGTCTGCTTTGTTTGATCAAGTCATAAACATAAAACATAATGTTATCTGTAGTCACATGCATGCAATCCAACCGTTACAATTGCAAAGCTTGTACTCTTTTTGAGCTGATACCAATGCCATTAACATTACCACCTTGAATGTTAATTTCTGCAAAGACATTGAATTAATTGGAGTCCATTGTTTAAGCAAAGTGAGAACAATGCTAACATCCCAAATTTCTGTATATCTGGCCTTTCATGAATCGGGATACTAATGGGTGAGACCCAACTGAATCCCGATCTGAAATTTGTCCTAAATAGGATGACAATGCACTACGAGCACAATTAATGGCACTATAACTCAAATGCTCATCAAAGTGTAACCCAGCAAGGAACTCCAATACATTTGAAATGTTTGCAGTATGATAAGATATCTTTGACTGTGTACAAAAACTTCCCATTTCCTTATATGCGACTTATATTGTTTTGGTGCTATTCCTCCAAGTCCATGGTCCTGTCCGACAGTTCAAACTCTTGCAATGGTCTGGTCAGAACCTGCAGATTAACTAATTCATATGATCATGCAATGGATGAATTTCTTTTGTTACTGGTTGTGTCAACAGATTGTCGCAACTGGGAATTGTCATACATGGTTCAATAATCATTTTAGCATCAATGGGAACCATGACTGCGTGGGCCAATGTGGCACCACCAAAAAATGCCTTTGTCAGCGTCTTGCGCTATTTTCTTGAGACATTGCCCAATGAGACAGAATGGGGAAAAGCATAAAAGAACGTATTCCCCAGTGTAGCGAGAAAGCATCCACCGCTACTGCCCCTGGATCGTGTTCCCCAAGACACGTATTTGGGCAATTGGTGATTCAATCTAGATGCAAACAGATCAATGTCCGGTACTCCATACCGACTGACAATATTTTGAAAATTTGTGGATTAACATCCATTCTGTATTGTCTTTAAATATTTGTGATCTTTTGTCTGCCACAACATTGTCTCTCCCCGAGAGATAAATAGCTGAAAGCCAAATATTTTTTGCCATACACCATTGCCACATCTGGTTTACCAGATGATCACATGATATTGATCTGACACCACCCATGTGATTGATATATGCCACAGCTGTGGTATTATCTATTTGTACTTGGACATGCAACTCTTTTAATGAAGAGCAATAAGCTTTTAATCCATAAAATGCTCCCAGTAGCTCCAAATAATTAATACCATATGTTTGGAGCAATAAATCCTCTTGGACAGCCCATCTGCCTCTACAGCTGGTCTCATTATCCGTAGCCCCCCCCCACCCCCCCCCCCACCCCCCCCCCCCCCCCCCCACCCCCCCCCCCCCCCACCCCCCCCCCCCATCCGAGAGAACTTTCGTCAGTTTGCAAAAACACTACTGGCTGATGAACTAAAATGTTCTTAGCAGCTTGTGGAACATTCTCAATCCACCAATGTAATTCTGATAAAGCTTCCTTAGGCAATTGCATTGGCCTATCAAATGGCTTGCTCGCTGAATAAGCGCTTGAGTTTTTGCCCTTTGAAGATTTTGGTAATGTAGACGACCAAACTCTACTGCTGGAAATGCTGCTGCCAATTACCAATAACCTTGGCAACCTCTCGGATGGAGGGATAAGGTTTGTTAATTAGGTCTTGACACACATTTGTCAAATCCAACACTTATCCATTGGTAAAGTTACCAACATGGTAACTGAGTTAATCACAAACCCCAGATATTCAATGGTTTGGGATTGTTGTAACTTAGATTTGTTGGATGGATCAGGAACCCAACTTCTCAAACAAACGCCAGTCTGAAGAAGGGTCTCGACCCGAAACGTCGTCTATCTCCTTCGCTCCTTAGATGCTGCTGCACCCGCTGAGTTTCTCCAGCTTTTTGTGTAACCCCCGTACTTCTCAAACAAACTTGTAGTTGCTGAGACTAATTTTCCAGCTGACTCCTGATTAGCATTGACAATTAAATGTCATCTAGATAAGCCATAACGATGTGTTTTTGTGCCCTTAGCAGTGCAAATGCTGGCTTAATCCTTTAGGCAAAGCTTTGTAGTGCCACAGCTGTCCCATCCATAAACTTTAATTACCTGCGAAATTATGGTGAATTGGGACCAAAATATGCATCCTTCAATCTATTGTAGCCATATAACAACCTGTTGATACCTGCTGCATTGCAGTGTTGAATGTGTCCATTTTAAAAATGTTTATACTGGACAATGTATTTAATTGTGTGAGATCTACAACCCCATCTTTCTTCGGTCTGGGGAAATATTTGATACAATTGTTGTGGATCCTTTCCTGTTTCTCAATAACTCCTTTCTCACACAAATTCTTAACCTCTTTGTCAATTTGAATTCTTTCAAGACTGCAAACATAAAGAATGATAAGGCTTATTGTGTCCCAATGGATCCATACCTCCTTATCATTATAAACATTTGGAGTCTACCACCAATCTGAGGTTCATCCAAACATCCTTCTTTAATAGGATAAAGTTTTGTACCTCTCCAACTGTTTGACGAAATGACCTCCTTACCCAATAAATGGGTGTACATTTGTTATGGTCCCTAGATAAGGGACGTATCAGATATTAAACTGATAAGAACAGATACTACACTTGATCTTAGCCAAAAAGCCGAGAAGCGATTTGCTGGCTGGTAATTCTTCCTTATCATACTCCTGCCTCAGCTCAAATCAAATCCCTTTCTCATATGACCAGCCTTCTGGCCAACTGAAGGGTTTCACAAGACCAACAGTTTTTGCCTCTTCATCCATTATTTTAATTTGTTTAAACAGATTTCCTCCGAACAAATAACCAAGAGCTTGAACATTGCTTGTCCTGTAAATCTTTGGATGTAAAAGAGGCCGAATGGCAATCTTCCATTTTATATAATTTATCTCAAAATGAGTTGCAGAATAAGCCCAACATATTTGTTTATTCTGAACTTTGGTCATTCCACAACCTTCCAGCTTGTCTTAAAAGACAGTGATGCCAAAATTAGCTTGAGGATTCTTTAATCGTAATTCCTGCGCCCGCATAATTGCTGACATTGGCGACCAAAAACCGGATTTACCAGGTACCTTCTTAAAGGTGTTTTGGAATGCTTCATGAACTTGCGTCATCCTTGCGCATGCTAATTTTCTTATATTCTGTATCATTCCAATTTTAGTATATGTGCTGCCGAAGCGAGCACTTTTACAATAAATAAGTGTTTAAATCCAAATCTGCTGTCTCAACCAAAACAGCTTTCTTGAGGCAGGTGAGAGACCATATAATTAACATTGGCCGCCAGGTTTCCTTCCATGGCCTCACCGCCTCCACCAGGTATAGTAACTTTGTGCCCCTCAGACACACCTGGATTTGTATTGTGGTGGGTACTTCTGACCACAACACCACTTTCAGGGTCAGTCTCATACAGCCTTGGTACTCCTGAAAGTTGTTCAAGGAGACTTCCTCCAGCCTAATCCCAGGCACTGGAGTTTCAATTCCTATTTTTAACTGGCACCATATTCATAATATGGAACCCCCTCAGGGGCTGCCTGGGAATATTCTGGGTACTTAGACCCCTGGTTGATATTGTTTGGAGTATTTCCTCCATTAGATCCATACTTAGCCAAAGGCTTACCTTACAGGATCTTTCAGAAACCTCAGGCTTTTCTTTTACTTTTAGGCACTGGGTTTTCAAGTTTTGTTTGTGGAGCAACTAAAGGCTCACTAACGGGTATTTCAATCGGCCACCGGTATCGGAACCCGCTCCGCAATAATCTGCTGTCCCGACTTTTTTACACCCCGGGACGCACGTTTTACCCGCGATTTTTAAAAACATTTAAATTTTTATTTTAACTCCTCCTGGTTTACCCACCACCCTACGGAGTTTTTAGAAAACGCCCTGGAAGTAAAATAATTTTACTTACCTGCGGGCCGTTTCCTTACCGCTGTGTTGGAGCTGCGCTCTGCAGCTCTTTCCTCTGCCGATAGCGTCGATGTAATGCCGATCCAGCGCCAGGCGGGGCTTCTTCACGTAGTCACTCACGTGACTCCGAAGTAAAATAGCATTGTACTATCATTGACTTACAAATTCAAAGGAGAAAATGGAGTTGGATTGGACACACCCTCAGGAAACGTGCCACACACAAAACCAAGCAAGCCCTGAAATGGAACCCTCAAAGAAAAAGGAAAAGAGGTCGCCCCAGGAACAGCTGGAGAAGAGGTGCCCAGACATAAATGTCTGAGATTGGGCTCAACTGAGGAGATCTCGAAAGAACTGCCAACAACCGAGTGAGGTGGAGGACATTTGTCAATGGCCTATGCTCCCCAGAGGAGCAAAGGGCTTAAGAAGAAGAAGAAGATCATGGAGCAACCAACTGAGGTGGAGATAAGAGTAAGAGCTTGTGGCAGTACCTCGGGGAGGGGAATTGTGCAAAAAGTGATTGTCACAGAACAGAGAAGATGCTGTTCTTAAATCTGGATGTCTGGGCTTTCAAGTTCCTGCATCTTATCCCAGAAAGTAGAAGCGAGAAAGGGGAATGAATGGCCAGGGTGGTAAGCATCCTTGACAATATTTCCAGCCTTCTTGGTGTGAAACGCCATGAGGATGAAGTGGACAGAAGGAAGTGATGGACATACGACAGACTAAGCTGTGTTCACCACTGTCAATGCAGGTTCAAATGGTTAAAAGCAGAGCAGTTGCCACACCAGGCTGAGCTGCTTCCTGTCAGAATACTTTCTTTATTGCATCTGTAGAAGTTCAAGTGAATCCTTGTACACATGCCAAATCTTCTCAGACTCCAAAGAAAGTAAAGACGCTGACGTGCTTTCTTGATCACCGCATCAGTGTGAAGGGATCAGGTTAGGTGGCTGGTGACATGGATGGCTCGGAACTTGACGCTGTTGACCATCTCTACAGCTGTTCTGTTGACGAGGACAGGGTGTGTTTACTCCTGCTCTCCCTTAGTTTAACATTTTGAATCTGAGATGTAAATTGTGGCACAGAATGATAGACTAGATGAGTCTCATTCTTTTTGAAGTCATATTAGGTGTCTTTAATATGTCAGTTGAAGACTGAGGGAGGGATTGCTAAAATGGGGAGGGAGTGAGGGTATGGGGTGTGAGTGAAGGGGCCAAGGAAAAGTGTCCAAGAAATAGAGGTCGGCACGGTGGCGCAGCGGTAGAGTTGCTGCCTTACAGCGACAGAGACCCGGGTTTGATACTGACTACGGGTGCTGTCTGTATGGAGTTTGCATGTTCTCCTCGTGACTGCGTGGATTTTCTCCGGTTTCCTTCCACGCTAAATAGACGTACAGATTTGTAGGTTAATTGGCTTTGATAAAATTGTAAATTGTCCCTCGTGTGTTGGATAATGCTAGTGTACAGGGATCGTTGGTCGGCGCGGACTCGGTGGGCTGAAGGATGTGTGTCCGCCCTGTAACTCTAAACTAAACTAAACTAAGGGAATGTGTTCTTATGTACATGTTTATGTGTTTGTGTAAGTGTGCGTGTGTGTTTGTGAGGGTTTGTGAGTCTATGCAGTTGGACCAAGTTCTTTTGGTGGCTAGTATGCAGTGGTCACCCCATGTAAAAAAAAAATCATACACAGGCATGGTCCCCTCCCCTGACAGAGTGAAAGTAAGCCATCCTCTACTCTTGAGGAATTGTCTAAGAAGATGATTGTAAAATAAGTTTGATCATAAATAAAGCACATATGCAGATGCAAGAAACTGCAGGAGTCTAGAGCAAAACACAAACTGCTGGAGGGTTTCAGCAGGTCAGACAGCTGTGAAGGGGTCTATCCATTTACCACAAGCATCCAAGGTTCATCTTGGGATAGAAACATGGAACTGCAGATGTTTGGATTACAGAAAAAATACGCCATGTGCTGTAGTAACTCAGCAGGTCAGGCAGCATCCCTGGAAAACATGTACTGTTGACGTTTTGGGTCGGGACGTTTCTTCAAATTCATGGGTCATTTTCGTCAGTCTGAAGAAGGGTTCCAACCTGAAACGTCACCTAACAACGTTCTCCAGAGATGCTGCCTGACCAGCTGAGTTACTCCAGCATTTTGTGGTTCATCAAGGTATTGGCCTCCCTCTGCTGGTTAATGTCTGCATTGCGGTCTCTACAATTAGCCAAATCTGACCAAAGGACGTCATCACTCTTTAGTCAGTGTGGGTGTGTGTGTGTGTGTGTGTTGCGTGCACGTATGTGCGTGTGTGCATATATATGTGTGTTTGTGTGTACCTACCATATCTCCGAAACAGCAAGGCACCCCTCTTCTAGAGGTGAAATGTTGGAACCTTTGAGCAAGATTATCTAATGACCACAGTTTTATTCCTGTGCAGCAGTGATCACAAAGCCTTTCCTCCGAACAACCAAGGCATTTTGTGCCATGCTGCCCTTTTCTTTCATTGCTCTCTTCCCCACTCCAAATGCTTCTGAAGTTCCCTCGTTACTCTCTCCCTACTCTGCGCCAGCAGTGACCATGTGATACTTTATTGTGTGATTGTGCTCGATAAAATATTAGAAACATAAGTACTGGTAATACTCACTAGATGGGGCTGCATCTGTGCAGAGAGACACGGTTAATTTTTCAGATCAATGACCTCCCATCAGAACTGCGTAAAAATAGACATCAAAGCAGTTTTTTATTGGGGAGGGGTGGGGAGAATGAAGGTAATATGTGCAAGAAGAAGTAATTGGCTGTCGTACTGGCTGAGATAGGACTGGAGACATGCACTGGAAAAGGTTAGTCATTCACAGATGATCCATGGGGAGGAGGTGGGAGTAGAAAGAAACAAATTAAAACAAAATAAAATGCTGAAACGACATGAGACACAAAAGGGAAGCAACACGTTGCAGGTGCTGGAACTGACCAGCTCTGATACAAAATGGAAAGGTAGATCTTCAGAACTTTTATTCAGAAACTGAGGACTGCAATGCAATGAACGAAGATAGGTAGAGGGGCAGGTAGGGTTGAGGAAGCAGGGACTCTGTAGAAGGTCTTGGACAGGTTTGGAGAGTGGACTCTGTGCCGACCAGCGATAGCCCTGTACACTAGCACTATCCTGCACACTAGGGACTATTTACAATAAAATTAAACCAATTAATCTACAAATCTGCACGTCTTTGGAGTGTGGGAGAAACCGGAGAATGTACAAAGTCCATACAGACTGCGCCCATAGTCAGGATGCGACCCGGGTCTCTGGTGCCATAAGGCAGCAACTGTACTGCTGTGCCATTGTGCCACCCCTGTACAAGAGTTACAATGTTAGGTTACTGATGTGTAATACATTGATGAGATCATTCATGATGTTTTGACTGCCTAGCTGTAGGAAGGATATCCTTGAGGAAAAGGTGCAGAAAAGGTTTGCAAGGTTTTCGCCAGGACTGGACAGTTAGCCCTTATCCATTTAATAAGGAAAGTCTGGATGGGTCTTTTTTCCTTCGGGTGTAGAAATCTGGGGGGTGACCTTCGAGAGGTATATTAAATAATGAGGAACATAGACATCGTGAGTGGTCACAATTTTTTTCTCTCAGGGTAGAGGAGTCCAATACTAAAGGGCATAGATTTAAGGTGAGAGGGTAAGATTTAAACATGACAGGGGCAAGTTTTTTACACAAAGGTGATGGGTATATGAAATGAGCTGCCTGAGTAAGTGGGAGAGGCGGGTCCAACTAAAGTGTTTGAAAACATTTAGATAGGTACATGGATAGAAAGGATTAGCGGAATATGGGACAAACTCAGGCAAATGGGATGCATTTCGGGATCATCATGGACAAGTTGGGTGGAAAGGACCGTTTTTGCACAATATAACTCTGTTACTTCAAGACAGCCACCAGAAGTCAACAACAAACCCAGCAACTACAGAGAACTGTCTGTTCCTCCTAGTATCAGAAATTCCCTTTAGCTATTTCCCTCGCTAAACAAATACCGCCTGAAATGCTGAGAATTGCCAGCACTCTCTTATTTCAGATTCCCAGTGCCTTGTATTTGAGAATTCCAGCAATCTATCTATCTCTCTGCCCATTCTCTTTCATCGCCTACTATTTTTACCTCTTCCAGAATGATCAGTGATAATTAATCTTCTTCTTATCGAGTCCACACACAAGATTAGAAGTTGTTCAGCCAGAGCTGAACACACTTCTCGGTATCTGCATAAAATGGTGTCTGTCTTGTCGCTTCTTGCGCATGGTGGTGGAAAGATTAGTTGAAACAGGGCCGCGACGTGAATGTTCTTTCCTCTACCCCAGTTCTTTCCTCTACCCCAAGGCTTCATCAGTCTGCACCTATGTCACTTGTATCGTTCAACATGTAACATTTCCAATATTAAATGGGAAAATTTATTTTTACAAAAATTGCAAGGATTCAGAACAATTCCTCACTGCTATGTAATATGTTGATCATTTATTGACGTTTCATTATGTCTGTTTTGATATTTGCAGTACATAATTGGACCATGGATGAAACGATGGACTGGTTAATTTACTTTGTGGAATTACCACAGTATGCAAAGAATTTCCAGGAAAACAAGATTCAAGGAACAGATCTACCCAGGTGGGTTTTGCTGCAAATGGTTTTCTTCGCCATGAGTGAAGGAAACGTCCATGAAACAAAAAAATTACCTAACAGTGACAAAAATGACATGAAATCATCTTGCATTCATTTTTCACTTGTGAAATATGAGCTTCCCCATTATTATTAAATGAAATCAAAAGATTACGTAAAATGGTCTTAATTGAACTGAAATTAATTACAACACAGATTCAGACCATTTTATTCAGTTGTGCCATGCCAGCTGAGAAGTTGGCTTAATGCTGTGTGTCTAAATGACATGGAAATAAGACCAGCCAGGAATTTGAAGAAAATCAGGCTTGTTCTTGTGACCATGGAAGTTAGAACAGTAAAGCACAGGAACTGGTCCTTTGGCAATGATGTCTGTTGCCAAATTAAACTAAGCCCTTCTACCTGAACATGGTCCATATCCTTCCATCCTTTGCATACCCATGTGCCACCTAAAAGCCTCTTAGATGGTACTATTTTATCTACTTCCACCACCATGCAAATAGTAAAGATTAACATAAAATATTTACTTTCATTTGTTAAAAGCCATTATTTTCCTAAATTTAAATCTTATCTAAAAAATATATTGTTTTTGAAACAATATTTAATAAATTTTGTTTTGTAATCCTAAAACTACCATTGTCTTCTGGAATGCAGAGTTAAGCAACTGTCTCTTTTCTGAATATAGATAATAATGGGAATATTGGATCTCATCTACTCCGACCTATTCCATGTCTTTATATTTGTATTCACAAAGGCATTTCATAAAGCCTGACGTTTTATGAAGTTTTTAAAGGTGCTGACAAAAGCTCAGGATACAGTATGTACGTCGCCGTTAGAGAGAAGGGCAAAGCAGGCAAACATAAGGAAGCTTGGCTGACGAGGGAAATTGAGGCATTGGTCAAAAACAAGAAGCATGTATAGGCATCTGGGATCAAGTGCATCGCTGGAGGAGTTTCGGGAACTAAGGAGTAAACTGAAAAAGGAGATCAGAAGGGCAAAAACGATGCAGGAGATAGCTCTGGTGGGTAGCATTAAGGACAGTCCCAAAAGATTTTATAAATACACTAGACTAAGTGGGACCCATTGGGTCCCAGCATCACACGGGTGGGCTGGTCCCCAAATGCAATATTCCACCTCTCCACCAATTCCAATATTGGTGGCCAGTGGGGGGGGGGGGGGGGGGCTTTCTGGAGCGCTCGTATGGGTGTTATGCGATGAAGGGACTGGTTTCCAGAGGGCTAGTATGGACATTGTGGGCCAAATGGATTCTTGGGCTGGCGGCTCAGTCACTCAAGCCTGTTGTGATGCAGCTCACTCACGGCTGGTGGGCTCGCAGTTGACTCACGGCTATTCCTTGAAATTCCATTTTAAGCAGGGTGCAAGGCCACTAAAGACAGTGAGTCGTGACCTCTCCCTCCCTCATCTTGCAGAGTCTGAGCCACACCCACACTACTGGGCTTCTGGGTTTCCCCCCTTTCCCACCAGAAGGGGCGTGACCTTCATGGCATGATTGACAGGAGAGAGAATCTCAACATTTTTCAAACACTAATAACTCTTTTATTTTTCATCGATGGGAAAAATCCTCAGCACCTGATGAGCGGAGGGGGGCTCTGAGTAAGATGGCCAAAAATCACAGCCGTACGTGGTAGCGTTTTTACTAAAATCAATATAAAGTGGTCAAGATTAGACGTTTAATTATATAAAAGGCTAGGCAGCTTTAATTAGGCAAGGCAGCTCCAATTGGGCAAGGCAGCTCTAATTAGGCAAGGCAGCTCTAATTAGCACTTTCAAAACCAAAGGTAAGGCAGCTCGCTTTAGCACTTTCAAAACCAAAGGCAAGGCAGCTCTAATTAGGCAAGGCAGCTCTAATTAGCACTTTCAAAACCAAAGGTAAGGCAGCTCGCTTTAGCACTTTCAAAACCAAAGGCAAGGCAGCTTGCTTTAGCACTTTCAAAACCAAAAGCAAGGCAGGTTCGCTTTAGCACTTTCAAAACTAAAGGCAAGGCAACTCGCTTTAGCATTTTCAAAACCAACGGCAAGGCAGCTCGCTTTAGCACTTTCAAATCCAAAGGCAAGGCAGCTCGCTTTAGCACTTTCAAATCCAAAGGCAAGGCACCTCGCTTTAGCATTTTCAAAACCAAAGGCAAGGCAGCTCGCTTTAGCACTTTCAAAACCACAGGCAAGGCAGCTCGCTTTAGCACTTTCAAAACCAAAGGCAAGGCAGCTTGCTTTAGCACTTTCAAAATCAAAGGCAAGGCAGCTTCAGCACTTTGAAACCAAAACACACTTTCGCATTTTCAAACTACATTTTCAAACCACATTAAGGGCACTGACAGGTCCGTAAAACCATTCACTGTTTAGTAGACTCAGACTTAGAATTGCGACCTCTCGTTCCCCCATCTTGCAGAGAACTGAGGCACCTCCACAATTCCGGGTTTTATAGTCCCTCCGGAAGTGGCGTTCAGAAGAGACAATCTAAACATTTTTTAAACACTAATAACTCTTTTATTTTTCATCAATGGGAAAAATCCTCTTGTTCTGCACAGTGGAGGGGGACTCTGAGTAAGATGGCCGAAAATCACAGCCATAAGTGACAACGTGTTTTCTAAAATCAATATACAGAACAAAAGGAAGTGGTCAAGATCAGACTTTTAGTAATATAGATAAGGGGGAAACTATAGAAGGGTAATTATAGAGTGAATGAGTGGGACCTCTTAGGAATTAAAGCAGTCACTGTGTGGAGCCACGGGAGATGGGCAAGGTCCTCAATGAGTATTTCTCTTCTCTTACCGAGGAGAAAGACAGCAGGACAGAGGAACTTGGGGCAGTCAATGGAAGTGTCATGAGAGCAGTAAATGTTACCGTCGAAGAAGTACTGAAGGTACTGAAGGGTCACAGTCTAAGGATAAGGGGGAATTCCTTTAGGACCGAGATGAGGAAAACATTCTTTACACAGAGAGTGGTGAGTCTCTGGAATTCTCTGCCACAGAAGGTAGTTGAGGCCAGTTCATTGGCTATATTTAAAAGGGCGTTAGATGTGGCACTTGTGGCTAAAGGGATCAGGGGGTATGGAGAGAAGGCAGGTATGGGATACTGAGTTGGATGATCAGCCATGATCACATTGAATGGCGGTGCAGGCTCGAAGGGCCGAATGGCCTACTCCTGCACCTATTTTTCTATGTTTCTATGTTTCTACTGTCGCGTTTGAAGGTAGACAAATCTCCAGGGCCTGATCAGATATATCTGAGGACATTGTGGGAAACTAGAGAGGAAATTGCGGGAGCCCTGGTTGAAATTCACGAGTCGTCCTTAAATACAGGCAAGGTGCCGGAAGACTGGAGGGTGGCAAATGATGTACCTCTTTTCAAGAAGGGCTACATGGAAAATGCTGGGAACTATAGGTTGGTTGTAACATCTGTAGTTGGAAAGTTACTAGAGAGTATTATGTGAGATAGAATATACAGTCATTTGGATGGGCAAGGGCTGATTTGGGTTAGTCAGCATAGTTTTATACGTGGGAGGATGTTTTGCACAAATCTGATTGATTTTTTTTGAAGGCGTGAACAAAAAGGTCTTTGAAGGCAGAGCTGTAGATGTGTACATGGACTTCAGTACGGCATTCGACAAGGTTCTGCACGGTAGGCTGATCTGCAAGGTTAGATCACATGGGATCCAAGGAGAGATAGCTAAATGGATAGCAAATTGTCTCCATGGAAGGAAGCAGAGGGTAATGGTGGAAGGTTGCTGACGAGGGACATTGAAACATTGGAGGCCTGTGGCTAGTGGTGTGGCTTAGGATTCGGTGCTGGGCTGGTTACTGTTGGTTATCTACATCAATGATTTGGATGAGAACATACAGGGCACGATTAGCAAGTCTGCTGATGATACAAAAGTGAGTGGTTTTCCAGATAATGAAGATGGTTGCGAAAGATTGTAGCAGGATCTGGATTGATTGGCCAGGTGAGCGGAGGGGTGGTTGATGGAATTTAAGACAGAAGTGCTGCATTTTGGGACGTCGAACAAGGGCAGGACCTACACAATAAATGGTAGGCCTCTAGGTAGTGTTGTAGAGCAGGGGGATCAAGGAGTACAGGTGCATGGTTCCTTGAAGGTCGCAGGTAGATAAGGGGGGGTCAAAAAGGCTTTTGGCACATTGGCCTTCAGCAGTCGGATTATTGAGTATAGAAGTTGGGCGGTCATGTTACAGTTGTATAAGGTGTTGGTGAGACTGCATTTAGAATATTGTGTTCAGTTCTGGGCACCGTGTTAGAGGAAAGATATGGTCAAGCTTGAAAGGGTTCAGAAAAGATTTACGAGGATTACCAGGACTAGAGGGTGTGAAATGTAGGGAGAGGTTAAGTAGGCTGGGTCTCTATTCCTTAGAGCGCAGGAGGATGATGGGTGATCTTACAGAGGTGTACAGAATCATGAGAGGAATAGATCGGGTAGATGCACAGAGTCTCTTGCCCAGAGCAGGGGAATCGAGAACCAGAGGACATAGGCTCCAGGTGAAGGGGAAATGATTGAATAGGAATCCGAGAGGTAACCTTTTCACCTGGTGGGTGTATGGAACAAGCTGCCAGAGGAGGCAGTTGAGGTTGGGACTATCCTATCATTTAAGAAACAGTTAGAGAGGTACATGGATAGGACAGGTTTGGAGGGATATGGACCAAGCACAGGCAGGTGGTACTAGTGTAGCTAGGACATGTTGGCCGGTGTGGGCGAGTTGGGCCGAAGGGCCTGTTTCCCCACTGTATCACTCTATGACTCTATTAAAGTGGACACAAAAGCATGTCCAGGCTTAATCCTTTTGGTTGGACTTTCCCCAACTACATGATTGTATTGGCAACATCCTGTTTAATGCTAAGCAATCCAAACATACATTTTATTTTTAGAAACAAAGAACTGCAGATGCTGGTTTACACCAAAGATAGTCACAAAGCGCTGGAGTAACTTAGTGGGTCAGGCAGCATCTCTGGAGGAAAAGGAATAGGTGATGTTCTTCTTCAGGCTGGTGTGAAGTCTGAAGAAGGGTCCAAATCCGAAACATCACCTATCCTTTTCTACCAGAGGTGCTGCCTGGCCCACTGAGTTACTCCAGCACTTTGTGTCGATAAAATGTTTAAATTAAAAAATAATTTAGTGATAACATTCACGGGAACAAGGTTTTATGGTTCAAAGTAGAACATTTGAAAGTTGATGCTAAGTCAGGTGCTCATAAATGAGGGTGGACGGCAGTGTCGAATATGGTCAGGTTGGAAAATGTCAATCAAGTACTCTGGAGGTAATAACAATCACCAGAAGTGGTTGTGATGGAGGCAGGGCAGGGGTTAAAAATCATGTTGGGTAATCCAGCCTGCAATCCACCCCCTACGCTGCCTGCTTCCAGTCTGAAAATCCCCTTTTCCTCTTTCTCATCGCCTTCTAGTTATGGTTGGGCTGCTGAATTTTAATTGGCATTTCATTGATTCTACTGGGAAGTACATCTTTGTCGATTAAACAGATAGAATGGTTCAGAATTAATTGTCATTGGTAATTAGTATGCTGATAATTGCTCAAATCCAGCAATGGTGTGCTCCACAGGCCATTCAGTTGCCAAAGCTCGTCTTGCCTCAAGAATAGTCGCTGTGGTGAAAGATTGGCAACCTGGTTATGCCCAGTGAAATTCACCATAAAAGGAGAGAGGAGAAAGCAAGTTTTAGGAATAGCAAGTTGTACCTCATTGTTCCTCTTGTACAATGTCATAGCCACCGTATTTCTAAGGCTGCATTGTGTGTGTGTTTTGCAGGCTTGCTGTGAATGACATTCCTTTTATGGTAAATAATTTGAAAATCACTGACCGGAGTCACAGACAGAAGCTTCAGCTCAAGGCACTGGATGCCGTACTCTTTGGAGCACCCATTCGTGAGTATCCGATTTTAAAAAATGTCATGGTCTTAAACATGTTCACCAACCATTTTATGAGTTAACTCGGAATTAAGGTTGTCTTTGAATTGCTCAGGTCTATCAATGAGTTAACCTCCAAGACCTAGTCACAAGGCCTTCCAACTAACGAGGGGTTGTCAGTCTTGTTTATCACCAAGCTGAAGCCCCAGTGTGGCTTGGCAGCTAGTCACTTGGAGTAGGAACCTTGGATTTTCTTTTCCATTCTGCGGGGAGCTGACGTTGATTGTAAAATGTCTTTCCCACTGCTGAGGCTAACATCAACTGGCTTAGAATATTGGTGCAAAGGTATCTGGGTGTTGTTGTGCACAATTCATGATTGGGAAACATACAGAAGTGGATGTTTCAGGACACTTCCTCTTGAATAAGTATTTAGTACTCAAGGTTACTGTACAGTTAGAATGAGGTGAACACTGAAGCAAAGGAATCTGGGAGTCCTCGTACACGATTTGTAAAATGATTGTCTGCAAGTGATTGGGAAACCTCACACAATGTTTTCATTCATTGTGAGACTTAGAGAATATAATAGCAGGGAGGTTATGCTTCAGTTATTCGGGGGCGTTGGTGAGACCACATTTGGAGAATTATGCACATCATTGACCATTTTATTTAAGGAAAGATTTAAATGTATTGGAAGCATTTCAGAAACATCCACTTTCTCCCATAATTGAAATTAGTATGCTTTTTCTATGTCAAATTAGGCTTCTATTCAGCTGACGGTGAGCAGAGACTAGCATTAATTGTAAGGAAGTCAGATGGTTCTTCAATAGGTGGATGTGGGAGGATGTTTCTGCATGAAGACGTATTTACTGCTCAAGGTTACAGAGGAAAGGGGGTTACCCATTTAAGGCAGAATGAGGAGAAATTTCTTCTATGAAGGCTGTGGAACTCTCTTCCTTGAAGGGTCAGAATCCTACAGCACAGAAAGAGGCCTTTTGGCCCAATGTTGGTCAGTTAGTGGAAGCAAATTCTTTGAATGATTTGAGGCAGAGGAGAGAGGTACAACCAAGTGGAAGCAAAGGCTACAGAGGGCAGACAGGAATGAAGAATTACCATTAGATAAGCCACGGTTTTATTAAATGGCGGAGCAGGCTTGAGATTACTCTTACTCCTTATTCATATGCTTGCATTGAAACTTCTGCAGGTGTCAGAGGTTATGGGGAGAAGGCAGGAGAATGGAGTTAGGAGGGAGAGATAGATCAGCCATGATTGAATGGTGGAGTAGACTTGATGGGCTGAATGGCCTAATTCTACTCATGACCTTATGCGTAGACTTCTCATTGATTAATTGTCTGGTGGTCCTGGGTTGATTGTGGAATGCTCATGGAGTTCAGGCCCCTGTCTAATGCTAACCTTTGTTCCACATTTGCTGGTTTTGTGCAACATTATCACCAGCATATTAACAATGGCCAGATACGCCTTTGCAAATTGATAGAGTATGTTGATTAGAGATAAATGAAAAAGATGGTGAAAAAATGGTGCATCCACTGTGCTGTAGATTACCTTGCTTCTATAGTTCAGTTAAGTTTAGCAATACCGCACGGAAACAGGCCCTTTGGCCCACCGAGCCAGTGCCGCCCAGCGATCCCTGTACACTAACACTATCCTACACATAGTAGGGACAACTTACAATTTTACTGAAACCATTTAACCTACAAGAATTTGGAGTGTAGGAGGAAACTGGAGCACTCGGAGAAAACCCACGCAGGTCAAGTCAAGCCAAGTCAAGAGAGTTTATTGTCATGTGTCCTAGATAGGACAATGAAATTCTTGCTTGCTGCAGTACAACGGTATATTGTAGCATAAATACAGATCAGATCTGTGTGTCCATATACCATAGAAAAAATATATATATATACACATAAATAAACAGATAAAATGCAATAGGCTGTTATAGTTCAGAGTTTGTTTGAAGTTGTATTTAATAGTCTGATGGCTGTGGGGCAGAAGCTGTTCGAGAACCTGGATGTTGCAGATTTCAGGCTCCTGTACCTTCTACCTGATGGCAGTGGAGAGATGAATTTGTGGCCAGGATGCTTTGAGTCCTTGATGATGCTAGCAGCCTTTTTGAGGCAGTGACTGCGATAGATCCCCTCGTTGGTAGGGAGGTCAGAGCCGATGATGGACTGGGCAGTGTTTACTACTTTTTGCAGCCTTTTACACTCCTGGACGCTCATGTTGCCGTACCAAGCCCTGATGCAACCGGTCAGCATGCTCTCTACTGTGCATGATCGAGAAGTTCGAGAGAATCCTCCTTGACATACCGACGCTCCATAATCTTCTCAGGAAGTAGAGGCGCTGATGTGTTTTCTTTATGATTGCATCAGTGGTCTGGGACCAGGAGAAATCTTCGGAAATATGCACGCCCAGGAATTTGAAGTTCTTGACCCTTTCCACCATAATATAATAAACCATTTGATATAAACAGGACTGTGGGTCCCCATCCTACCCCTTCCAAAGTGCACAATCAGTTCCTTGGTTTTGCTGGTGTTGAGAGCCAGGTTATTGTGCTGGCACCACTTGGTCAATCGGTCGATCTCACTTCTATACTCTGACTCATCCCCATCAGTGATACGTCCCATAACAGTGGTGTCGTTGGCGAAGTTGATGATGGAGTTCGGCAACGACACCACTATGTCCGGCTACACAGTCATGAGTATAGAGTGAGTACAGCAGGGGGCTGAGCACGCAGCTTTGAGGTACTCCCGTGCTGATTGTTATCGAGAGTATTAAATGCCAAGTTGTAATCAATGAACAACAGCTTGACATGAGTTTTTGTTATCCAAGTGGTCCAGAGCAGAGTAGAGAGCCAGTGAGATTGCATCCACCGTTGATCTGTGTGGCTGTAAGTGAACTGCAGTGGGTCCAGGTTTTTGTCGAGGTATGAGTTGATGTGCGCCATGATCAGCCTCTCAAAGTACCTCATTACCACAGACGTTAGTGCCACTGGTCGATAGTCATTGAGGCACGTCACCTTGCTCTTCTTGGGCACCGGTATTATTGATGCCCATTTAAAGCAGGTGGGAACGCCAGACCTCAGAAGTGAGAGGTTGAAAATGTCCATAAAAACTCCAGCCAGTTGGTACGCACAGGTTTTTAAAACACGCCCGGGTATACCATCAGGTCCAGGCACTTTCCGAGGGTTCACCCCCCTGAAGGATCTTCTGACGTCGGCCTCTGTGACTGTGACCAAAATACCATCACGGCAAATGGGGGCTCGGGAAGGCACACCGGTGTTCCCCCTATCAAAGCGTGCATAGAACGCATTGAGCTTGTCAGGGAGTGATGCTTCGCTGACATTTGAGCTGCTTCCTGATTTCGCCTTGTGATGGCATTCAAGCACTGCCACAGTTGCCGAACATCCGTCTCATCCTCCAGTTTGGAGCAGGTCCTTTTTGGCCTTTTTGATGGCCTTATCGAGGTCGTATCTGGACTTCTTGTAGACCTCTGCATCTCCGGACCTGAATGCCTGGGATCTGGTCTTCAGAAGAATGCAGATCTCATGGTTTATCCAAGGCTTCTGGTTAGGAAACATTCAGAGGTTTTTGTTGGGATGCAGTCCTCCACATATTTCTTTATGGTCTGTAGCGACTGGCGTATTCATGCAGGTCCATTGCCGAGTCCCTGAACATTGCCCAGCCTACTGACTCCAAACAGTCCTGGAGTTGTTCTGCTGACCCCCCCCCCGACCAGCTCTGTACAGTCCTCATCTCTGGGGGTGCGCTCTTCAATTGCTGCCTGTAGGCAGGAAGAAGCAGCACCACGGTATGGTTGGATTTACCGAAGTGAGGGCGAGGCATAGAGCGATAGGCATCCTTGATGGTCATGTAGCAGTGGTCAAGGGTGTTTGGTCCTCTGGTCAAATGTGCAAACTCTGTATAGACAACACCTGTCGTTATGATCGAACCACAGGTCCCTGGCGTTGTGATGCTTCTGTCCGCCTTGGGAAATCTGAACGGAAACCTCTGGAGACTTTGCGCCCCACCCAAGGTTTTCGTGCGGTTCCAGGAGGTTCCCGGAGGTTTTTGTCCTCCGGCAACCACCTTCAACTAGCATCGCAACCGGCTTCGACTAAAAAATTACCGATTTTTAAAACGGAAACCACTTTCGACCATTAGGAAGACTGTCAAAAACCTCCAGGAACCACACGGAAACCTTGGGTAGGGCGCAAAGTCTCCAGAGGTTTCCGTTCAGGTTTCCTAAGTGGGATAGGTGCATGAGGCAGCAACTCTACTGCTGCGCCACCATGCTGTGCCACCATGACGCCCCAAATACTTCTATGCTGTCTGTTCTGATTAATTATATACCTGAGACATGCTGAAAATAATCCCAGGATGGCGCAGTCAAGGTAATTACTTCCCCATTAGATGGCAGTCTCGCTACATGCCTTGTTCTTTCACTGTCTTATTATAATGTGCTGGGATTGCTGCAGGTCTCCTTCTGTGGTGATGTAGTGGCAACTCTGGAGCTCCCACCAAGTTGTCAATCATAGAACTGCACTAGGCATGGCCTGAAGTTGGAGTTGCTGTTAATAGACCATGCCATTTTGAGTGAGCAGTTTAAAATTGAAGTGTGCATTTTTTTTAATGAAAGTAACTATTTATAAAAACATGGTGTAGAACACAATGAATAACAGGATCTGAGTTTGAAGGGTTCCGAGCCAAAGTGTCACCTATCCATGTTCGCCTGACCCAGTGAGTTACTCCAGCACTTTGTGTCTTTTTTGTGCAGCAGCATCTGCAGTTCCTTGTTTATGAATAACAGGATAGTCCATTCACGTCAGCACAGTTTTTAAGCACTGGGCAGATACCTCAGTGACTGCTGGATACTGAATCTACCTCAGTGATTGTTGAATACTGAACCTACCTCTGGCTTACACTACTTCTTTCACCGTGCTCTTGGGTGCACCCGAGGTTGGACTCGACATAAATGACTGCATTGTGGTTAAATGGCTGGACCAGCAAGCAGAGCAAGAGCACGAGTTCGAATCCCGCCACGGCAGCTGGGGAATTTATGCTCAAGCAATTAAATAGAAACCTATTAAATTAAATAAATAGCTAGTTAACAATTTTAACCATGAAATTATATAGCACTGTCAATGTGGTTCTCAATGAAGGGGATGTGCTATCCTTACCCAGTCTGGCCTGCATTTGACTTCAGACTCACCAATGTGGTTTGATTCTTAATTGTCTCTTCAATAAACAATAGGTGCAGGAGTAGGCCATTCGGCCCTTTGAGCCAGCACCGCCATTCAATGTGATCATGGCTGATCATCCACAATCAGTACCCCGTTCCTGCCTTCTCCCTATATCCCCTGACTCCACTATTTTTAAGAGCCCTATCTAGCTCTCTCTTGAAAGCATCCAGAGAACCTCCATCACCCTCTGAGGCAGAGAATTCCACAGACTCACCACTCTCTGTGAGAAAAAGTGTTTCTTCGTCTCCGTTATAAATGGCTTACTCCTTATTCTTAAACTGTGGCCCCTGGTTCTGGACTCCCCCAACATCGGGAACATGCTTCCTGCCTCTAGTGTGTCCAAGCCCTTAACAATCTTATGTTTCAATGAGATATCCTCTCATCCTTCTAAACTCCAGAATGTACAATACAATACAATACAATAAAATATTTTATTCCATGTCATTTGAACCTCAGTGAGGCTCAAACGAATCTCCGTACAACGAAACAGCCATACAAACAAAGACAACTCCTACAAAACATACAAACAATTCAATTTACACAAACATCCATCACAGTGAATCTCCTCCTCACTGTGACGGAAGCCAAAGTCATTTCTCTCCCTATATCGAAGCCCCCGGCGGGCGTGGAATGACCCGCGGCCATTTAAGCCACGCCGGGCGATATACGGCCCCGCTCCAGTTCGTTCCAACCTCGCGACATGGGCTGGAGAAGTGGCTGTTGCGGGAGCTCCCGAAAAGCGGTCTTTCATCAGGCACCCGCTCCCACTGTTCCGTCCGCAGCTGGAGCCTCCAAGCTCCAGAGTCAGGCCGCAGCAGCATGCCACCACAGCTCCTCCACGTTCCGAAGCCGGCCAGCCCCATGATGGTGAGTAGTCCGCAGGCTCCATGACTGGAGCCCCCAGGTTGTTCCAGTTGGAGGCTGCTTCACCGTGCTAGGCGACAACAACAACGGAGACCTGACAGGGAAAAGGTCGGGTCTCCCGTACAGGGTAGAGATTTTTTAAAGTTTCCCCATCCCCCCCGTCCCCCACATATACACAGTTAAAAACAGTATTAAAAAACAAGAACAACTACATTTAACTAGACAAAAAATTAAAATAAGACAGACAGGCTGTAGGGGCCTCTGCAACGTGAGTCTCGCTGCCGCAAGACAACAAGCCCAGCTGATCCATTCTCTCAGCATATGACAGTCCCGCCATCCCGGGAATTAACCTTGTAAACCTACGCTGCACTCCCTCAATAGCAAGAATGTTATTCCTCAAATTAGGGGATCAAAACTGCACAAAATACTCCAGGTGTGGTCTCACTAGGGCTCTGTACAACTGCAGAAGGACCTCTTTGCTCCTATATTCGATTCCTCTTGTTGCAAAGGCCAACATGCGATTGGCTTTCTTCACTGCCTGCTGTACCTGCATGCTTACTTTCATAGACTGATGTACAAGGACCCCCAGATCACTTTGTACTTTTCCTTTTCCCAATTTGACACCATTTAGATAGTAATCTGCCTTCCTGTTTTTGCTACCAAAGTGGATAACCTCACATTTATCCGCATTAAACTTCATCTGCCATGCATCTGCCCACTCCCCCAACCTGTCCAAGTCACCCTGCATTCTCATAGCATCCTCCTCACAGTTCACACTGCCACCCAGCTTTGTGTCATCTGCAAATTTGCTAATGTTACTTTGAATCCCTTCATCCAAATCATAGATATATATTGTAAATAGCTGCGGTCCCACACCGAGCCTTGTGGTACCCCACTAGTCACGGCCTGCCATTCTGAAAGGGATCCATTAATCCCTACTCTTTGTCTCCTGTCTGCCAACCACTTCTCTATCCATGTCAGCACTCTACCCCCAATACCATGTGCCCTAATTTTGCCCACTATTCTCCTATGTGGGACCTTATCAAATGCTTTCTGAAAGTCCAGGTACACCACATTCACTGGCTCTCCCTTGTCCATTTTCCTAGTTACATCTTCAAAAAATTCCAGAAGATTAGTCAAGCATGATTTCCCCTTCGTAAATCCATGCTGACTCAGACCGATCCTGTTACTGCTATCCAAATGTGTGGCTATCTAATCTTTTATAATTGACTCCAGCATTTCCCCACCACCGATGTCAGGCTAACTAGTCTATAATTCCCCGTTTTCTCTCTCCCGCCTTTCTTAAAAAGCGGGATAACATTAGCTACCCTCGAATTCACGGGAACTGATCCTGAATCTACAGAACATTGGAAAATTATCACCAATGCATCCACGATTTCTAGAGCCACTTCCTTAAGTACCCTGGGATGCAGACCATCAAGCCCTGACGATTTATCAGCCTTCAGTCCCATCAGTTTATCCAACACCATTTCCTGCGTAATGTAGATTTCCTTCAGTTCCTCTGTCACCCCAGATCCTTTGGCCACTACTATGTCAGGAAGATTGTTTGTGGCCTCCTTAGTGAAGACAGATCCAAAGTACCTGTTCAACTCATCTGCCATTTCCTTGTTCCCCATAATAAAATAATGTAAGGTGTGCTGGAAGGAACTGCAGATATTGGTTTAAACCGAAGATAGACGCAAAAACCTGGAGTAACTCACCGGGTCAGGCAGCATCTCTGGAGAAAAGGAATAGCTGATGATTCAGGTAGAGACTCTTCTTAGGACCCAGAGTTGCTGCTTGATCCGCTGAGTTACTCCAGCTTTTTGTGTTTATCTTTGATATAAGGGCAATTAGGGATAGGTAATAAATGCCAGCAATGTCAGTGGCGTCCACATTCCAGGTGCTAACTTCAAATTAAGGCCCACATACTTTTCTTCTGTTAGGTGATTTCCAGCTCATTTATTCTTAGTTTGACCGGATCCATCTGCAGCAGGCAAGTTATTGGCCTGCAGATGTTGGTGTTGCCACAATGAACTTTATGAGGGTTCTCACAAAGTAGTAGGGTGAAGAATCAACAACCTCATTAGGAAGGCTGTCTCCGTCCAGGGAGTGGTGATGGATTCATTGGAGGTGGTCCCGGAAAGGAAGATTCTCCTCAAACTGTGGAGCATCTTGGACAATCCATCTCACCCCTTCCATGACACACTGGTCAACCTGAGGAGCACCTTCAACAAAAGACCGGTTCCACCAAGATGCAGCACAGAACGCCACAATAGATCCTTTTTACCTGTGGCTATCAAACTGTACAACTCCTTCCCCCATCTGTCGTATGTAGACTGACTCTCCACCCACCCCATCTATGCACATCCCTCATCCTGGACTTTTCCTGGACTGGATAATTTAAATTTAATGTTTGATGCATATGTGCTGTACAATAATGGGTCACTTCAATTTCATTATTATTATAATGCACACGACAGTTTCAATGCCTTGTAACTGTATATTTTGACTGTTGGCAGACCATTTTCCTCCGGGATAAATAAGTTGTATTGTATCGAATCTGTTGGTGCAAGCATGGATCCCAGGCCCATTGCTCATCTAAGCTAAAGTTGCATTTCAACTTGAAAATAACCCAGTTATTGCCTTATCTACCACTAACTAATTGCAGTTGAAGATCTAACCCAATTTCAGTGAGATGTCTGTTAAATAGTTGTAAATGGCAGCATCCCCATTGCAAAACTGGTATTTTTCTTTAGTTTAATTTAGCAATACAGCACGGAAACAGGCCCTTCGCCCCACCGGGTCTGCGCCGACCTCGATCCCCGCATATTAACACTTTCCAGCACTCACTAGGGACAATTTTTACATTTACCAAGCCAATTATCCTACATACCTGCACGTCTTTGGAGTGTGGGAGGAAACCAAAGATCTTGGAGAAAACCCATGCAGGTTATGGGGAGAACGTACTAACTCCACACAGACAGCACCTATAGTCGGGATCGAACCCAGGTCTCTGGCACTGCATTCACTGTAAGGCAGCAGCTCTCCCACTGCGCCACTGTGTATGTAAACAATGAAACCATAATTGTGTTATTTTCCATTAAACAGTACAGAAACCAATACACATGCCCACACAGCACACCTATCACTAGAATCACTGCTCTATTAAAGTGGGGTTTTTTGCAATTTACTCATCATTTATTTTAAAAGTTAAAAGTTAAAAAATGCAGATGTTTGCATTTCAGTCCCACATCACACCTGACTGCATTGCAGTGTCATGGAGCTAGTTTATTTTTACTACAACTCAAAGCACTCCAGCTCGTGGAGCTGCTGCATTGACTGTGCCTGCCTATTGACAACCTCAGAAACTGAATAGGTGAACGGGACATTACAGTCATAGAATTGTATGGCATAGAAACAGTTCATTGTGTCCATGCCGACCTGAAAGCATGGATAACAGATGCAACACTTTAAGAGTCATAGAGTGATACAGCATGGAAATAGACCCTTCAGCCTAACTTGCCTCACACTAGCCAACATGTCCCAGCTACACCAGTCTCACCTGCACACGTTTGCTCCATATCCCTTCAAACCTGTCCTCTCCATGTACATGTCTGACTGGTTAGAGTAATCGAGTGATACAGTGTGGAAACAAGCCCTTCGGCCCAACTTGCCCACACAAGCCAACATGTTGCAGCTACCCTAGTACCACCTGCCTGCGCTTGGTCCATATCCCTTCAAACCTGTCCTATACATGCACCTGTCTAACTGTTTCTTAAACGATGGAACAGTCCCAGCCTCAACTACCTCCTCTGGCAGCTTGTTCCATACACCCACCACCCGTTGTGTGAAAAAGTTACCCCTCGGACTCCTATTAAATCTTTTCCCCTTCACCTTGAACCGATGTCATCTGGTCCTTGATTGCCGTACTCTGGGCAAGAGGTTCTGTGCATCTACCCGATCTATTCCTCTCATGATTTTGTACACCTCTATAAGATCACCTCTCATTCTCCTGCGCTCTAAGGAATAGAGACCCAGCCAACTCAACCTCTCCCGATAGCTCACATCCTCTAGTCCTGACAACTTCCTCGTAAATCCTTTCTAAACCCTTTCAGGCTTGACAACATCTTTCCTATAACACGTTGCCCTGAACTGAACACAATATTCTAGATGTGGTCTCACCAATGTGTTATATAACTGCAACATGACCTCCCAACTTCTATACTCAATACTCTGACTGCTGAAGACCAAAGTACCAAAAGCCTTTTTGATCACCTTATCTACCTGCGACTCGACCTTCAAGGAACCATGCACCTACACTCCTAGATCCCTCTGCTCTACATTACTCCCCACACCTCTATCATTCACTGTGTAGATCCTGCCTCTGTTAGATGACCCAAAATGCAACACACTTCTCTGTGTTAAATTCCATCAACTGACCCTCAGCCCACCTGGCCAATCGATCAAGATCCTGCTGCGATTTTTCACAACCACCATCATTATCTGCAAAACTACCCCCTTTTGTATCATCAGCAAACTTGCTAATCTTGCCATGTATGTTCTCATCCAAATCATTGATATAGATTACAAATCGTAATGAGCCAATCACCGCACCTTGATGCACACACTAGTCACAGGCCTGCAGTCCGAGATACAACCTTCCATCATCACCCTCTGCTTCCTTCCACAAAGCCAATTTTCTATCCATTCAGTTATATCTCCTTGGATCCCATGCTATCTAACCTTCCAGAGTCGACTTGTGGAACCTTGTAAAATGCCTTGCTGGTCCATACATACAACATCGATTTGTGAGACACTACCTCCCACGTACAAAACCATGCTGACTATCCTTAATCATCCCATCTCATCTAAATGCCTGTATATCCTATCCCTCAGAATACTCTCTAGTAACTTTCCAACCACAAATGTTAAACTCACTGGCCTGTAGTTCCCAGCATTTTCCCTGCAACTCTTCTGTAATAGAGGTACAACATTGGCCACCCTCCAGTCTTCCGGCACCTCTCCTATATTTAACGATGACTCATGAATTTCAACCAGGGCTCGCACAATTTCCTCTCTCGTTTCCCACAATGTTCTCGGATATATCTAATGAGGCCCTGGAGATTATCTACCTTCATACACAATAGTAACTTCTGCACCTCTTCTTGTTGGATAATGCATCTTACCATGAACTAAATTCCAGGTAGTCCTTCAGTGTTGCGAAATACATTTGAAACTTGTATATTTCAAATCATACAAACCATACCTTGCAATAATGTTGAATGGAATACAAAAACTTTGTAATTATCAACAGTTATAAATCTAGAGAGAGAAAATCAACTGAAGAAATAGGACCGGCTCAGCCTTCAGTATAAAAAACTGAGATCTTCACGAGTCAGCGTGTTATGAATTTGCAAAAGTCTCCAAACTGTTTAGTATTCACACTAAAGCTTTTTCTTCAGATGCTTTAAACATTATTCAGTATTTGAGATGGATTTGATAAAAAGCAATAGAATGATCCATGTCCACACCTATTTATAACTCTGCCAGTGGGATGCAATGGACTGATCTTGTGCATTTAACCGGGGCCTCCATAGACCGTGGATAAAATGGGCCCTTGTGACATGTTCAAGGTACAAATCTCCAGCCATAAATTTTAACGGTAACAATTCTGCCATTGCCATTTTATTCACACATTCATTGACGAGTACATTTAATCACTCACTAACAATAGCAGTGATCTTTAGGTAAGATCCAGGGAATTGTTCACAGAAGTACTGGACAGGTTTAAAAAGATCTTTAAAACAAAATGTATTGCTACTTGGCTATTGGCTTTCTTTTTTCCAGTGCTTTCGATGAATATGCTACCTTTTTGTTTCCCTTTTTTTTGAGCAGGAAAAGTAATTGTTTCCTTTTCCATCCACCATGCCCACAGATCGCCTCCACTGCAATGGACCCTGGCTTCTAAATGTTCTCATCTCTCTTAAAGGAGAAAGGAACAAATGCTGCCAGAGAAAACTTTCATTAGTCACTTGAAAGAATGCATGTACCTGTATCTGACTTTGTAAAAACTGCTGCTTGATACATTTTCTCTGCCATGCTACTAAATTGGACTAATGGATATTGGAAGATTCCAGTTCAAACCAGTTATCCAGGTTGTTGTAAGCAACTTAGCTCGGCCAAAGTGGACGTCAGGGACGTCCCTTTTTAGAGGTTTATCAAAGGCTGTTGATAGAAGGAAGCACATCTTTGTGCACATGCACATGGTCCAGAGCTTTGAGATCTGGATTTTCACTAGATACCACCTTGCTACTATGTGGTCCCTGATAGCCAGGCAATAATGCAGAGCCTGCACAATTTTGAAACCAGAGGTTCAAATCTCACCACGCGTCCAAGGATTTAAATTAAAAGTTAAAAAAGTTAAAAACATTAGTCACCACAAAGCTGTGGTGCAGCCCATTTAATTCCGCAAGAGTCCCACATCAGGGTTGTTGTCTCTGAAGTGCTCAGATCTATCAAACCAGGTGCAGTGGTTTAAGAAGGTCACCTCTTCAGGATGACTTTGCAACTGGGTAATAAGTACCAGGTTTGCCCGCAAGACCATCCGGGGGAATTAAAATAAAATGCTCGTGACACTCCTCAAAAGAAAAAGATCTCTTTTAAATTTGAAAATCTGTGGTTAAAGGCAAATATATTTTGAGTTTATTCATATCTTGCATTGTAATTGCTTTGCCCTTGTGTAAGGCAATGAAGTAAATGAGGCTGAGTTTCGATCTGAAATATCAACAATTATGAGCGGCTCAGTGGAGGCATACAGCAGAGCTGCGGCCTTACAGCGCCAGAGACCCAGGTTCGGTCCTGACTGCAGGTGCTGTGTGTACAGAGTTTGTACGTTCTCCCTGTGACCACATGGGTTTTCTTCGGGTGGTCCGGTTTCCTCCCACACCCCAAAGACATGCAGGTTTGTAGGTTAATTGGCTTCTGTAAGTTGTCCCCAGTGTGTAGAATAGCAATCTATACAAACTAGTGTACAGGGAATCGTGGTCAGCGTGGACTCGGTGGGCCTAAAGACATGTTTCCACACTGAACTAAATTCCTTTCCCCTACAGATGCTGTGGACATGCTGAGTTCCACCAGAATACTGCTTGTTGTCGACTGAAATAAATGTGGTTGATGTCACAGCACAACATGAAAATGTTTTAAACAATATATATTTTTCATTATGCCTGCTTGAAAAATAGCCTGTATTTTGGGAAGAGATCTGAGAGGTTATTGTGACTTTAAAAAATGCCTGTGGAAATGGATCCAATGCCGAGAGCATTATAACAAATGCTCCATTATGGAGAACTTACTAACTATTTAGGGCGTTTTACATAATGGCTCTTGAACTTTGCTTGAGAAATTATTTCTGTTTTTCAGGACCTCGTCACAATTGGTTGAAGGACTTTATCCTCGCTGTTTCAATGTTAGTTGGTATTGGAGGCTGCTGGTTTGCATTCCATCAGAACAGGAACTCCAAAGAACACATTACAAAGATGATGAAAGAACTGGATAGCCTGCACAAAGCTGAGGAAAGCCTGATGGAATTTCAAGAGAGGTGAGGACAGAGTGATAGCTGGAGCAAAACCAATGTGTTCAAAATTAGCTTCCCAAAGATATTTATAAATGTCCAAGAGTAAGAGATGATTTTCCTCACTACCACTTTAAGCTAGTCTTAAGCCTTGACATTTTGTACTTTGCTTAACTCCTCCAATTTGGTTTATGACTAAGTATCCCCTTTATGATACTTAGTCTTAGACAGGGGCCACAGTCTTAGAATAAAGGGGAGGCCATTTAAGACTGAGGTAAGAAAAAACGTTTTCACCCATAGAGTTGTGAATTTGTGGAATTCCCTGCCACAGAGGGCAGTGGAGGCCACATCACTGGATGGATTTAAGAGAGAGTTAGATAGAGCTCCAGGGGCTAGTGGAATCAAGGGATATGGGGAGAAGGCAGGCACGGGTTATTGATTGGGGACGATCAGCCATGATCACAATGAATGGCGGTGCTGGCTCGAAGGGCCGAATGGACTCCTCCTGCGCCTATTTTCTATGTTTCCCCAAAATGCTTTGTCCAACTTTGAAATATTTACTTTCCCACAACCAATCTGTTGTGTTGCATTAACAATCTGATAGATTAGGTCAAAAGATACAGGGACTTTGAATGTGGGTGCTGCTCTTTGAGAAATGTGACAAATCTGGTTTGTCCAGAGATGTCAGAGTTCATACAGTGACTAAGCAAAGTAAACAATGGAGTAGGGCGGCATGGTGATGCAGCGGTAGAGTTGCTGCCTTACAGCGCTAGATCCTGAATATGGGTGCTGTCTGCATGAAGTTTGTATGTTCTCGCTGTGACCTGTGTGGGTTTATTCTGGGATCTCCAGGTTCCTCCCACACTCCAAAAATGTACAGGTTTGTAGGTTAATTGACTTGTTATAATTGTAATTTGTCCCTAAGGTGTGTAGGATAGTGTTAATATGCGGGGATCATTGGTCGGCGCGGACTCGATCGGCCAAATGGCCTGTTTCCACGGTATATCTCTACTCTAAACTATTCATGATAACTATTTGTGATAAAGAGTTGTAGCTACTTCTGTAATGCTGTAAATGGACACTTCAAAGGGATTTGATTTCTAATTAACATGATTTCTTCCACAGGTATTTCCTAACAGCACCCTGCAATACAATACAATACAATACGGTTTTATCCATCACATTGCACATAAAGTGCAAGTGAAATTAATTTGCCAGCAGCGGTACAATGATAAAGAACACCCAATACACACTAAAAAGTTAACATAAACATCCACTACAGCATTCATCGCTGTGGTGGAAGGCACAAAATTTGACCAGTCCTCTTCCATTTTCCCCGGGACCTCAACCCTCCGCAGTCATCGCTGCGGGCGTCCAGATGTAGAGAGAGGTAAAAGAGAGAGCATGCATTGAGAGCTTGTACTCTAATTGAGGGAACTTATCCCATTATTGACCCATTATTGTATTTGGGAATTTTAGAGTGTTCCTATTGAAACATATCAAACCCTAAGGTGGGAAGGCATAGATGTCGAGATATTTCCACCAGTTTTAAGCACATGGATAGTCAGAGACTGGAGGGATATGAATCACGCGCAGGCAGAGGAGATTAGTTTAAGTTAACATCAAGCTCAGCACAGGCATTGAGGGCTGAAGGGTTTGTTCCTGTGCATACTGTTTATGTTCTAGTGAGCGAATTTCCAACAGCGATACCTAATCGTAGGGGTGGTCATTTAAAATTCCCCTATCTCTAAGAGTGTTTTGGAAGGAACTGCAGATGCTGGTTTAAACCGAAGATAGATACAAAATGCTGGAGTAACATCTCTGGAGAGAAGGAACTGGTGACGTTTTGTGTCTTAAATCTGAAGAAGGGTCTCGACCTGAAACGTCATCCATTCCTTCTCTCCAGGGATGCTGCCTGTCCCGCTGAGTTACTCCAGCATTTTGTGCCTATCTTATTTCGAAGAGTGTTGAATCCCTATTCCAGAGGGTTTTCACTGCTGGATCGTTGGGGGTATTTAAAGAGGAATCAGATATATTTTTGAATTGAAGCAATGAGGAACTAGTACAGAAGAGGATCCAAGGAAGATCAGCCTTAATCATATTGATTGGCAGGTCTGGCATGAGGGACCAAGTTTAGTCAGGTTGTGTTTATTGTGATATGCACAAGTATGGTCAAGTACAATGAAAATCTTGCAACAGTCACACAGGCATGTAGACTCAGACAACGTACAAAACATAAATGAATACAAAAAAAGATTGTGCATAACCACAATTGGAAAACAAATCCTTCATCGTACAAGAGGTGGTCTATAGTGTTCTATTGTTAAGGTAGGATTAGGGTTGTGCAGGTCAGTTTAAGAACCTGATGGTTATGGGAAAGTAGCTGTTCCTAAACCTCATAGGATATCAGGCTTCTTTGCCTCCTGTCATTGATAGCAGCAAGAAAAGGGCATGGTTGGGGTTTTTGATGGCGGATGCCACCTCTTGAGGAGGCCCTTCATGTAGATAGATGTCTTAGAAGGTGGGGAGGGCTGTGCCCATGGTGAACCTGGCTGAGTCCAGCCTCTTGTGTTCCTGGATAATGGAGTTGCTCTTCCACATTATGATAAAACCAGTTAGACTACTTTCCACAGTGCTTCTGCAGACCTTTGCTAAGAATATTTAATGACATACCAAATCACTTTAAACTTCTAAGAAAGTAGAGGTGCTATCATGCTTTCTCCCTGTTTATATTTATGTGCCCAGGATAAGTGTGATGTTAAAGCCCAGGAATTTTAAATTGCTAAATCTCTCCACTGCCGACCCACCAATGAAAATCTCCAGCTCCTATTTCCTTTTCTGCTCACTGTAGGTGCTAGGAACAAAGCCAATTATGATTAATTGAGTGGATCTTGTTCAGTTATACGTTGAAGATTTCCACAGAGATACTCTGGAGTATCGAAGGATGAGAGGGGATTTTATTGAAACATATAAGAATATTAAGGGATTCGACACGCTAGAGGCAGGAAACATGTTCCCGATGTTGGGGGAGTCCAGAACCAGGGGACACATTTTAAGAATAAGGGGTAAGCCAATTTGAATGGAGACAAGGAAACACTTTTTCTCACAGAGAGTTGTGAGTCTGTGTAATTCTCTGCCTCAGAGGACGGTGGAGGCTGGTTCTCTGGATACTTTCAAGAGAGAGCCAGATAGAGCTCTTAAAGACAGCGGGGAGATATGGGGAGAAGGCAGGAACGGGGTACTGATTGGGGATGATCAGCCATGACCCCATTGAATGGCGGTGCTGGCTCGAAGGGCCGAATGGCCCACTCCTGCATCTATTTATTGTTTAGAGGATGTCATGGGTCTGGCAACTGAACACATTGGTTATGAAAAATACAGCATTTCATTCACTTCTATTTATTTTTATTTTCCTCGCTTTCTCGTGCCTTAATGAAGACTTCAAAAAGCTCAAGAAGAGAACAGAACAGTTGAAGTGGAGAAGCAAAATTTGGAACAAAAAATGAAAACTGAAATAAACGATGCCAAACGTGAGGCTCATCGCCTGAGGGAACTGCGGGAGGGATCGGAGACGGAGCTCAGCAGGCTGAAGTATGCCGAGGAGGAGCTGGTTCAGGTACAGCGTTCAAATTCCTGTTTGTGAAAGTTAGAGCTCATGAAGTACAACATCCGAAGTGAATCTTTAAAAAAAATCACTTGCGTTGAATAATTCTGACATATGTAATGTAGACTATCTGCAGCACAGGCTCATTGTGTGTACAGGAATTTTGAAGCAGCAATTTACGCACACTAGGAAGGGTAGGGTCTTAAGGGCCTGTCCCACTTACGCAACCTTTTTGGCAACTGCCGGCACCCGTCATAGGTCGCCGAAAATTTTCAACATGTAGTGGGTGTCACGAGGTGTCACCAGGGGGCATGTCGCCAAGGGGTCGCCTGTATGGTCGTGAGAGGTCAAGTCACCCAAAGAGCCATGGCGTCGTTCTGGTCGCCGCTGAATTTTTGGCGACCTATGACGGGTGCCGGCAGTCGCCGAAAAGGTGCGCAAGTGGGACAGACCCTTTAGGGAGTATTGAAGAATATAAGAGAGGTAACTCAGCGGAATAGGCAAGGTCTTTGGATAGCAGGAATGGGTGACGTTTCGGGTCGAGATCTTTCTTCAGACTGAAAAAGGTTCGAGACCTGTAACGTCACCCATTCCTTCTATCCGGATATGCTGCATCATTTTGTGTCTATCTGTGGTGTAAGCAGCATCTGCAGTTCCTTCCTACACATGTAAGAGAGGTTGTATTTACCTAAATATTTTCTGTTGACTTATTTGCCTGTCACTGCTGTGACAGGGGAAAAGATAGCAGACAGAGGGTAATATCACAGTCTGTACCACATTCCCACGTACCTGAAAGTGCATCCATTGTGGAACAGGCCTGTAGTCTTTTCTTGTGTAACAAGTGGTATAACACTTGAGTGGACTCCAAACAGGCCGGCAGTGCTCTCCTGTGAATTACTGCTCAGATGGAGGATGGGGAAGTCACTTGCTACATGATGAATCTTCTTTGCCACATGACTGGCAACACCTTGTTTTCTGACTGTCTCTGGATTGATTCAGTTACAAACTAGTTTTCTATTAAGACTCCCAAGCAGAACACAACAGTTAATTGAAACATCATTTTGAAACCAGTAGTCTGGACATGGTTTGTTGCCTGAGGCCACTTTTATTGAAGACATAGATCCACAAATCATGTCTCTAGGCAAGCAAAGAGAAACCAGAAATGTTCTCATCTGTGAGCAGAAAAAAAAACTTAAATTGCGCATGAATTCCTTTCCTTTTAAATCCTGATTTATTCCTTCCTTGGCCAAGCATTCATGATGAATGTGCAGGTGCTGTTTGCTTCAACGTTGCATGGACAAAAGGACAAAGGACATTTATTGTCACATACACCAATTGGTGTAGTGAAATTTGTCTTGCCGTGCAGCACACAGATAAAGATAAGACATAACATTAAAGAATTTAATATAAACATAAAAAAAACATCCCCCCACAATGGTTCCCATTATGAGGGAAGGCACAAAGTCCAGACCCCATCCCCAGTTCACCCATAGTCAGGCCCATGTGGCAACAAGTTTCATATTCTCCCCACACTCTGTGCAAAGAATTTGTACCTAAATACTTTATTTAATATTAAGGACTTATTTTTGATTACCCATAAATGGAAGCAATGCTTCACATCCACCATTTTAATCATATTAAAGATTCCTGTTACGTCTCCTTTCTTGCAGTTAAAACTAAGGTGTTTTAGATTTAGTTTAGTTTAAATTCAGGTTAATTCTGAATTAATCTGAATTCAGATTAGTTGAGATTCAGATTTGTTTTTTGTTATATGCACCGGGGTGCAATGAAATACCTCGTTCACACAAAGCCCACAGAGTAAACAGTATGCACACAGTAATGATGTTCTGCAAAACACCAGCTCTGCAAAACACCAGAATGGTGCAAGATTGTATTGCAAACCCCCAAGGAGTGCAAAAGAATATTAAAGTACAATAACGGAATAAGCAAATGAGGTAAAGATAAGAGATAAGAGTACATAGCATCATCCTTGGGGATGGGAGGTAAAAGAGATGACTGGCCCAGGAGGGGAAGAAGCTGCTCTTAAGTCTGGACGTCTCAACTTTCAAACTCCTGTATCGTCTCGCAGAACATCGAAAATAGAATAGTGAATGGCCAGTGTTGAAGGCATCCTTGCAGATACTTCCAGCCTTCTTGATGCAATGCACAATAAAGATGGAGCCTGTGATGGAGTGGGTTATTCTGACCACTCTCTGCATGTTCACACAGTCCAAGGCAGAACATTTGGCAGACCATGCATTCCATCAGAATATTTTCTATAACACATATCTGCTAGAAATGTGAGGGAACTCCTATGGATTTGCCAAAGCTTCTCAGACGCCTAAGAAAGAAAATACACCCATGTGCTTTCTGGATCATTGCATCAGTGTGAAGAGTAGATGCAAGGAACTGCAGATGCTTGTTTCCAAAAAATAGGCACAAAGTGCTGGAGTAACTCAGCGGGCCAGGCAGCATCTCTGGAGGACATGGATAGGTGATGTTTTGAGTTTTGACCCTTCTTCTGATTGATTGTAGAAGGGGAAAGCTGGAGGAGGGGTTGGGTTCGGGGCAAAACCCAGGCAAGGGATAGAGGTGAGGGGGTTTAATTGGCAGACGGGAGCACATGGGGCAGAGATGAAAATAAGACAAAAGGTTGTGCGATTAGGAGAGGTGTTAAATGTGACGCCATATAGGTGGAAGGGGACAGGAAGAAGAGGAAAAGGGGGAGTGACAGTGGGAGAATGGAAGGGGGGGAAAGGGAGGGGGGCTGTTGGTTAGTTACCCAAAATTGGAGATTTCTTTGTTCATACCCATATAATCTACTGAAGGCGAATATGAGGTGTTGTTCCTTCAATTTGTGGTGTTCTCACTCTGACGAAGGAGGAGGCCCAGGACAAGATGTTGGTATGAGAATCGGAAGAGGAGTAAAAAAGTTAGCAAGCAGGAGATCTTGCAGACCTTGTCAGACTGAGCATGTATTCAGCAAAATGGTCACATAGCCTACTCTTGGTCTCGCCGATGTAAAGGAGACCACATCAGGATCACCGATTGCAGTAAATGACCAATTCTTTGCAATCGTTTTGCTGATGAAAGGTTTGTTTGACATTATTTTTCTTCATTTCTTTCTGAAATCTGGTAATGTCAATACTAATGCTTTTTCGAGTGTGCTGTGTAGAGTGCCTCAATTATGGGTTAAATTCTGTGAAATATTACAATTATCATTCTGCCTTTATATTCTATTCCTCTAGAAATTAATTTCAACACTTTGCAAGCTTAGCGGCCTTATCAATTTATGTTGTGGCTTCCGTGATTCTTATTTTCAGATCTCTTGGCTTCCAATGAATAAGTTACTTCCTTAATCCTCTGATCAAAATTTACACCTCGCATGCTGTGTCAGTTTGCTAACACTCAGACTGTATGTCCTCGTTTTGGTGCAGACTTCCACATATCTGCTAGAAACATGGAACTGCAGATTTATTACAACGTTTATCACGGAACGTTTATCACAATACTGGAGTAACTCAGTGGGTCAGACAGCAAGAGAACCTGGAAAACATGTAGAACATGGATAGGTGACATTTTGGGATTGGGACCCTTCTTCCGAGCCCCGACCTGAAGCGTCGCCTATCTATGTCCTCCAGAGATGCTGCCTGAACTGCTGAGTTATTCCACACACAACCGCTCCCTCAGCTAACGTGATATTAGCTGTCATTTATGCTACAATTCCTTCACTTCCTAAATTCAAACCATTTTATGGACCTGACAGACAGCACAGACTCCTTTGCTGTATTACACTCCACTTTCAACTAGTCTGAGCAACTGCCCTTAACGTCTATTAATTTAACTCGTACTGGAATTTCATTTTTGCATGCAATTTCTATCAGTGCTGCCCAATGAAAATTTTCATTCGATGTTTAGAATTGAAATTGAAAAAGATGTTTAGATTGGATAGACTCGGCTGGAATTTAGAAGATTGAGGGGGGATCTTATAGAAACTTACAAAATTCTTAAGGGGCTGGACAAGCTAGATGCTGAAAGATTGTTCTCGATGTTGGGGGAGTCCGGAACAAGGGGTCACAGTCTAAGGATAAGGGGGAATTCCTTTAGGACCGAGATGAGGAAAACATTCTTTACACAGAGAGTGGTGAGTCTCTGGAATTCTCTGCCACAGAAGGTAGTTGAGGCCAGTTCATTGGCTATATTTAAGAGGGCGTTAAATGTGGCACTTGTGGCTAAAGGGATCAGGGGGTATGGAGAGAAGGCAGGTACGGGATACTGAGTTGGATGATCAGCCATGATCACATTGAATGGCGGTGCAGGCTCTAAGGGCCGAATGGCCTACTCCTGCACCTATTTTTCTATGTTTCTATGTTTCTATGTTGCTCTCTCTTGAAAGTTCCCAGAGAACCGGCCTCCACCTCCCTCTGAGGAGTTAATTCCACAGACTTTTTTAGTGCTTCTTTGTGTGTCTTATGTGGGGGGTGGTGTGGGGGGGTAAGGGGGAAACCGTTTTGGTTGCCTCCTCCACGGAGAGGCGACTTTTTCCATGTCGCCACCCCCGTGGCTTAACAGCGAAGACCGTGCGGCCTTTCCCGGAGACGCGCCCGGGACTTCAGCGGCGGGCGCAGCGCGGACTCTCAGTGCAGAGCGGGGGCGCCCTCATCAGGCCTCGCCGGAGGGGAGCGCTCCATTTCTCAGACCGGCAGCCTGAGGCCGCGGTCTGCAGAGCTTCAGCCGGCGCGGCGTCCACAGCCTGGGATCCCTCGTGGGGACCCGGTGGAAGAAGAGTTCCAACTGCCGGCCTGCGGCCTACTTCTACCGCAGGCACGGCGGGGACTTACTTACCATCAGGAGCGGGGTCGCTTGCCAGGGACCTCTGGATAGGAGCTCCAGACCGCCGGCCCTACGGTCTGCTGTGTTTCTGGCCGTGGCGCGAACTTTAAATCTCCGACCATCGGCCTGCGGCCTACACCAGCCTGAAGCCGCGGTCTCCGGTGGGGAGGCACCGATTCAGGACTTACCTGGACTTTTTACCTTGTCTGCACATCTGGACGCCCGCAGCGACGGCTGCGGAGGGTTGAGGTCCCGACCACGGGGGAAAATGGAGGAGGACTGGCCAAATGTTTGTGCCTTCCACCACAGTGATGAATGCTGTGGTGGATGTTTGTGATAATTTTTTATCGTGTATTGTGTGTTCTTTATCATTGTGCCGCTGCTGGCAAATTCATTTCACTTGCACTTTATGTTTGTTTATTTTTCTTATTAAAAAAATACACATTCCTTCGAATGTAAGTGAAATCATTTTTTGTCTTTTGTGCATTTTGTGTTCTTCCCTTCCCACTCCGTGTACCTGGCTTCAAATATCCGTCATCCATCACACCTCCTTGGTCTACAGTCACCTCTGGCTGCTGTTCCTTCACACCCCTCCACCTCTTTATACTGGTGACCACCCCTTCCACTCAACCTGAAATGTCGACGATGCTGCTCGACTCGCTGAGTTCCTCCTGCTGCTTATTGGCCAGTGTCATTGTGCTGCGTTATCGTTGCGTGTTTTATAGCGGCCATCAAAGATTACGAGTGCTGAAGACAGGGAGTGGGAATGAAGCAATCGAATCACTAACTGTCATTCTGTCCACTTTACTAAAACCGTGCGCCATTTATACTGGACGTGAATGTGACCAGTTTTAACGTGTGATTTGTAGGTCCGCATGGCCCTAAAGAATGCAGAGAAGGAACTAGAGGGTCGCAGTGGCTGGGCAATGCCAGAACCTCTCCAGAAATGGTTGCAGCTTACCTATGAAGTGGAGGTTCAATACTACAACATTAAGAAACAGAGCGCCGAGCTACAGCTCAATGGTGTAAAGGAGGAGGTATGCTTAACCCCTTGTTGAATTTAATTGTTTTCTTCTTGAAGACCAAAAGAGTATTCTAAAGATGAGTCAAATTTCTTCTGCAGTTGTATAGCGCTCTGGTGAGACCACATCTGGAGTATTGTGTACTGTTTTGATCTCCTAATTTGAGGAAGGACATCATTGTGATTGAGGCAGTGCAGCGTAGGTTCACGAGATTGATCCCTGGGATGGTGGGACTGTCACATGAGGACAGATTGAAAAGACTAGGCTTGTATTCACTAGTTCAGAAGGATGAGGGGGGATCGTATAGAAACATATAAAATTATAAAAGGACTGGACAAGCTAGATGCAGGAAAAATGTTCCCAATGTTGGGCGAGTCCAGAACCAGGGGCCACAGTCTTAGAATAAAGGGGAAGTCATTTAAGACTGAGGTGGAAAAAAAACTTTTTCACCCAGAGAGTTGTGAATTTATGGAATTCCCTGCCACAGAGGGCAGTGGAGGCCAAATCACTGGATGGATTTAAGAGAGAGTTAGATAGAGCTCTAGTGGCTAGTGGAGTCGAGGGATATGGGGAGAAGGCAGGCATGGGTTATTGTTAGGGGACGATCAGCCATGATCACAATGAATGGCGTGCTGGCTTGAAGGGCCGAATAGCCATCTCCTGCACCTATTTTCTATATTTCTATGTAAAATTCTGGAATAAAGGAGGCAATGAGCATCTTGGAATGCCTATTTTTAATAACAAGACAAAAGTTTTCTAGACAAGCCTGTCCAGTTAATACATTAATATATCAGTCTGAAGTCTCGACTCAGAAGCGTCACCCATTCCTTCCCTCCAGAGATGCTGCCCGTCCCGCTGAGTTACTCCAGCCTTTTACGTCTACCTTCGGTTTAAGCCAACATCTGCAGTTCCTTCCTACACAGTTAATACATTATACCAGTCATACTCATTAGTACATCTGTTTATAAAAGCAGTTATTTAAAATCTGAACGAAGGACACAATGTGCTAGAGTAACTCAGCGGGTCAGGCAGCATCCCTGGAGAACCTGGATAGATGATGTTTTGGGTTGAGACACATCTTCAGAATTAAAATGTAATTTAAATTTAAAATCTCGTTTGTCTTATAAGAGCTGTTAAGATTTCCCTGCTGTTTTTAGGCAGAGAGGATTAAGAAGAAACGCAACACTGTCTTTGGAACATTCCACGTCGCCCACAGTTCCTCCTTGGATGAAGTTGATCACAAAATCCTGGCAGCAAAGTAGGTTTCTTGTTCGCTCGCTACACTGAGTACTATTGGACTTCCCTGATCCATTGCACAGCCTTGCATTAACAATGCCATAAATAACGCTGGAAGGCTCTCGAGTGATGAAACTGTTGCATTTGTTGAGCATGAACAAATAGTACTTTTCTGCATTGGCTTTACAAGAACAGTGACAAATGGATCTGAACGTTCTCTTGGGTGTACATATTGTTCGGCAGGTAGAAAAAGATAAAATTACAAGATCTTCATAAACATTAGTTGGAGGACAATCAAGAATCCAGGCTTTTTGTTTCCTCAAGTGGTGTGTCTGGCAGAGGTCCACAGTCTGTTGAAGTCCCACGTCAAAATCATAGGTGAATTTTACTTCCTTCTGAAAAGAGAGCTGTGGCTAAGGAGCAGGATCAGCACTTAATTGATAGGCTGGTTAATACATATAAAAACAAAGAAGTATTTACTTGGGGAAGAGAAGCTTGATGTGGAAGGTCTAATGGCTGTGAAAGTATATTAAATTACATAAACACATTAGACTTTTTCTAAATAGCATTTGGATTTAACGATAAATTTAGCACAATAGTATGATTATCGGGGAGAGGTATGGATTGTGTCTATGTTAATATTAAAGAATAGATGGGGTCCAATGCACAATTCTGCGTTCCATGCTTTAGGAACGATTTTGAACCCATTGAAAATGTATGGCACAGATTCACTCGGATATCACCTTGCCTGAGGAAATGCAAGCAAGAGAAATTGTGCTATCTTTGTTTGAACAGAAAAGATGAAGGGAGAATTTGATAGAAGTGTTTCAGATTGAGGATGGGAATAAATGTGGCTATGTGAGACTTTGGGACCGGGCGAACAAATAAAGGTGTAGATCTTCAGCCAGAAATATGTGATTTACTGAAAAAATAATTGGGATGGAAGAAACAATATGCAGCAAAGGGATGGACAATCAGAGTCAGTAATTGAAACAAAGTAATCTCACCTACCCAATGGGTTTGGAGCATCTGAAGGGCTGAAATCATCTGATTCCATGCACTGGTCTGAGCTGCAAAGTTCAGACAGGCGAGAGTTTACCTTTGTTTCCATTAAAGTCAGCTGCAGGAAGACAATGAGACACAGGAGCAGAATTAGGCCATTCTGCCCAAACCTCTACTAAGTAAATCTTAAATCCTACTGTTGTGAGCCTGAAACATCGGGCCCACGGCGATTGCGAAGGCCTCAACAGGCTATGGGTGGACAAGAGGATGGGGACTGGACTATGTGCCTTCCCTCACATTGGGAACCATTGTGGGGGGATGTTTTTATGTTTAGTTAAATTCCTTTATAATGTTATGTTGTATTCTTATTAATGTGCTGCAATGGCAACTTGAATTTTACTACAATTGGTGTATGTGACAATAATTGAACCTTTGTGCTGCAGCAGCATTTTAGAATCTCAACTTTGAAGACCCCTGGGAACAGATTTTAAGGAGCCACAGTTGGTTTGGAAAATTAACATTTTTTTAGAAGATCTAACTCGGTTAATTTGACAAAGCCACGTGATGCTAGTGGCTTACTGATCTTGTCCGCTGACATTCCTATCATTCCCAATGATGAATTGTGTTTGTTAGCTTTGGAGCATTCACGTTAGGCCTGTTCTTGTGCCCAGAACGTTGCTGCATGCTTGAGCAACTGCATCCAATTCCTAGGCCAACGTATAAGAATATATTAAATATAGTTAATTCCTGCATTACAGAAATTTACCCCTACACAATTCATAACTCACTAACCAAAAATTTGAATAAAATCTGCTGCTTTAAAATTTATGTTAAAATAGTATATAAATAAATAAAATCTTTTTTTTCCAATACACATTTCTTAACCCGTGTAAAATTTTTGGCTTTGCATTGGACGCAAAATCACAATGGACACCGTAATCTAAAAACGCAGTCCCCCTCCTCCCATATAATATGGGTTGTCAGCATGTGAAAAGCTGTAAAACTGTGAGGCTTAGTCATCACCTGGTTTTACTTTTTCTTTTGATGAGGCATCCTCTCGCTATTATCCCTCTGGATTTATTCTATGCATGGCAACAAGCTGTGCAGCTACTTAGCAGCCTGTCGTGCACTGCCAGTGGTGGCTTGGCCCCCCGCACAATACATTATACTCCATCGTACACTCCTGCTGTCAACTCTCAGTTGCAGGACACGTTCCTGGCTAAGAATTGACAATCCTCTTTCATTCCGCCCTAAAGAGGTCCGCACACCTGCACTGACCTATTATTTATGCTGATTAAGTGGCTATTGCCCAATTCAGCAGCAGAATTGCAGATGCCACTGAGTTGTGCCTCAAATCTAAGCCCTCAACCTCTCACAAAGTGCAGAGTGTCATTTTATGTCCATTTTCTTGTAACTAATTATTGTAAAATAGAATGAAAATAAATTAAATTTAGGAGCTTCAAGTTTTTCAGTTAATTAAAATGGTAAATCGTTTCAATTCATTTCAATGATTCAACGATACTATGTGGTCACATGTACCCAAGTCCAGTGAAATTCTTTGTTTTTGCATACAATCGGTGAAATCATCCAGCAGACTTCGCTGAGGCAATACACAAAGAGTCGCCACGTTCCTGGTGCCTACAAAGTTTCAAAAGTTCTCGGTACAGTCTTATCTTCTCGCAGGGGCGAACCAGGCCTGCTACCAAACGTGGCCACAGGCGGCCACCCGCCCCCGCCGGGTCCCTCTCATTCTGGTTTTTGGTTCGTGAAATGGCAAAGATGGAATAGTTATGCCTCTTGGAATACATCATAGCTCCGTTTGGCAACAGCTCTGCCTGAGACTGCAACAAATTGCAGAGAATTGTGGAGGTTGCCCAGTCTATTACACAGACATGTCTGCCCACCATCGACTCCAACTACATGCCATGCTGCCTCGGGGAAGCAGCCAAGATAATCAAGGATCTGTGTCACCCTGGTCATTCCCTCTCTTCCCCTCTCCTTTCGGGAAGAAGGTACAAAAGCTTAAGAGGACACAACACCAAATTCAGGAACAGCTTCTTCCGTGCTGATAAAACAATGCTGAACCGATAATAGATAATAGACACTAGTTGCAGGAGTAGGCCATTCAGCCCTTCAAGCCAGTACCGCCATTCAATGTGATCATGGCTGATCATCCCCAATCAGTACCCCATTCCTGCCTTCTCCCCTGACTCCGCTATCTTTACGAGCCCTTACTTGAAAGCATCTAGAGAACCGGCCTCCACCGCAGAGAATTCCACAGACTCACAACTCTCTGTGAGAAAAAGTGTTTCCTTGTCTCTGTTCTAAATGGCTTACCCCTTATTCTTAAACTGTGGCCAGTTAAGTAAGTCTTAAACTAAGCAAGGGTGTAGTGCCAATCTTCCAAACTGCTCATTGCAGACCTTGGACTTTATCTCTGTAACTAAAACACCATAACACTGTAACACTATATTCTGCACTCTGCTATTTTTCTTTTTGCACAACCTGTTGTACTCATATATGACTCGAATGCACTAATTTGCAGTATGAGTTGTCTAGGCAACATGCAAACAGAGTGTTTCAATTTATCACTGTATCCCGGTACACCATGCAATATATACCAATGCCAATATTACTGAAGGCAGTTTTCAAAATCATCTCATAACTGTAAACTGTTAGTTCTATTTGCAAATTACTTCATTTAGAACTTCATAAGCTCACATAACATTAACATTGAAATTAGACATGTGATGTGTCGGCTACTAGTCAGGGAAAACCATTATTATCATCCTTCACAGACTCAGTGGGAAAGGGAGAATAGAGTAACAACAATAGATAATTTCTGGTCACTATTGGCCACTCTTTAATCTCTTGACAGCTCAGATGTTGCAGCATGAAAATCGTTCTTGTTGGGAGCATTGCAATGTTAGTTTCCAACCATTGTGACAATGTCATGATTAATTTTTAAATAAGCACAAACCATTGTATTTAGTTTGGTTAATATGTAGTAATTGTTTTGATGCAAAGATCAGCAATAATGTGGAATTCCTTTCCTGGAAAAACGCGAGAATGAATTAAATCATTTCACCAGTTTTAGTTTTGTTTAGATTAGAGATACAGCGCGGAAACAGGCCCTTCGGTCCAGCGAATCCGCGCCGACCAGCGATTCCTACACATTGACACTACCCTACACACACTAGGGACAATTTCACATTTATACCAAGCCAATTTGCCTACAATCCTGTACATCATTGGAGTGTGGGAGGGAACCAGAGATCCTGGAGAAAACCCACGCAGGTCACGGGGAGAACGTACAAACTCTGTGCAGACAGCCAACGTAGTCAGGATTGAACCCAGGTCCCTGTAGGAAGCAACTCTATCGCTGTGCCCTAAATTCCTTTTGATTCCTTCTCCGCTCTCTTTCAGGCAAGCTTTATCCGAGGTGACAGCAGCACTCCGCGAGCGACTCCACCGCTGGCATCAAATAGAAACGATCTGTGACTTCCCCATTGTGCATAATGCAGGACTGTCAAGCCTCACCTCCGTTCTGTATTCGGATCACAGCTGGGTGGTCATGCCACGTGTGTCTCTCCCGCCGTACCCAATAGCTGGCGGAGTCGATGACTTGGATGAAGACACACCGCCGATCATTCCACAGTTTCACTGTAAGTTACAACTCTCATTCCATGGCGAGGCAGAGAGAAATCTATGGAGGGAATGGACAGGCAAATTTGAGTCTGAAGAAAGGTCCCTACCCGGAACATTGTCCGTCCGCTCCCTCCATAGATGGTGTCTGGCCCACAGAGTTCCTCCAGCACTTCATGCCTTGCTATTAGTTTCCAATCTCCTTCCCAAGTCATCTCTGAGTCAGTTGAATACCAACCATTTTACATTTCAGAATGCGTCATTTGAAGCTTTTATTTATTCACATCGTAAATTATTTTATTGTTCAGTGAATATTATTTAATGATTGAAATTGAAAATGTTTTTTAAAGATAAGTAGAAATCACCCATAAATAAAGTGTAGAACCTATAACAGGTCAGTATTAACATTATTTTGTTCTTATAACTAATGAACTTGACGTACTATGATAAGTACAGTTTCTTACATTACTTTTTCAATTTAACCTTTTGCTATATTCGGTTTCTTAATGTATGTTCAACAATTTTTTCTAATTTTAATTCTTCCTCATCGATCCCCATCTCTCGTGCAGTATTTCTCTCTCCCTCCTCTTTCCCTCCCACACTCTTGTTCATCTTAACTGCATCAAAGCAATAATGACATTGATTTCTCATATGTTTTTTACCTCAACGGCCAGTTGGTTTAAATACCATATCAAGCTCATTAAAATTAGAAAATGAACAAGGTGCATAGGAAGAGAATTAATCAATTTCAGTCTCCTGTCTTGTCTACCATTCATTCAGATCGAGGTTGATATGCACCCAAACATCTATGAGCCTGCCTTAATTCTCTAAACTGTGATCATAAGGTCATAAGTGATAATAGACAATAGGTGCAGGAGTAGGCCATTCGGCCCTTCGAGCCAGCGCCGCCATTCAATGTGATCATGGCTGATCATCCACAATTAGTACCCCGTTCCTGCCTTCTCCCCATATCCCCTGACTCCGCTATTGTTAAGAGCCCTATCTAGCTCCCTTTTGAAAGCATCCAGAGAACCTGCCTCCACCACCCTCTGAGGCAGAGAATTCCACAGACTCACCACTCTCTGTGAGAAGAAGTGTTTCCTCGTCTCCGTTCTAAGGAGATAGGAGTGGAATTAGGACATTTGGCCCATCTCTCCTCCGCCATTCAATCATGGCTGTTCTATCTCTCCCTCTAACCACATTCTCCTGCCATCTCCCCATAACTTCTGACACTTGAACTAATCAAAAATCTATCTGTCTCTGCCTTAAAAATATCCACTAGCTTGGTCTCCACATCCTTCTGTGGCAAAGAATTCCACAGATTCACCACCCTCTGACTAAAGATGTCCCTACTCAACAAAGCTCTGTTGATCAGATTGAGAGTTTCAATGCATATGCAGCCTTTTTGGAGCGAATTCCAGATATAACGTACCTTCATGCAAAAAAATATTGCTTTCTTACTTTTCTTAGTTTGTGAGCTCCAATTTTCAGATACAACATCAAAATGCTGTGGATTTTTGAAATGTGAAATACAAATAGCAGATTCTGAGCAGAAACCAGGTCAAATCGCACCTGTGAGATGAGAAACAAATAGGATATCATGTCAAAGATCATTATCAAAGGTGTTAGTTTTGGCCTCTACTATATAGATTATATCCCCTTGCAATTGATTTCCTCACTCCTTCCATTAGAAACATTTTCTTCATATCTACACATATAATTCATGCAATTCATGCAACAAGTTGATTATGTCTCCTTGCAAGTCATCTGCACTCATGGAGAGGCAAGTTTATACAATATATTGTATTTTAGCCTAAATTTGGGTGAATATTTGTGGGGTAATATTTGAGATTGTATGTTTATATTCAGTATTTGACTGCATGTGTGTTTTTCAGCAGTCAGTCAGGGGAAACTCGCATACAACTTGGCAAAAGGCAGTAACCCGAGTCGCTGTCGACGTGCCAATGTAGTTGCATCTGGCATTTCATCTGCCTCCAGTCCCGACATTTTTGTGATGAACAGCAGTTGCAACATTCACCGTAGTGAAGAGGAAGAAGATGCCATATTCTTCACAGCTGACAAGAAGTGGTGAGCGGATTGTTTTGTATTTATGGAATGAACCTTGTCTTTTATCCTGCAGGAGATTGTTCAGTATTCTCATATCTATGAGGATCGTGGCATTGACATTATATAGCCTTAGAAGGGCGGTACAATGGTGCAGCTGGTAGAGCTGCTACCTCAACGTCGGACTAGGATTAGATCCTGATCTCAGGCGCTGTCTGTGTGGAGTTTGCACGTTATCCCAGTGACCATGTGGGTTTTCTATGGGTGCTCTGATTTCCACCCACATCCCAAAGACGTGTTTGTAGGTTAATCACACTTGGTAAATTGCCTCTAGTGTGTTGGGAGTGGATGAGAAAGTGGGAATACAGAACTAGTGTGAATGGGTGATCAATGGTCAGCATGGATTCAGTGCGAAGGGCCTGTTTCCTTGCTGCATCTCTAAACTAAACTAAACATAGACCAGTAAGCACAGGAACAGGCCCTTTGGCCCACAGTTTCTGTGCTAACCATGATACCAAATTTAACTAGGATAGTTTAGTTTATTGTCATGTGTACCGAGGTACAGTGAAAAGCTTTTGTTGTGTGCTAACCAGTCAGCAGAAAGACAAAACATGATTACAATCGAGCCATTTACAGTGTATAGATACATGATAAGGGAATAATGGTTAGTGCAAGATAAAGCCAGCAAAGTCTGATCAAGGATAGTCCAAGGGTCACCAATGAGATAGATAGTAGTTCAGCACTGCTCTTTGGTTGTAGTAGGATGATTCTGTTGCCTGATAACAGCTGGGAAGAAACTGTTTCTGAACCTGGAGGTGTGCATTTTCACACTTCTATACCATTTTCCTGATGGGAGATGGGAGAAGAGGGAGTGGTCAGGGTACACTAATCTCCTCTGCTGATCTAATCGCCTCTGTTATCTAATCTCCACGTGTGATCTGTATCCCACCATTCCCTGCATATCCGCATCCTATCTAAAAGTCTCTTGAAATGCCACTATTGCATCTGATTCCACCACCACCTCAGGTAGTTAATTACAGGCACCCACTATCGTATATATTAAAAAAACCTGCACTGCCATTTAAATTTTGCCTCCCTCACCTTAAAGCTATGCCCTCGACTCTGACTTTATATTGTATATTTGTCATAAAACAAATGGATTATTCAAGATTATCTTGGGCTATCTAAATTCGGGCAAAATTTGGGTTTTCAACAGATATTTCCAATTTACATTTGCATGGATTTGAAAATCATATGCTGTTTGCAAACTGGTTGAAATGTTTATACATCGCAAGATCTATAAGATCAGTTTTGATCACCTTTTAGCTGAAGTTAGCTTCGGACGTTAGTCTCGAAATGGGCAGGCCCGTAATTGTTAGCAGATAGGAATTGCTCCAAAAACAGGGGCAGTAGAAACAGTTCAATGGGAATAATACCTCTGCTTACTAACTCACCACTTCTCCTCATTTATTTAATGTGGCAACATTGCATGGGTGAACTGGGATCATGTACATAAGCATTCCAATTAAGAAATGCCTATAGGGGAATCGAGGACCAGAGGACATGAGTTTAAGGTGTGGGGAAATATTTAATAGGAATCTGAGGGGCAACTTTTTCACGCAAAAGGCGGTAAGTGTATGGAACGAGCTGCCGGAGAAGATAGTTGAGGCAGGTACTTTCTCAACGTTTAAGAAACATTTGGACAGGTACATTTAGACCAGTTTAGAGAGCTATGGGCCAAAAGTGGGGGTAGTGTAGATGAGACATGTTGGCCGGTGTGGGCAAGTTGAGCTGAAATACCTGTTTCCACGCTGTAAGATTCTATGACTCTTTGACTCTAACTTTGTAGTCGATATTTGGTTTCATTACCACTCCTGGAGTGATCAGTGCCATTTCCAGTGTTTATAACAAACCAGCTCAAGGTTAATGTTTCTGCCCAAGTACACTGATAAATAGTCCCTGCCTTTCAAATAGGCTAAACAAAACTGTATCTCTTAAGGGCCTGTCCCACTTGGTGATTTTTTTCGACGACTGCCAGCGTCATATCAGTGTCGCCAAAAGATTTTGAATATTTCAAAAATCCAGCGTCGACAAAAAAAAATTTTGAGACACTTAAAAAAACATTGCGTGACACATCATCACGCCGTGCATTGCCGTATCACACCACGTCACGCCGCATCACGCCACAAATATTTTGGTGTCCTGATACGTCAGTCAATGATGCCGGCAGTCGCTGAAAAAATCGGCAAATGGGACAGGCCCAGTACTGTTTACCTGGTGAAGACCTTTGTAAATTTAGTCCCTTCATTACACTTTTGCTTACATTGCTTAAAAATGTTAATTGCCTACTTGTTGTTTGTCATTACATAGGGAGGCACAGGAGACGGCTTCAGATTGTGACTCTTCTTTTGGATCATTGAATGGAAAGAAAATGTTTCAATTGTCAAACTGTGAGGCAGCCAGTAGTCCTTCGTTCAGTCTCTCCAAAAGCTCCCTGGATGATTTGATTGTTGATTCATCAGTGCCTCATGAGCGGCTAACTGTAACGCCAGATTCCCTGGGATCCGCCGATACCAGAAGTCTGATCCTGAGCCCTGTAAAGGCCAGCAGAACCCTTCAGAATGGCCTTGAGAAGTCGAGTAGCATGGGACACCTATCAACAGCACAAGATCGGCGCGTCTTCGAGTTTGACACCCAGAGTGAAAATAAAGCATTGAAGGATCTGAAGAGCCTATCCAAGAGACAAACAGCATCCCAAGATCTGATTTATAGCACCGACAGAGTAAAAAAGTCATCCAAGTTAAAAAAAATCTTCAAAAAAATATCGAAATGATTGAAGCCAAAGAATGATGATGGTGAAGCTTGAATCACCGTAACATCTGTTTACGAACGCTGCATTTTAGATGTTACATGGAGTCCTACATTCTTTTGGCCAAATTACAAATGTAGAACTAAATGTTGCACTATTACCTTCCTGATCAGGAAGATGCCTCTAATCATATAAACTGTGTACAAAGTTTATAGAGACATTATTGCAGAAGAGTCTATGTTTTTACTGTTACATGTAGAGCTTTCGTAGGATTTTTAAGGATTCCAATTTCTAATGATTTAAAAAACAAAGGAATTTCTACAGGAAAGAAAGCGATTTCTATTTCTTGCAAGTCATATTTCTTAAACATTTTACAAATCTGCTATACAGATGATTAAATCTGCCTGGCAACTGCGGAGCCTTTTGCTCATGACATGTTTTTGAACTTTGAACATCGGCCTTGAACTTTACTTAAGATTTGCGTCAGCTTTCAACAATCAGCAATGTTGGTTTCCTCGGCATCTCACCTGTGGAGGCAGTGGGGCCTGGCAAAATACTGAACTCTTACTTCAAGATTTCTTGTTGCAGATTGGCAGTGGAATCAAATTCACAGGAATTTAATTAGGGTTGTTGGGATGTTGGGAACTTCTTGAATGTATTAAAAAAAAATAAAATGAAGCATTATGTTACTGAAATGAGTGCCATGTGTTTTCTTACTTATCAAAGGTAGACAAAAATGCTGGAGAAAATCACCGGGTGAGGCAGCATTTATGGAGCGAAGGTATAGGTGACGTTTCGGGTTGAGACCCTTCTTCAGACTAATGCGGGGGTGGGTGGGGCAGGAAGAAGAAAGGAAGAGGCGGAGACAGTAGGCTGTGGGAGAGCAAGGACTACCTGAAATTGGAGGTCAATGTTCATACCGCTGGGATGTAAACTGCCCAAGCGAAATATGAGGTGCTGCTCCTCCAATTTATGGTGGGACTCCTTACTTATCAATTCACTTGAGTTTTGCACTGCATGGTAAGGCTCTGCAGGACCAATGTCGGGGCCTGTGGTGAATGCAATGTATGCTCAAGTTTGAGAGACAACAGCCCAGCATAAGCACAGGCCATTTGGCCCACAATGACTGCAGACCACGAAGCCAATTTAAACTAATCCCATCTACCTGTGCCTAATCTGCATCCCTCCACTCTCCGCATGTTCACCTGCCAGTTTAAATGCTGCATAAATGTCACTCTCGTATCTGCTTCCAGCGTACCAGGCAACTGCATTTTGTGGAAAACAACTTGCTTCATATATCATTTTTAAATTATTCTCCTCCCCCGTAAACATAATTGCCCTATACTCACTAAAATTAGAACAATGTGTAAAAACAAAGAACTGAAGATGCTGGTTAATACACTAAAGGACACCAAGTGCGGGAGTAACTCAGCAGGTCAGGCAGCATCTCTGGAGAACATGGCTAGGTCACGTTTACAGTTGAGACCCTTCTTCAGACTCAAGAGGGTCTTGACCTGAAATGTCACCTATTCATGTTTTCCAGTGATGCTGCCTGACCTGATGAGTTACTCCAGCACTTTGTGTCCTTTATAGAGCAATGTGCAATGTTTTGCACAACACATACAAGATCCTGAGAGTGATTAACAAGTGACCATCTCGTGAGGCTGGAGAACGCGCCATTAAAGATTTGAGATGAGAACAAATCTCTCGAAAACCTTTTAAGGGTCCTGTACCTCAATGCTCAGCAGATAACATTCATGTCTAAAAGTGACAAATATTTGAGTACGAAGTAAATCAAAAGATGTGAATACTAGGACGGAAAATGGAACAATTTTAATCTCTTTAAATTTGCAGAGACGTTTAGAGGCACTATATGGTATAATCCCGGTGTTTCTACCTTTTTATGTTTTTTTTTCTAATAGTTTAATTTTGTCTGGAGCACCATGGATAACTCCTTTAGAGATAATGTCGTTGCCTCCTTTGTAACCATCTACAAGAGAGCATGAATCTTGGTTTAATGACATACCTTTGGCCTCTGAGAGTGCAGCATTCTCTTAAAATGGCTATGGGGTGTTAGCTTACATTATTATGTTTATGGCAGATGGCTTGAACCCGCCTCCTTCTGATCAGGGATTATCACCATTCCTGAGACTGAAAGCTCGGGAGAAACGGGGTCTGCAAGGATTGTTGTTGGAATCTAGAATCAAACCATTCTGCTTTGGGAGCTGGAAGTACAATTTCAGTTTTATGATTGTGCCAAATTGACAGATTTGGAAAATACAGAGAACTGTGGAAACATACAGGAAGAAGACATTAATAACTTGAAAAAATAAATAGTGATTACAAAATTAATCTCAACATAGGTAATGCTGTACATTTTAATAAAAAGAATAAGAAGCTACATATTCCTCAAAATTAATTTAAATATTAATAAGGGCATCTGAGGAGGCCAATTCAGAGAGATTTTTTGTTAAAGCTGGGGCTCAAGTCAATGTGACAGGGTGGAAATGCTGGGAATATTTGTTAAAATATGTGTTGGATATTACTCTAGAAATGCAGAGATTGGGATCATCACCGTGTCACCTGGTCATAGACATCTGTATCAGGTCAATGGAAGCCACAGACCAGCAATGGGTATTAGTGGCATTTCTCCCAATACATGATGGGTGCCTTAAAATATGCATAATTCACTCCCAAATTAACGCCTGCTAATAGGAAGGTGATCTTGAAGTGTAAACTTTGTAAGATAATTCCTTAAATATAATCCCTAATCAGAAGGATATGGGTTCAAGGCATCTGCCATCAACATAATAATGTAAACAAACGTCATTTAAATTCCAGAATACTTACAGCTCTGTGAGTGGGTTGCTCTGTGCCAACTCTTTGCCCACTTACTTAATCCATTAATGTAGACTAACCCGTGACCGGCACTGAACAGCGCTACGCTCAAATCGAAAAGGAGCTACTCGCGGTAACTTTTGCCTGTAAGAAATCTAAGGACTTTATCTTTGGCAACCCGATCACGATTGAAACCCACCACCAGATTTCGCAACACGCTGGGACTTTCACCACACCACCAGCACCCCCGAGTACCCGCAGTCCAACGGCCTGGTCGAACGCCCGGTAAGAAGCACGAAACAACGAATGGAATGCTCACACAGGGCCGGCTCTGATGTCTATCTCAACCTATGCAACCTACGTAACATTGTCCGCGACCTTCTCCCGGGATATTTGGGCGAACGACTCGTGTCACGGCGAGCCCGCACCACCCTGCCTATGGCCAAGTAACTGTTAGAACCACAAGTTCGCGCACTGTCAGCGATCCAATCCTAGCTACTACACCGCCGAGACACACAAAGAAAATACTATGATAAACATCTCTCCGCTTCAACCGCTCAACAAGGAACAGGTTGTCCGCTTATAGTCGCACAGAGGCTATGACCCCCTTGGTGTCATTCTGGGGGCAATCGCAAAGCACACTCATACCTGGTCAAAGGCATCAAAGTTCAAAAGGTTCAAAGGTTCAAAAGTTCATTTATTGTCACATACACCAATAGGTGTAGTGAAATTCGAGTTGCCATTGCAGCACATTAATAAGAATACAACATAACATTATAAAGGAATTTAACATTAAATATAAAAAACATCTTCCCACTATGAGGGAAGGCACAAAGTCCAGTCCCCATCCCCTTGTCCACCCATAGTCGGGCCTATTGAAGCCTACGGCGGCCCAATGTTTCAGGCCCTTCTCGCCGGGTGATGTCCATCCGGCGTCGGGAGAACCCTCTCAGCAGCTTGGGATACCTGGAACGACCACTTCCTTACCAGAGATCACAGGCCGTGCTGGACAGAGCTCCACCACTGGCGATCTCGGCAGAGATCAAAGTCAGCGCCGCCGACCGCAGCGGGCCGCCCCACAGACCCGCAGCTCCGCAATGTTTAATTGGCAGACCCAGCACACCGGAGCTCCAGCGCAGCAACCCGGGGAAAGGCTCCGCGATAGCGCTCCAGCGCTGCTCCGCCGCCGAAGCTGTGATTCTGGCCGGTCCCCTCAGGAAAAGCCGCTCCAGACCCGATGGTAGGCCGCGAGGACGGATCGAAGATGCTGCTTGGAGGAAAGCCGCCTCTCCAACCAGGTAGGGACTCGGAAAAGCAGTTTCCCCCTTCCTTCCCCCCCCCCCCCACCCCCACCCCCAACATAAAAAGACTAGACCTCCAAAATAAACACTATCTTAATATACTAAAAAATTTTTAAAGTGAAAAGATGGACAGCTGCAGGGAGGGTAGCCATACCCAACTGGACGGCGCCCCCTGGACTACTAACGCAACCGCCAACTCCTCCTCCCGGTTAATGAACCAGCACCTTCCCGTCCTTACCCTGACCAGCCGGTCAGTTTTTCCCCACATTTCACAAATGCCAC